>OZ023266.1:2002017-3248067 GCA_964006375.1 Tillus elongatus | reverse complement strand
TCAGTGCTTTTTTATTTTTATATTACATATATAAGCACAAGATAAGTAAGTATAATAAAGGGGGGCCCTTAATTAACATTGGGGCTACACAAACTGAAAAGTAGAGAAGACATTTAGATCGGGTCTGTGTGCACACAAATATTAGTAAAATAAATTAGAAAATCGAATGAAAAACAACAGTTTTACGATATTATTTTAAATAAACCAATAGGAATACGTTTCGCGGCTATTTCGCAATTCACGAGTGTATGAATCTAGGTTTTGTCCAAAACTACACTGAAATCCGGTCGACGCCGAAAGTAAGCAGCTTTTAAATTAAGCTCGATAGGGTTCGACGCTAAACAAACGTAGGTATGTCTAATTTTAAGAGGGACTGTACCTGTTTGAAACGTACAATATGAGCAATATTAGTAAACTCGCTAAAAAAACTAACATGCGAAATCATCGATAGTAAAAATGATGGAGCTAATAACTTATATATCAGTATTGTTCTCATTTTTTGAGCAGGTTTTGATATTGACATTGTCGCATGCTAAAATTCAGCGATTTTGGAAGCAAACATTGTCTCGGTACTATAAAAGAAATGGGCCAAGCCTGACATTTACAAAATTGTTAGTTGATTGTATAAATGTCTCCATCTATAACATTTTGTGGCACCTAGAGCAGTTGTGACAACATACTATCTGGTTTCGCACCGAGATGGCATCACTGTCTACGTTCTGGCATGTTGCAATAATACCCACAACTTCCATTGTTTAGATTTTTATCGACCATTTATTTTAATGTCATAGCACTACAGGTAACATCATCTGTCTTTGTCCAACGTTGTATATATGGCACTACAGAATTTGAAGTGATGTCGAGGATTATTTTAATTTTAATTTCGAATAACATTATTTTTCTTTGATCAAAAGACTTGAAAATTGGTACAGAACCATGTCTGTCTATGTTCTTTTAACTTGTAAATTTTCGTTTCAATCACATAAAGAATTTGAGAGATATTGTGTATTGAGTATTTTTTGAGTTATTGGTTAGATTATATATATATATATATATATATATATATATATATATATATATATATATATATATATATATATATATATATATATATATATAAACATTTTAGCTGACCATGGAAATGGATTCTAGGGGCCCTAATTTGCGCTCATTTGAAGAAAATTTTCTTAATGAAAATGCATTAAAAGATAAGAAAGTTTAATGGTAGTTTATTTGTAAAATTCTCTAACATAGTAGCATGCCTTGTTCAGGTTCAATCATGGTTGCGACAGGGAGACATTACCTTTAGAGTGTGATAATGAATGCTCTTTAAGTGTGATTAGAAGATACCTATTTTAGCTTTCATGATAATTTATAATTTAAGTCTAGTGGTAGTTTACTTGTAAAATTCTCTAACAGACTAATTGCTGCGAGAATGCATCTAGTCTTACATACTTTGTCCCTACATTAGGGTAGAAATGGGACAGGGCTAACAATTTTTTAAATTGTTAGTTAGTTGTATACTGTCTCTATTTTTAACACTCTGTGTTATTTGGAGCGGGCGTGACAACATAGTACTTGGTTCCGAACTAGGTGGCGACACGTTCACCACTCACTTAGTGTTTTAAGACTGGCTATACGATAGCCGTGTTATTTTTGGTGCATTTTTGCTACAATTAGTATGCCGTACTGAAGAGCTCTAATGAGAGCGAAACCGGTCTACGGTTCTAATTGTTGCGAAAATGCATCTAGTCTTAGAGTAGCGCGTCTTGTTCAGGTTTAATCATGGTTCTGACAGGGTGATGTTACCTTTAGAGTGTGATAATAAATACTCTTTAAGTGTGATTAGAAGATACCTATTTTAGCTTTTATGATAATTGATCAGCAAATTTGGAGGATTTACCTTCTGCAAGAGATTGATTAGCTCACAAGCCGTAAGACGCTTGCGAAGTGAGATCATCATAATCCGTCAACACTCCTTCTCGATATTTTTTCCAACAATTTGACACAAATCATTCCGGCTGGCCGTCCGCAGCCAGGAAAGTTCCCAACATCTTTTATCAAATGTCATTCCGGAAAAGATGATGTTAGAGAAACGGCTTCCATTCCGTGGAGGCCGCTTTCAGGCGACTTCAGAAGAGCCTCACTGGATATTTTTCATCATCTTGATGTACCGGTGTGATACATCTATTGGGGATACTGTTTGATGGAAATCTTCAGGTATCGCTGACAAAAATAATAATCTCTCACTTTGAATAATACACATCAAAGTAATATAGGGAATATTTTAAAGAGAGAGATATCTGGTGGTTTCTTTAATTTTTTACAATGTCCTTATATAGGCGTATATAAATTAAAATACATTGGAGCGACCCACTGTTTTGTCAACAGAGTTGATTCCATCAAAAAATAAACTGTATAAAAAAATAATAAAAATAACGTTTTTATAAAGTTACCAAAGAGGAAAATATCTCCTGATCTTATATATATATATATATATATATATATATATATATATATATATATATATATATATATATATATATATATATATATATATATATATATATATATATATAGGGAGAAAGGTTTAAGGGCAAAGCCGCAAGGAGACAACCGCAAACACGTGTTTCAGGCTAATTAGTCATGCAGTTGTCTCCTTGCGGCTTTGCCCTTAAACCTTTCTCCTTGTATAGTACATAAATGCCGTGTGATCAATCCTGTTTTAGTATATATATATATATATATATATATATATATATATATATATATATATATATATATATATATATATATATATATATATATATATATATATATATATATATATATATATATGGAAACTTGAAGCATATGGTTTGCGAGGAAAAGATCATGATTTGTTGAGTTATTTGTCAGAGCGACGGCAGATGGTAATGGTGGGAGATAGCACTAGCAGGCCTGTCTCTGTTAGCTGCGGTGTTCCTCAGGGCTCTGTGATTGGTCTACTGTTGTTCACGGTGTATATTAATGACTTTTTAGAACTAAATACCGATTCACATATTGTGTTTTGCTGACGACGCAGCAGTTTTTTATACTTCACACACCTGGGCAGAGCTCAAGACAAAGGTGGAGCGAGATTTTTTGTTCGTGAATGCGTGGTTCAAAGCCAATAAATTGACCGTAAATTACGAAAAAACCAGGTACTTGTCTTTTACATCCTATTCTAGTACAGAGCCAAGTATGGGTTCACTTTCAATTAGTAGAACGTGCGTGATTCCCGAAGCGACGGAGACTACTTACCTGGGAATTGTAGTGGATAGGCATTTACGGTGGGACTGTCAGGTTAAGTGTCTCACGAATAGACTGAGAGCATTATATCCAGATTTAACATAAACATATGACAGCTGATCGTGTTGCCAATGCTTCATTCTATTGGCATGAAAAGGGATGTATTATATTGAAGACGTAAACGTGCTGATTTCAAATCAGCAGCTTTTCTTCCATATAGCAGTAGCCTATAAAGTAGTCATAGGTTTTTAGGACTTATACAGAGACCGTGACCGAAGAATAAAACTTTTATTAATTAGGTTCATCAACTAAAACACCTTCAACATTCACAAATTGATTTCACTGCTATACACTTTGAAGTTTGAGGACATTTTTTATTTGAAGCAGATTTTGTGGGTACTTTCAACTTTGATGTGGGCAATTTGACTTGGAAGACCACTTCTGCAGTGATTATGACCATATGGCCAATCAGAAAGCCATTTTGGGTTAGATTAGTGTTAAGAATATTTCCTGTATTGTATTGCAGTTAGATTGGTTATATATATATATATATATATATATATATATATATATATATATATATATATATATATATATATATATATATATATAATCTGGACTTTCAACATCAAGTGAGTGGTGAACGTGCCTCCACCTAGTTGCGGAACCAAGTAGTATGTTGTCACGTCAGCTCCAAATAACAGAAAGTGTTAAAAAAATAGAGACTGTATACAACTAACTAACAATTTAGTAAATTGTTAACTCTGGCCCATTTCTATCCTAATATGGGGACAAAGTATGTAAGGCTAGATGCATTCTCACAACAATTAGAACCGTAGATAGGTTTCGCTCTCATTAGAGCTCTTCAGTACGGCATACTAATTGCAGCACTAAAGTAATACGGCTATAGTAGCCAGCCTTTCAACACCAAGTGACTGGTGAACGTGCCGCCACTTAGTTGCGGAACCATGTCACTCCAGCTCCAAATAACACAAAGTACCATTTAGTAAATTCTTAGCCCTGGCCCATTTATACCCTAATATAGGGACAAAGTATGGGCCAGGGCTAACAATTTACTAAATTGTTAGTTAGTTGTATACAGTCTCTATTTTTTAACACTTTGTGTTATTTGGAGCTGGCGTGACAACATACTACTTGGTTCAGCAACTAGGTGGCGGCACGTTCACCACTCACTTGGTGTTGCGAGGCTGGCTATTATAGCCGTATTACTTTATAGATGTATTTTTGCTGCAATTAGTATGCCGCACTGAAGAGCTCTAATGAGAGCGAAACCGGTCTACGGTTCTAATTGTTGCGAGAATGCATCTAGCCTTGCATACTTTGTCCCTATATTAGGGTAGAAATGGGCCAGGGCTAACAATTTACTAAATTGTTAGTTAGTTGTATACAATCTATATTTTTTTAACACTTTGTGTTATTTGGAGCTGGCGTGACAACATACTACTTGGTTCCGCAACTAGGTGGCGGCACGTTCACCACTCACTTGGTGTTGAAAGGCTGGCTACTATAGCCGTATTACTTTATGGGTGTATTTTTGCTGCAATTAGTATGCCGTCCTGAAGAGCTCTAATGAGAGCAAAACCGGTCTACGGTTCTAATTGTTGCGAGAATGCATCTAGCCTTAATCTGGACTTCATAAGAAGACCTCCAATCTGCTATACCATAGAGTCTTATCGCAAGTTTATATAAGGTAAAAAATTACCTTAGAATAGGTATTTTAGGTATCTGGACTTAGTAGTCCGTTTTCCGTCAAATTTAGGGCACACGTAGACCTAAAAATTACCAGTTGTGGAATTGAAACTCAAAATTATTTTACCTATATATATATATATATATATATATATATATATATATATATATATATATATATATATATATATATATATATATATATATATATATATATATTTAGGTATATTTATAGGTAAAATTGAACCAAACTTTTCCCAATTTAGTAAGTTACTGACTTTGGAGTAATTTTAGTAATAAAAAATGGGCTAATTAGGAGCTGCATTCTCAAATTTGTAGTGATTATGACAATTAAGCCAACATTTTGGTTAATTATAACTAAATTACAAATTGGTTAGGTTATCTGGACTCGAGTGCTGGTTAACATGCCTTAATTTGTTGATTGGGGTAACACTCAATCTTCCAGGAAAAAAAGCATGTTAAGTAACCGGTAACTTTCCATGCTCACGTAATAGGGGACGATTTGTTTCACAAATTTTTTCTCCACTACCCTACAGGGAGCTGAGGTTAAAGCAATGAGTCTGTCTGTCATTGATCTAGCGTGTCACCCTTTTTAAACACAACTGTAGCATTTGCTGGCAACCACACTATAGCTATTATATCTACCAGCCAACCAACATATTCTATTTCCTCCTTGATTATTACAGAAACAGATATTGATACATTTAGTCAGTTAGAGCCAACGTTGGGTAATATTTTTCAATACGATATTACATCTATATATTGCCGTATCAAGAAATGACTTAAACCAGCAAGTCGCCATTGACTAGTGATGTGTAAAACGGTTATTGTTTATTAACAGTTGAAGCCATTAACGTTATTTAATAATAACCGTTGAAAATAACTGCTTCAGTTATTTATCTGTTATTTTGAACTGGATAGTCGATCGATAGTATCCTACATTCCCAAAGCTGTGAGCGAGAGCCAGCACACTACTATAAACAACCTGTTAAGTTATATGTTATGAAATAAAGTCCGCTCTATACTGTATACCCATACCCATACATATTTAACATTCCCAGTCTCATGTCCATTCATCCCGTTAAATAGTTAAATTTAAAAGTTGCCGATGAAAACCGATGTTTATTCATCGAACCTAGTTGCAGAGGAACTGAAACAGATACGAGTCCGAATCCTAGTTTAGTAAGACTCGATGCATTTTCGCAACAATTAGAACCGTAGACCGGTTTCGCTCTGATTAGAGCTCTTCAGTACGGCATACTAATTGCAGCAAAAATGCAACAAAAGTAACACGGCTATAGTATAGCCAGTCTAAAAATACTTAGTAAGTGGTGGACGTGCCGCCACCTAGTTGCGGAACCAAGTAGTATGCTGTCACGCCAGCTCCAAATAACACAAAGTGTTAAAAAATAGAGATTGGATACAGCTAACTAACAATAGAAAATTGTCAGCCCTGGCCCATTTCTACCCCAATATAAAATGCATCGAGTCTTACATACTTTGTCCCTAAATTGGGGTAGAAATGGGCCAGGGCTGACAATTTTCTAAATTGTTAGCTGTATCCAGTCTCTATTTTTTAACACTTTGTGTTATTTGGAGCTGGCGTGACGACATACTACTTGGTTCCGCAACTAGGTGGCGGCACGTCCACCACTTACTGAGTATTCCTAGTTTAGTGTAAAAAGCGTTACTCTGTACCTGTTATTTTTATAAATCCATAACTGGTGGTTAGCGTTACGGCTCGACAACCGTTTAAAATTAACAGATGGTTAAATAACCACCCATCACTACCATTGTCAGATGTTTATTTGTGGTAAGATTTCGATAGGTACCAGACATGGCTAGATTGCTTATTCTCGCTCCCTACTAAATAACCCTCATATTCAACGCCCACTTGTTTGAGATGCCGTGTCATATTATCCCTGTCATAAAGAGCTAAATGGCTTTCTCATTAGATGAGATAACAAACTTTTCTCTATTAAAAAAATATAGCAGAACAAACAAGTCAACATCAGTACCAGTGTGAGAAAATATCATCTGAAACCTCGAGACAAGGGTGAACAACAACATAAAAAGTCATTTAATAAAATTATTATCTGACGGCGGTTGTTAATGTATTTATATAATATTTCCACTACTTAAATTCCCTACACAGTTCTTTAGAAAAAGCGCCACAGATAATCAGATTACATTCGGAGAAAATTAACTCCTAGAGGATCTGGAAAAATACACCGAGTACACTTTTAAAAAAGTAATTCGAGTTGACGGTTCTCAATTAATTTAGTGCCCAGCCAGTGAATTCTCGCCATTACGGCTGGTGGAAACCACCAACTAGTTTTCGCTGGGTCGTAAATACCAAATAACCGCGAAAATGTAATGGATGTACTGCTTTTAGCTAAATTTATGTGCATGAATTAATCTATCGACTGAAATGTGTTCATTTTTTTTTAAATATATTTTCATCCCTATACAAATTACAGACTGGGTTCTTTGATTGAAACACAGTTCGTTTTATAACCAAGTAACAATTAAAAATCTCTTAATGACAAATTACAAGCTTTACACAATATACTTATGTGGAAACTAAAAATTTCGAGACGCAGCAAGTGCGTTATAGTAGTGCATTTTCATAAGAATTGTACACTATTATTATACCACATATTATTAAAATTAATACTTTAAACTTACAGAGATCTTGAAGATCGATTTTGAAGGTCGCAGTACGCGCACAATTGAATAATCCTTTTCGAAAGTGTAACTATCGATATCTCTCTATTATCAAAAAAAACTCTGGACGCAGCAAGTGCGTTATGGTAGTGAATTTTCATAAAACTATTTTTTAATAGCAATAATGTGTTTTTTTAAGAAAGCAAGCATCACATTTGGTTACCAGTATAATCTATATTGTAAAAACAATGTGCCATGTTTCATCAAAATAACTTTATTATTTGAAAATGTAAAAAAATTTCCGAAAGTAAACTTAAAGTGTTCCCGAAAAAACTCGTTTCTTGGTCAACCTTATAGGTTAATAGCAAATTGAGCTATTCAAATATTAAGCATTTGATCAAAATTCGCTACCATAACGCACTTACTGCGTCCAGAATTTTTTTTCTTACAAACATGCATTATATTTCGATGGAAAATGCAAAAATGCAATAACATAAGGCGTGTTTGATTAAAAAAAAAGAAAATTTGTATCACCAACGACTTATGGGCCAGCCTGTGATTGTAGAAATATTTTTTTTAAGATGCAGCTCAAGACACCCTATAATTAATATATACAATTTTTTTCATATCTTGTATAATAACAGATATATTGAGCTTTATTGATTTTTTTTACGAAAATTCTACAAAAATTATACACCATTAACGATAAACTCTATAGCTAAGACTACTGCCAAGCGTCAGAGAAAGGGTCTATTTGAAATGAATTTTCTGGAAACATTTTAATAAAATGAAGGACAATGACGGTTGAAACTAAGACATCAGGGTTTGTAAAACATTCTTCTTGAGATATTTTCCTTCCATAGCTCATATTAGTTTCAGGTTCATTGCCTAAATATTACCAATTTTGACGTTTAAAATCGCGATTTTGACGTTTTGAGGAAAACCCAAATTTATTTTTCTTTAAATGCCTGTAACGTTTTTGTCCTTTAACCTATAGAGCTAAATTTTGGTAGGTGTCTTACCTATAATGATATAAACCCGCGTATGAAATTTGGTTGCCCTTAATTTGTTAATTTTGGAGATGTAAATTTTTTTCGAAAGAAAACACAAAATTTTCCGGGAAAACCTCGGCGGATTTTCTTGGCTAACGAACTTATCCAAGCGACTTTCGAAAGGAAGGCACTCACCAATTTTGACGTTTAAAATCGCGATTTTGACGTTTTGAGGAGAACCCAAATTTATTTTTCTTTAAATGCCTGTAACTGTTTTGTCCTTTAACCTACGGAGCTAAATTTTAGTACGTAACTTGCCTATAATGATATAAATTTGGTTGTCCTTACTTTGTTAATTTTGAAAATAAAAAATTTTGTCGATTTTTTTCGAAAGAAAACACAAAATTTTCCGGGAAAACCTCGGCGGATTTTCCTGGCTAACGAACTTATCCAAGTCACTTGCGAAAGGAAGGTACTCACCAAGTTTTATCAAAATCGGTCCATTATTTTTTAAGTTATAGGTGTGACACAGAAATATATATATATATATATATATATATATATATATATAAATATATATATATATATATATATATATATATATATATATATATATATATATATATATATATATATATATATATATATATATATATATATATATATATATATATATATATATATATATATATATATATATATAAACATATAAAGTCTGAAACTGACCTCGGATTTGGGGTCCGGGGGTCCTAAATAGCACTCATTTGAAGAAATTTTTTCAAAATTCAAAAGTCTGGATCTCAGTAGTGAATTTTTTTTAAGAAAATTCACTAAAATCTTCCTTTTAAAAAAATCCGAAAACTCAATTTTATATGAAGCTAAAAAATTTAATTTTGCTATATTTATAGATGGTGTGAGTTTTTTTAAAAGAAACTTGGATTGCAAATTTCACTAACGTTACAAAAGCTTTCCTGAAGGAAACTTTATTCATATTTATTTATGATATATTTAAGTAAGGTATCTGCAAATTATAAACGTAACAGTTATTTTTCCTTATTAATCCTTTTTAATCGCCAGAATGATTTCGTTTTAGTCAACCTAATCAAACCGGTTTTTTCAATATCAACAATAACAAAATGGCTGCTGACAATTATAATTTCAGACTCAAAGGTGACAAAGTTATTAAGGCGTTTTAAACAAAAATGAGATCTTGTTCAATAGGTATGAAATCTGTACAGTATTGCTTCTCCAAATGTCAATATAAAACAAAAATAAACCATACATTAATCCAGCCGGAATCGATCGGGAAACCTTATGCGTAGAAGACAAACACGCTACCACAGAGCTCTCTAAGGATACGCTAACTAACGTGGCTTGGCTAACTAACGTACTTGGCACGGGGTTCATGCCCGGGATATACTGCTATTAAAACTATCCGTAACACTTAATTACAGAATTAGTAGAATTGTCATTGAAACACATTCAATGACTGTTTTGACATTATATGACATCCCATGTTTGAGTTTAAAGATAAAAATGAAAGTATTTTAAATTTTTAGACAGACTTGACTTGTTTTTGTTTAGATTTTCACTATATTCCTTCTGGACTTTTGCTAAATCTATTGGGAATAATTTCTGCAGGAGCACGTTCCCACCTCTTCTTTCAGGGGATGAAATTGTTTCTATCGCCCTGGGCAAAGCTGAACTTTGTGCCTCGTCGTTCACCGGCAATTCCACTCTAAACCCACCTCCAAATGTTCAACTACCAACAGTCCCCAATGTCGCGCATATAATGACGGATATCATTTTCAAAACTAAAAAGGTACGAAAGATGTTCTCTTCTCTTAATAACAGGAAAGCCTCTGGCCTTGACAAGATCCCAGCAATTGTTATCAAAAAATGCGCACCAGAACTTGCTCCTGTCCTGACTTCTCTGTTTTAGACATATTACAATAGAGGCATATTCACTAGTGACTGAGAAACTGCTCGAGTACAACCCGTCCCCAAGAAAGAATCCAAAGCGCTTCCTAGCAACTACAGGCCTATTTCTCTCATTTCAGTCGTCTTTAAAGTGATGTAAAAGTATATAAACACCAAATTACTAAAATTTCTTGAAAAACACAGTTTAATCCACGACAGGCAGTATGTATTCCGTCAGCGCAGATCAACTGCCGACCTCATTTCCTTTGTCACCCATTCTTGGAACAAGTCTACGGAACTACGCGGTGAATCCCAGATTGTCGCTCTAGACATGCCCAAGACATTCGACCACGTCTGGCACGCAGCGCTGCTTAATAAACTTCCTACCTATGGCCTACCACCAAAACTCTGTACCTGGACATCAAATTTCCTCTCCAACTGGAGCATTTCTGTTGTCGTGGATGACCATTCCTCTAAACTGTATCCAATTAATGCAGGAATCCCTCAAGATTCAGCTTTAGCCTCTACTTTATTTCTTCTCAACGTCAAAGACCTCCTCTCCAGCATATCCAAGCCAGTTCACGGTTACGCAGACGACAGCACACTCCACTCAAATATACAATATTCTAAACCTGTCTTCTTAGTCCAATTAGATGAGGATCGCAGACTCATGGAGGGTTCTGTCTCTGTGGATCTCCAAAAAATATTAGACTGGGGAAGTAGAAATCTTGTACAATTCAACTCCACCAAATCTCAGTCTTGCTTTCTATCTCATAAGAGATACACCAGCTCTGGACCCATCACAATGAACAACCAAGTTATTCAAAGTAATGAGTCCTTTTCACTTGTTGGAATTTCTGTGGATCGAAATCTCAATTGGCACCAACATGTCACATCAATTGTAGAAGCGGCTGCTAAGAAATTAGGTTTCCTCTTCCAGCTCGTAAATACTTGTCACCAGCTAATCTCTATACCTTATATACTTTACAAATAAGGCCAAACCTCGAATACTGCTCTCACATCTGGGGTGCCGCTGCCGCTTCTACATTCGCTATCCTGGACTCCATTAAAAAGAGAGATATACGTCTCATCGGTGACCCTACTCTCACCCAAATGCTGCTGTCCCTTGCCCACCGACGTGACGTTGGTAACCTCTCTCTCTCTCTCTCTCTCTCTCTCTCTCTCTCTTTTATAGACATATGCACAAGCACTGGCTCAGAGGAGCTTTCTTCCATAGTTTCTTCACCTGCTGCCCCCAAAAGATCTACCGGGGGAACAGAGCGAATGCACCCTTTTACTGCCCAAGTCACCAGACATAGAATATCTTGTTATGCCCGCTCTTTTGTTCCGAGGACTTCCAAGTAGTGCAATTCCTTGCCGGCACATGTTTTCCTTCTCCTTCGAACCTCCAAACCTTCAAGTCTAGAATTAACGGGTTGCCCATTTCCTCATTGTCGACACCCACGGTACGATAGTATTTAGGCTGTAAGCACTCGTGGTGTGTTGTTGAAATATAAAAAAAAGTTTAAATTAAATATCTTAAACAGATACTATTGCATAGAGACACACTTATTGTAAACTTGAAAATAACCATTCAGGCCCTATCATCTCAAATAGAGATGCACATACTTCGCCTATATTTCTATCATATAATAAGTGTCACCATTTATAATATAAATACGCGCACCAAAGTTAGTTGACTTTGCTTTGTTATCTCCGGAGATATAATTTTTTTCCGAAAGGAAACACAAAATTCTCCGGGAAAACCTCGTTCCGTACTCACCAAATGTGATCAAAATCGGCCCATTCTTTTTTGAGTTATCGGTGTGATACATACATACATACATACATACATATATATATATATATATATATATATATATATATATATATATATATATATATATATATATATATATATATATGCATAAAAATTGAAAATGGATATGAGTTCTAGAGGCCTTAGTTTGCGCTAATTTGAAGACATTTTTTCAAAAGTCGGGATCTCCTCAATAGTGATTTTTTTTTCAAGGAAATTCACTAACAGGGGGTTTGCTGAATATTCCAGTGTGGTTGGATTGAGCTGCTTCAGTGGTTAGTCATAATTGCAGAAATAGACTGACCTTAAAAAAAAACAAAATACCTAGATACACAATACTGAATAGATTTTCTAAGTGCTGTTGCATTTTAGCAAGTTTAAAACAAAACTAAAACTAATATTACTATTAGAACAGATCCCTTAACTTGCTGCAAGGTTATGATTACTCCCCACCCTTTCAGGATAGTGTATATTCTGTAGTAATATAATTTCCCCCTGAGTGATCAGTACAGCGTGGAAATTTTCAAACTAATATCCCACGTTGCCTGCAGAACATTCCACACGACATATCAATCTAATCCAGAACAGCCAGGAAGTGAGAAATTTAATATCACAAATCCGTCGTTTCCCCTGTTAAAAAAGAAAACATTCTAGCATGCGGGACCCTCTGGGATATAAGGGCTGTAAAAAATAAATACTCTCACCTCATGTGGTACTTTTTACAGGGTCGATTGTGGACGGACATTTTGTTGAACGTCTGTTACTTTTATAAACCCGCTTTTCCCATTGACCGAGCCTACATATTGTAGAATCGAAATCAAAATTGGTATGTGTAACCAACACATGGCTTCGAGTGTCGAGAAAACGTCGTCGTTGACAGATGCAGGGCTTCAGTGTGTAAGGAAATATTTTTTCAATTTTTATATACTTTTGTGAACTACATCTTTGCGATTATTAACACACTAAAAGTGTTCTTCCTTTGTGTATGCTTACGTCAAATACAGTAAGCTTCAAAATTTCATTATTTTTTATTTTACAAATTCTAGTATGACTTACTGGGATATTTAGACTGTATGATCGAAATTTCTGAAGACTAGCCCATCAACTATAAAAAGTCTGGACGCAGCAAGTGCGTTATGGAAGTGAATTTTCATAAAAATCTTTTTAATAGCAAATATGTCTTTAATGCAAGCAGGTGTCAATTTAGTTACCGGTATAACCTATGTAGTAGAAACAATGTACCATATTTTATCAAAATAACTTATTGTTTGACAATGTACAAAAACTTTCCGAAAATAAACGTAAAATATTTCCGAGAAAACTGGTTTACCTAGCCAACAAACCCTAGCCAACAAACCTTAGGTTACTAGCAAATTGAGTTATCGAAATTTGAAGCATTTAATGAAAATTCGCTACCAAATTGCACTTGCTGCATCTAGATTTTTTTCTTGCAAACATGTACCATACTTCAATGAAAAATGTAAAAATGCAATAATATAAGGGATGTTCGAAAACAAAAATTGTAGGTATCACCAACGACTTATGGGCCACCCTGTGATTGTCAAAATAAATTTAAAAGATGCAGCTCAAGACACCCTATAATTAACGTAAACAATTTTCGTTCTTATCTTATATAATAACAATTATATTGAGGTTTAGCGTAGGAATGCATCACCCTACCCTGTATATATGTAAACAGAAAAACTGAAACTAAACCCGGATATGGATTCGAGTGGGCCTAGTTTTCACTCATTTGAAGAAGTCTTTTTAAAATTCAAAAGTCGCGGTCTCCTCACTAACGAATTTTTTGTACGAAAATTAGACTAAGATTATAGACCGTTAAACCATAAGCTTAACACTACTGCCAAAGCAACAGAGAAAGGATCTATTTCAATGGAATTGTTTAGAAATATTTTAGTAAAACGAAAGACAATGAAACTTAAGAGTTTGTAGAACACCCTTGTTGCGATATTTTCTTTACATAAACCGTATTCGTTTCAGGTTCTTTGCCTAAATGTTGCCAATTTTAAGGTCTCAAATAGCAACTTTGACGTTTTGAGGAAAACCCCAAATATATATTTTTTAAATGCCTAAAACTTTTTTGTCTTTTAACTTACAGATCTAGGTTTTGGTGCGTGGATCACTATTTATAATACAAATGCGCGTACCAAATTTGGTTGCCCTTACTTTTTTGTTACCGGAGATACGAAAATTCAAAAAAACAAAATTTTACCGGGAAAACCCTGTCCGACTTTCCTAACTAACGAACTTAGCCAAGCCACTTGTAAAAGGAAGGTACTTACCAAATTTTATCAAAATGGGCTCATTATTTTTGGAGTTATTGGTGTGATACATACATACACACACGTATATACATTATTATTATTATTATTATTATTATTATTATTATTATTATTATTATTATTATTATTATTATTATTATTATTATTATTATTATTATTATTATTATTATTATCATTTGTTTATTTGTTTAAGTAAAAACTGATATACATAGTTAGTAAAAAAAATAAGCTTAATTAACCAACCATGTGTGAATATATCACTATTATTACCACTATTATCACCATCATTACATCGGTGACCCTACCCTCATCCAAAGGCTGCCATCCCTTGCCCACCGACGTGCCGTTCGTGACCTCTCTTTCTTTTATAGATATCTACACGGGTACTGCTCAGAGGAGCTTTCTTCCATAGTTCCTCCAACTGCTGCCCCCAACAGATCTACCAGGGGAACAGAGCGAATGCACCCTTTTACTGTCCAGGTCACCAGACATAAACCATCTTGTTATGCCTGCTCTTTTTTCCCGAGGACTTCCAAGTTGCGGAATTCCTTGCCGGCACATGTTTTTCTCTCTCATCCGAACATCCAAACCTTCAAGTTCAAAATTAACAAGTTACCTTTTTCCTCCTTGTCGACACCCAGGGTACGGTAGTATTTAGGTTGTGGGCCCTCGTGGTGTGTTGTTAAAATAAAAAATAAAAAAACACACCATACATTTACAAGCTTATACACAGCCAGTCTTTCCAAATATCTGCTAAGATATCTAATTCTGTCGACTTGTGTATGTCTTTTACATTTTTCCAACTTACACAAATTATGTCGTTCAGAGTCATATCTCTCCATCGCCGATAAGCAACAAGAAAACACCCACAGCCGAAACACCAATACTTAAACAAAACAAAGATATACAAAAGAGTCCACCTATATTTCTTGAAGCTCAACACTTCTACGACTATCAGCATCAGGTTAATCTAAACAGACCAAGGCAAAATTATCCAAGCATCACAAAGCAAAGTACACTGCACGTCGGTCGCGCGGCTTTATAATACAAACATGGAACATTACATCACCGATTGACTTTCGTACCCAAGCACCTTGAGAAGTTTACTCAAAACGTTTCTCAGAGCAGAGGTGGGTTTCCCCATCACACCATACCCGCAATCCACTCACATTCCACCCATCCCCAACAAGTCAGCCATTCGCTCATAGAAACAAAATAACTTGCGTACTAACACATGCCCAATCAACCAATAACAATCGCCAAGATATATATACTTTCTTTAGCCTTTTTTTTGAACTGGTAATGTACTAGTCCCTTTAATTCTCAGGTATTAAGTTATAAAACTTTGGACCGTAGTACCACAAGGATCGCTGAGGAGCATTTTCGACTCCTAGTGGAACTGACAAGACATCATTTACACGAGTTCTCGTTGGATAACCATGCGTCATTCTTGCTTATTTTGCATTGTCTACATGCATATGTTTTAGTGCTTTTAGCACATGTAACCTTCTAAGATCCAATATTTTGTTGTCACGGTTGTATAGCACTTTAGTGGGATATTGTATATATTTTTTACAAATGACCCCTTGACATTTTTTTTGCTCTGCAAGGAGGAAAGAGCTGGTACGTTCTACGGGGTTCTGGATTTGTTTACTAACAAAACACAGCTTTTCAAACTAGTAATTTATTATTACCAACTATTCTCCAAGACCAGTGCCAACTAAAATATATCTCTTCTTTCTATTATTAAATGTCCATAGAACTTTATTACACTATCGCCTTCTATGATCGCTTCCTATATACCAACACTTACTGTTAACTCGTTTTATACTCTATGATCACTTTTACACCACCTTATTCAATACTGAACTAACTTACTCTGCGCACCGCTCGTCTATTTATATCTGTCTATAGAGATTTTAGATGTTCTACACTACTCTACACTACTCTACGCCTGTCACCTCTGGTCTATTCTAGAAATGCCATTCCAGAGTGTTCGCTGTGACAGAGCATTATCATAACATACACAAATTGACATTATTGACTTTTTTAACATCATTTTGTTGCGACCTTTAATACGCAAAATCCTTTCAACCAGAAAGCGCACTTCTTTAGTGTCAAATTGCCCACTTGTTCAACTTATGGACTTTGAAGTTATTGAACAGTTTCGGTAAATCCTCCTTTATTTTTTTAACTAAAATTCTAAACTCTGGAGCGTCTCCCAAACAAACATATTTGGTGGTACAGTCAAATACATGATGTCTTAGCGACACTTAGACTTGGCCTTTTATAAAATACAGCTTTCATTCATTGTTTTATTTCTGTTTCCATTAATAAATATAGACACAGTAACAGGACCAACAAATTAGTACTATTTCTCCCAAGTAAATGTAGATGTGAAAACCAAAGCAAAGTATATTAAAAATGTCGCTGACTACAATATCGACTTCATTTTTTTAAAACAAAACTAAATTACAGACCCAATAATAAAAAGTTTTAGGTTTTGTAATGGGAAAATTGTCCATTGTGTATTTCTGAAGGCAAGTTGAATTACTATATTACTTTTTTTGGTCAAATTAAATCAGTTGTACCAATTTCTTGAAGATATATCATCCATGACAATAAACTAAACGAATAAAAGCTGTAAGCTCTTACAATGCTATGTGTATTGTCTGTTTGTCAAAGTGACCGGCCATTTCTTCTAAGGAAAGAAATTATTGACACATGACCTAGTAGCTGCTCCAGGCTAGATATAATGCTATATATCTATAGTTCAGATACGACAGCGTCTCCCAGCATATTGGGCCAGATGTATGTGTGTGTGTGTGTGTGGAGTATAGGAATGCTACTTCTACTTGGACAACTTATAGAGATATTTCAGCTATTTACTAAACAAACTTTGACAATTGTCACAAAAGTCTCAGTGTTTGATTAATAACGCAGACATATGCGGCCATACATGCATAAATTGTAAATGCGTTTCGATATTTCTGTTTGACGTAAACGCTTGCTTTCAATGCAACTTTGGACAATGTGATACATATAAGCGACAGACAGGGGTCTCCATATGTGCCAGTTATTATTTATTCCTAACTGTTTTCCTATTTCTTCGGACAATAAATTATACAAATGCATACCGCGTTTCAATTTCTAGGATGCAAATCGTTGTCGCATAAAAATAGTCGTAAATTTATTCCCTGTTTCAAACTGAACAACGAGAGCATTTAAATAGAATCTACATACAAAAGAAAGTATGTGGAAAAAAGTTCGGGACGCATAAAATGCGCTATGCAAGTGAATTTTTATAAGATTAGTATAGGTGGTAGTGGACTTTTCCTTTACGTGATAATAAAGGATTTTTTTCACGCCTGACGAGGTACCATACCTTACATCAAGGGCTGGTGGAGTCCCAGTGGACGTTTTCGGTTCTGGTGTATGAGTAGGTTTCCCTTATAAACAAAAATGATGATGGCTCCTCCTTGTACAAACGATTCCGGAGACAAAATACCCCTCCAATTGGATCTAGGGGAGAGGAATGTGCAGAGGGCGCCGGCATCAAGATTTAACATATCCTTCTCGAATATATGCGGCCTAAATTCTGACGTGAATTCCACCCACCATTTCGTCCAGGCTAATAGGCCCTAACTCCTCTTCCTCACCTAAACCCAAATCAGTGCCAAAACAACCACTAATCACCCTAATTTCCCGGGGTATGAGCTCCTTACTTCCTTTAGATTGCATGGAGATGTGTGCGCATACGTCCGTAGCAATCTAACCTGCACCAGACTCCCCAATTTGGAAGCTGGAAGATAAGACATACTTTGGATGAAACTTTCTCTCAGGGCTGCAACAAAATTAATCTGTTGCACTTATCAGTTACCTTCTGACAACAACTTTGTCCAGCTCTTCGACTACTTTCTGAAAAAGCCGACTATCTGATTTCTGAATATCCTTCCTCCGTGGTCACTATTCTTGGTGACTTTAATGTCCATAATAAGGAATGACTAGGATCTTCAACAACCGATCTAGCTATCCAGGTTAAAAGACAAAAAAGTTATAGGCGTTTAAGGAAAAATAAATGGGGTTTTCCTCAAAACGTTAAAGTCGCGATCTAAAACGTCAAAGTTGGCAACATTTAGGCAAAGAACCTAAATCTTATACGGGCTATGGAAAGAACATGTCTTAAGAAGTATGTTTTACAAACTCTGAAGTCTTAGTTTCAACCGTCATTGTCCTTCATTTTACTAAAATGTTTCCAGAAAATTAATTTCAAATAGACCCTTTCTCGGATGCTTTGGCAATAGTCTTAACTATAGAGTTTATCGTTTAATGTTATATAATTTTTGTCGAATTTTCGTAAAAAATTAATAAAGCTCAATATATCCGTTATTATACAAGATATGAAAAAAATTGAATACATTAATTATAGGGTGTCTTGAGCTACATCTTAAACAAATAGTTCTACAATCACAGGATGTCCCATAAGTTGCTGGTGATACAAATGTTCTTCTTTTTTCAGTCGAACACGCCGTATGTTATTGCATTTTTGCATTTTCCATCGAAATATAATGCATGAAAAGAAATTCGGGACGAAGCAAGTGCGTTATGGTAGCCAATTTTAATTAAATGCTTTATATTTGTATAGCTCAATTTGCTATTAACCTATAAGGTTGACCAAGAAACGAGTTTTTTCGGGAACCCTTTAAGTTTACTTTCGAAACTTTTGTACATTTTCAAACAATACAGTTATTTTGATAAAACATGGCACATTGTTTTTACTAAACAGTTTAAACTGGTAACCAAATTTGATGCCTGCTTTCTTAAAAAAACACACATTTGATATTTAAAACATTCTTATGAAAATTCACTACCATAACGCACTTGCTGCGTCCAGACTTTCTATTATAAGTAGCAATATGTTCCCCAGATGACTCAATGAACTTTAGTGCTATGCCGTTTGTATTAAAACGTATAAACACTAAAAAGTTAATAAACCTAATCCTACTCCTTCTATAAACTTTCAGTGGCCTCATATGTGCATCATTTTGAAAACCTAATGAAAACTCTCAGTAAGAACTCCACAGCTAGATTATTTCATAATTAAAATAGATCTAGGTTGCTGAACTTTATAGTGTCAGTGGATTAAACTCTTTGTTATTCATGAATGGAAAATGTCTGTATGTTTCTTCAATTAAAGCTCATAGCGGTTTGCATAGGTGGATTATTGCTTACATTATTGACGTTCCAGTCTGCATCGAGTCTCAAATAAAGTGTTATGTAGCAGTATTGTTTCGTGGTGATTAGAATGGTTACAGATATTACCAACGTTAAACGCAATATAATATGGGGAATTTTTAAATGAGCATCAAATATATGTATGGCTTAATCATTATTTTCCAGTGGTAATTTTACTTAAAATGGATTTAATTTTTCTGGATCTTATTATGTGCTGGCTTACTGTGTGAATATCTTTGGATACAATTGATTGTTGCTTAATTAACTCTAATAAAGACGGCTGGGTATAACAAACACCACAGCAGGAAAAGAGCCAGATAAGTTTACCACCCCAATTAAACACTTAACAAACACAATACTGTTTATAATAACCAATATCGCGACATTTGAAGTCATATATCTTACTTTTGTTGTTGCATGTAAACGTTCGTGATCACAAGCGGTATAACTAGCTTGTTCACTATAAATATAATTAAGATACTTTCAAATAATATAGTTACCCCTCAGGTACACTAACTAGTTAACCATTTAAGATCACTTTGTATTTCTTTTTTTACAGCAACACACCACGTGGGCTCACAGCCTAAATATTATCGTATCGTGGGTGTCGACAAGGAGGAAAGAGGCAACTTGTTAATTCTGGACTTATAGGTTTTGAGGTTCGGGGGAGAAGGAAAAACATGTGCGGGCAAGGAATTCCGCAACTTGGAAGACCTCGGTACAAAAGAGCGGGAATAACAAGATGTTCTATGTCTGGTAACCTGGACAGTAAAAGGGTGCATTCGCTCTGTTCCACTGGTAGATCTGTTGGGGGCAGCAGGTGGAGGAACTATGGAAGAAAACTCCTCTGAGCAGTACCCGTGCAGATATCTATAAAAGAGAGAGAGGTGACCAACGGCAGGTCGGTGGGCAAGGGAGGGCAGACTTTGGGTGAGGGTAGGGTCACCGATGAATGAAGCCCAGGATAGCGAGTGTAGAAGCGGCAGCATCACCCCAGATGTAGGAGCCGTATTTGAGGTTTGCAATTATTTGTGAAGTATATAAGGTATAGAGATTGGCTGGTGAAAAGTATTTGCGAGCCTGGAAGAGGAAACCTAATTTCTTAGCAGCCGCATCTGCAATTAATGTGACATGTTGGTGCCAATTGAGATTTAGATCCACAGAAATGGCAACAAGTGAAAAGGACTCATTACTTTGAATAACTTGGTTGTTTATTGTGATGGGTCTAGGGCTGGGGTATCTCTTATGAGAAAGAAAGCAAGACTGACATTTGGTGGGGTTGAATTGTACAAGATTTCTACTTCCCCAGTCTAATATTTTTTGGAGATCTACGGAGACAGAACCCTCCATGAGTCTGCGATCCTCATCTAATCGGGCTAAAGAGACAGGTTTAGAATATTGCATATTTGAGTGCTGTTGTCCGCGCAACTGTGAACTGGGTTGGATGTGCTAGAGAGGCGGTCATTGATGTGGAGAAGAAACAAAGTAGGGGCTAAAGCTGAAACTTGAGGAACTCCTGCATTAATTAGATGCAGTTTAGAGGAATAGCCACCCACAACAACAGATATGCTCCTGTTGGAGAGGAAATTTGCTGTCCAGGTACAAAGTTTTGGTGGTAGGCCAGGTCGAATGCTTTGGATATGTCTAGAGCGACAATCTGGGATTCACCGTGTAGTCTCATAGACTTGTTCCTAGAATGGGTGACAAAGGAAAGGAGGTCAGCAGTTGATCTGCGCTGACGGAATCCATACTGCCTGTCGTGGATTAGACTGTGTTTTTCAAGAAATTTTAGTAATTCGGTGTTTATATACTTTTCCATCACTTTAGAGACGACTGAATGGAGATAATTAGGCCTGTAGTTGCTAGGAAGCGCTTTATTGTAACGTATGTGTCAATCTTTAATCTCTTTTAATTTTAGACCATTTAAGTGACAGCGAATATAAATATTATAATTCGTATTATCTTAACACGAACCCGAGCTGTTACAGATGTACGACAGAGTCACCATCACGGTACGGAACCAGGTACTATCACGACAGCTCCAGTTAACACAAAATGTTAGATGTAGATAGAGACTGTGTACAACCAACTAACAATTTTGTTAATGGTCAGCCCTGCCCCATTTATTCCCTAATACAGAGCCAATGTATGTAAGGCTAGATGTATTTTCAATGTAATTGGAAACGCAGTCGTGAAAACATACTACCTGGTTCGGCACCGAGATGGCGACCCTGTCGTACATTTCGCAATGTTTCTGGGAGGCTGGTTACCATAGCGGTATTACTTTATAGGTGTGTTATTTATAGGTGTGTTCTTGTTGTGATCAGTATAGCGCACAGATGTGCTCCAATTAGAGCGAAATTGGTCTTAGTTTCTAATAGCGATGAGAACACATCTAGCCTTACACATGCATGCAGCTGGATAGCATTTATATAAGTAATTAATTAAATAAGCAATTTTTATACTCGTTTCAAAGAAGTGATACCCCTTTTTCCCCCTCGGACTCGTCCGCGTTTTTGCTGCCCCGATAGCACCGCAGCCTTTGGTTTCTTGTGCATCCCCTTTGTCTTTTCTACTCCGCACCCATTTCAAAATCACTGTGCCCCGAACTAGTCTGCACAGCAATTGGTAGGGTGAAGTTTTATATTGCTCTGTCTCCGGTCTAGACTGACCGTAGCTCAGTTGTCTTTTGCGGTCCAGAGCTTTACACTCACACAAGATGTGCTGGGCTGATTCCACCCCCTCGCCGCAGAGTCTGCATGCGAGGTCCCCTGCGAACCGCCCCATTTTACGCAGGTGTTTCTTGACGCCCATGTGTTCTGTCAAGAGTCCTGTTATGTTCCTGAGCTGTCTTCTGCCAAGATTTAGCAGCTCCACAGCTCTCTTTGAACTGGGTTCCCCAATTAGTTAGTGCCTTCCCATGTCTGAGCTCTGGACAATCTGTCCTTACCAATTTCTTTATAAGCGCAACAAGACCATAATAAAATTTAAATAGAGCCTCGGTGGTTCAGTGGTAATAATGTGTGCCTCTGAATCAAAGGGTACTGAGTTCGATCCCAGGGTTCTCCTTTCACTTTTTCAGTACATACAGTAAAATTAACATCAACTGAGGTTGTGGCATTGAATTTGAGCAAGTTGAATGCCTGCGCGTTTTTCTCTTCGGAGGAAGCTTAAATCCGTCCGTCCCGTGTCCATGCAATGTAGGCACGTTAAAGATCCCTACCTTCCTTACAGAAAGACAGGGGTTCGGCACAATTTTCAGGATAGTGAGGTGAAACTGCTCTCTGGCATCGGTGATTGGCCATAGTCGCGGAAATAGACCGACGTTAAAGAAACAAAACACAGAATTTAAATGTGTAGTGGATTGCAGGGTATAATGCAGTAATAATAATTTAAGAATATGTATTGGCAACTGCGCTTAGGATGATCGTTATAGAACTTTGCCTTGTTATATTTCATATACATTAAAATTTCTAACAAGGCATACTGAGAGTTTCAGAGAGCTCTTAAGTTTTTACACAAACTACTTATCTACTTTTATGCGAGTTTTTAACTTAAAATAAATTGCAAGATCGTTTAGTATGGGAAGATTGAGAGGCATTACAAATAGATGATTGTATTTTTCTTTGAAGTTTTAGTTCAAGTTGAATGCAGCTGTTCGCAGATTTTCTTATAAGTGTGATTTACTGTGAAACTTACTTAAACTATTGCGATTCAATATTGAATAAGTTATGAACAGTAGATCTAACATTATAAAGGGTAAACTGCAATCTAGGTTTTAAATACACAGCGCATAATCAAAAACTTATCTGGGGCTGACTAGAAGCAGCTGAAGTCAGATTTTAAAGTCGTATTTTGAGATCAGAACTCTTTACAATGGCAGAAGGTTGTACGTACATAATAAATAAACGATTTTTGTATAGAATATTTACATCTTTTGCTTTTAGCGAATTTTTTTTTAATTCGCTTATGGGGACATCTGTGTTTATATATATATATATATATATATATATATATATATATATATATATATATATATATATATATATATATCCGACCGATAACTCAAAAAATAAAGGACCGATCTTGATAAAATTTGTAGAGTATCTTCCTTTTGCAAGTCGCTTGGATGAGTTCGTTAGCCAGGAAAATTGGCCCAGGTTTTCCCGGCTAATTTTGGGTTTTCTTTATAAAAAAATTCACATCTCCGGAAATAACAAAGTAAGGGCAACCAAATTTGGTACGCGTGTTTGTATTATAAAGAATGAACTCTGTACCTAAATTTAGGTCCCTAACTTTAAAGACAAAGAAGTTATGGGCAGTTAAAGCAACAAATTTTGGAGTTTTTCTCAAAACGTCAAACTCGCAATTTTAAACGTCAAAATTGGCAATGTTTAGGCAAAGAATGTGAAACTAATACCGTTTGTGAAAAGAAGAGTGTTCTGCAAACCCCCAAGTTTCAGATTCAACCGTCACTGCCCTTCATTTTACTAAAATATTTACAGAATATTCATTTCAAATAGACCCTTTCTCTGATGCCTTGGCTGGGACCAGGAGTGAATAGGGGTGCTGGGCGGGGTGAATAGTAAAAAGAAATATGAGCAGAAAATGCGAATAAAACGGGCTTGTCTTTTTCACATCTTGAAGCCAAATCCCCGTTAACCCCTGCCTACCCCGCACACCACCCTTATTCCCCCAAAACATTTCTTGTTTACACTCCCCAAGAAAGTTACGGGACCAGGAGTGAGTAGGGGTGTATAATTTTTTTAGCTAATTTTCGTAGAACAAATTCGTTAATGCATTTTTGAATTTTTTATTGAAATATGATGCGTTTGTAAGAAAAAGATCTAGACGCAGTAAGTGCGTTTTGGTAGCGAATTTTCGGTAAATTTGCAGTTTAGCTCCCGAACGCTTTTCAAAACACTGTTTTCAGAAACCTGCCTAGCCCCCTCCCTGGATCCACAAACCCAAAGAAAAATTTCTTGTACACACTCCCCAAAGAAGTTACGGGACCAGGAGTAAGTAGGGGTGCATATTTTTTTTAGCTAATTTTTGTAGAAAAAATTCGTTAATGCATTTTTGCATTTTTTAACGAAATATGATGCATTTGCAAGAAAAAAACTAGACGCAGTAAGTGCGTTTTGGTAGCGAATTTTCAGTAAATTTGCAGTTTAACTCCCGAACTCTTTTCAAAAAACTGTTTTCAGAAACCTGCCTAGCTCCCCGTGAATCCACAAACCCCAAGAAAAATTTCTTGTTCACACCCCCCAAGGAAGTTACGGGACCAGGAGTGAGTAGGGGTGCATAATTATTTTTTAGCTAAATTTCATTTAACAAATTCGTTAATGCATTTTTGCATTTTTTGTCGAAATATGATGCGTTTGTGAGAAAAAATCTGGACGTAGTAAGTGCGTTTTGGTAACGAATTTTCGGTAAATTTGCAGTTTAGCTCTCCTGGATCCACAAACCCAAAGGAAAATTTCTTGTTCACACCCCCAAGGAAGTTACGGGACCAGGAGTGAGTAGGGGTGCTGAGCGGGGTAGGTATTAAAAAGGAAATATGAGCAGAAAATATAATAAAGCGGGCTTGAAAGCTGTCTTTTTCACATTTTGAAGCCATATCCCCCTTAAACGCTGCTTACCCCGCACACCACCCCTATTCACTCCCAGTCTCATAACTTCCTTGAAGGGTGTGAACAAGAAATTTTGCTTGTGGTTTGTGCATCCAGTTGGGGTCCTAGTAATGTTTCTGAAAACAATTTGTTGAAAAGCGATCGGGAGCTAATCTACAAATTTACCGAATTTTCATTAAATCCTTCAAATTTCATGAACTCAATTTGCTACTAACGTAAGCTTTGTTGGATAGAAAACCAACATTTAAGTTTTTTTCGGAAAATTGTTGTATATTTTCAAACCCTAAGTAATTTTGATAAAATATAGTACATTGTTTTTACCACATAGGCTATACCGGTAATCAGATTGATGCCTGCTCGCATTTGCCATTAAAAACATTTTTATGGAAATTCACTTCCATAACACATTTGCTACATCTAGACCTTTGAAAAATGTTTATATATTTTCAAACAATAAATTTATTTCAATGAAATATGGTACATTGTTTCTACTATAGAGGCAACCAAATTTGATGCCTGCTTTCATCAAAGAAAGACATTTGCTATTAAAAATATTTTAAAGAATCGCTACCATAACGCACTTGCTGCGTCCATAGATTTTTTCCGTTTAGGTAAAATATACAGGATGTACCAACCAGGATGCAAATCAGATAACTCCCGCTACAAAGCTGCTATCGCTAGAGGGGTGGAACTCACCACTTGTGGCTGGATCGATAGCATGCTGTACAATCGGACCATTATTACCTCGTTGCAGGGGGAGGTGGTTAGCTTTAGGTCTGCGAGGGGGTGCCCGCAACGAGGGGTATTATCCCTTTTGCTTTGGTCCCCCTTTGTGGATGATTTGCTAGCTACCCTGGGGCTAGAGGTTAGAGGTTGATGTTCTGGCGTATGCCGACGATATTGTCATAATTGTTAGAGGTAAATCTGAAGAGGAAGTTTCAAATACTCTTCAAGAGACACCAAATGCATTCATGGGTGCTGGAGGGAGCAGATATCTGTGGAACCCCACAAAACCATCGTTGTTTCATTTACCAGAAGTAGAAGGTTGGACAAACTAAAACCATATATTCTTATGGAGAAACAATTCCATTTATGGAACCGGCCAAATATATGATAGTTACCCTAGATAAGAAGCTCAATTGGAACGTACAGTTAGATAATGTAATCATCAGGGCCACACTGTCCCTGCGGACATGCCGAAGGATCTGTGGAAATAACTGGAGAACAAGCCCACAACAAATGTACCGGCTCTATGTAGTGGTTATGAGACCAATGATAACCTATGGAGCTACAATTCGGTGGCCTAAAGGCATTTCGTGCTATCGCGAGGGCCAAACTGGCTCAGCTACAGAGAAAAGCTGGTCTGTTCATAACGGGCGCGATAAGTACCGCTGCATCAGCCGCTCTGGAAATCCTCCTAAACATTCCACCGCTGGTGGACAACGTACAGATTAAAACAAACGGATTGCAGCATGCCAAAGCAGTCAGTTTGGGAAGGACCGGACTCCTCGATGAGATTAAGAATCATGAGGTTCTGGGAATGGTCTAGAGATCTGCCTTTCAAGACCGTTCTTCCGGAAAGGGAGGACTGGAAACGAAACGAAAAGACCCTATTGAGGGCAGATCTTTGCTGGTACACTGACGGCTCCAAAACCGATCGGTGGGCAGGAGCCGGCGCATATGGGAGCAACACCGATGCAAGAATAGCATTTACAAGTCTCGGAAAGAAAGCAACCATACACCAGGCAGTAGTGTATGCCATCGAGGTGTGTGCAAGTGAATATATAGAAAACCAGTGCACACACAAATGGATAAAGATATATTCAGATACCGGATCACTCGGACCTTGATGGCAACGTAGCAGCCGGCGCGCTTGCCAGGGGTGATGCCTAGGAGGACTTTATCGGTGCAGAACCTGTGCTGGGGATATCATCATGCATCATGATGATAGGCAAATGATTATATAGACGGGCAGCAGCATAGTAAGGTGGCCGCTCATAACCAGCTGTGTGGTGGCTACTTATGTCAATGGTGAGCATATTTCTCGTATCATAAGCAGATACGTCGGTATTAAATTTAAAACAGTAAGTCTCACAAACATAATAGCCTTGTAGACGTAAGGAACAGTCAAGATAAAGTGTTGTCAAAAATAAGGCTGACTGACAGGTCGAATTGCTTAATTATTATTTTTTGATCAAAAGACTTTAAAATCGGTACACAAGCACGTCTGTCTATGTTCTTTTAAGTTGTAAATTTTCCTTTTAATCACTTAAAGAATTTCAAAGTTATTGCGTTTAAAAAAATATTTTAAAAATAGACAGGAGAAATTTTTTGTTAAGAAAAATTGGGCGTTAAGATCTGATGAACGAACTCTTACAAGCCACTAACAAAATAAGGGTAATTCTAAAATTTTGTCCAAATCAGTGAAGTATTTTTGAGTTATCGGTTGGATATATACATACATACACACATACATTGTAATAAAACTCCCGTTTCATTGCAATAAATTTAAATTTCGCTACCATAACACGACTCTGACAATCCTCTTAATTTATATTATTAATAAATATATATACTTAAATCGCCAGTGAAAACGAAAAATCTATAGAAAATATCTCATTTTAACATTAATAATTCGATAAATTAAATTCCGCAGCGTTATCAACTAGATTACACGAATAAAAATATACAAATTTAAGAAATTTTCATTTTAAAATTTTCACGTTCACTATGAGCTAAATAAAGAGAATAAAAACTTTTAGAACGAAACAAGGACGCCGAATTTTTACCATATAAAAGCAGGCCCACTGGCATAAGAGATATGACTAGAGAAAAGTAATTCAACCAAGTACCACCCCCCAGTTATTCTCGAGTTTCTAGTTGGAAAACAGTCAGACCCGTTCCTTTCATTTTCTCCGCTATTATATTTTCTTGATAAGAAACCTATAATTTATTTAATTTTTGATATTTACACTTTCTGGATGATTTTAAATTATATATAGGTGACATCCAAACCCAGAACTAATTCTATATTTATTTCTTTCGTGTTTCAATATACAGGTGTCTCTTAATATTCAGTTTTACTTAAAACAGGATCGACAGAGTGCTTTCGGCCCTCTATCTATTTTTATTTTGTTTTGTCTAGGCACGCAACGGATAACCGAGGGTTGTAATAACGTTATAATTTCCTCTAATTTCTAGCTGCTTTGGTAATATACCTTGGTGATTCAGTAATATTGTGTTACCGTTGTGACTGCCACCTCCTAAAATAACTTGGGAGTTTGGAGGACTATACATAGTTTCCATTGTGTTAGCACTCACTGGTGTCCCCAGTTGCGGCCCGAGCGCTGACACAGTGTAATGTATCGTCTACTTATTGTCATTCTTTGAGTAAAAACCTCTCTTAGCATTTGGGAATCAAACCAGCTAGAGATAATAGCAATTCCCCGTTCTGAATTTCCGGAGAATCGCTTGCCTGGTCAAAATTATAATAAAGATTCGGCATTCCATTTTTTTGTGTCCTATTCACACATTACAGATAGTCAGCCCTGTTAAGAATTTTCAAATACCACTTTGTATATATCTGTATATATTTGTTCAATAATAAAATGATTATTTGTTTTAAGATAATTCTTGTTCACTGTACAGTCTCTGTAAAATTTGACCCCTGGAAACAAAATATCTCCATTAGAGTCTACCTGAGCACCATACTCAATTAGGGTGGTCCGTTACATGGACACTAGTCACCTTGGGCCTTCCACTTTCCCCCAACCTTTTTGAAAACCTCAAAGTAAAGTGGTGACGTTCGAGACAAATCCCTTTTTTCGATCAAAACATTGACCCACACTCCACCCTTCGGAAGTAGACAGTTACAACATACATACATACATACAAACCAATATACATACATACATATTCGGCGGAGAGAATCACGTTGAAAAATCTACAGAATATTGGATTATCTCATAACGTATTTGGATATTGCAGAAGAAGCAGAGATGGGTTTTTAAAGAAAGAGCTTTAAGATTAATATACTCTACCTAGGTAGAGCTTTTATAAATTAAAAAGTCTGAATCTCCCCGTTGGTAATCTTTTTTGGAAAATTCTGTAAAATGACTGTTTTTTCATACACTTAAAAAATTAAGGCTGCTTTTTAAAAGAATTATCCACTTTTAACTCATTAAAGAGTTTAAATACTATCCACTTTGAGCATTTATTGAGTTTTATATTTGTGAAACATCCTGTATGTATTTATTTCTCAAGCAAGTTTCTGCTATCTTGCTTTATGTCCAAGTGAAGCGATAAAAATTGTTTTCGACATTAAATTACCATGTAAACGCGTCGTTAAAAGTTGATGAAGAAAACAGAGGTTCGCCTAGCTGAGACACATCTAGCGTATCCCCGTTTGAAATTTCTTGTTCCGTTAATTTACCGAGAAGTTGTTCTATTACAATTCCCGGCATTCTTGCTATAAATAGTTGACTTAGATCATTCACTTAATTAAAAAGTACTTTCATTAAAGTTTTAATGGAAACTGCGGTTAATCCGATACGTCGAATGAAACGGCTCTTGTATTGTTTAGAAGCTGGCAAATGCACTGCTCTCGCTTTTTACTTTGTGACAAATGGACACAATTTCATTGTTTATGGTTCAGTGAATTATTATAAGCTGCGATTATGTGAGAAATATGATAGTTGAGAAAGATTGTTGAAACCATCTCAGTTTGAGTTTTAGACTATGGCGTAAATTTCTTAACCCTGGAACACTTATTTTCAGAATCTATTCTGATACAGTGTGGTATAATAGTACCCCAAATAAAACTAGGCTCAATTTTCGAAAAAATTTCGTTATTTATAAAAATAACATTATAGCATTTTAGAAAATGTCTGTAAGTGCAAGTCAATTACTAGAAACGTATTAATAAATTATTGGGCACAAGTTGGGCACACTTTTTTCTGGCGCTGTAAACATATGAATGTGCTGCACATCGCGCACTTACTCCTGGATTTTCGCTTTGGATCCTTTGTTAGGGATAGCTGGTACTCGAGCAGTTTTCCAGTTACTAAGGAATATACCTCTATTGTAAAATGTCTGAAACAGACGAATCAGGACAGGAGCAAGTTCTGGTGCATATTTTTTGAGAATAATTGCTGGGATCTCGTCAAGGCCAGATGCTTTCCTGGTATTAAAAGAAGAGATCATCTTTCGTACCTTTTTAGTTTTGAAAATAATATCCGTCATTTTATGCGCGACATTGGGGACTGTTGGTGGTTGAACATTTGGAGGTGGGTTGCGAGTAGAATTTCCGGCGAACAACGAGGCAAAAATTTCAGTCTTGCCCAGGGCGGTAGAAACAATTTCATCCCCTGAAACAAGAGGTGCGAACGTGCTCTTGCAGAAATTATTCTCAATAGATTTAGCAAGCATCCAGAAGTGTTTGTTGCCGTTGGAGTTTGAGAGGACTTGGTGTGGTTATTAAACGAGGTTATTAAACGAGTTTTATGCCTCAGAAAGAATGCGGACATAGTGGTTTCTTGCGTCGTTAAATGCTTGACGGTTTTCTTGAGTGGGATTGTGTAGAAGCGTTTTGTGAGCTTTGATCTTTTCAAGTCTGGCCTTGTCACAGGATTTAGATAACCAGGGCTTTTGAGTGACTGAAGAGGTTTTCTGTGTACGTGGGATAAATAATTATATGCCAGCTTGGATAGTTTCGGTGACGTTTTGTGAGATATCAGAGGGGTTAGGTTGAGAGAAGCAGCCAGACGCCCATGTAAATGAGGAAAAATAATCCCTCATTTCGTCCCAGTTCGCGGAGTTGTAGTGCCAAACGATACGTGGTTGTGATGACTGTGTGACCTCTGGTTCCATTGCGCAGGAAACAGTAACCATGCCGTGGTCTGAGCGACCAAGGGCTGCGGTGACTAATATCTTATATAATTCAGGTTTTGTAGTAAGAAGGAGATTCAAGGGATTTGAGCTGTGTGTTGGGATGCGATGAAAATAAGTAGGTTGCTGAACCATACTGACTAAAGAATTGCTAACTACAAAAGCCTCCGCTGCTCTCCCTTGTGGATCGGTTTTTGAAGATCCTAGCCATTCCTTATTATGGATATTGAAGTCACCAAGAATAATGACCTCGGAGGATGGATATCCAGAAATCAGATGGTCGGTTTTTTGAGAAAGGTAGTCTAAGAGCTGGACAAAGTTGTCAGAAGGTGACCGGTAAATGCAACAAATGAATTTAGTTGCAGCCCTGAGAAAGAGCTTCATCCAAAGTATGTCTTTTCTTCCAGCTTCTAAATTGGGGAGTCTGGTGCAGGGTGGATTGCTACAGACGTAGGCGTACGCCTCCATGCAATATGAAGGAAGTAAAGAGCTCATAGCCCGGGAAATTAAGGTGATTAGTGGCTGTTTTGGCAATGTTTTGGATTTCGGTGAGGAAGAGGAGTTGGGGCTTATCAGCCTGGAAGAAATGGTGGACGGAGTTCAGGTTAGAATTTAGGCCACATATATTCGAGAGGCATGTTTTAAATCTTGAAGCGGGCGCCCCTGTACACCCCTCTCCCGGAGATCCGAATGGAGGGGTATTTTATCTTCGGAATCTTTTGTACATGAAGGAGCCGTCATCATTTTTGTTTATAAGGGAAACCGACTTATACACCAGAACCGGAAACGTCCGTTGGGACTTTACCGGCCCCTTGATGTAAGGGGTGGTACCTCCTCGGGCGTGAAAAAATCCTTTACTATCACGTAAAGGAAAAGTCCACTACCACCTGCTGGACTCCGATTAGTCGTCTCGTGCGACAAGCAGGAGTTACCTTGGGCGTATTATTTTAGTAAGTCCCCGGACCCACAGAGGACAACTGGTTGAATCCCCCAGTTAAATAACAATCAACTGGCGAATTTTTAATTTCATGTCGTCTGTCATTTTCCATAATTGCGGCCGAGATTTCACGATTGTTGCTTCGGGTAGTATGTTTTCTGCTTGATATATATTTAGTTTGATTACCGTTGATGTATGGTTTATACTTATTGTATGAATTAATTTACGAGTGGTAGTTAACTACTCTCTCTGTCGGGCATTGGAGTTTAATCACTATGTCGTTTCAACGCATGTCTTTGGGATTTTATTTTAATTTGGAAAAAACTCTAAATATTGTGTACCAAATTACTTAGAATTCACAACTCAGGTTTATTTGCACTATTTCTAGCCACATGTAAAGTCTCATTCCAGTTACTATGATACTTCCAAAAATATAGCGTTTTCAAAAAGTTTTCCTAGTGTTTCCACCGGAAAAACTTGTGCATAGAGGCTGATTAACGAACTCGACTTCGGTTTTCGCCCAAGCAACATTTTTGCCAAGTCTGATTGAAATAAGTTTACTATTTTTTGACTTGTCGCTCAAATATATATATATATATATATATATATATATATATATATATATATATATATATATATATATATATATATATATATATATATATATACATATATATATATATATATATATATATATATATATATATATATATATATATATATATATATATATACATTTAAAAATTATAACCAACCTTGCTTTTGGGTTCTAGGTACCCCACGCTCACCTGAAGAAATTTTTTCAAAAGCTTTTCATCGTGACCTCTCTATTAGAGAATTTGTCTTAATGGAATTTCGCTAAAGACGAATAAAATAGGTTTATTTGCACTATTAATAGCCACACGTAAAGTCGCATTCCAGGTACTTTGATACTTACAAAAATACAGCGTTTTCAAAAAGTTTTCGCCGATTTTCCACCGGAAAAACTTGAGCATAAAGGCCGAATAACGAACTCGACCTCGGCTTTCGCCCAAGAAAATTTTTTGCCAAGTTTGATTGAAATCAGTTTAGCAGTTTTTGAGGTATCGCTCGGATACGTACATCTATAAATAAACATATACAAATTTTAACGGACCTTGGTTTTAGGTTCTAGAGACCCAAATTTGCACTCATCTTGAAAATTTTTTTTAAAAGCTCTTCATCGTGACCTCTCTGTTAGTGAATTTTTCTTAATGAAAATTCGCTAATACTAGAACAGTCATTTTGGCAAATTATTATTCCCAAACACGTTAACTATTTTATTCAAAAAATGTATTATGTTTTTTTTTTTTGAATATTTACAACTATATATTTTTTTATATAGTAATGGCTTCTAATGCTCAGGATATATGAAGGACAGGTTAACAGAGAAGAATGAACTCTAGAAGATAATATATCTCAAGTATTTATATTGCTATAAGAAATACTTATCAGACACTTGTCGATAAATATTAACAATTTGATTTTAAAAATCTCGGGACGCAGCAAGTGCGTTATGGTAGTGAATTTTCATAGAAATGATCTGGCACAAAATATTTTATTATAACTTTTTTTCTTGTAACATAGTACTCTGAATTTTGGTGTATAGTTTACTTTTTATATCGTAAACCTACCTACTAAATTTGGTTATCATAGATTTTTTATTTTTTAAGATAAAATTTTTCTTCAAATGAAAACTCAAATTTTTTTCAGAAAACCTCGTCCGATTTTTCTGATTAATGAACTTATCAAAGCCATTTACAAAAGGAAGGTACATGCCAAATTTTATCAAAATAGGCTCATTATTCTTTGAGATAAAAATTTTTTTCGAATGAAAACTCAAAATTTTCCCGGAAAACCTCGTCCGATTTTCCTGACTAACAAACTTGTCAAAGCCATTTACAAAAGGAAGACACATGCCAAATTTTATTAAAATCGGCTTATTACTTTTTGAGATAAGAATTTTTTTCGAATGAAAACTCAAAATTTTCCCGGAAAACCTCGTCCGATTTTCCTGACTAACGAACTTATCCAAGCCATTTACAACAGAAAGGTACATGCCAAATTTTATCAAAATCGGCCCATTATTTTTTGAGTTATATGGTAGTGAATTTTCATAAAAATGTTTTTAATTGCAAATATGTGTGTTTCCTTTTTAAGAAAGCAGGCATCAATTTTGGTTACCAGTATAACCTATATAGTAAAAACAATGTGCCATGTTTCATAAAAATAACTTTATTGTGTGAAAATGTACAAAAATTTCCAAAAGTAAACTTAAAGTGTTCCCGGAAAAACTCGTTTCTTGGTCAACCTTATAGGTTAATAGCAAATTGAGCTATTCAAATTTGAAGCATTTAATGAAAATTCGCTACCATAACGCACTTGCTGCGTCCCGAATTTCTTTTCTTACAAACATGCATCGCTGAAAAATTCAAAAATGCAATAACATAAGGCGTATTTGATTAAAAAAAAAGAAAATTTGTCACCAACGACTTATGGGCCATCCTGTGATTGTAGAAATATTTTTTTAAGATGTAGCTCAAGACACCCTATAATTAATATATACAAATTTTCTTCATATCTTGTATAATAACGGATATATTGAGCTTTATTGATTTTTTACGAAAATTCGACAAAAATTATATACCATTAAACGATAAACTCTAAAGCTAAGGCTACTGCCAAGCATCAGAGAAAGGGTCTATTTGAAATGAATTTTCTGGAAACATTTTAGTAAAATGAAGGACAATGACGGTTGAAACTAAGACTTCAGAGTTTGTAAAAGATCCTTCTTGAGACATTTGATTTCCATATCCCGTATTAGATTCAAGTTCTTTGCCTAAATGTTGCCGATTTTGACGTTTTAAATCGCAACTTTGACGTTTTGAGGAAAACCCCAATTTATTTTTCTTTAAATGCCTATAACTTTTTTGTCTTTTAACCTACATAGCTAAATTTTGGTAGGTGGCTTACCTATAAGGATATTAACTAGCGTACCAAATTTGGTTGCCCTTACTTTGTTAATTCCGGAGATCTAAATTTTTTTCGAAAAAAAACACAACATTTTCCGGGAAAACCTGGGCAGATTTTCCTGGCTAACGAACTTATCCAAGCCATTTGCAAAAGGAATTTTTCCACCAAATTTAGTCAAAATCGGCCTATTATTTTTTGAGTTATCGGTGTGATACATATATATATATATATATATATATATATATATATATATATATATATATATATATATATATATATATATATATATATATATATATATATATATATATATATATATATATATATATATATATATATATATATATATATATATATATATATATATAAATATATATATAAACATATAAAAATTGAAACGGACCCCGGATATATGTTCTAGGGGGCCTAGTTCGCGGTCATTTGAAGAAATTTTTTCAAAATTATATATATATATATATATATATATATATATATATATATATATATATATATATATATATATATATATATATATATAAACATATAAAAATTGAAACTGACTCCGGATATGGGTTCTAGGGGTCCTAGTTCGCGCTCATTTGCAAAAATTTTTTCAAAATTCAAAAGTCGGGATCTCCCCATTAGTGAATTTTTTCTACGAAAATTCACTAAAAATCCTCGTAACCGTAAATTTCAATATTAGCATAAGATAGATGAGCACATTCATTTTAAGCACTTTGTATTCAGTGATAATACTAGTCACTTTTGTTGTGAAGCGAGATATTCAAGTCGGGTAAGGACATTATTTTCCATAAAAAACTCAAGTCTCTAGTGTCGCTGTTTTTACGAACAGAGATGTCAGGCTCTAAGCAGAATTGATAGCGTCTTCATTGACATTCTATTTTTTTCCAACTCCAGATTGACCTATCTTTCACTGCTGATTGATTGATACACTTCTAAGATGGCTCTTAGATCGGAGGAGACGAATAGTAAAACATGAAATGTAGGCAGTTCGAATTTTGGCCGGATTACTGGAAGTACTTCACCAGGATTTGTTTTATATGCATTACCTTCTTAGACGTCGATAGTTCTATCAAAATACGAATCGAATTTCTTTAGTTATCATTAGGCATCAAGGCCAGCGTTGTATTAGCTAAAAACTTTAACAGAGGCTACCTTAGCCGAATTACTTTGGAGGTAAAGAAATATATATACTTGAGCAGAAAAATGCCCATATTTTCATGTGACAATTTGTCAGAAATAAGAACATTTAGTACAGGCAATAGAGAATTTTTTTCTGCATTAAACTACAGGAGTTATTTTTTTTATAGATCGGTTCAGAATGACGTACTGAATGTAAAAACACAAAATCTTTACAAATTAGGAGGCCGGAAGTGTCGCCATTTTGAGAAAAACCGTTTCGACTTATATCTTCGTAACCGTGCACTTTAGACCAAAAATGGTAATGACCTTTATTGTAGATAATTGCATTTCTCATCTTTTTTGTTCAATTTTTTTTATTACTCACCGTTTACAACTTATACGACTATTAGCATTCATTTATTGCCTTTTTTACCTATATCTTTGTTATTAATTGTTTAAAAAATAAAATGCTTATAACTTAACTTTTCAATCGACAAATTTCCTACAATTTTTACTAAAAACTTTTTTCTCTAAAATTATTATTAGTGCATTTTCTTTAAAAAAAATTAACTAATGAGGAGATCCCGACTTGTGAATTTTGAAGTTTCAATTTATATATGTATATATGTATATATATATATATATATATATATATATATATATATATATATATATATATATATATATATATATATATATATATATATATATATATATATATATATATATATATATATGTATCACACCGATAACTCAAAAACTAAAATGCCGATTTTAATTAAATTTGGTGAATACTTTCCTCTTGTAAGTGGCTTGGATAGATTCGTTAGCCAATAAAATCGGCCCAGGTTTTCCCGGAAAATTTTGTGTGTTCTTTCGAAAAAATCATATCTCCGAAAATAACAAAGTAAGGGAAACTAAATTTGGTACACGATTTTATGTCATTATAGGTAAATTATGTACCAAAATTTAGGTCTATAGGTTCAAAGACAAAAAAGTTATAGGCATTTAAAGAAAAATAAATTGGAGTTTTCCTCAAAACGTCAAAGTCGCGAATTAAAACGTCAAAATTGGCAACATTTACACAAAAAACCTGAAACTAATATAAGCTATGGAAAAAAAATGTCTCAAGAAGGATGTTTTACAGAGCCTGAAGTCTTAGCTTCAACCGTCATTGTCCTTCATTTTACTAAAATATTTCCAGAAAAATTTGTCGATTGAAAAGTGCAACACTTAACGCGATATAACTTTGAAAATATTGATTTTAGAAAAAAAGTTTTGAGTAAAAATTGTATCTGTCGTTGAAAAGTTAAGTTATAAGCATTTTATTTTTTAAACAATTATTAACAAAGATATAGGTAAAAAAGTCTGGACGCAGCAAGTGCGTTATGGTAGTGAATTTTCATAGAAATGATCTGGCACAAAATATTTTATTATAACTTTTTTTTCTTGTAACATAGAAATCTAAATTTTGGTGTATAGTTTACTTTTTATATCGTAAACCTACCTACCAAATTTGGTTATCATAGATTTTATATTTTTTAAGATAAAAAAATTTTTCAAATGAAAACTCAAAATTTTCTCGGAAAACCTCGTTCAATTTTTCTAAATAACGAACTTGTCAAAGCCATTTACAAAAGGAAGGTACATGCCAAATTTTATTAAAATCGGCTCATTACTTTTTGATATATGAATTTTTTTCAAATGAAAACTCAAAATTTTCCCGGAAAACCTCGTCCGATTTTCCTGACTAACAAACCTGTCAAAGCCATTTATAAAAGGAAGGTATGTACCAAATTTTATGAAAATCGGCTTATTACTTTTTGAGATATGAATTTTTTTCGAATGAAAATTCAAAATTTTCCCGGAAAACCTCGTCCGATTTTCCTGACTAACGAACTTATCCAAGCTATTAACAAAAGAAAGGTACATGCCAAATTTTATCAAAATCGGCCCATTATTTTTTGAGTTATCGGTGTGATACATATATATATATATATATATATATATATATATATATATATATATATATATATATATATATATAAATATATATATATATATATAAATATATATATATATATATATATATATATATATATATATATATATATATATATATATAAATATATATATATATATATATATATATATATATATATATATATATATATATATATATATATATATATATATATAAACATATAAAAATTGAAACTGACCCCGGATATGGGTTCTAGGGATCCTAGTTGGCGCTCATTTGCAAAAATTTTTTCAAAATTCAAAAGTCGGGATCTCTCCATTAGTGAATTTTTTCTAAGAAAATTCACTAAAAAGGCAATAAATGAATGCTAATAGTCGTATAAGTTGTAAACGGTGAGTAATAAAAAAAATTGAACAAAAAAGATGAGAAATGTAATTATCTACAATAAAGGTCATTACCATTTTTGGCCTAAAGTGCACGGTTATTGAGATATAGGCCAAAACGGTTTTTCTCAAAATGGCGGCACTTCCGGCCTCCTCATTTGTAAGGATTTTGTGTTTTTACATTCAGTACGTAATTCTGAACCTATCTATCAAAAAAAAAAAATAACTCTTGTAGTTTAGTGCATTATGGACAAGACTAACGGGCTCCTCTATTGCCTGTATTAATTCCTAAAGTCTGCCACTCTAAAGTTTCATTTGATATCTGTGGATACTATTTATCAACTACTTACATATTATGAAAGAATAAGCGTCGACAATCCTATTAAATTAATTCTTTCTTACCGTTTTGTGTCAAAGTTGATTCAAATATTTTAAGATTTTTCTGCAAAAATTCCATATTTAGTCACATAATCTGATCGAATCATGGTATGCGATTTTCAATGTACCTAAATATTTCCAAAATTATTTTCGCTAGCGATAGGGGGTGTTCTAATAAACTTAAAGCAAAGGGCATGTCCTTCACTTCTGAAATACAAAATGAAAATTGTTTCCTATGCCATTGGATCACGGCCTGCTAAAACTATTTTCATGTCACAGCATTTATAAACTTTGTTTATGGAGCGGAGGATAATTAAGGAATACCTTTTTATTTATTTTTTTATTTCAACAACACACCACGAGGGCTTACAGCCTAAATACTATCGTACCGTGGGTGTCGACAGGGAGGAAAGAGGCAACTTGTTAATTCTTGACTTGAAGGTTTGGAGATTCGGAGGAGAAGGAAAAACATGTGCCGGCAAGGAGTTCCACAACTTGGAAGTCCTCGGGACAAAAGAGTGGGCATAACAAGATGTTTTATGTCTGGTGACCTGGGAGGTAAAAGGGTGCATTTGCTCTGTTCCCCTGGTAGATCTGTTGAGGGCAGAAGGTGGAGGAACTATGGAAGAAAGCTCCTCTGAGCAGTGCCCGTGCAGATATCTATAAAAGAGAGAGAAGTCACCAACGGCACGTCGGTGGGCAAGGGATGGCAGCCTTTGGGTGAGGGTAGGGTCACCGATGAGACGTATAGCTCTCTTCTGAATGGAGTCCAGGATAGCGAGTGTAGAAGCGGCAGCAGCACCCTAGATGTGGGAGCAGTATTCGAGGTTTGGTCTTATTTGTGAGGTATATAAAGTATAGAGATTAGCTGGTGCAACATATTTGCGAGGTCGGAAGAGGAAACCTAATTTCTTAGCAGCCGCTTCTGCAATTGATGTGACATGTTGGTGCCAATTGAGATTTCAATCCACAGAAATGTCAACAAGTGAAAAGGACTCATTATTTTGAATAACTTGGTTGTTTATTGTGATGGGTCTAGGGCTGGTGTATCTCTTATGAGAAAGAAAGCAAGACTGAGTTTTGGTGGGGTTGAATTGTACAAGACTTTTACTTCCCCAGTCTAATATTTTTTGGAGATCCACGGAGATAGAACCCTCCATGAGTCTGCGATCCTCGTCTAGTTGGGCTAAAGAGACAGGCTTGGAATATTGTATATTGGAGAGAAGGGTGCTGTCGTCCGCGTAACTGTGAACTGGGTTGGATGTGCTAGAGAGAAGGTCATTGATGTGGAGAAGAAACAAAGTAGGGGCTAAAGCTGAACCTTGAGGAACTCCTGCATTAATCGGATACAGTTTAGAGGAATGGCCATCCACGACAACAGAAATGCTCCGGTTGGAGAGGAAATTTGCTGTCCACGTACAGAGTTTTGGTGGTAGGCCATAGGTAGGTAGTTTATTGAGCAGCTCTGCGTGCCAGACCTAGTCGAATGCTTTGGATATGTCTAGAGCGACAATCTGGGATTCACCGTGTAGTTCCATAGACTTGTTCCAAGAATGGGTGTCAAAGAAAAGGAGGTCGGCAGTTGATCTGCGCTGACGGAATCCATACTGCCTGTCGTGGATTAGATTGTGTTTTTCAAGAAATTTTAGTAATTTGGTGTTTATATACTTTTTCATCACTTTACAGATGACTGAAAGGAGAGAAATAGGCCTGTAGTTGCTAGGAAGCGCTTTAGATCCTTTCTTGGGGACGGGTTGTACTCAAGCAGTTTTCCAGTTACTAGGGAATATGCCTGTATTGTAAGATGTCTGAAACAGACGAGTCAGGACAGGAGGAAGTTCTGGTGCGTATTTTTTGAGAACAATTGCTGGGATCTCGTCAAGGCCAGAGTTTTTCCTGGTATTAAGAGAAGAGAGCATCTTTCGTACCTATCTAGTTTTGAAAATGATATCCGTCATTTTATGCGCGACATTGGGGACTGTTGGTGGTTGAACATTTGGAGGTTGGTTGGAGTATAATTGCTGGCGAACAACGAGGCAAAACGTTCAGCCTTGCCCAGAGCGGTAGAAACAATTTCATCCCCTGATACAAGAGGTGGGAACGTGCTCTTGCAGAAATTATTCCCAATAGATTTAGCAAGAGTCCAGAAGGGTTTGCTGCCTCTGGAGCTTAAGAGGACTTTGTTTTTGATGTGGTTATTAAACGAGTTTTTTGCTTAATAAAGAATGCGGACATAGCGGTTTCTTGCGTCGTTAAATGCTTGACGGTTTTCTTGACTGGGATTGTGTAGAAGCTTTTTGTGCGCTTTGACCTTTTCAAGTCTGGCCTTGTCACAGGATTTAGAGAACCAGTGCTTTTGAGTGGCTGCAGAGGTTTTCTGTGCACGTGGAATAAATTATTCCATGCCAGCTTGTATAATTTCGGTGACGTTCAGAGCGGTCAGGATGAGAGAAGCAGACAGACGCCCATGGAAATGAGGAAAAGTAATATCGCATTTCCTCCCAGTTCGCGGAGTTGTAGTGCCAAACGATCATTTAGAACTAGGATAATTTTGACATGGTAACGATGTAATAAAATTTAATATATAAAATAAACTTCAACAATTCTTACAACTAATTTAACCGAATGAATTTAGAACCGAAATCTTTACATAATGAAATGTTAATTAAAAGTCTATACTTAATCAAAAAGTCTCAGATATTAGTCTCTACATTTTCAAAGCAAAAGTCTCGCTAATGTTTATCAACAACACTACTTATAACCTTGCTTGGTTTACATAATTCACAAATTGCAAACCTCATCAGTCAGCATTCCTTGTACTGTACTTTGCAATTCCAACTTGTTTATTATTTATCTAAACATGTAATATGAGCAATTCCAGGTCAAAAATTATAATTTCTATGCGACCTACTTAATTATAAAAGATATTATTTGGATTTATGCTAGCAAATTTTCCTATAACTATTTTAATATAAAAATAATATTAAATATATATTTCACGATTAGGAATGTCCTCTTGGATAGTTTTCTGTTCTATGAACAAACTTCTTTTCTTCAACTTTTGAGATGTTGTTGACTTTCATAGTTCAGTCATAATAGTTATTTTTTTATGAAATTTGGTAGGTAACAATTTTAAAGAATAGCGAATCCAGTGGCGTACCTATTTTTTCCATAAAGGTTTTTTAAAATTTTGACATATGAAAATAGTTTTAGTAGGCCGTGATCGAATGGGACAGGAAACAATTTTTACAGGATCTATAGACTCTTCATTTTCTATCTTTTGATATCTCTGTAAAAAAATCGCGTTATAAATACAAGTTACAGGGGTGTTTCCAGATGAGAAGGGTCACACAAATAAACCTCTCTGAAATGGTTAATAATTCTTCTTTTTTGATGAAATTTGGTACATGTATATTTTGAGATATGCCGAATATAGTGGCGTACTTAAGTTTTTCCCAGAAATGGCCCTAAACCTTTTTCTTATTTTTTGACATAGCACAACTGCATTAGTAGGCCTTGGTCAGGTGACATAGAGAAAAATATTCACAGCATTAATATAGTATTTCATCTTATATCTTATTTTATAACATTTAGTCTCTAGTGATTGATGTATATGCGTATGATTTTAAGTGCCTTTCTGTTCGGCACCTATTTCCTGTGTTCTACCTTCAAACTGAAGTAATATTAATTAATAAATTTGTTATAATTGTTTATTTTTGTATTATTGTGTCTATTCTCTCTAACCCTCTTTTACAGTCGTTTGGTTTTTACCGAAATTTCATTAAGAAAAATTCGCTAAGAGAGTGGTCACGATGAAAAGCTTTTGAAAAAATTTCTTCAGGTGAGCGTGGGGTACCTAGAACCCAAAAGCAAGGTCGGTCAAAAAATGCTAAACTTATTTCAATCAGACTTGGCAAAATGTTGTTTGGGCGAAAACCGAAGTCGAGTTCTTTAATCAGCCTTTATACTCAAGTTTCTCCGGTCAAAAAACTGAGAAAACTTTTTGAAAACGCTATATTTTTATAAGTATCAGAGTAGCTGGAATGAGACTTTACATGTGGCTAGAATAGTGCAAATAAACCTAAGTGGTGAATTTTAAGTAATTTGGTACACAATATTTAGAGTTTTTTTCAAATTAAAAATAAAGTCCCAAAGACATGCGTTGAAACGACTTAGTGGTTAAAGTCCAATGCCTGACAGACAGTGTAGTTAACTGCCACGTGTATATTAATTCATAGAACAGGTATAAACCAGACATCAACGGTAACCAAACTAAATATATACCAGGCATAAACCATACTACCCGAACCAACAATTGTGGAATCTCGGACGAAATTATGGAAAATGACAGACGACATGAAATTAAAAATTTTCAAATGATTGTTATTTAACGGGGGCCTCAATCAATTATTTAAATACACTATATTTGTTACTTTATTAACGGCCCCGAATACAGTTTTAGCGCAGCATAGATATAATATGCTGTCGTATATAATAGCATAAATTTACACAAAATCAAGCCACGTCTCTATAAAAATGATTCTAAAATAGTTTCTTTTATCTTTTAACTTAAACATATAAGACCGTAACAGTCGTGGGATGTGTTTCAATGGTAATTCTACTAATTCTGTAATTAATAATTATTACGTATACTTTGAAGGTAATATCCCACGCATAAAGCCGATCTAAAGGATGACACAAATAAAACATTAGTTGACGTGTGACTAGGTAGCGCAGGGGGCATCGCCCTTGCTTCCTAAGCAGAAGGTTCGCGATAGAATTTAGCTCGATGAATGTATGTTTTTTAATGTTTTATTTTGACATTTGGTAAAACAATAGTGCACAGATTTCATCCGTTTTGAACAAGATCTCATTTTTGTTTAAAACGCCTAATAAGTTTGTTACCTTTGAGTCTGAAATTATAATTTTGTTATTGAAAAAACCGGGTGATTTGGCTGACTAAAACGAAATCATACTGGCGATAAATAGCGAAAAATAACTGCAACGTTTATAATTTGGCAGATACTTTACTTCTCTAAATATGAATTAAGTTTCCTTCTGGAAATCTTTTATATAACTTTAATGAAATTTGTAATACAAGAGACTTACACTATGTAGAGATCTAGCAAAATTTAGAAAATTGAGTTTTCAGCATTTTTCTCAAAAGGAGTTAGAACGCAGGATTTCTTGATGATAGAGAGATATCGATGGTAACACTTTCGAAAGAATTTTTCAAATGTGCACGTCCTAGAACCCCTAAAATCAATCTTCAAGGTATGTGTAAGTTTAGAGTATTAACTTTACTAATATGCCGTATAATAATAATGTACAATTCTTATGAAAATTCTCTACTATAACGCACTTGCTACGTCCCAAGATTTTTCAATTTCTTTTACAGGACACTAACAAATGGTTTTGAGCGTTATCATTAACACCTTGATAAGTCTTAAAACCTACTATTCATCTGCCTAGATATCAAGAACCAATTACGTTTAAATGTACAAGTATTTGATAAGAGTTCAATAATTGTGTGGACTCTCGGACGATACAGTTTGCCATGGTACTGGTCTTCCATTATTTCTACATCTTAATAAAATCTTTTACTGTACCTGCTACTCACACGATTCATATTTTCACCATATAAATTCCAATGCGAATGTCTAACATGCAATTTTAAGAGGCTCTCTTCTCTTAATACCAGGAAAGCCTCTGGCCTTGACGAGATCGCAGCAATTGTTCTCAAAAAATGCGCACCAGAACTTGCTCCTGTCCTGACTCGTCTGTTTCAGACATCTTACAATAAAGGCATATTCCCTAGTAACTGGAACACTGATCGAGTACAACCCGTCCCCAAGAAAGGATCCAAAGCGCTTCCTAGAAACTACAGGCCTATTTCTCTCCTTTCAGTCATCTCTAAAGTGATGGAAAAGTATATAAACATCGAATTACTAAAATTTCTTGAAAACAGTCTAATCCACGACAGGCAGTATGGATTCCGTCAGCGCAGATCAACTGCCGACCTCCTTTCCTTTAACACCCAATCTTGGAACAAGTCTATGGAACTACACAGTGAATCCCAGATTGTCGCTCTAGACATATCCAAAGCATTCGACCAGGTCTGGCACGCAGCGCTGCTTAATAAACTTCCGGCCTATGGCCTACCACCAAAACTCTGTACCTGCAGGAGTTCCTCAAGGTTCAGCTTTAGCCCCTACTTTGTTTATTCTCCACATCAATGACCTCCTCTCTAGCACATCCAACCCAGTTCACAGTAGGGCGGACGACAGCACCCTCCACTCAAATATACAATATTCTAAGCCTGTCTCTTTAGCCCAATTAGATGAGGATCGCAGATTCATGGAGGGTTCTATCTCCGTGGATCTCCAAAAAAATATTAGACTGGGGAAGTAGAAATCTTGTACAATTCAACCCCACCAAATCACAGTCTTGCTTTCTTTCTCATAAGATATACATCAGCCCTAGACCCATCACAATAAACAACCAAGTTATTCAAAGTAATGCGTCCTTTTCACTTGTTAGCATTTCTGTGGATCGAAATCTTAATTGGCACCAACATGTCACATCAATTGCAGAAGCGGCTGCTAAGAAATTAGGTTTTCTCTTCCGGGCTCGCAAATACTTTTCACCAGCGAATCTCTTATCTTATATACTTCACAAATAAGACCAAACCTCGAATACTGCTCCCACATCTGGGGTGCTTCTGCCGCTTCTACACTCGCTATCCTGGACTCCATTCAGAAGAGAGCCAAACGTCTCATCGGTGACCCTGCCCCCACTCACAGGCTGCCATCCCTTGCCCACCAACGTGACCTCTTTCTGTTTTATAGATATCTGCACGGACACTGCTCAGAGGAGCTTTCTTCCATAGTTCCTTCACCTGCTGCCCCCAAGAGATCTACCAGGGGAACAGATCGAATGCACCTTTTTACTGTCCAGGTCACCAGATATAGAACATCTTGTTATGCCCGTTCTTTTGTCCCGAGGACTTGTTGTGGAATTCCTTGCCGGCACATGTTTTTCCTTCTCCCCCGAACCTCCAAACCTTCAAGTCCAGAATTAACAAGTAGCCTCTTTCCCCTTTGTCGACACCCACGGTACGATAGTATTTAGGCTGTGAGCCCTCGTGGTGTGTTGTTGAAATCAATTTTAAAAAATAAAAATAAAAAACATGTGGCATCCCAGTTTTTCAAAAGGCTCCAATAAATATTCTACTAATTTGATGGTTTCTTTTTCTCTTCTCCGACCGCCAAGCAAATTTTCAATTACATCTCAAGATATACTCCAAGCTTTCCGTTTACTGCAAAAACGGACGTAACTCTGAACTGTCAACAACTTGAACCAGTAGAAATATTTACATATCTTGTGAGTATTATAACAGACGATCGTAAAGGTCCTAAGTATCGAAACTTTTCTTGAATGCGGTAATAATTTTCTACCCTATTTATCCAGATAATGATTGATTAGTATAAATAATATATTTGCTGACATATATGGAACAATCAATCTTGTGCGACAGTTAATTTGGTATCACTTAATTACTGTACGCTAGGAGGGGAATTGTGTGGGAAGGTATATATGGTTTGTTTATAGTACATGATACATAATGCATGTAATAGCCTTAGGCTAATGTGCCTAGATACTACAGGAGTCTCAGTAAAGTACTTACAACTAAAAACCATAGGTATATGGACGATAACGTGTTGTTTGGATAGCTTAATGGCTATAATCAATTTTAGTGTTATAACGGCTTGTAATTTAAGCAATCTTTCCTCCCTAAATACCTACACATGTATCGAAATTTAATTAGATAGTTTGCTTTATCTACCCCATCTATGTAAGTCTAGATGCATTCTCACCACAATTCCCACCGATTCCGCTCTAATTAGAGCTCGTCAATACGGCATACTAACTGCAGCAAAAATACACCTATAAAGTAATACGACTATGGTAGCCAGCCTTCTAACACTAAGTGAGAAATAAGACACGAAGCACGTGCCGCCACCTCGTTGCGAAAGCAAGTAGTAGCTGCAATTAGTATGCCGTAGAGACGAGCTCTAATTAGAGCGAAACCGGTCTACGGTTCTAATTGTGGTGAGAATGCATCTAGCCTTACAAACTTTGTTCCTATATTAGGGTAGAAATGGGCCAGGGCTGACAATTTACTAAATTGTTAGTTGGTTCTATACAGTCCCTATTTTTTTACATTCTGTGTTATGTGGAGCTGAGTTGCCGTGATAACATACTACTTGGTTCCGCAACTAGGTGGCGGCACGTACTTCGTGTCTCATAACTCACTTAGTGTTGGAAAGCTGGCTACCATAGCCGTATTACTTTATAGTTTTATTTTCGCTGCAATTAGTATGCCGTACTGACGAGCTCTAATTAGAGCGAAACCGGTCTACGGTTCTAATTGTGGTGAGAATGCATCTAGCCTTACATACTTTGTTCCTATATTAGGGTAGAAATGGGCCAGGGCTGACAATTTACTAAATTGTTAGTTGGTTCTATACAGTCCCTATTTTTTTACATTCTGTGTTATGTGGAGCTGAGTTGCCGTGATAACATACTACTTGGTTCCGCAACTAGGTGGCGGCACGTACTTCGTGTCTCATAACTCACTTAGTGTTGGAAAGCTGGCTACCATAGCCGTATTACTTTATAGTTTTATTTTCGCTGCAATTAGTATGCCGTACTGACGAGCTCTAATTAGAGCGAAACCGGTCTATGGTTCTAATTGTGGTGAGAATGCATCTAGCCTTACATACTTTGTTCCTATATTAGGGTAGAAATGGGCCAGGGCTGACAATTTACTAAATTGTTAGTTGGTTGTATACAGTCTCTATTTTTTAACACGTTGTGTTATTTGGAACTGCAGTGACAACATAATACTTGGTTCCGCAACGAGGTGGCGGCACGTACTTCGTGTCTTCTATCTCACTTAGTGTTTGAAAGCTGGCTACCACAACCGTATTATTTTATAGGTGTATTTTCGCGCTACAATTAGTATGCCGTACTGACGAGCTCTAATCAGAACGAAACCGGTCTACGGTTCTAATTATGGTGAGAATGCATCTAGCCTTACATATGTTGTCCATATATTAGTGTAGAAATGCGCTAGGGCTGTCATGCTTCGTGTCTTATGTCGCACTTAGTACATCATCTGTGCAAAATTTAAAATTTGCTGCCAGGAAGAAAGATTTAATAATGGTCATTACTACAATCAAAAGGCGACATTGCCCTGTCATCACAACCATGCCTATTGTCTCCATCAGATCTTTTCAAGTTATTGTAGCTTAGGGTGAAGTGAAAAACCAGACGTTTTAAATCGCGAACGCCTACATGTGGAAAAGTGGGTGACTAAATAATTATAGTTCCCTGCAAAATCTGAATTTGATTGGATAACTTTTAGCGGTGTCCTCACCATTTCTAAATTTGGCTTCTGACTGCCAAAAAAACGATACTGGCTCAGTGACTCAGATAGTTCTTCAATGACTGTTGTTAGGCGCATGAGCTTTTAAACTGTCAATATTCATTAGAAAATAGTTGTATAGACGAGTAATTTTATTTCAGTTTTTGTGTAAAATATGTCAAATACTAGGAAAGACACTGAGTGCCCTGTATTTGGGGTTTCTTCCGTGTTGAAGGAAACTGTGTCACCTACATATACAGATGTGATGCAGAATTATTCATATATACGTCAAACGTTCACTAACTTACCTCAAAATAAAGCAGAGTCCACCTTAAGTAACATTGCAGCCATTTTAATATCGGAGCTGAAAGTTGTTTGGGCTAAGGCGTCTATTAGGGTGGTGACAGGCCAACAAATTTTACATAAGATAAGATAATATCACGAAAAGTTGAGGAATATTAAAAAAACATTGAGATCTCTATATAATGATGCCCTTAGGCAAAATGTGAAAAAATTTAGAAACATTGCAGAAAAAAAAACTATATGATACTTCTTCCTGCAAGTATGTCAACTTTTCGTTGTGTGAGTGTAAAAACAAAGTGCCAATTAGAGAAAGAGAATTTTTGGTACATCGGAGAAATGACCAAAAAATTTTCATTGGCCCTATTGATCCAGTAGCTACTAAAAGCGTTCAGCGATCCTTAGATCGAAAAGACTTGGAAAAAGATCGCATACCTTCAACTTCTACTTCAAGTGTGCTGGAAAACAAAGCGCCAATTAGAAAAAGAGAATTCTTAGTACATCGGAGAAATGAACTAAAAATGTTGATCGGCCTTATTGATCCAGTAGCTACCAAAAGCGTTTTGCGATCCTCAGATCGAAAAAACTTGGAAAAAAGATCGCTATCTTCAACTTCTACTTCAAGTGTGCTGGAAAACAAAGCGCCAATTAGATAAAGAGAATTTTAAGTACACCGGAGAAATGAACTAAAAATATTTGTCGGCCCAACTGTTCCAGTAGCTACCAAAAGCGCTCAGCTATCCTCAGATCGAAAAGACTTGGAAAAAAGATCGCTACCTTCAACTTCTACTTCAAGTGTTCTGGAAAACAAAGCGCCAATTAGAGAAAGATAATTTTTAGTACATCGGAGAAATGAACTAAAAATGTTCGTCGGCCCTATTGATCCAGTAGCTACCAAAAGCGTTCAGCGATCCTCAGATCGAAAAGACTTGGAAAAAAGATCGCTACCGTCAACATTTACTTCAAGTGTGCTGGAAAACAAAGCGCCAATTAGAGAAAGAGAATTTTTAGTACACCGGAGAAATGAACTAAAAATGTTCGTTGGCCCTATTGATCCAGTAGCTACTAAAAGCGTTCAGCGATCCTCAGATCGAAAAGACTTGGAAAAAGATCGCATACCTTCAACTTCTACTTCAAGTGTGCTGGAAAACAAAGCGCCAATTATAAAAAGAGAATTCTTAGTACATCGGAGAAATGAACTAAAAATGTTCATCGGCCCAATTGTTCGAGTAGCTACCAAAAGCATTCAGCGCTCCTCAGTTTGAAAAGACTTGGAAAAAAGATGGCTACCTTCTACTTAAAATGTGCTGGTAATGGAACTGTCATCAGATGGTGGAAAGACAGATGATAATCATAACAGTTCTGATCCAAAGCAGAAGGCTAGCTCACAAGTAGTAGCAAGTTTTAAACAAATACGCATGAAATTACCAAGCCTCGCACAAGGCTGCGATCGAACGGGTGTTTCTGATAGATCCGCTGATATTATTGCCTCTGCTGTATTTAAAGATATTAGGCTGGTAACCACAGAAGAAACTTCTAAAAGAATAGGTAGAAGTAAGATAAGAAGAGAGAGAAAACGAACACAAAGCACTTTAAGATCCCAGCAAAAACAAGACAAAATCCTTTTACAAGTCATTTATTTTGACGGACGAAACTATAATACCCTGGTTCACCATTTAATTGGTAAGAAAAAACACAGAACGACAGTTAACGAAGAACATATTGTGATTGTTGCAGAACCCGGATCTAAATATTTTGTTCATATAACCGTTCCGTGTGGCACAGCAAAAGCAATTTCCTAAAAGATGATACACTTTCTGAAGCAACAAATGAATTTGGCGAACTTAGTTGCTATTGGGTGCGATGAAACTGCTGTAAATACGAAAAATCACAATGGCGTAAATAGAAAGCTGGAAATTCACATTGGAAGACCACTACAGTTATTTGTATGTTGAACGCAAATGCACTATCTTTGCGCAGTTTAATGAAACTTTTAGATGGGAAAACCACTATGTGTTTTCTGCCGAAATCGGAAAAATATTACAATCTTGCGAATTTATACCGGTCACAGACTTTCAAAAGGTTTCCACAGAACTTCCTGAAATTGACTTGGAAATGTTAAGCACAGACCAAAAATATAAGCTTGTCTATATCGAGCGGTAACGTCTCTGAAGATTTGGCCAACACAAAACATCGAAAAATAAGTCACTCAAGGTGGATAGCTACCGCAAATAGGGTGCTGCGCTTTCATATGGCAACTTCAAACCATTCTGGAAATATGAAGTGTTTTACAGAATAAATTGCTGGACGACAGCACGGTAATGCCGACGCCCTATCTAGGAGACCTTGCCTACCAAAATGCAAGCATTGCGTCTCTGCTGAAAACAAAAAAGGGTTGAATCTCGAAGTGTGTAGGAGGACAACGGTGCAACACGTTAACCTATGGGTCTCGCAGAGGTTAATGGATGACCAAAACTAAAACCTTGATATCCAACCAATCTACAGCAGGGAGGAAAGACGAAAGACCCGCTTGGTCCGAAGTTAGTGATAAAAGCGTTTCCACCGAAAGTTACTGGACCCAGTGGGGCTCTATTGAAATCAGATATGGTCTTCTGGTCAGGAATTGGGAGTCAGAGGGTGGGACTCGCATATTGAAGCAAACAATCCTTCCGCGGCCAAGAGTTAGAGAGGTAATCGAGGAAATTCATGGAGGGCAGGTGCAGGCCATTTGGGGGTAAAGAAAACTTTGGAGAAGGTCAGAGAACGTTTTTATTGGTTAAGATGTAGAGCTGATGTCGAACAATGGTGCAAAACCTGCCAAGAGTGTGCATCCAGTAAGGGGCCTAAATCAAAAACCAGAGGGTAAATAAAGCAGTACAATGCGGGAGCCCCATTTGAAAGAATTTAAATCGACATAGCTGGTCCTTTCACTAGAATAGACGCAGAAAATCGCTATATGCTTGTGGCCATGGACTATTTTAGCAAGTGGTCAGAAGTGTTTTCGGTCGCGAATCAAGAGGCCACCACCATTGCAGAAGTATTGATGAATGAGTTTTTCTGCAGATTTGGTGCACCGCTAAAGCTCCATTCTGACCAAGGACACAATTTCTAGTCGGCTGTATTTTGGAAGGTTTCTGAGCTGATGGGAATCAGAAAAACAAGAACTACACCCTCCATCCCTCAATCTGATGGAATTGTGGAAAGATTCGATGCTACGTTGGAGTCCTATTTAAGAATGCTTGTCAACGAACACCAAACCGATTGCGATAGGCACATTCCACCATTTATTCTAGCATACCGCTCGGTCGTACAAGAGACTACCGAATATACCCCAGCCAGCGTGGTTTTTGTGGGAGAGTTAAGACTTCCTCCTGATCTCATATTTGGAAAACGCCCAGATGCTCCACTTTTAACCGATGAATACATCAGCGATTTGGAAAAAAGAATAGAAGCAATACACTCTGCTGTCAGAGTGCATATACGAGTAGAAAGCGACCGCGAGATGACCCGTTATGACATGTGAGCTAAATCAACTGATTTTAAAGGAGGAGATCGGGTGTGGTTCTACAATCCAGAAACTACAGAAATTATGGGAAGGTCCGTATAAGGTAGTCAAAAGGATCAATGACGTTGCCTATCGCATTCAGAGGAGGTTGAAGAGCAAAATGAAGGTGGTCCATATTGTATGTGTGTGTGTGTGTGTGATTCGTTTCTTTAATGTCGTCCTATTTCCGCGTCTATGGCCAATCACCGACGCCAGGGAGCAGTTTCACCTCACTATCCTGAAAATTTTGCCGAACCCCTGTCTTTCTGTAAGGAGGCTAGGGATCTTTAACGTGCCCAACATCGCATGGACACGGGACCAACGAATTTACTCCCCCTTCAAAGGGCGGAACGTGCAGACATTCAACTTGCTCAAATACAATGCCAGAACCTCGGTTGATGTTAATGTTACAGTTTGTACTGAAAAAGTGAAAGGAGTAACCTGGGATTGAACCCAGTACCCTTCGATTCAGAGGCACACGTTCTTACCCCGGAACCACCGAGATTCTTGGTCCATATTGTAACGGTTATGTTTTATTCATTACTGTAACTACCTTACTGACATAACCAGAACCTCAAAAGAAGCTTAAATAAGAAAAGGTGAAGTTTTGGTTTTGAAAAGATTTATTGAAAATTTGCCTTAAGGAAAAAGATTGTTATTTATTACAATTTCCTCCTACGATATTTGTAAATTGAAAATCTAGAAGCAGGAGAATATCGTTGCAGAGATGAATATTTACCTAAATAAAAGATGCCGCAATGAGGCGATAACATGATCTAAAGTATTAAAAACTAGAAGTGGAAATATTAACAAAGATACTGAGAGTCATAAAGTCGGAAATTTATGAGACAAGTTGACAACTGAAAAAAAAGGCCGACAAAACAAGCGCTACCGTTAAGCACTAAAGTATATTTGACAGATACTCGTCGCAAGGAACCGTTGATACTGCAAAGCTCTGACTGGGTCTCTGCGGAAACTGGCGCGAAACACATGCATCTCTGCATCCCTCTCATACACATGGAGGTGGATGGCTAACTGAAGGACAGAGAACATCATCGAAGCAGCGTTGACGGTGGCAGCAGACACCGGGCGGCCTACTTAAACGCGTGCAAAGCTGATTCGCTTTCGGTTAGCAACCAGACACGACTGGAGCAAGAACCGCTCTACCTATCGAGTTCAGTTTACGAGAGTTTTTATATCGGGCAATTAAGTGAAACATAGCTTCCGCAGGGCATGTGCGCCTAGTGTAATTATCGTACTGCAAATAATTTGAGGTTGGTTTAGTGATTGTAACATCCCGTTTAAACGAAAAATGGATTTAACAGTGAGTCTTTAATAAAGCTTTCTTTAATGCAGTTGTTGACGGCAGTTCTTTGTTGTAATTGCAAGATTCAAGTAAACGGTTTCGACTTTTCAATTTGTTTCTGATTCAAAACTGGCCCAGATACCGCAAAATGTTCCTAAGTAGGCAAGACACTGTACCAGTCAATTGCTAGTTATGTAAATAACAGCCATACACATAGCTTCCATATCAACTTTGGGGAATTAACATACAACCGGCGTTTTCGTAATCTGAAGCAACCTGAATAACGTAACAATATGATGAGAGGCAATTATTTGTTATTTTATAATTTTATTTCTCCGCATTCACGTATTATCACAGATGTTCCAAAGAACGTATGGCCTTAACATATTTAGACGCTAGGTTAAACAAACCATACCTCCCTTGCGAATCAAGCGCAAAGCCTCAGATACGAAATTACTCGAGGCCTACGGGCGCAGGCACAGCACACTATTTACGATTACATCATTATAATGTATTGTAATGTATAATTTAATTTTCCTTCCAGAAACACTTCTCTCTTAATAGTGTATATGCTGGGTTTAAGTTGATTATCTCGTAATGAAAGCTTTCTGATTAAACTAAAATAACCCTATTATGGCACTTTATAGGGGCAAACCTCATCTTGAATCATCTTGCTCTTCTAGTAAATGAATATCATTAGGTGGCGGCATTGGTGTACTACCTTGGAAAGTTGTAACTAGATGGAAATGTGTTTTATTCCGCTATGGGAAAGCGCAAAGGCACTACAAGAATATTGCGTCAGATCTTAGATCTGCATAGATCTGCATTGTGCATGTCAGGATATTAACTTGCTCTGGCTCTGATGGTGCATTTAGGTTTAGAGCGGGGTTAGGAATAGGTCGCTCCGATAAGGAAAGGTAATATACATATGTACATTTCCCGAATGGAATTACGAATGAGTAGTTCATATATGGAAAATGCAATCATGTTGGGGAAAATAATACAATAATAGATTTGAAAACGTTTCTCAAAGTTGCACAGTTTAAATGCAAGTTGAATTATTTATTCTACTTGTTTGTTAATTTATCCAACTTATACTGATGTTCTGCACAAAATGAATTATATAGGTCAAACATGGACATAAGCAAAACTAAACATTTCCAGGCGAAAAAGTTTGGACGCAGCATGTGGGTGATAGTTGTGAATTTCCATAGGAACGATTTACGCAATTATTTTCACGAAAACTATATATGCACCAAAAAAATGTATTATTCTCTGGCCTCCAACAGCAACTAGAATTTTTGATTAAATGCTGGGAAAAGCTCAAAATAAGTTGGTGTATATGTAAGGCTAGATGTATTCTCACCACAATTAGAACCGTAGACCGGTCTCGCTCTAATTAGAGCTCGTCAGTACGGCATACTAACTGCAGTGAGAACACTTTTTTTTAATACAGGAATGTGTAACATGTCGCATGTATTTAACATATGTGTGACTTGTCACACGTGTCAGCGCCTTTTCTTTCCGTACAATAAAGCTTCTAAATCGGTCCCACTAGTGACGTCAGAGTCTAAGTCCCTCTAGTGACGTCAGACTCGGCGGTAGGTTACTCCACCGCATTACAGCTCAATGAAATACGCCTGCAACGTGACAACTCGACGACATGTCAAGATAAAAAGGTCTTTATAAACGATTGGAATACGTGACACGCTCTCTTCTCTTTTATTAAGTCAACCTGAGACATGCTATCATACAGTTAGTTTTAATTGGGAAAAACAACATGCCTAAATGGGTAAGTTTTATACTTAAATACCCGCTTATTTTCTAGTTGCTTGTAACTTTGTTTAATTGAAATTAATATGTGATTGCTTGCTTCACTTTCAATAACTGCTCTCTTTCTCATAAATTAATACTGTTAAACGGTGGCTTGTGGTAGCGTTACTTCAATAATTGCTTTCTATTGTGCCGTACTAGTACTTTCAAGGAGATCATTTAAAATTTAATTTCATTTACGTTATTTTATTTTCATTATTAACACACAGATAAGTTTTGTATTTAAACGCGACCTGCCACCAGCCGCCTCATGTAGACCATAAAGCCTTAAACCAACACTAATCCACCTGTAATTTTATAGCACCCTGCTAAGTAGCACCCCGCTAAGTGGCACCCCGCTAATCACGAACTCGCTGACCAGGGACCAGCTCGTCAGCAATCCGCTGGTCTATCACCATTCATCTAGACCCGGTAATTGGAGATCCCATCATCCTGCAGAAGTTTCGGTGACCCCTAACATCAACCATATGTGCCAAGTCACGAAGCCGTTTCACCTATACAATAAGGCACCTCCAGCACCCTAGTCCTGACGAACACAGTCATCACTCCAAAGGTAGCAGTCTGAATCACGAGCTAAGTACATCATTTATCTGCACATTTTTTTTAACGTAATGTATGCCCCACAATTCATTTCAACAGTTTTATATGCCAATTTGACGTAGTTAATCACTCTGCATTTTGTATTAAAATTTGAACAACTTCAAGTAGTTAATTTATGTTTTTATTACTTTATATAAATTTGCTTAATTAAAGCGATTCGCATTATATAACTTCAATAATCTTTTATTAAACCGATCTTTATTTTTACTCCTGACTTTTATTTGTACATTTTAAAACCCACCGAATGCAAGTGCTAAAGCCCACACCCTGCCTTAATTTATATTACATTTGTGCCCCGACTGAGTAGCCAAGCTAAGTGTGATTCATTATTTCTTTAAATAATCCACAGGGCATTAAATTTGGGTATGAGTGGAGAAATGCATAATGCAGACCTCATTCACAACACCGTAGTGTGTGGGAGATCGATGTACTATGAAACTCTTACTCACTAAAACTCCGCTCCCTGGAGTACCGGACCTTAGGTCCACACCTCCGTTGGAAAGAATTCGCACAATGATGATGGGGTTTAAATGTTTCTATTCTGAAATGCCGTAGGGGCGTGATCGAGCAAGCACAAGCCTAGGACGCTTATGCCTATGTGGAAGTGGCATATCGCAGCCAGCGGCATCACGGAGAAGAGCACCCGGGCCAGAAACGGCCTCCGCAAACCGAGCGGCGAACAGTCGAGTCACAAACCCAAGCTCGAAGGCATCTTAATATCGGAGCCTAGAAACGGCCCCAATACCCGAGTTCACAACCTACAAAAGCACCCACCCACCCAGACGCCACCCTCCGTAACGCCGCCAACTACGAAACTCAACCTGTCGCACACTGCCGCCAGCAGCGGGCACCTGATCTAAATATGACAAGAACGATAGTAACAACCGCTGACAACCAGCCAGCGCGACTGACAGCATACAGTGAGAACACACCTATAAAGTAATCCAGCTATTTTTTTATATTTCAATCACTAGGGCTTACAGCCTAAATACTATGGTACGGTGGGTGTCGACAAGGATGAAAGAGGCAACTTGTTAATTCTGGACTTGAAGGTTTGGAGGTTCGGGGGGGAAGGAAAAACATGTGCCGGCAAGGAGTTCCACAACTTAGAAGTCCTCGGGACAAAAGAGCGGGCATAACAAGATGTTCTATGTCTGGTGACCTGGACAGTAAAAGGGTGCATCCGCTCTGTTCCCGTGGTAGATCTGTTGTGGGCAACAGGTGGAGGAACTATGGAAGAAAGCTCATCTGAGCAGTGCCCATGCAGATATCTATAAAAGAGAGAGAGAGATGTCACCAACGGCACGTCGGTGGGCAAGGGATGGCAGCCTTTGGGTGATGGTAGGGTCACCGATGAGACGTACAGCTCTCTTCTGACTGGAGTCCAGAATACCGAGTGTAGAAGCGGCTGCGGCACCCCAAATGTGGGAGCAGTACTCGAGGTTTGGCCTTATTTGTGAAGTATATAAGGTATAGAGATTAGCTGGTGAAAAGTATTTGCGAGCCCGGAATAGGAAATCTAATTTCTTAGCAGCCGCTTCTGCAATTGATGTAACATGTTGGTGCCAATTGAGATTTCGATCCACAGAAATGCAAACAAGTGAAAAGGGCCATTACTTTGAATAACTTGGTTGTTGATTGTGATGGGTCGAGGGCTGGTGTATCTCTGATGAGATACAAAGCAAGACTGAGATTTAGTGGAGTTGAATTGTACAAGATTTCTACTTCCTCAGTCTAATATTTTTTGGAGATACACAGAGACAAAACCCTCCATGAGTCTGCGATCATCATCTAATTGGGCTAAAGTGACAGGCTTAGAATATTGTTTGTTTGAGTGGGGGGTGCTGTCGTCCGCCTAACTGTGAACTGGGTTGGATGTGGCAGAGAGGAGGTCATTGATGTAGAGAAGAAACAAAGTAGGGGCTAAAGCTGAACCTTGAGGGACTCCTGCATTGATTGGATACAGTTTAGAGGAATGGTCATCTACGACAAAGAATTGCTCCGGTTCGAGAGAAAATTTGCTGTCCACGTACAGAGTTTTGGTGGTAGGCCACAGGCCTGTAGTTTATTGAGCAGCGCTGCGTGCCGGCATACCTGGTCGAATGTTTTGGATATGTCTAGAGCGACAATCTGGGATTCACCGTCTAGTTTCATAGACTTGTTCTAAGAATGGGTGACAACGGAAAGGAGGTCGGCAGTTGATCTGCGCTGACGGAATCCATACTGCCTGTCGTGGATTAGACTGTGTTTTTCAATAAGTTTTAGTAATTCGGTGTTTATATACTTTTCTATCACTTTAGAGGCGACCTAAAAGAGATAAATAGGCCTGTAGTTGCTAGGAAGCCCTCTGGATCTTTTCTTGGAGACGGGTTGTACTCGAGCAGTTTTCCAGTTATTAGGGAATATGCCTCTATTGTAAGATGTCTGAAACAGACGAGTCAGGACAGGAGCAGGTTCTGGTGCGCATTTTTTGAGAACAATTGCTGGGATCTCGTCAAGGCCAGAGGCTTTCCTGGTATTAAGAGAAGAAATCATCTTTCGTACCTTTTTCGTTTTGAAAATGGTATCCGTCATTTTATGCGCTACATTGGGGACTGTTGGTGGTTGAACATTTGGAGGTAGGTTGAGAGTAGAATTGCCGGCGAACAGCGAGGCAAAAAGTTCAGCCTTGTCCAGGGCGGTAGAAGCAATTTCATGCCTGAAACAAGAGGTGGGCCCTATATGTATTAATGAGCTAGGATTAGTATCGCAAAGTAAGGTGGATTGACTGTAGATGGAGTGTGCCTCATTCTATTCTATTAGATCAGCCGTCCTTTAAGATACTGTTCACTGTTTACACTATATACTTCTAATAAAGTGTCACCGTGAATCACCTTATATATCAAATATAAAAACAGCGCAAGAGACATTGCTGTAATATACAAATAATCTCTGGAGGTCACGCATCTCTACTACTGCAGTCACAATAGTCGGATAATATCCCTAACCATAGAAAATGTTCGATATAGAAATATCCATGCACCATCTGGTTTGTAGAATTATCACACAAGAAACTATTGCCCTGCATTATGTAATAATTGGTTGCTTCAACTGCGAATATGTATTGATTTCAGTAAATAAGTGATTTTCAGCTTGTAGGTGGCTATAAATTACCTCGATTTCGATTATACTGCAGACGATATCAAGTTAAACTATAAAGTGTGTGAAGAAGTTAAGTGCATGCGGGTAATATATCTCAGGGGTACATACGGATAACATACCTTTACAAGTCTTAGTTAATTTTGTATGCATCCCAGCATCCTATTAGGATCGCGTCGCTGGATAGTCGTAAATTTCATTATAGGTTTTCCGATACGGTTCCACTAACAGGGATGTAGGCACAGGGTTGCCAGAGAAAGATTAGCTTACTGTCCAGATTATGTATAACATTTCTGTTTATAAATGGTTGTGATTTCACCTTATAATTGTTGGCACAAAATGATGTGTCAATACGTCGTTTTAGGTATGTCAAGAATCTAAAATTTTGTGCCAGATATGACCTATAAAAACACTATGGATGAAATATCATGTTCGAGAGTATAAAATATAAGGCAAATTAAGGTTGTTCAAACATGGACAATAATTGATCATATATATTACTTGTTTCTTAACTTTGGTTTGAAAATATGTAAAAGCGGATTTCGGGGAAAAGTATTCAGCTTGTTCAAAAGTTGTGTTAGCGATCGAAAACAGTTAGTAAAGATAACGGTCATTTGAGCAGCTATGAAAATGTTAAGTATGGGATTCCACAGGGTACAGTGTTGGGTCCCATATTGTTTAACATATATATGAATTACTTATTACACTTGCCTACAGCAGGAGAAATTGTCAGTTATGCTGACGACACATCTATTATATACACTGCATCAGACTGGATATCCCTGAAATAAAAAGCCAAGGTGAGCCTCAAATTCAAGAAAACTTGGTTTGACCACAATATTGTTACAAAGCACTTCAATAGACGTAGGTGCGGTGTTGCCACATCTCCAGAATTTCCCCCAACATCTGGGAATTTTTGCACAATCTGGCAACACCGCCTCCCCACCCCCCTGGGGGTGCCTGGGGTGACCCCCCTCAGGCGAAGTCTCAACCTTCTAGGACCAGAAATAACGAAGTTACCAGCTTGTACCCCGTCGGAACGGATAACTGAGGTCTGCACATTCCGAACACCCTGTATATACACCCTGTATACGCAGAGAACCCTTACACCCTGTATACGCAGAGAGATCTTATAGTTCGAGAAACACCTCTTGTGTAACATAGGAGTGGTGACAACATTTGGATCATCCTGTATATACATCCCCCTGTATACACACGGGACCGATCTGTATTCACAGAACCTTCTAGTAAAAGAAGGTCCTGGAACGTTCTGGAATGGAAGGCTCCAGAAAGAAGGGGAAGGTACGGCGAGTATATAAAAGCGAAAGCAAGCCAGCCCAACACAGTTAGTTCAGTTCAGTAAGAGAATGTGGTAGTGACTTGAAGAAGCAGTGTAAAGTGTTAGGAGAGTAGTGACTGTAGTACCAGATTAGTGACTTTTGTTGAGAGTAGTAATTGTAAGGCCAGTAGATGAAGTGTTTTGTGAGAGAGACATTCTAGAAATTTTATTGTATCCATATTTAGAGTGTAAATAAAGTTGTTTTGTTAAAATTAAAAGTCTCACTTATCCAGAACCCGGAGAAAACGCAACAATTTGGTGTCAGAAGTGTGGGATAAGTGAGTGAAGAAGTGAACAATTAATCTAGTTGTAAATGGTAAACACCAGATCGACTGACTACGACAAGATGGCTGAAATCAAAGAGTTGATGGACTTACTGAAAAGACAACGCGAAGAAGACGAGAGAAGACGACAAGAAGAAGAAAGAAGACGACGCGAAGAAGACGAACGACGGCGGCAAGAAGATAAAGAAGACCTCAAGAGGCAACGCGAAGAAGACGAACGACGGCGGCAAGAAGATAAAGAAGACCTCAAGAGGCAACGCGAAGAAGACGAACAACGGCGACAAGAAGATGAAAGAAGACGACGCAAAGAAGACGAACAACGGCGACAAGAAGATAAAGAAGACCTCAAGAGGCAACGCGAAGAAGACGAGAGAAGACGGCAAGAGGAGGAACAGAGGCGACAAGAAGATAAAGAAGAGCTTCGTAGTATGTTCCACAATATGAGAGTCGATGTAAAAGAAGAAATTGAACAGATCAACGAACAAATAGAAAATGTGGATAAAAAAGTAGAAAATGTGGACAAGAAAGTAGAAAATGTAACAGAGGATTTGAATAAACGATGGGAAGTAGTGGAAGGGTTGAAAGAACAAATGAAGATAATTATGAAAGGCACAGAAATCAGACATAGAGAACTGACAGAACAGGTGATGGGCCAAACTGATAGAACTCAACCAAGAGGAGTTACTGGAATGTCCCCAGCTCAAAATCGTCCGGAAGAAGATATGCCAATCGTGCAGCGGCCTCATGGAACCTTGAAGCCGCCGACTTTTGACGGAGAAACATCGTGGCCCATGTACAGGAGGCAGTTTGAAGCGGCAGCTCTCAGCAATGGGTGGAGCGAACAACAGGCAGCAACTGCTCTAATTCTCTCGCTTCGAGGTAAAGCCCTAGAAATCCTCCAGAACATCCCGGAGTCGAAACAGCAAAACTACTTAACAGTGATACAGGCCCTAGATTTGAGATATGGTAACAAGTACATGAGCCAGGTTTACCAGACACAACTAAAGTCAAGGGTCCAGAAGCCAAATGAGACGCTGCAAGAATTTAGTGCCGAAGTGGAGAAACTTGTGCGACTGGCATATCCCCAAGCCCCAGAAGAATTTGTCAACCAGATAACCGTCCAGACCTTCATCGATGGGGTACTTGATAATGAAATGCAACAAGCTTTAAGGCTCGGAAGGTTCAAAACACTTACGGACTGCGTAATTTATGGCTTGGAATTTGAAGCAGCGAAGAATGCATCTCAACCTCGCCGCAACAGGCTGCGCGAAGTGAAGGAGATAGAGGACTTTGCAGACACGACAGCCGAACTAAGACAAGAAATGAAAATGATAAAAGAAGCCATAAGCAAGCTCACTGTACCGGTTGGGGCACGTAGGACGAAAGCAGATTGGTCAGACATAGAATGCTACAAGTGTGGTAGGAAAGGACACATAAGTAGGCAGTGCTTACAAACCCAACAGGTGGCTCGCAGAAGACAAGAATATACCAACAGGGAGCGCCATCAGGGAAAACGACCAGACGCCAGTGTAGGTGGGCGACACGTGGCATGCGAGACCCAAGGCCTCAAGGTCAGGGTCTCCACTATCCGACGCTACCGCGAGAGCCTCGTTATACCTGGCAGCATAGACGGAAGACAATGCAGTTTCACCATCGATACTGGTGCTACTAGATCCGTTGTACGTCCAGACATGTTGCCAAACAGGTCGGCACTCACGACCAACAAACAGCCTGTGTTGGAGACGGCAAAAGGAGATAGGATACCTGTGCATGGAGAGGCCACTGTTTTCATTAGGCTGGGCAGTACTGAGCTACAGGTAAGGGCTGTCGTCGCAGAAATCGTCGACGAATTTATTCTGGGCCTGGATTTAATGGAAGATTTCGATGTCCTGTCAGTAGACTTCCAGAATAAGATCTTGAAAATCGGTAACGAAGAGTTGTATTTATCTCCAACAGCAGGCGAAGCTAATCCCAGGGTGAGACTTATTGTCGACGAGGATACACGGATTCCTGGTAACAGTGAGAAGATTGTCAGAGCCAGACTAGAGAAGAAACTTGATGGTATGTCTGCTCTCATAGCGGAGCCCCTAAAAGATAGACATGATGGTGCCCTCGTCGCACGATGCTTAGTAGACCCGAAGAGGACAATACCCATAAGAGTGGCTAACGTGCAAACTAACAGGGTCACATTGAAGAAAGGTGAGGTTATCGCCACTTGCGAGCCCATTGACCGAGTGACGTTGTCAAGAAAGGTGACACCCACGGCATTAGACAGAAGACTGCCAGTAGAAATGGTAGAGCGGTTCAAGAATTCTTGGGGCCAATTGAACGACATGGAGATGGAAATGGCCCTGAAGTTCGTATTGGAGGAGGCCGATATTTTCGCTCAAGATAAAATCACAGGTCGTACGAGTCTAGTGCAACACAGAATTAATACTGGCGACGCAAGACCAATTAGACAGCCGCCGAGAAGACTGCCTTTTGCCAAGCAATCAGAAATCAAGGCGATGGTTAACGAAATGCTGGAAGATGGTGTGATTGAGGAGTCTAATAGTCCTTGGTCGTCCCCAGTAGTTTTGGTCACCAAGAAAGACGGCACTATGAGATTTTGCGTGGACTATAGGAAGCTGAATGATGTCACCAAGAAAGACAGTTATCCCCTGCCCCGGATCGACGACACTTTGAACACTTTGGCCGGATCAAAGTGGCTCTCTACATTAGACCTGAAAAGTGGCTACTGGCAAGTAGAACTCCATAAAGACGATAAGGAGAAGACTGCTTTTTCAACCGGGAATGGGTTGTACCAATTCAAGGTCATGCCATTCGGTTTATGTAATGCTCCTGCCACCTTCGAGCGACTAATGGAGTTAGTGCTGAGAGGACTGACATGGGAAACATGCCTGGTGTATCTCGACGATGTCATGGTGATTGGAAGGACTTTCGATGAACACCTGGCGAATCTGAAGCAAGTTTTCTTCAGGCTGAGAGGTGCCAATCTGCAACTCAATCCCAAGAAATGCGTCCTCTTCCAGAAGAAAGTGAGTTTCCTCGGACATGTCGTTTCTGAGAAAGGGATAGAAACTGATCCAGAGAAAATAAAGGCAGTAAGAGACTGGCCTGTGCCGAGGAACAAACATGAGGTCAGAAGTTTTCTGGGACTTTGCAGCTATTACCGACGCTTTGTGAAGTACTTCAGCAGCATTGCGAAACCTCTGCATAGCCTGACTGAAAATAAGGCCGAGTTCATCTGGTCACCAGATTGCCAAGAGTCTTTTAGAGAACTCAAACATCGTCTTCTCACTGCTCCTATACTGGCTTATCCTCAGGACGAAGGACTGTTCATACTGGACACCGATGCTTCCCAGTATGGCATTGGGGCAGTACTCTCGCAGCTCCAAGCCGGAGAAGAAGTTGTGATAGGCTACTTCAGCAAAACGTTCGGAAAAGCAGAAAGGAATTACTGTGTAACCCGGAAAGAACTTCTGGCAGTTGTAAGATCCATCGAACATTTCCACAGCTTCCTGTATGGAAGAACGTTCCGCGTGAGGTCGGATCACTCTGCTCTACAATGGCTTCTGAACTTTAGAAATCCCGAAGGACAGATAGCCCGATGGATAGAGAAACTGCAGAGCTACGACTTCCGGATTGAACATCGAAAAGGAAGAAGTCACGCCAATGCAGACAGCCTGTCAAGAAGACCATGTTTAGTGCATGAATGTAAATTTTGCGAGCGACAAGAGAACAAAGAGATCGACAAAGTAACTCATCAGATCAAACAACTGGTGACGGAACAGGAGAATAACACCGATCTAGACGGAAATCTTGAATACATCAGAGACGCACAGAAGACAGATCCAGACTTGAAAAATATTAGAGAATGGCTACAAAAGGGGAAAAGACCTGAGTGGCACGATGTGTCCCGGTTTGGGGCGGAGGTTAAAGGCTACTGGCTACAATGGGACTCATTGTGTCTAAAGAATGACATGGTCACTCGAAAATGGGAAACTGCCGATGGTAGAGACTGTATATACCAGACCGTTGTGCCAAGTGAGTGCATAAGCAGTGTTCTTCAAGAGTTACACAATAGTAGAAGTGGAGGCCACTTTGGGGTCAACAGGACTCTTGCCAGAGTGAGAGACCGCTTCTATTGGATAAACTGCCGAAGGAGCGTGGAAGAATGGTGCAAAAGATGTGACCAATGTGCTTCAAAGAAAGGACCAAAGACCCGAACCAGAGGAAAAATGATGCAGTACATCTCAGGTACACCGTGGGAGAGAGTTGCCGTAGACATCGCAGGACCTTTTCCCATCACGGAGTCTGGGAACAGATACATAATGGTGGCGATGGACTACTTCTCGAAATGGCCTGAAGTTGCGCCGATCCCCAACCAAGAGGCAACGACCGTAGCAGAAGCCCTGATAGAAAATGTCATATCACGGCATGGCGTACCCTTGGAGATTCACACCGACCAGGGCCGGAATTTCGAATCAGAGGTCTGGAAGAGCCTAATGGACTTGCTAGGCATAAAGAAAACGAGAACAACGCCACTCCACCCTCAATCAGACGGCATGGTAGAACGGCATAACAGGACCATCAATCAGTATCTTGCTATGTTTGTCGACGAGAATCAGAGAACCTGGGACAAGCTGATACCTCTGTTCCTCCTAGCTTACAGAAGCTCTCAGCATGAATCTACCGGCTACACTCCATCCATGATGTTGACCGGCAGAGAGATGCGGTTACCAATCGACATGACGAGACCACCACCGAACGAGGACATAGCGGACCTAGCTACGTTACCTGAGTATGTCGCCGACCTAGAAGGAAAACTGCGCACTATACACAGATGTGTCAGAGATAGGCTCCTCTTAAGCAGTGACCGGATGAAGATGCGCTTGGATCGCAGAGCAACACCCCATACATTCAAGGAAGGTGATGCAGTGTGGCTGTACCAACCAACAAGGAGAAAGGGCCTCAGTCCCAAACTTCAGAAACCATGGGAAGGGCCATACTTGGTGACTAAGAAAATTAACGACCTAGTCTACAGAATCCAGCTGTCTCCAAGAACTAAACCCAAAGTTGTTCACATAGAGAGGTTGAGTCCCTATAGGGGCAACGAACCCCCAAGTTGGCGGCCGGTAAATACTGTTCGGGACGAACAGTCTTAAGGAGGGGGGCAGTGTTACAAAGCACTTCAATAGACGTAGGTGCGGTGTTGCCACATCTCCAGAATTTCCCCCAACATCTGGGAATTTTTGCACAATCTGGCAACACCGCCTCCCCACCCCCCTGGGGGTGCCTGGGGTGACCCCCCTCAGGCGAAGTCTCAACCCTCTAGGACCAGAAATAACGAAGTTACCAACTTGTACCCCGTCGGAACGGATAACTGAGGTCTGCACATTCCGAACACCCTGTATATACACCCTGTATACGCAGAGAACCCTTACACCCTGTATACGCAGAGAGATCTTATAGTTCGAGAAACACCTCTTGTGTAACATAGGAGTGGTGACAACATTTGGATCATCCTGTATATACATCCCCCTGTATACACACGGGACCGATCTGTATTCACAGAACCTTCTAGTAAAAGAAGGTCCTGGAACGTTCTGGAATGGAATGCTCTAGAAGAAGGTACGGCGAGTATATAAAAGCGAAAGCCAGCCAGCCCGAGTTAGTTGAGTTCAGTAAGAGAATGTGGTAGTGACTTGAAGAAGCAGTGTAAAGTGTTAAGAGAGTAGTGACTGTAGTACCAGATTAGTGACTTTTGTTGAGAGTAGTAATTGTAAGGCCAGTAAATGAAGTGTTTTGTGAGAGAGACATTCTAGAAATTTTATTGTATCCATATTTAGAGTGTAAATAAAGTTGTTTTGTTAAAATTAAAAGTCTCACTTATCCAGAACCCGGAGAAAACGCAACAATATGTTAACAATAAACTGGATCAAAACCAAGTATATACCATTTATGCCAGTGGTTTACCAAATCTGGGTAATTTAAACATCGGCAGCAATACAAAGAATATATTATATCTGGGATTAAACATAGAGTGTCATCTAAGATAGGATATACATACGGGTCAAATTGTTAGGAAGTTGAGAAGCTTTCTGTTTAGATTTAGGAAACTAAAACAATTCACGGAGAAAACCTACCTTAGAACTGTATACCTTGCCCTTATTCAATCCCAGCTGATGTATAGATTGTTCGCTTGGGACAGTTGAAATATATTTGAAAAAGGTGGGAACCACACAGAGATGGATACTGAAAATTTTATCTGGTAAAAATATGACTTACCCCAGCGATCTGCTCTATTCTTCAAACAAAGTAATGGATATCCAAAAGTTCTACTGCGGTGCAATTTTATTGTACACACACAGAAACAAGAACACCATAGGTTTTCTGGAACACACTTACGAAACACGGTCTAAAAATGTGATAAAACTTTTTCCCGAAAGAAAACCCAAACTGTTCCCGGAAAACCGAGGTCGATTTTTCTGGATAACAAACTTCCAAGCCATTAACAAAAGGAAGGTATTTGCCAAATTTTATCAAAATCAGTCTATTACTTTTTGAGTTATCAGTGTGATAGTCAATAGTCAATAGTCAATAATTTATTTTGCCTTAATTCCATTTACAAATGGTTGAGCACGTCAATTATTAAAATAAAAACAAACTATGATAACAAATGTAAAAAACAAACTAGAAACATTTCAAACAAACAAACACAATAAAATTTTCGTTCGTCTCAACTCTGTGCCCCACGGGTATCAGACAAATACTCCGCAATGGAGTAATAGCAATTATTGGTTAGGTATGATTTCAGCGATGCTTTAAATTCGTTCACATTTTGAATTGCTTTTATAGTTTCCGGCAACCTGTTATATAGATCCACCCCCGCAAAAGAGGGCGACTTTCTGTACATCATTTTACAGAACATCCTGTTCCTAAACAGATTCCCGTGGCGAGTGGAGTAAGAGTGCATCTCAGACTGCCTTGTTAGCCCATCTTTGACACGATGAATATAATTTAAAAGTTTATATAGGTAAACGCATGTTAGCGTCATTATTTTTTCGTCCCTGAAAAACGCCCTACAAGATTGTGTTACTCTCATACCAAAAATCACTCTTATTATTCTTTTTTGCAGTATAAAAACTCTTTCCACCTCAACCGACTGTCCCCAAGCAACAATGTTGTAAGATATCAAGGAATAAACTTCCGAGTAGTAGACAGTCATCAGAGCTTTGGTCTCAAGGAACTCTGCTAACCGAAATATTAGAAAATGGCTCTGATTAAGCCTACCGCACAAAACCTCAATATGTTGTTTCCATGAAAGATGCTGGTCAATAGTTACCCCCAATACTCTCACGCTTGTGGCCTGAGACACTACAGTGCCCCGAAAATCAAGGTTAATTGCCTGCTTTTTCTGGGCTCTGAATTCAAGAAATACGGTTTTCTGGTAATTTATAAGGAGCTGGTTGGCCTCACACCACTTACCGAACCGTTCAAGTAACGAGTTAACCTTCCGGTTAACCTCGTGTGTATCCGACCCCGACACAACCACTGTCGTATCGTCCGCGTAAATGAACAACCTCCCCTCCCCAATATGTTCAGGTAGATCATTCACATACAAGACAAACAACAACGAGCTCAAAACACTTCCCTGCGGAGTGCCAAGCTGTACATCAAAAGGTCGTGATTGCACTCCATCCACCGATACTACCATTTGTCTGTTTGTTAGAAACGAGAGCAGCCAGTCGCAAACAGGGCCCCTAACACCCAGGCACTGCAGCTTTTTCGCAAGCAGTTGCGGATTTAGCGTATCAAACGCCCTACAGAGATCAAACATAAAAGCCACCACGCGCTGACCCCTATCAAGTTCGTCGTATATATACTGCACCATGTCAACAACAGCCATTTCCGTTGATAGTCCAGGCCTGAAACCGTGCTGACACTTCGATATTATTCCCTGATCTCCCAAAAAGTTCTCCAATCGTACAGCCATCGCTTTTTCCATTATTTTAGAAAATACACTAAGTATTGAGAGTTGCCTGTAATTGAAAATATCTTGTTTGTCTCCCTTTTAGCGAATTTTTTTTTAAAAAATTCGCTTATGGGGAGATCTGTGTTTATATATATATATATATATATATATATATATATATATATATATATATATATATATATATATATATATATATATATATATATATATATATATCCGACCGATAACTCAAAAAATAATGGACTGATCTTGATAAAATTTGCACAGTACCTTCCTTTTGCAAGTGGCTTGGATAAGTTCGTTAGCCAGGAAAATCGGACCAGGTTTTCCCGGAAAATTTTGTGTTTTCTTTTTAAAAAATTCATATCTTCGGAAATAACAAAGTAAGGGCAACCAAATTTGGTAAGCGTGTTTTTATTATAAAGAGTGAACTCTGTACCAAAATTTAGATCCCTAGCTTTAAAGACAAAGAAGTTATGGGCAGTTAAAGCAATAAATGTTGGAGTTTTCCTCAAAACGTCAAACTCGCAATATTAAACGTCAAAATTGGCAATGTTTAGTCAAAGAATGTAAAACAAATACCATTTGTGAAAAGAAAATGTTGCAAGAAGAGTGTTCTACAAACCCTTAAGTTTCAGATTCAACCGTCATTGCCCTTCATTTTACTAAAATGTTTACAGAAAATCAATTTCAAATAGACCCTTTCTCTGTAGCTTTGGCTGTCAGTTGAGTTAAGTTTGGTAGCTGTTTGGATATTTATTTGTAGGTTTAGTGAAGTTTATGGTTTAACGGCCTATAATTTTTTTTAGCTAATTATCGCGGAACAAATTTGTTAATGCATTTTTGCATTTTTTATCGAAATATGATGCGTTTATCTTAAAAAAAATCTGGACGCAGTAAGTGCGTTTTGGTAGCGAATTTTCGATAAATTTGCAGTTTAGCTCCCGAACGCTTTTCAAAACACTGTTTTCAGAAACCTGCCTAGGGCCCCACCTGGATCCACAAACCCCAAGAAAAATTTATTGTTCACACTCCCCAAGGAAGTTACGGGACCAGGAGTGAGTAGGGGTGCATAATTTTTTTAGCTAATTTTTTTTAGGACAAATTCGTTAATGCAATTTTGTATTTTTTATCGAAATATGATGCGTTTATAAGAAAAAAATCTGGACGCAGTAAGTGCGTTTTGGTAGCGAATTTTCCGTAAATTTGCAGTTTATCTCCCGAACGCTTTTCAAAACACTGTTTTCAGAAACCTGCTTAGGGCCCCCCCTGGACCCACAAACCCCAAGAAAAATTTCTTGTTCACACTCCCCAAGGAAGTTACGGGACCAGGAGTGAGTAGGGATGCATAATTTGTTTAGCTAATTTTTGTAGAACAAATTCGTGAAAGCATTTTTCCATTTTTTGTCGAAATATGATGCGTTTGTAAGAAAAAAATCTGGACGCAGTAAGTGCGTTTTGGTAGCGAATTTTCGATAAATTTGCAGTTTAGCTCCCGAACGCTTTTCAAAAAACTGTTTTCAGAACCCTGCCTAGGCCCCCACCCTTCTGGATCCACAAACCCCAAGAAAAATTTCTTGTTCACACTCCCCAAGGAAGTTACGGGACCAGGAGTGAGTAGGAGTGTATAATTTTTTTTAAACTAATTTTCGTAAAACAAATTCGTTAATGCATTTTTTATCGAAATATGATGCGTTTGTAAGAAAAAATCTGCACGCAGTAAGTGCGTTTTGGTAGCAAATTTTCGGTAAATTTGCAGTTTAGCTCCCGAACGTTTTTTGAAAAACTGTTTAGAAACCTGCAGGTGAGGTCCTAGTAATGTTTCTGAAAACAATTTGTTGAAAAGCGTTCGGGTGCTAATCTGCAAATTTACCAAAGTTTCATTAAATTCTTCAAATTTCAATAACTCAATTTGCTATTAACGTAAGGTTTGTTGGATAGAAAACCAACATTTACGTTTATTTTCGGAAAATTTTTGTATATTTTCAAACCATAAGTAATTTTGATAAAATATAGTACATTGTTTCTACCACATAGGCTATACTGGTAATCAAATTGATACCTGCTCGCATTTGCTATTAAAAACATTTTTATGGAAAATCACTTCCATAACACATTTGCTGCATCTAGACTTTTGAAAAATGTTTATATATTTTCAAACAATAAATTTATTTCAATGAAATATGGTACATTGTTTCTACTATATAGGCAACCAAGTTTGATGCCTGCTTTCATCAAAGAAATACATTTGCTATTAAAAATATTTTAAAGAAAATTCGCTACCATAACGCACTTGCTGCGTTCCGAGATTTTTTTGCAGATGGAATTACCTTGGCTTGCTTTAGCTGATTTGGAAACTCACCGGCGACAAGTGACAAGTTCATTATATGGCAGATGCAACCGGCTATTGTTTCTGGATATCGCTTAATTAGCGAGATGGGAACTTCATCAATACCAGATGATTTTTTATTTTTTAAGTTATTTATAATGTTTTCAATTTCAAAAGGAGTGAACGGTTCTACAAAAATTGACCGATTATTCACTCTAGTGGTTGTGCCACCCAAAGCCTGACCACCATACTGAGATCTCACCTGATTTTGAACTTCCGAAGAGAAAACATGACCAAACAAGTTAACTATGGTTTTTGTATCGGAAATAATCTGACCATTATGTCTTATTTTGATATTATTAGGCCCATTTTTTATATTTTTTGTATGTTTATTATTGTTGACAAGTGACCAAAAAGTTTTTGTCTTATTATCCGAGCCTTCTATCAAGCTTAAGTAAAATTGCTGCTTTTCTTCTCGAATGCGCAAATTAAATTGTTTTTTCAAGTCCTTATATTTTTCATCTATATCGTTTGAATTGCACAATTTTCTAAGTCGATTAAACAATTTTAAATTTTCAGAACATCTCTTCAGTTCCGGAGAATACTGAAACCGGGTCATTCTATCATGGGGGTTCCCTAGTTTGACCAGTCTCACCGGAAATGCCAAATTAAACAATGTAATAAACTGATTAAAAAAAATCACCAAAAACCTGATCGATATTAGCCCTCTCCGAATAATTAACCTGAATAGGATATTCTTTCAAAAACCTACCAAATAAGTCAGCGGCCCGGCTAGAAAACACTCTACGCCTAATAAAACAAGACCGATCCTCCGCTACAGGAAGGTCAATCATGTGTATGTTAAACAATAATTCTTGAGCACTGTGATCAGACACTGCACACCCAATATATATATATATATATATATATATATATATATATATATATATATATATATATATATATATATATATATATATATATATATACATATATGAAAATATAAAAATTGAAACTGACTCCGGATATGGGTTCTAGGGGTCCTAGTTCGCGATCGTGTGAGGAAATACGCGCACTATCATATCTTGTAAGTCATTATATCATTGACAAATGTTATGGTAACACTTTAGAAATACATATCAAAAATAGTCGTACAACCTAATTTTGCACATCTCAAATCATTTTCTATTAAGTTTCTCTAAGATTTTTTCTTATTTTTCACTTAAAACAAGATAATCCGTCGAAAGTCAAGCAAAAAATGACATTTCCACCAGCGTTATTGCTAAAAATGTCAGTTTTCTTATATAAAATAAGTAAATATGACATTAAGTTCCATTTCGCGACAGCATTTCCCAAGGTATAGGGAGGTTATCTGGGAGCTGACAGCGCTGCTTGTAAGATAAGAACATATGCGGTCGTTGAGAAGTGCTGAGTGGTGAGTTAAAGGCTCTTGGCCTAGTAAAACTTATTAGGGGAATACGGTTAGTCACCGTCACGGATCTAACGGCCGATCTCCTCATTCTGCATGCCACTATCAATAGAGGAAGTGATCTTATCAGTGCCACGTAGGCAAATAAAGCACTAGCTCGCTGTTTGTGTGTGTTTTAACTAACATACCGGCATCTTATTCAATTAGTTTAGTTATCTTAACATGTTTATACAGCCAAAGTAATTCGTCTGAGAGCACCTTTGATAAGACTGGGCTTATAATTTCTGGGTAATCCATGTATGATATTTCAGAGGAGCAAAAATAATGGTATTGTTTATAACATCATAGGGCTACTAAACGATAAATGCACTTGGAGAACTCAAATCACCGCAATACATTTAAAAAACCAAGTTAGCGTCGTCAGAGAATAAAAAATTCAAAAATTAACTAACACGGTTAGTGAAACGATCAACAGGTTTTTTAATGTGTTGTGGTGAGCTGGCAAGTTGCAACAAATAATAAATATATAACGTCGGCTGCGCCAATTAGAATAAAAGTAAAATACACGAAAGTATAAATAACACCCTAATGGTTCGTACGTCTGCAACGGCCAGCCACCTTTGTCCGGTTAGGAGCGATGTTGTAGCCGAGTAGCTCAAGTGGAGACGGGGTGGGTCCAAATATATGAAAAGTAGAAAAGGAACCAACTACCAATCCCCAATTAACTGTTGATGCCACTAACCAAAGCACCCTGGTCAGGAGGTTTCAGGTGGTACGGAGGCACACACGCAGGTAAACCCCGCAAACGACGGAACAAGCACCGATAGAATACCGACAATGTTACCTCAAAGTGGTACACGAGATGATCTACAATTGACTAGGCAACAATGAAATTGAGTAAAAGCAAAAAAAATAAACAGCTAAGATAAAAGGTTTGTACCTTTATTAACAAATACGCAAAATAAATTGATATAGGATGAACAAATATATTTTGCGGCCGCCAAAATAATCAGTAATGTTAACTAGTTATAAAGCACAAAATACGGATAGATACATCTATATTATAAACTCTACCAACACAAATTTCACTACTACTTCATTAGTATTCATTAAAAAGGAAATATATATTTAAAACTCTGGACGCAGCAAGTGCGTAATGGTAGCGAATTTTCATTAAAATGTTTTTAACAGGAAATATGTTTTTTTTTAAGAAAGCAGGCATCAAATTTGGTTACCAATATAATCTATATATTATAAACAATGTGCCATGTTTCTCCAAAATAACTTTATTGTTTGAAAATATACAAAAATTTCCGAAAGTAAACTTAAATTTTTCCAGAAAAAACTGGTTTCCTGGTCATCTTTATAAGTTAATAACAAATTGAGCTATTCAAATTTGACGCATTTAATGAAAATTTGCTACCATAACGCACTTTCTGCCTCCCGAATTTCTTTTTTTACAAAGATGTATTATATTTCGATGGAAAATGCAAAAATGCAATAACATAGGGCATTTTCGATTAAAAAGAAAGAAAATCTGAATCACCAACGACTGATGGGCCACCCTGTAAGTGGGAAAGGTTTTTTAAGATCTACGTCAATACACCCTATAATTAATGTATTCAATTTTTTTTCGTAACTTGCATAATAACAGATATATTGAACTTTAATGATTTTTTACGAAAATTCGACAAAAATGATATACCATTAAACGATAAACTCTGTAGGTAAGGCTACTGCCAAGCATCAGAGAAATTTTTCGTGAGATATTTTCTTTCCATATCTCATCTTAGCTTCAGGTTCAATGCCTAAATATTACCAATTACCGTTTTAAATCGCAACTTTGACGTTTTGTGGAAAACCAAAATTTATTTTGCCTGTAACTTTTTTGTCCTTTAATCTACAGAGCTAAGAGCTATATTCTGGTAGGTAGCTTACCTCTAATGATATAAACCCATGTACCAAATTTGGTTGCCCTTACTTTGTTAATTCTGGAGATATAATTTTGTTTCGAAAGAAAACTCAAAATGTTCCCGGAAAAGCTCGTCCGATTTTCCTGACTAACGAACTTATCCAAGCCATTTACAAAAGGAAGGTACATGCCCAATTTTATCAAAATTGGCCCATTATTTTTTGAGTTATCGGTGTGATATATATATATATATATATATATATATATATATATATATATATATATATATATATATATATATATATATATATATATATATATATATATATATATATATATATATATATATATATATATATATATATATATATATACATATATGTATGTATGTCATGTAAAATGTCAAAATTTCTGTGCTAAAGAATTATGTGTTTTCGAAGAAGGTTTGGTTGAAATAAAGATAAATAGTGAGGCGAGAGTGAAGATAAATCTTTGTAACGGCTATAGAAATGTTTGTGGAAGAAGAAAGAGAAGAAAATGCAAGATCGATAAAAATTCAGAAAGTGACATTAAAATAAAATTGTTTTGACAGTTTGATAATTTGAGGATTTTAACAAAATTCTGTTAATACAAGCACAGCTTATTTATAAGGCATAATGTATAATTTTGACCAGTAATGAGTATGAGTATGAGTATATATATATATATATATATATATATATATATATATATATATATATATATATATATATACATATATATATATATATATATATATATATATATATATATATATATATATATATATATATATATATATATATATATATATATATATATATATATATATATATTGAAACTGACCCCGGATATGGGTTCTAGGGGTCCTAGCTCGCGCTCATTTGTAAAAATTGTTTCAAAATTCAAAAGTCGGGACTCCCCATTAGTTATTTTTTTACGAAAATTCACTAAAAAGCCATGATAACCAAATTTGGTAGGTAGGTTTACGATATAGAAAGTAAACTACATACCAAAATTTAGGGTTCTGTGTTACAAGAAAAATAAGTTACAATAATATATTTCGTGCCAGATCATTTGTATGAAAATTTACTACCATAACGCACTTGCTGCGTCCAGGCTTTTTTTAAGAAAGGAGACATCAAATTTGGTTACTAGTATAACATATATATATATATATATATATATATATATATATATATATATATATATATATATATATATATATATATGTTATACTATATATATATATATACATATATATATAACTTTATTGTTTGAAAATGTACAAAAATTTGTCGAAAATAAACTTAAATGTTCCTGAAAAACTAGTTTTCTGGCCAACGAACCTTATAGGTTAATAGCATATTCTGTTATTCAAATTTGAGGCATTCAATAAAAATTCGCTACCATAACGCACCATACTGAGTCCTGAATTTATTTCTTACAAATGTGCATTATATTTTCTTGGTCGAAATTCCTTACATTTAAGGTCAGCTCAGAACTGATACTGACCGAGGGAATCCGTCTGTCAAATTAAAATAAATCATTTTTTAATCTATTTTAACTAAGCAGATTTGCCTGGCTAACAAACTTAGCCAAGCCACTGGCAAAAGGATGGTATTCACCAAAATTGATCAAAATCGGCCCTTTATTTTTTGAGTTATCGGTGTGATACATACATATATATATATATATATATATATATATATATATATATATATATATATATATATATATATATATATATATATATATATATATATATACATATATATATAAACATATATAAAAATTGAAACTGACCCCGGATATGTGTTCGCGGGAGCCTAATTAATGCTCATTTGAAGGATTTTTTTCAAAATTCAAAAGTCGGGATCTCCTCATTAGTGAATTTTTTTAAAGAAAATTCACTAAAAAGCAAATTCCATTAGGCCATGCGGGATCTCGTACGATTCACATATATAAGTATATAAGTACATATTCAAGTCTACGCTAAGTAACGCTTCTAGTTAAATTTAATCCAAATGATTCTAATGTGCCTCCAAACAAGGATCCACTAACAAACTACTATTGAGCAATAAGTAAGTTTAATAACAATGAAGAGTGAATCCTGAAGGGACCATCTCAAAACTTTAAGTGGTTAAACAGCTGACTTATTACTCTTAAAGCAAATATAACTACAAAACAACGATATATATATATATATATATATATATATATATATATATATATATATATATATATATATATATATCGATGGAAACTATGCAAGTACCTTGAATCCTGAAGGGATGTTTTACTAAAGGAAAGGGACAGCAAATTTCCTCTCCAACCAGAGCGTTTCTGTTGTCGTGGATGGCCATTCCTCTAAACTGTATTCATTTAATGCAGGTGTTACTCAAGGTTCAGATTTATCCCCTACTTTATTTATTCTCCACATCAATGACCTCATCTCTAGCACATCCAACCCAGTTCACAGTTATGCGGACGACAGCACCCTCCACTCAAATATAGAATATTCTAAGCCTGTCTCTTTAGCCAAATTAGATGAGGATCGCAGACTCATGGAGGGTTCTGTCTCTGTGGATCTCCAAAAATTATTAGACTGGGGAAGTGGAAATCTTGTACAATTCGACCCCACCAAATCTCAGTCTTGCCTTCTTTCTCATAAGAGATACACCAGCCCTAGATCCATCACAATGAACAACCAAATTATTCAAAGTAATGAGTCCTTTTCACTTGTTGTCATTTCTGTGGATCGAAATCTCACTTGGCACCAACATGTCACATCAATTGCAGAAGCGGCTGCTAAGAAATTAGGTTTCCTCTTCCGGGCTCGCAAATACTTTTCACCAGCTAATCTCTATACCTTATATACTTCACAAATTAGGCCAAACCTCGAATACTGCTCTTACATCTGGGGTGCCGCTGCCACTTCTACACTCGCTATCCTGGATTACATTCAGAAGAGAGCTATACGTCTCTACCCTCGCCCAAAGGCTGCCATCCCTTGCCCACCGACGTGCCGTTGGTGACCTCTCTTTCTATTTTATAGATATCTGCACGGGCACTGCTCAGAGGAGCTTTCTTCCATAATTCCTTCACCTGCTGCCCCGAACAGATCTACCAGGGGAACAGAGCGAATGCACCCTTTGACTGTCCAGGTCACCAGACATAGAACATCTTGTTATGCCCGCTCGTTTGTCCCGAGGACTTCCAAGTTGTGGTATTCCTTGCCGGCACATGTTCTTCCTTCTCCTCCGAACCTCCAAACCCTCAAGTCCAGAATTAACAAGTTGCCTCTTTCCTCCTTGTCGACACCCACGGTACGATAGTATTTAGGCTGTAAGCCCTCGTGGTGTCTTGTTGAAATATATAAAACAAGGAAAAGGGAGACTACGTCTACTGGTCAATTGATAAATCAAATATTACAAATTACTTTGCGAAACCATTACTTTCTTTTTTTGTAATAAATATATGACTATTTAACAACGTTAGTGCAGGTTCTTGAGGACGAGGCCTAACGGCTGTCTTATTTAGTCAAGAACGCACAAAAACAAATAAATAAGAAATGGGGCCAACCTTCGGTAGCGTATCTTCTTCGAATGTTGTAAGAAATTGGATATTATATCTAGAGTATAGGACACCAAACTACTTTGTCCTTTATTTAATTGACCTTGCTCAACGCTAATATAATAGTACAGCTATTCCAATCCTACTAAACGTAGATTCTGGGTTCTTTACCAACCTAATTTGCTATCACAAGCAACACCAAACGAACTCCAGCTAGTTATACTCGCACTATAATCCCATGAAATGATGGAGTATACAATTCCAGAAACAGTGTACGCTGCAACATAAGCTGACGAGATGTTAAATCATATTCTCACCTTCACCATCGGAAGAAAATTCACGCTTCAACAAAGCAATTGGATCTTTCCATACACTAAACCATAACATAGACTTACATTTTATTACTGTCTTATGAGACCAAATAAATTTAAGCACACTATATTATATCATTAAAGTCATACCAGTCACCAGAAATCACCTCTCGAGAGACCCATATGTATCAGAAACTTACATAAATACAGACAAATTCCAAGTCTATTCATAATTTACCATCAACCATATATTATAATAATATCATAACACCATAAGGAAAACCAGTGACAATTTCAATACCAATCTTTAATTCATGAAAGAGTTTTGTTTCAACAAAAGTTTATCATTAAAATCACCATATATGCACAAATCAAAAATCCATAAAGCTACCAAATAAAACGAGAATCTACATAACTAAAAAATTTCATTGTTTTAATAAAAGTTTACCATTAAAATTACTATAGTCTTTAGGTCTTTACCAAGTCTGGCCAATTACGCTGCTTTTCTTTTCCCTTTGTTTAGGCATTTACTTGCTATCTACTTGCTGAGGAAACTTCATCCCTTCTCCTTTTAAATTACCTCTTAACGCGGTTTTACCCAAAACAATCCGAACCGTTAGTTTGTCGGGTGCTAACTGTATACCAAATTTGAAGACGATATCTCAATCCGTTTTAAAGTGATCGTGTATAGACAAACACACAGATCCGACAGGCCGGCAAACAAAAAAAAAATCGTGCCCAAATGATGTTTTCTATATGTTTTGACACTTTTACGACATTTAAGCGGAAAAAAAGATTGAAATTTTTGTCGCAGATGCGATACTTCCATACGTTGTGACGATGTGGAAGTATTTAATAACTCTGTTTGAGCAATTTTTTTATCTGAGCAGAAATGGCCCGCCTTGGTCGCTCAGACCACGGCATGATCACTGCTTCCTGTGCAATGCAACCCGAGGTCACACAGTCATCACACCCACGTATTGTTTGGCACTACAACTCCGCAAACTGGGACGAAATGCGGGATTACTTTTCCTCATTTCCATGGGCTCTGTCTGCTTCTCTCATCCTGACCCCTCTGATATCTCAGAAAACGTCACCGAAATTATCCAAGCTGGCATGGAATTATTTATTCCACGTACACAGAAAACCTCTTCAGTCACTCAAAAGCCCTGGTTCTCTAAATCCTGTGACAAGGCCAGACTTGAAAAGGTCAAAGCTCACAAAACGCTTCTGCACAATCCCAGTCAAGAAAACTGTCAAGCATTTAACGACGCAAAAAACTGCTATGTTCGCATTCTTTCAGAGGCAAAAAACTTGTTATATAACCACATCAAAAACAAAGTCCTCTTAAGCTCCAACGGCGGCAAACCCTTCTGGACTCTTGCTTAATCTATTGGGAATAATTTCTGCAAGAGCACGTTCCCACCTCTTGTCTCCGGGGATGAAATTGTTTCTACCGCCCTGGGCGAGGCCGAACTTTTTGCCTCGTTGTTCGCCGTTAGTTCTACTCTCAACCCACCTCCAAATATTCAACCACCAACAGTATCCAATGTCGCGCATAAAATGACGGATATCACTTTCAAAACTAAAATGAAACGAAAGATGCTCTCTTCTCTTAATACCAGGAAAGCCTCTGGCTTTGACAAGATCCCAGCATTCGTTTTCAAAAAATGCGCACCAGAACTTGCTCCCGTGTTGACTCGCCAGTTTCAGGTATCTAACAATATAGGCATATTCTCTAGTAACTGGAAAACTGCTCGAGTACAACCCGTCCCCACTATCTGCTTGCTGAGGAATCTCTATCCCTTCTCCTTTGAAATTACCCCCTAACGCGGTTTTACCCTAAAACAATCCGAACCGTTAGTTTGTCGGGTGCTAACTGTATATCAAATTTGAAGACGCTATCTCAATCCGTTTTAAAGTTATCGCGTATAGACAGACACACAGACCGATAGGTCAGCAAGCAAACAAAAAATTCGTGCCTAAATGGTGTTTTCTATATGTTTTGACACTTTTACGACGTTTAAGCGAAAAAAAAAAATGTTGACATTTTTGTCGCCGATGCGATACTTCCATACGTTGTGACGATGTGGAAGTAATTAGTAACTCTATTTGAGCAATTTTTTAGCTGAGCATTCATTTGAAGCTGTGCGCATTTTCATTTGCTACAAAGTGTGCAAATAAAATGTTAAAATTTCATCTTTTGAATCATGGTAATAAAGCTACCGGTTAAATTGAACCGCTGACAACTATATAATAGTGTAATAACTACTGTATTGGATGAGGGAAATATCACGTAATGTTACATAACTGTTTAACTGTGTCAGGACTATCAATTTTATATATCAAACCATACATGATGCCTCCAGCAAGTATATTTGATATGTGCCAAATACCATGCTGTATTGATGGGAATTAAATCTCCCACAGAGCGTCCGGTGGAAATTGTAGTATGTCTCTTTGAAAAGGATTTTAGTAATTGTGATTGATGGTGACATTGTATATCTAGTTTGTGTGGTGTATGGTGTATAAAACTTTATTTTTAATTTATTTGATGGTAGATCAATTTTATATCCACTGTGTTGTTCCATTTTGCGGCGTATGTCACAAATTTTAAAAAAAACACAGCGTTAATGGTAGCGAGTTTGTATAAAAATGATATAGATATTTTTACAAAAATTGTATACACACTAGAATCCACATTTAACGAGGAGTCAAGGGAACAGCAATCATATCTCGCAAAAGCCGGATCTCGGTATATCAGAACCAAGAAGTAACTACAAAAAATACAGGTATGTCCACACCTATATGTAAGTGTACATACCGGACTACTGCCCTATGAATCTTTCCATCGTTACTGAAATTCAACTGAAAACACTAGTGATGGGACAAACGGTTATTTTCTATTAACAGTTGAAGCCGTTAACGTTATTTAATAATAACCGTTGAAAATAACGGCTTCAGTTATTTTAAACTGGATAGTTGATCGATAGTATCCTACATTCCCAAAGCTGTGAGCGAGAGCGAGCACACTAGTATAAATGCATTGTATTTTTACCCCGTTATTTCACGTAGTGTATAAATCTCAAATTTTGTCTATATGAAAAGGAAACAAATTCACAAATTTATTTTATCAGGGTCTTTACGTAAATGTCAATGCCACAGCAAGAATCAATAAATATCATTATTTATCACTCCTTGGGACGTTAGACGTTAGAACTTTTATTGCTACACAGGGAGTGATTCTAAGAACTCCATAACATAACGCAGCTAATAAAATTTCGGTAAAGAAACACTATAAAAATTGAGTTTGAGTTTGAGTTTAAAAAAAAATTGGAAGATATATAGTATTAATTGTTTATTTACTTATTTTAATATTCGTTGTTTTAAAATTAGTTTCAAAAATTTCAAAGGGCTGTAACTTGGAGGAGAAGGGGTTTCAAGAAAAACTTAATAAAAAGACACCCCTTATTTTTCGCCAAAGAATCACCATGTATATATATATATATATATATATATATATATATATATATATATATATATATATATATATATATATATAATATATTCATTTAATTTTTTATATTGAAATGTATATAGATATTAAAAAAATGTTGTATCATTATATTTTTTTAATCAATCTGATAACTATTATCAGACAAACGAAAATGACGTGTTAACTGTTTCCTTAGGTAATGTATATAAATTTAAATAAATAAGTACTTTAATTTCACGTGAAATAACCCTATTTTGCGTTGTCTATAGTGAAAGTAATAACACGTTTTTACAGGAATTCATCTTTTCACCCAACATTTTTTATTATTAGTGAATTTTCTTAAAAAAAATTCACTAATGAGGAGATCCCGACTTTTGAATTTTGAAAAAATTTCTTCAAATGAGCGCTAATTAGGCCCCCCAGAACACATATCCGGGGTCGGTTTAAATTTTTATATGTTTATATATATATATATATATATATATATATATATATATTATATATATATATATATATATATATATATATATATATATATATATATATATATGTATCACACCGATAACTCAAAAAATAATGGGCCGATTTTGATTAAATTTGCATTTAAAGAAAAATAAATTGGGGGTTTCCTCAAAACGTCAAAGTGACAATTGAGAACGTCAAAATTCGCAACATTTAGGCAAATAACTTGAATCTAATACGATCTATGGAAAGAAAATGTCTCAAGAAGAATGTTTTACATACACCGAACTCTTAGTTTCAACCGTCATTGTCCTTCATTTTACTAAAATATTTCCAGAAAATTCATTTCTAATAGACCCTTTCTCTGATGCTTGGCAGTAGCCTTAGCTATAGAGTTTATTGTTTAATGGTATATAATTTTTGTCGAATTTTCGTAAAAAATCAATAAAGCTCAATATATTCGTTATTATACAAGATATGAAAAAATATTGTATACATTAATTATACGGTGTTTTGAGCTACATCTTAAAAAATTATTGCGACAATCACAGGGTGGCCCATAAGTCGTTGGTGATACAAATAATTTTTTTTGTCGAAAACGCCTTATTTTTTTGCATTTTCCATCGAAATATAATGCATGTTTGTAAGTTAAGAAATTCTGGAGGCAGCAAGTGCGTTGTGGTTGCGAATTTTGATTAAATGCTTCATATTTGAAAAGCTCAATTTGCTATTAACCTATAAGGTTGACCAAGAAACGGATTTTTTCAGTAACACTTTTGGTTTATTTTTGGAAATTTCTGTACGTTTTCAAACAATCAAGTTATTTTGATGAAACATGGCACATTGTTTTTACTATATAGGTTATACTGGTAATCAAATTTGATGCCTGCTTTTTCTATATAGGTTATACTGGTAACCAAAATTGATGTCTGCTTTCTTAAAAAGAAAACACACATATTTGCAATAAAAACATTTTTATGAAAATTCACTACCATAACGCACTTGCTGCGTCCCGAGATTTTTAAATATTTGGCTTTACATACTAGTGGGAAACCCAACTGTTTCAAAAATAACAGCTTCTCAGTTTAACAGAATAACTCTGTGAAGTAGTGTCCGTATGACGTATCCCCATCAACAACCGGTTAAAATTAAAATTAAAATTAAACCGTTTTATTGTACCGAAAGTCCTACGTTCCTAAAGCTGTTAGCGAGAGAGAGCACACAGTATAAATAACGTGTTTAGCATTCCCAATCTTAAGGCTATTCATCCCGTTAAATAGTTAAATAAACAGTTGCCGATGAAAATCGATGTTTATTCATCGAAGCCGAACTAGTTGCAGTAGAACTGAAACAGACACGACTCCGAAATCTAGTTTAGTGTAAAAAGCGTTATTTTTTAAGCTGCTATTTTTACAAATCCCAAACTGGTGGTTACCGTTACGGCTCGGTAACCGTTTAAAAATAGCTGACAGTTAAATAACGACCCATCACTAGGAAACACCTAGTTTAAATGAGCAATTTTATTCATATAAAAACAGTCTGGACGTAGTAAGTGCGTTATGGTGGTGAATTTTGATTAAAATGTTTTTAATAGCAAAGATGTGTTTTTTTTAAGAAAGGAGGCATCAAATTTGGTTACCAGTATAACCTATATAGTAGAAACAATGTGTCATGTTTAATCAACATAACTTCATTGTTTGAAAATGTACACCAATTTCCGAAAGTAAACATAAAATGTTCCCGAAAAAACTCGTTTTTTGGTCAACCTTATAGATTAATAGCAAATTAAGCTATTCAAATTTGAAGCATTTAATCAAAATTCGCTACCATCACGCACTTGCTGCGTTCCGAATTTCTTTTCTTGCAAACATGCATTATATTTCGATGAAAAATGCAAGAATTCAATAACATAAGGCGTGTTTGATTAAAAAAAAAGAAATTTTGTATCATTAACGAGTTATGGGCCATCCTGTGATCGTAAAAATATTTTTTTAAGATCTAGCTCAAGACACCCTATAATTAATGTATACAATTTTTTTTTGTATCTTGTATAATAACTGATATATTGAGCTTTATTGATTTTTTACGAAAATTCGACAAAAATTATATACCATTAAACGAAAAACTCTATAGCTAAGGCTACTGCCAAGCATCAGAGAAAGGGTCTCTTTGAAATGAATTTTCTGGAAATATTTTAGTAAAATGAAGGACAATGACGGGTGAAACTAAGACTTCAGGGTTTGTAAAACATTCTTCTTGAGGCATTTTCTTTTCATATTTCGTATTAGTTTCAGGTTGTTTGCCTAAATGTTGCCAATGTTGACGTTTAAGACATGAACCAGCTAGAAAAAGAGACCAAGAAGCGAAAGAAGAGCTGAGAAAAAGAGACGAAGACGCCAAAGAAGAAGTGAGGAAAAGAGACGAAAAAGACAAAGAATAAATGAGAAAAAGAGATGAAGAGGCCAGAAAAAAAAACGAAGAAAGAAAGAAAATTCTGCAAGAACAAGCCAGCAGAATTAAGAATATTACTTTATGTGTGGACGAACGTATAAAGCAAGTAAAAGACGACATCTTTCAGCAAGTAGAAAGCCCAGTGAAGGGTATCAGCGACGATGTACATGACAAACTGACGAGTATACAAGAAGAAGTTCAGCAGAAAATACACTCACTAGGCAAGAGGTCTGATACCCTAGCCAAGGGAAACACCAGACTCGAAGATAGCACGGTCGTAAGCATTAAGGTCCCCACATTTGATGGCTCAGTCCCATGGGGTCTTTACCTACGCCAGTTCGAAGCCGCTGCTACAGAAAATGGTTGGGGCGAGAGAGAGAGAGAGAGAAAGCGACTTCCTTAATAGTAGCTCTCAGAGGAGATGCTCTAGATGTGCTTCAAGGTATTCCCAGGGAAGAAGCGCTAAGTTTTGGCAGGATTACACATCAATTAGAAATGAGGTTTGGCGACCAGCATTTACAACAGTTGTGTCTATTGCAGTTGAAAAATCGTTGTCAGAAGCCGGGCGAAAAGCTCCAACATCTCCACTCCGACGTTGTCAAACTGACGCGATTAGCCTACCCCATAGCTGCGATGGAATTTTTAAACCAGCTATCGGTGCAAACCTTCATTGACGGCATCAGTGATACTGACACGCAGCAGGCGCTGAGGATCACGAAACACAAAAACGTGAACGATGCTTTGGCACATTCCTTGGAGTTTGAAGCGGTAAAGCAAGCGTCGGAAAGTCATGTAAAAGTTCGCAGTCTCCAAGTCCAAGAAGAAAATGCAACAATTCATCCAAGATCATGCGGCTACTAGAGAACATAGCAGAAGAAACAATGCCGACATCTGATGGACATCCAATCAGAGCTCACCGTGCAAATGCCTGGCGCTTCTGGAACTGCGGCAAGGTGGGACATATAAAGGGCGAATGTTGGGCTCTAAGATCACGCGGAAGGGAGAAAGTGAAGCTTAGGCCGGTAACCATTTCTCAGGTTAGCGATTCTGGCAGCGCTCTCGTCGTAGACGGATACGTAAGCGGTAATAAGATCCAGATGGTCGTCGACACAGGCGCACCTAGGACGATTATTCGCCGCGACATGGTTCCAAGATGGCGAGTAAGAGAGCCAGGCAGAGTGTACAGAGTAAATGCAGCCGGTGGTGATCGGATCCAGGTATTTGGCGAAACTGACGTCGAGCTGCAAATTGGGACATGGAAGGCAAAGCAGAGAGCCATAGTCGCCGCCATATCAGACCCGATTATAATTGGCTTGGATATACTTCAGGGTCAGTGCGCTCAACTTGATCTTGGCACTAACATTCTGACTATCGGCGGTGAAGAAATAATAATGTCGCCTGGCAGTAACCTGGGAGTGCGAAAAATCACCATAAAGGAAAATAGCAACGTCTGCCGTGAAAGTGCCATTCCAGTGAAGAGAACTGTAAGAGGAAGAGACGACCCAGTTACTCAACCAGCAGCAAGTGGAGCAGAAATTATGGGAGTACAAGATGAAGGGTGTAAAGACCATGTAAATGTGAAGCCAACCCAGAAAAAGGTCAGAGAACACATTTGTTGGAACAAATCCGATGTCGACAGGGTGAATAGGGCCCGCCAAGATAGTTTTTCAAGTATAAACACCAGAACGAGAACACGGAAGAACCAGTGCCATGTAAGAACTTATCTTGAAGAAAGCTCCGACACATTGACGAGAAGGAAAACCGTCAACTTTGCTGTTGGAATGCATATACGAATAGAAAGAAACCGCATGAAGACCCGTTATGATGTGCGAGCTAATTCAGCTGATTTTAAAGAAGATACGATGCAAGGGACGGTCACCGAAATTACAGGAATCATGGGAAGGTCCTTATAAGGTGGTCAAAAGAATCAATGGCGTTGCCTATCGAATTCAGAGGAGCCCGAAGAGCAAGATGAAGGTGGCCCATATGCACAGACTTACGCCATTCCAAGTAATGTCAGAATTCGACCGGAACGATCGAATATAAGAGGGGGGCAGTGTCACATTTGTCTATGAGAATTTAGTTTATGTACTTTGTTACTTCTATGGTCAGTTGTACTATGTTGGTAACAGCGAACACTCTGGAATATTATTTCTAGCAGGGACCGGAAGTGACAGGTGTAGAATAGCGTAGAAGGTCTAGTTTCTCTATGGACAATATAAATAGGCGAGCGCTGCACAGAGTAAGTTAGTTCAGTATTGAATTAGTGTGGTGTAGAGTAAGTGACCATAGAGTATTAAGCGAGTCGGCAGTAAGTGATATAGTTCTATGGACATAGTAATAGAGAGAAATATTTTAGTTGATACTGGTGTTGGAAAATAGTTGCTTATAATAAATTGGCAGTTTGAAAAGCTGTGTTTTGTTAGTCAACAAATCCAGAACCTCGTAGAACGTAACAATATAAATGAAATTATGAAGAATATCAAATTGAAATATTGTCATAATCAATTACAAATATACACAATTTCCAATAATTGCTGGTTCTAAATTAATATTATTTCCCTATTTGAAACATTTGGGAAACAAAGATACTTTTGTAATGCCCCATTACTTGAGAGAAGTGTTTGCTAATAAATTTTCTGTCATTTTAAAACGATCATATTCAGAATCTCGTTAGATGGCGGTAGCATCGGTAGAACAAGAAGCAAAATCTAATTACAGCCCTACTAATAAATCAACAAAAATTAATTACTCGCCAGAACATTTTACACTAAACGTATGCAGTAAATATAATTTATCATTATCTCAAGAGCAAGGCGCTAATAGAGTAAAAAGGACACAAAACTGCCACTAAAATCACTCACCGAATAGTTCCAGGCCGTTGTGCTGCTTTTCACGGTTCGTATAAACGTGGCTATTCCTTGCAAGAACTTTCCAAAGCTTCATTTTCACTCACTCGGGGTAGTTAAAATTAAACACCACTTAAATTCATTACTTTACGGCCAGTTCAGCCGTCTGTTAGAGGGACTACAGTCTGTGTATCTTATCTATTTTTGTTCACTGTTTTGTTCTCAGTCGCAGAATTACACACATTTTAGTTTTAGATGGTAAAGATTGAGACTTAATTACTTGACTAAGTTTTCTCGTTTGAATTAAATCATTATTCAACATGTGGGGCACAATCTGCTGAAGACGATGATGGTGTCTGCCACTAGTGATTCCGGTTGTATGTGCTAACTTTCATGGTGGAAGTTCGGAAAGTTTTTCAATCACTGGATGCCTGCATAAAATAAAAGAAGTCAGTTACTACAAGTGTGCCAACTAGATCTCCTCTAAGGATATAGTCAAAAAACAAAGTAAAAGGCTGTCGAGGATAAGGAGTGTCTTAGATTATGTGGATTAACTAAAAAAATATCTGCGGCCAAAAACAGTGTAATTTTTAAAGTTAAAGACTAAAATTACACACAGTGGTATCTCGACATTGCAAACATACTATATAATAATAATAATAATAATAATAGAGCGAAGATGGGAACCCACTGATAAGTACTATATATATATATATATATATATATATATATATATATATATATATATATATATATATATATATATAAACATATAAAAATTGAAACTGCCCCGGATATGGGTTCTAGGGGTCCTAGTTCGCGCTCATTTGCAAAAATGTTTGCAAAGTCTCACCATCGATACCTCTCTATTAGTGATTTTTTAAAAATAAAAATTCACTAAAAGATGAGCGGAGTTGATGTTGTTTATCTAGCCAGATCTTTAAGTCGAGACAAACGTATAGATTAGTATATGTATAAACCGGCCGAGTTATTGACAATAATTTATTATTCTACAGACAAATTCTGAGTGTTTAAGCGGTCTGTAGAATAATAAATTATGTCCATAACTCGGCCGGTTTATACATCTACTAATCTATACGTTTGTCTCGACTTAAAGATCTATTTGTTTTGTTTGTATCTATGAATTTAATATAAATACTATCACGAAGAATTAACATCAATATAAATACAGTTTGTATGTAGTATTTCAGTTGAATTATTTATCTTTTGTTAGAGTGTTAACATGTTGAGCCAAACATATATATATACATATATATATATATATATATATATATATATATATATATATATATATATATATCCGGAAATAACAAAGTAAGGGCAACCAAATTTGGTACGCGGATTTATATCATTATAGGTAAATGACTTACCAAAATTTACCTCTTCAAGTTAAAAGACAAAAAAGTTAGAGGCATTTGAAGAAAAATAAATTGAGGTTTTCCTCAAAAGGTCAAAGTCGCGATTTAAAACATCAAAATTGGCAACATTTAGACAAAGAACTTAAAACTAACACGGACTATGGAAAAAAAATGTCTTAAGAAGAATGTTTTACAAACCCTAAACTTTTAGCTTCAACGGTCATTGTCCTTCATTTTACTAAAGTATTCCCAGAAAATTCATTTCAAATAGACCCTTTCTCTGTTGCTTTGGCAGTAGCCTTAGCTATAGAGTTTATCGTTTAGTGGTATATAACTTTTGTCGAATTTGCGTAAAAAATCAATAAAGCTCAATATATCCGTTATTATACGAGATACCAATATATATATATATATATATATATATATATATATATATATATATATATATATATATATATATATATATATATATATATATATAATGTCAGTTTGGTCTTGTACAAAATTGATAACTTTGGAAAAAATATGGTATGTGGAGAATGAGTGATAGTTGCGATGGTGTATTGAAGTGGTTCAGATCTATGATAAATAAAGGCAATGGGTGAAGCATTAGGTGGAAGAAAGAAGTGAAGATAATTATTTTTTCCTGGCTTATCAAAATCTGAAGTTTGCCGAATTTGGTATATAATTGTCACATTCCTTTAGATGTAACTTTTAAAATTATGCAAATGTACACCACAAGTCCTAGACTTATTGTATTTGAATGCTGTATGATTTTTTATCAATAAATAAATAATAAAAATAATATATATATATATATATATATATATATATATATATATATATATATATATATTTATATATCTATATATATATATATATATATATATATATATATATATATATATATATATATATATATATATATATATATATATATATATATATATATATATATAAATTTTAGGGTGTCTTGAGCTAAATCTTAAAAAAATATTTCTACAATCACAGGTGGCCCATAAGTCGTTGGTGATACAAATTTTCTTTTTTATTTTATCGAACACGCCTTATGATATTGCATTTTCCATCGAAATATCATGCATCTTTGTAAGAAAATAAATTCAGGACGCACCAAGTGGGTTATGGTAGCGAATTTTCATTAAACTTTAAATTTAAATAGCTCAATTTGCTATTAACCTATAAGGTTGACCAAGAAATCAGTTTTTTCGGGAACACTTTAAATTTACTTTCGGAAATTTGTGTCCATTTTCAAACAATAAAGTTATTTTGATGGTATATGGTACATTGTTTCTACTATATAAAGGTCCTACTGGTAACCAAATTTGATGCCTGCTTTCTTTAAAAAAAACACATATTTGCTATCAAAAACATTTTTATGAAAATTCACTACCATAACGCACTTCTGCGTCCAGACTTCTTTAAATTAGAGATAAATATTTGATTCTTAAAAAGCACTGTTTTGATTTTCGGAACTTTATCTTGTTGAATTGTAACTTTTCTGACTGAAAACTAGTTTTATTAAAATGTGAAAATCATTACTAAATACGAAAAAACCATGGATATACAACATACACTCCAGCTTCTCGTTTTTGGTAAATTTTCTTTAAAAAAAATCACTATTGAGGAGATCCCGACTTTTGAATTTAATAAAATGTCTTCAAATCAGTGCTAATTAGGCCTCCTAGAACACATACCCGGGATTATATATATATATATATATATATATATATATATATATATATATATATATATATATATGTGTGTATTTATGTATCACACCGATAACTCAAAAAATAATATGCCGATTTTGATCAAATTTGGCGAGTACCTTTCTTTTGCCAGTGGTTTGGATAAGTTCGTTAGCCAAAAAAATCTGCTTAGTTGAAATAGATTAAACAATGATTTGGATTAATTTGACAGCCGGATTCCCCCGGTCAGTACCAGTTCTGAGCTGACCTTAAATGTATGGAATTTCGACAACGAAATTAGAATGCATGTTTGTAAGAAAATAAATTCGGGACTCGGTAAGTGCGTTATGGTAGCGAATTTGTATTGAATGCCACAAAATTGAATAGCTCAATTTGCTATTAACCTATAAGGTTCGTTGGACAGGAAACTAGTTTTTTTCGGGAACATGTTAAGTTTCTTTTCGAACATTTTTTGTACATTTTCAAACAGTAAAGTTATTTTCATGAAATATGGTACGTTCTTTCTACTATATATGTTATGCTGGTAACCAAAGTTGATGCTTCCTCCCTAAAAAAAACACATATTTGCTATTAAAAACATTTTAATGAAAATTCACTCTCATAACGCACTTGCTGCGTCCAGACTTTTTTACTATAAAACACTAGGGTTACATTTACCCCACCTAGCCGTCATTGTTTTAAAAAAACTACTTGACCGACGCCGGGTTAAAGGACACATACTTGGGAAAAGGGAAGAGGTAGACCTCAAGGAGAATTTCTGGATAAGCTGGTACAAATGATGAACTGTGAGAGCTACAATAAAATGAAGAGAGCTGCTGAAGACAGTGTCATTGTTTCGATGACCAGGCGACATCGCTCTTAGACTGTGATGATCATGATGGTGGTGATGTTGACCTATTTTGGGACGTAGTACTTTTCTTTCAGTATTTCACAGACGTAAATTCTAGTTCCGCTACCGCCTTGAAGAAAACTAACAGAATTTCTATACAATAGTCTCATTGAATTTTAATAAAGAACTGACCTTCAAGGCGCTGTAACGTGAGACACGCCGCCTCTTCGGAAAACTTAACCAATTTATTATTTGAAAACGCTTTTGTGATTTTCTGGAAAGTTGTTCCCTCATTTTAGGTGGCAGTGAAGTAAATTGTTATTTATATTCTCACGTTTTATCAAGAAGAATTTTTATTTCAGGTAGTTACATTCCCACATCGCCGTTCTTCGCATTCCCCTTCGCTTTTAAATTACGTTTTACATCTTCCTTGATATTCAAACGCTCCAAATTTTAATAACGTTGTTCACCCAATATACCAGATAATCCGGAAAATTTGTTTTTTTATAGCCAAATTCTCTTTGTGATGCTCTATTTTAGATCAATTACTTCCGATCACAAAAGAACGCCGATTGGGAATACCAATGAATAACATCACTGGCTCCAACAACTTTCAGGGGTTTAAAAGATTGCATGCTTTCACGTAGCTTTTTTCTAATCTTATAAACGATGTTTATGTAGATTGTCGTTCCTTACCTTTCACTTTCCTTTATTCAATTACAATGTTTTATTTGGCACCCTAAATATTATAAGAAACTCCTAAAACAAAACTAAATCGAATTTACAGACATTCAAATGCGGAAATATGATTACATGCAGCAGAATTTCGTCGAACAATACAATTCACAGCCAGTAATCAATCAGCAAGGCTAATTACACTAGCCAACAAAATTAGTTTATTATCTCACGAACTAAATATAGTCCATCGCCGACGCTGAATAGTTTCACCTTACTATCCCGGAAATTTTGCAGATTCCCTTACTTTCTGTACGAGGAGAGATCTTTAGCATGCCCATCATCGCATGATACACGGGACCGACGGCTTAACGCCTCCTCCGAATTGCATAACGTGTAAACGTTTAACTTTCTCAAACACAAAATAGGCGAACTGTATTGTATATGTTGTGAGGAATTCAAATCTGTCTTCAGATGCTTTCTATCAGGCAGGCTTTAAGAGCGCCAAGAAAATTTTGGAAAAATTCTAGTATTCATTTTCAAATCACGTACGAATTTAAGAATTAACCCTTCTAAAATGTACAAGTGTATCAATTTGCGGCTGCATTGGCCTCCGGAACGCCTCTCTTGAGCAAATAGCAAAAATTCCATGTTATCGTTATATATATATATATATATATATATATATATATATATATATATATATATATATATATATATATATATATATATATATATATATATATATATATATATATATATATATATATATATATATATATATATATATATATATATATATATATATATATATATATATATATATATATATATATATATATATATATATATATATATATATATATATATATATATCCAACCGATAACTCAAAAAATACTTCAATGATTTGGATTAAATTTGGGAATTACCCTTATTTTATTAACGGCTTGGATGAGCTCGTTCATCATCAGTATATGTATATGTATATAAACACCGAATTACTAAAATTTCTTGAAAAACACAGCCTAATCCACGACATACAGTATGGATTCCGTCAGGGCAGATCAACTGCCGACCTCCCTTCCTTTGTCGCCCATTTTTGGAACAAGTCTATGGAACTACACGGTGAATCCCAGATTGTCGCTCTAGATCCAAAGCATTCTACCAGGTGTGGCACGCAGCGCTGCTTAATAAACTTTCGGCCTACGGCATACCACGAAAACTTTGTATCTGGACAGCAAATTTACTCTCCAACCGGAGCATCTCTGTTGTCGTGGATGGCCATTCCTCTAAACTGTATCCCATTAATGCAGGAATCCCTCAAGGTTCAACTTTAGCCCCTACTTTATTTCTTCTCCATATCAATGACCACCTCTCTAGCACATCCAACCCAGTTCACAGTTACGCGGACGACAGGACCCTCCACTCACAGATACAATATTCTAAGCCTGTCTCTTTAGCCCAATTAGATGAGGATCGCAGACTCATGGAGGGTTCTGTCTGTGTGCATCTCCAAAAAATAAACTGGGGAAGTAGAAATCTTGTACAATTCAACTCCACCAAATCTCAGTCTTGCTTTCTATCTCATAAGAGATACACCAGCCCTTCACAATGAACAACCAAGTTATTCCAAGTAATGACTCTTTTTCACTTGTTGGCATTTCTGTGGATTGAAATTTCAATTGGCACCAACATGTCACATCAATTGCAGAAGCGGCTGCTAAGAAATTAGGTTTCCCCTTCCAAGCTCGCAAATACTTTTCACCAGCTAATCTTTATACCTTATATACTTCACAAATAAGGCCAAACCTCGAATACTGCTCCTACATCTGGGATGCCGCTGCCGCTTCTACACTCGCTATCCTGGACTCCATTCAGAAGAGAGCTATGCGTCTCATCGGTGACCCTACCCTCATCCAAAGGCTGCCATCCATTGCCCACTGACGTGGCGTTGGTGACCTTTCTCCCTCTTTTATAGATATCTGCACGGGCACTGCTCAGAGGAGCTTTCTTCCATAGTTCTTCCACCTGCTGCCCCCAACAGATCTACCAGGAGAACAGAGCGAATGCACCCTTTTACTGTCCAGGTCACCAGACATAGAACATCTTGTTATGCCCGGTCTTATGTCCCGAGGACTTCCAAGTTGTGGAATTCCTTGCCGGCACATGTTTTTCCTTCTCCTCCGAACCTCCAAACCTTCGAATCCAGAATTAACAAGTTGCCTCTTTCCTCCTTGTCGACACCCACGGTACGATATTATTTAGGCTGTAAGCCCTCGCGGTGTGTTGTTGAAATATAAAAAAATACCAAAATTTGTCGATCGATTTAATATTTTTAGTGAATTTTCTTAGAAAAAATTCACTAATGAGGAGATCTCGACTTTTGAGTTTTGAAAAAATTTCTTCAAATGAGCGCGATCTAGGACCCCTAGAACCCATATCCGGGGTCAGTTTCAATTTTTATATGTTTATATATATATATATATATATATATATATATATATATATATATATATATATATATTTATATATATATATATATATATATATATATATATATATATATATATATATATATTTATATATATATATATATGTATCACACCGATAACTCAAAAAATAATGGGCCGATTTTGATAAAATTTGGCATGTACCTTTCTTTTGTAAATGGCTTGGATAAGTTCGTTAGCCAGGAAAATCGGACGAGGTTTTCCGGGAAAATTTTGAGTTTTCATTCGAAAAAAATTCTTATCTCAAAAAGTAATAAGCCGATTTTAATAAAATTTAGCATGTACCTTTCTTTTGTAAATGGCTTTGACAAGTTTGTTAGTCAAGAAAATTGGACGAGGTTTTCCGGGAAAATTTTGAGTTTCCATTCGAAAAAAATTTTTATCTCAAAGAATAATAGGCCGATTTTGATAAAATTTGGCATGTGCCTTCCTTTTGTAAATGACTTTGACAAGTTCGTTAATCAAAAAAATCGGACGTGGTTTTCCGGAAAAATTTTGAGTTTTAATTTGAAAAAAATTTTATCTTAAAAAATAAGATATCTATGATAACCAAATTTGGTAGGTAGGTTTACGATATAAAAAGTAAACTATACACCAAAATTTAGATTTCTATGTTACAAGAAAAAAAAGTTATAATAAAATATTTTGTGCCAGATCATTTCTATGAAAATTCACTACCATAACGCACTTTCTGCGTCCAGGCTTTTTTAATTATTAATTTACGTTGAACTTATTCTTTAATTTTTGAAAGTGATTTTTTGAATACCATTAACCAAATTGATTTTTTTATATTCCTGAATAGACAGTTAGTTATGTATTCAAAAAAGGCACCACACGACCATACTGTTTTTTTTAACGTTGTGAGTAGTTCTTTGAGGTGGGTGAGGTGGGTAGAAATATCTGTAGTTAAAAAACTGCCGTTTAGAAATGTCCTGACCTCTTTAAGAATTTCTTTAAAAAATGTCAACAACAAATAAAATATATTTACTACTTACTTTTAAAACGCACTATATATTATTTACGTTGTTGTACATGCGCACTTAAAAAGTTCCACTAGATAAATACAACTTTAGCACTGGTGGAGCTTTAGGTGCTAAACTTAAATATATCTTGTTACCGTCGGTTAAAAACTGTAAAGGCATTTGACGTTGTCTTACTTCATGACCACTCATGAGAAAAAAATCGTTCTAGTGTAAGCTCAAAGATAAAGATATTGATTCACGCAAATACTAAAACATTTTTTCTTTACGTTTGAGGCAAAACGTGAAATAAAGAATGTATCTGTGTGGTTTTTAGTAAATTTTCTTAAAAAAAATTCACTAATAAGCAGATCAAGATTTTTGAATTTTGAAAAAATTTCTTCAAATGAGCGAAAACTAGGCTCCCTACAACCCATATCCAGGGTCAGTTTCAAATTTTATATGTTTATATATAAACAAAAGTAGATATACCAAAAAATTCAATTATATTAAGAAGGTGGCCAAATATAACGGATACACTGCTTGCCTAGTAGAAAAATCAATCAACAAACAGAAAACAAAGAAAATGTCGACGGAAACAACGACGTTTAGAAGAGAGAAATCGGAAAAAACTTTGTTTGCTTACCATTTTAACCTCGAATGATGAGTGGTCTAGATAGCATTTTTAAAAAAGCCAACTTGCAGCTAATATTTCTGTCCAAAAAAAAGTTTAAAAACTTGCTAGGTAACCCAAAAGACAAGGATAGCACGGCCAAAATGCCGGGAATTTATGAAATAAGTTGTAAAGATTGTAACCTTAAGAACGTCAGACAAACAAAAAGATTGATTGGAATTAAATTCAAAGAACACCTAGCCCAATTACGATACGGTACTATAGATAGGTCTTCCGTCGCCCGACATATTTAGGATAATAATCATCACGTTAATGAAGATAAACTAAAATTAATAAAAAATGTTAGACAACCAGGACAGCTAAACGCGTTGGAGAGTATATATATATATATATATATATATATATATATATATATATATATATATATATATATATATATGTTGCGAAATATAGTTACAACAAAAAATGTATGAACGTTTCTCCATCGCCGATTACAAGTCACCTGATCGATTGCTTTGTAAAATAAATTTCCACGTTTCAACACGTCTTCGAGATAACATAAGAATACAGATATTTCCGCCAAACGAAACTATGTTAATTTAGTTGTCGTCGAACCGTCAAAAAATTATTAGAGATCGACACCTTTTAGATAAGTTAATGAAGATAGTTCAAACACCTCGTTCGGCGATAAAAATACAATACAGTGCAGAATTTGCCTGCGACTAGTTCCCCTCTCTGTTCCGTTTCTTTACCTAAGATCCGGTATATAAGGTGATGTTAGTTTTTAAAGTAGTTAGATTTTTTCATCCTCTGATGACGATAACTTGGTTAGTGAAACGATATTCTGGTGTTTTAAAATGTGTAGTGGTGATTTGGATTCTCCAACTGTAGTTAACAACTAATGAATTAATGAATTGTACTTAACGTAATAAGCCTCAGTGACCGTGAAAAAGTGTTAACCATTTACTCGGTCAATGTGATTTAAGTTATTTCCCTCACATGATCTACGTGTTGTGGAGCCTAAGCTAATACAACGTAACCCGTTGGCCGACGGTAGTTTATTATAATATCGGCTGTTATCAGTGATAAAGATAATACGGAGGCTGGAGCGCCTAACATTTATTTGAGGCTAAAGCCTTTCGATCGTAAACGGTATCAGGAAAATCATTGGGATGTCCTTGGTTTGTCTTCCGTCTCATGATTTTCCGGCTAATGCCTATTGTAATTGATATGGGTCTGTACTGATACCGCTGTTACTCTCGTAAATCTACAATTCCACGTGATTAACCATGTCAACCGTTACTGGTAATATTCACATCGGATTGCTTTAGACCTAACTATGTCCAACTACCCTCCATCAACATTGATTATGTTTACGAATTTACATTTCAACTCAAAACGTTTATAAACTTGTAGCAGATTCAACATTTTAAACAGCTAATTTTTTCACTAAGTGAAGATTGGAACCTGTGATGAGCACTGATAATTACACTTGGAGAACCCAAAATCACCACAACACATTTAAAAAGACCTGAGGATCGTTTAACTAACCAAGTTAGCGTCATCAGAGGATGATAAATTATAACCACTTACTACTAACATCACCTTTCATACTGGATATTAGGTAAAGAACGATACCAAGAGGGAGACTAAAACTCCAGGTGTACTTATCAATACTGCATATAGACTTGGAGAATACTTCTCTAGCTTCACTGTTGGTTTTTAGTGGTGAAGGACGTAGCCAGCGCGTGAGCTAACTGGGGCAAGTGGCCCTTCGAATTCTGGAAGTTCTAGGAATTCGAAGGGCCACTTGCTCCAGTTAGCTCACGCGCTGGCTACGTCCTTCACCACTAAAAACCAACAGTGAAGCTAGAGAAGTATTCTCCAAGTCTGTATGCAGTATGGACAAGTTTCACCAAGTAAGGGCAACAACAATCAATGAATTGAAGAGGTCTTCTATCGAAGAGCTTGCCCATTTGTATAGAAAATTGAAAATCAAGCAGATGAACGCTTCCCAGAATGCATGGTTTAACCAAGAGTGCATAAGAAAGAAGGTCATCCCGAAGTACATAATCATGACAACTACTATAACATTAAATCAATCAAAAATTGCTATTAGAAAAGCCAGTTTCATCTGGCTGAAAGAAGAATCCAAGAAATGGTTTTCAATTCGTGATAGTTTGCTTCTTTATATCAAGGTAATCCATTCAGAACTTGCTTATAAATTACATCCAGTAGAATTTGATATATTAGATGACCAAATACATATTTTAGTTAGTGAATTGAAATTTAAAAACACAGACAAACAAAATTAGAAACCTAGAAAGCACACAACATTTACATAATCGAGAAAGATCTCCCCCACAAACACATTAGTTTTACAAAAGGTTCGAAAACCTAAGCGATACAATTTTTACAACTGGAGAAATTTCTTTTCTAAATAAAGGATATAAATACTGCCCAAAATTTAAATTTACAAACAAAATTAAAGAGATATTAGCTTCTGAATCCGAAATTGCTTCCAGATCTATAAGGCAATATGAAAAATTAAAAATATGTGAATTTTTAAGACATTTAACTTCAAAATATGACAAACGTCAAATTAACGAAACTCAAATTTTAAAATCTGTTCAGCATAAAATATTAGACAATGATCTAGTTTTTACTAAAGCTGATAAAGGAAATACAACTGTAGCTATAAGTAGGGACGCATATAACATTAAAATTAATGATTTTATTACTACGGAAAATTTAACAAAAATTAGGAGAGACCCAACAAACGCATTTCAGACAAAACTAAAAAATGAACTAAAAAATGTGTCTCTGTTTAGTCAACAAGAAAAGAAATATCTTTCATATAAAAGCCCGCAACCACCAAAATTATATGGCCACCTGAAAATTCATAAGCCAAATATACCAGTGAGACCAGTAGTTAGCTATGTTAATACACCTAATCATAAGATAGCGAGCAAACTGGTTTCACTTATTAAAGAATACAATTACTTTCCAAAATATTCAGTTAAGAATTCTTATGAACTTACACAAAAATTAAATAACTTAATTATTCCCACAAATAGTAAATTAGTCTCGTTTGATGTTTGTAGCATGTATTCTAAGATACCCCCTAAAGAATGTTTACCTCTATTAGAAAACGTTTTAATAGAAAAGAACGTAAATGTCATAAAAAGACAAGAAATGATGAATCTTTTTAATGAATGTATAAAACAAAACTATTTTAAATTTAATAATAAAATTTATATGCAAAATGAAGGTCTGCCTATGGGTAGTCCGTTGTCACCTTTATTAGCCAACATATTTATGGAAAACTTAGAAAACCAAATTTTAACATCAGAACTTTCACATAATATTGTCTTTTGGTACAGATACGTAGATGATATTTTAGCATGTTTTCAAGGTAGTCATACAGAATTGAATGAATTTTTAAATTTTATTAATAGCTTTCACACAAATATTAAGTTTACTTTAGAAGAAGAAGCTAACAGTTGTATAAACTTTTTAGACTTAACAATTAGAAAATTAGAAAATAATTTATTTGACTTTTCAATATATAGGAAACCAACTTACACTGACACAACCATACCATACGATTCATGTCACCCTTTTTCACAAAAGCTGTCAGCCTATCATTCTATGATACATCATGCATTTTCAATACCTATGTCACAAAACAATTTTGAAAAAGAAATTTCAATAATTAAGCAAACAGCATTTAATAATGGCTACTCTGTTAAAATAATAGATAAAATGATAGAGAGAAAAGAATACAAATTAGCGATTAATTTAATTTATCCAAATATTAGAGACAAAGAAGACAACAGATACGTTTTGATAACTTATTTTGGAACCATTTCAGGAAACATTTCAAAAATTTTAAACACTTGTACAAATACAAAGGTAGCTTTTAAATCTTACAACACGACGCGTGATTTGTTATTTAACGCGAAAGAAAAATCTTGTTTCCTGACAAAAGCTGGAGTTTATAAATTAGCTTGTACACATTGTAACGCAATCTACATAGGTCAAACTTATAGAAATTTTAACACCCGATACAAAGAACATATTTCTGCATTTAGAAATAACCACGCTGACAAATCTACATTTGCAAAACATATTATTGATACCGAACATAGACCTACAATAAATAACCGTATAGAACCACTACATTTTTATGATGACAAACGTAAACTAGACTTTTTTGAAGCTTTAGAAGTCAAAAGGCACACACACGACAATAACTACCTTGTTTTAAACGAGCAAACTGATTTAATGAATTCCCCTTTCTTGGATATTCTTCTTTCTAATTAAATATGTCAAAGAAAATAAATTTAACTATTATTTCAAAAAAGTTGTAATAAAATAATGAGTTGATGTATGTCGATATTTTCGTTGTATAGAGACTACTTTTATACTGTTATTGTTTAGTTATTTTATTGTTGTAACTGTTATCATAGTTATTATAGGCTAGTTCTAGTTTTTATGTTAAATATTGACATACATCACATAGACATTTTGAAAACCTCATCTGTCATCTGTGTTTCATTTTATTTTCAATTTGATAAAATTTTTTGATCAAAACATCATATCATAATCTAGCAACAGATATTTATTTGTAGTTGTCATGATTTCGTACTAATTCAATTTTAATCTGTCTGAAAATGCTGTCAAGCAGCGAAACTATAATCACAGAAGCATTGAAGAACATCCTAGAACTTCCAGAATTCGAAGGGCCACTTGCTCCAGTTAGCTCACGCGCTGGCTACGTCCTTCACCACTAAAAACCAACAGTGAAGCTAGAGAAGTATTCTCCAAGTCTGTATGCAGTATGGACAAGTTTCACCAAGTAAGGGCAACAACAATCAATGAATAACAGCGATTCCTTTGGCGGCAATAACTGTATACTTATGTTATCGGTAAAACGTGCCGAAAACGTGGGAATTTTATTTATCAAAGCAATCGATCAAGTGACTCGTAATTGGCGCTGGTAAAGTGTTCATACATTTTTTGTTGTAACTATATTTCGCAATATATATGCTTTCGAACCCATTTAGCTGTCCTGGTTTTCTAACATTTTTTAGTAATTTCAGATTATCTTTATCAACGTGATGATTATTATCCCAAATATGTCGGGCGATGGCAGACTTATCTACAGTACCGTAACCTAATTGGGATATGTGTTCTTTGAAACTATTTTCAATCGATCTTTTTGTTTGTCCGACGTATTTAAGATTACAATCTTTACAACTTATTTCATAAATTCCCGACATTTTAACCGCGGTATCCTTGGGTTACCTAGCAAGTTTTTTAAGGTATTTGTTGTTAAAAATGTTAGCTGTAAGTTGACTTTTTAAAAAATGCTGTCTAGACCCCTCGTGATTCTGGGTTCAAATGGTAAGCAAACAGAGTTTTTTTCCGATTTTTCTCTTCTGAACGTCGTTGATTCCGTCAACATTTTCTTTGTTTTCTGTTTGTTGATTAATTTTTCCACTAGGCAAGCAGTGTATCCGTTATATTCGGCCACGTTCTTAATATAATTTAATTCTTTGGTATATCTACTTTTGTTTAAAGGAAAATTAATTAACCGATTTACTAAAAAAAATTCAGACTGGGCATTTTTTGTGCGTACGTATGATGTGATTCGCTCGGGATGTAGTTTAAGGTAGTGTTTTCGTTTCTATAGACATAGAATTCTAAAGTGTCTTTATTCTTGATAACTAGTACATCTAGCACGGGTAGTTTATTATTAATTTCTAATTCGTGGGTAAATTTTATAGAATCAAACTTATTGTTTAATTTGGCAATAAAATCTTCTATTCTGCAAATGTTTGTGTTAAACACCGCGAAAATATCATCTACGTAACGACACCACACTCTAGGAAAATAACCACTTTCACTTTCAAGATCTGTTTCAAATCTGCTCATGAAAAGGTCTGCAATAAATGGCGATAGCGGATTGTCCATTGCCGTGCCTTGTGTTTGTTGAAAAAAATTCATTGTTGAATTTAAAAATATTTTGTTTAATGCAAAGGTTTGTTCGAGTTAAATACTCTTTGCAGACATTTTCATTTATGTTATTCATTTTTAGCAACTGGTCTAAATATGTTAAAGTTTGCTCCGTGGGAACGCTAGGAAACAATGAGGTTACATCGAACGAAATTAAAACCTCGCCTTCAATCAATTTAACCTCTTTGATCTTATTAATAAATTCAAGAGAATTTGTTACTGAAAAACTTTTCTGTTTTACAGGCAAGCCTTTAAACTCATCTGTCAACCACTTAGCTAAATTATAAGTCGGGGAATCTATAGCCGAAACAATAGGTCTAATTTAATTTCCCGGTTTATAAATTTTTGGGAGACCGTACTTCTTGGGGACTTTCGGATTAGAAACTTGTAACTTTCTTCCTAAGTCTTTTGATATGAGATGGTGACAACTTTTTAGATTATTTTTAACGTCCGAAATCATTTGTGGTAGCGGGTTTTTATTTAGTTTTTTATACGGTCCTGTCGCTATGGCGTTATACACTCTATCTTTATAATCGTTTTTGTCGTTTTTTAGGTATTTAGAATGTTTCATCCTCTGATAACGCTAACTTGCTTAGTGAAACGATCGTAAGGTCTTTTAAAATGTGTTGCGGTGATTTTAGTTCTGCAAGTGTACTTAGCTAATTTTTTGTTTCAAAAATGATCAATATTCAGAGGCATCGAAAATATTTTGCTTCTCCATACTTTAACATTTTTACCTCGCCTAGCATAATGTAATGTATAATGTATATAGCAACAATGAAACAGGCCAATGTCATCTAAGTAACAAAGGGATGTTCGTGTACGTCTACAGATTAACAACAAAAATAACATAACGCATACAATCATATAAGAAATAAGGAAATTTTTCCTTAAATAACATAAAAGCGAAACAGAAATAATTATAAAACACACAAAAACGTTCAAAAGAAGAGATACAGAATACATATTTAAATCAAATATTGTTTTATAGAAAGACCAGTTGCACAAGGTGTATACTATGGTAACTATATATTACTAATAAGGAGTGTATCTTACTAAAAAAATTAAAATAGAAGAATCGTCCACAAAGTAGCATGTCTTGTTTAGGAGAATTGTTTTTACTCTCTTCTTGAAAGCTGGTAAAGTGTCAACATTCCGTACATCTTCTAGCAATGCATTAAACAATTTGCAGCCATGGTAGACCGTGACTTCTGGTACAGAGCTGTGCGAGGTCTGTCAGTTTGCAGGTTATTTTTACCTCTTGTGGTGTAGCCATCTTCAACTGCATTACCTGTGTATTTCGTTTTGTTTTGAAAGACATGGGCTAGCAGTTTCAAGATGTAGATGCTGGGGAGTTAAAGGATACCCAGTTCCTCAAAAGTGTGTATATGCGGGATATTGAATATGATTCTCATTACTTACTTTTGTTGTTTAAAACTCGATTTGCTTCACTTGCTAATCCCATTGTATAATACCAAACCTCAGTTGTGAGGAGAAACACGCATAATATAGTGACAATAGAGTGGAGGTACTGCATCTTTGGGTTAGTGTTCTTATTGCATACAAAATAGATGAGATTCGCGGGCAGACTTCATCGATGTGGACATTCCACTTTAAATCACTATCGATATGAAGTCCTAGTAATTTCGTAGAGGTCACCAGAGTTACGGTTTGGCCATCAAGTGCTACATCTTGTCCGACATCTTTTCTTTGATTTAGAGGACTTAAAAACCACGGATGCTGTCTTATCTTGTTTTCATCAAACCAGTTGGTAAGCCTTGTTGGCATTAGCGACAATGTCCTGAACATTATGTCCACCCAACAGAAAGTTGGTAGCATCAACATAAGTGGTTACCGGCATTTTGTTGTCTGGATTGATGTTTGATGTTACATACGGACTTGGAGACTACTTCTCTGGCTTCACTGTTGGTTTTCGTTTTTGTAGGTGAAGGACGTAGCCATCGCGTAAGCTAACTGAAGCAAGTGGCCCTTACGAATTCTGGATGTTATAGGATGTTGTTCAACGTTTCTGTGACTACAGTTTCGCTGCTTGACAGCATTCTCAGGCAGAATAAAATTGAATTAGTACGAAATAATCACAACTACAAATAAATATCTGTTGCTATGTTATGATATGATGTTTTGATCAAAAAATTCATCAAATTGAAAATAAAAATGAAACACAGATGACAGATGAGGTTTTCAAAATGTATGTATGTCAATATTTAACATAAAAATAGAACTAGCCTATAACAACTATGATAACAGTTACAGCAATAAAATAACTAAACAATAACAGTATAAAAGCAGTCTCTATGCAACGAAAATATCGACATACATCAACTCATTATCTCATTACAACTTTTTTGAAAGAATAGTTAAATTTATTTTCTTTAACTTATTTAATTAAAAAGAAGAATATCCAATTAAATAAGTCAAAGAAAATAAATTTAACTATTCTTTCAAAAAAGTTGTAATATTGACATACAGCACGTAGACATTTTGAAAACCTCATCTGTCATCTGTGTTTCATTTTTATTTTCAATTTGATAAATTTTTTGATCAAAACATCATATCATAACATAGCAACAGATCTTTATTTTTAGTTGTGATTATTTCGTACTAATTCAATTGTAATCTGTCTGAGAATGCTCTCAAGCAGCAAAACTATAGTCACAGAAGCATTGAAGAACATCCTAGGACTTCCAGAATTCGAAGGGCCACTTGCTCCAGTTAGCTCACGCGCTGGCTACGTCCTTCACCTACAAAAAGTCAACAGTGAAGCCAGAGAAGTAGTCTCCAAGTCTGTATGTAGTATGGACAAGTTTCACCAAGTAAGGGCAACAACAATCAATGAAATAATTTACCTCTAACTTTTTTGTCTTCTGAAGTAGATATATGAATTTTGGTGCTTAGGATACTCTTTATGACAGAAACCAGCATTCAAAATTTGGTTGCCACCACTTTGTTATAAACATATAAAAACTTAAACTAACCCTGGATATGGGTTCTAGGGGGCCTAGTTCGCGGTCATTTGAAGAAATTTTTTCTAAATTCAAAACTCGGGATCTCCTCATTAGTGATTTTTTTTAAAAGAAAATTCACTAAAATGAAAGTAACCCTGGATATGGGTTCAAGGAGGCCTAGTTCGCGCTCATTTGAAGGATTTTTTTTAAATCCAAAAGTATGGGATCTCCAGGGATCTCTCCACTAGTGAATCTTTTTTAAATTCACAAAAAAACAAATAGCTCATTTTTTACCCTAAGCCCGCTGGTGGTTCTGTCTACTGTTCATATCATAAACTTTAACTGCATATCTAGGTTTCCAAAACCTTTTGTAATTTAGGCAACAAACCAACATTCAGAACAATAAGTATTTTTAGGTAATTTCAAGTGGCGCATGTTTAGGAATATCCCTAACCTACCATACATCATACATTGTCCCAACATTTATATTTGCTTAGGGTTGCTAACTAAGCATTGTTGAAAATATATATATACATCGTTTGTTCTACGAATAACCGCACAATATCTCGAGAATCTTAAACATAAATTATGTTTCCACCATGAAGATATAATAATAATCCACGCATACACCTTTGGGGAAGATACAGCAGAAATTGTATGCTGTGTCCACTGCATGAGAGGGTGAGATGTTGAACCGTCCAACTGTTGCTTTTGTTGATCACGCAAAATAAGTAAATGCCTCCTTTCAGGACTTGGAATATGCGAGACAATGTTGCCAAAGTTTAGTTTTAGTCATCCAATGCATGTTATTTCATTTTTAGTGAATTTTCATTAACCTTTCTAGGAAACATCTATTAAGAAATTTCACTAATGAAGAAGTAAAGCTGGTGAGACTTTCAGAAACTTACTTTAAATAAATATGAAATAGAGCAGCTAGAACCCTTTAAACATTTTATATATTACATTATTACATATATTTTTAAATTAAATTTTAAAATCTACCAATTTGTTCTTTAGATGACAACAAATTATGAAAAAACACCTACGGATTAAAACTATTTGTACTTCTTTTTACTAACTCGTACACTTTAAATTTACAAAAATTATATCCCACAAGGTCGCCTATAATGCCTTTTTCAGATAATATCGAATACAGCACTAAAGTAAACAAATTCACGTACTGTTTCACTTCTTTTTTATGTTTATATTACATACATAAAAAAAGGTAAGATTCTTACTGGCGATTAGGCCATTGCTGACCCTTTTGCTCATCTAAACTAACCGACCCTCCACCTTGAGCTCGATCTCAACGATGACAGTGATTTGAAAAATCATCAGCCCCGGTGAGTCTCCAACCGCGGACCCCCGAGTCCGTATTGGAAAGTCATCGACTTTCCCGCACGGGCACGGAGGCGCTTATATTACATACATAAACACAAGATAAGTAAGTATAATAAAGGCTGGCCCTTAATTAACATCGGGGCTACACAAACTTAAAAGTGGAGAAGACATTTATATCGTGTGCTAATAGCCATAAGTGTGATTGAAAATCATTTCTAGCTATACGCACACAAAAATGAGTAAAACACATTTATAAAATCTAATAAAAAACAACCGTTTTACGATATTATTTTAAATAAACCAATAGGAATACGTTTCGCGGCGATTTCGCAATTCGCGAGTGTATGAACTTAGCTTTTGTCCAATACTACACCGAACTACCAGGTCTTGATACTTGCAAAGAACGCCTGTGATACTAAAGTTAACACAACGAATATAACAAATATTGCGTGTGTGTGTGTTTTTGTTTCTTTAACGTCGGCCTATTTCCGCGACTATGGCCAATCACCGACGCCAGGGAGCAGTTTCACCTCACTATCCTGGAAATTTTGCCGAACCCCTGTCTTTCTGTAAGGAGGGTAGGGATCTTTAACGTGCCTAACATCGCATGAACACGGGACCGACGGCTTTACGCCCCCTCCGAAGGGCGGAACGTGCAGACATTCAGCTTGCTCAAATACAATGCCAGAACCTCGGTTGATGTTAATTTTACAGTTTGTACTGAAAAAGTGAAAGGAGTACGCCGGGATCGAACCCAGTACCCTTCGGTTCAAAGGCACACGTTCTTACCTCTGAACCACCGAGGTCCTAACAAATATTGCCTTTGGCACGGAGACAAACTATAAAAATGCCGATACTGTTTCTATTGCTACATAATGCATTAATTATTTCTCCCGGTTATACAATAGTAATAATATCTAAAGGGTTCTGTTGTGACTCAATTAAAAAACATTACAAACCAAGTGTTAGGACTGATCTTAGAATATGATTTACTGATATACAGATTTACGCAAAATTGTATTACTTAAGTCATAGAGTAAAACGGTTATGGTAGCCAGCTTCCCAGAATATTGTGAGATATGCGACAGGGTCGCCATCTTGGTGCGAAACCAGGTAGTATGTTGTCACGACAGCTCCAAATAATACAAAATGTTATAAAATAGAGACTGTGTACAACCAACTAACGATTTTGTAAATTGTCAGCCCTGGCATATTTATTCCCTTATATGGGGACAATACTTTTTTTTCTACTCGCCTGCGGTAGTTCAGAAAAGAAAACCTAGGCAAGGAGACCAAACTGTTTATAGAAAAAAGAAGGGATACGAGGTCCAAAAACTATACATCTGAAGAAGAATTAAGAGAAATAAATAAACAAATTTCAAAAGGCATCCGACGCGACGTAAGAGCTTTTAGACACAACCAAATCAAAGATACCATAGAGAACAACAAAGGTATGAAAGTTCTACGTAGAAAGCTTGACGATGGAAAGAGACAAATAATAAAACTTAAAAATGCACAAGGGCACACATCGACGAACAGGAAATATATTCTGAATATAGTGGAAGAATTTTATGGAATGCTATATAAAAGCCAAAGTGATATAAATCTACATCCAGAATCTGACATACTAACCCGTAAAAAAGGCGTGGTTAACCAAGGCTCGGAAATACTGATAGAAATATCACTAGATGAGATTAAACTAACCTAACAAAAGATGAAGAAAGAAAAATCGCCCGGAGAAGACTGCGTGGTTTCCGATGCGATAAAGATTGATGGTCCTTGCTTGCTCCAAAAAATCAAATTTCTTTTTAACCTTTGTCTCTTCAATAGTACGATACCAGAAAAGTGGCACAACACCATCGTAATACTGATCCACAAGAAAGGAGACATCTCGAACCTAGAAAATTACAGGCCGATAAGTCTACTTAGCCACCTCTACAAATTAGTTACTAGAATAATTACCACACGACTTGAAAAGAAGTTAGAACAGGCCGGTTTTCGAAGTGGGTTTGGAACCAATGATCATCTTCAAAGCGTTAAAACAGCGATTGAAAAGACCATCGAATATGGCAGACGACTTGTCCTTGCTTTTGTGGACTCCCATAAGGCTTTCGACCCTGTGGAGCTGGACGCAGTTTTGCAGTCCCTAGAAGCATGCCGTATTGACTATCGCTACACCAAACTAATCTACAATATATATAAAAATGCTACTCTTGTGATAAAACTACATGAAAACACGAATCCTATAAAAATTGGGAGAGGAGTACGCCAGGGAGATACGATGTCTCCAAAACTGTTTATCACCGTCCTGGAATATGTGTTCAAGAAGCTAGATTGGGACCAAAAAGGTCTAAGAATAGACCGCCAAAGTCTGTGAAACTTACGGTTTGCAGACGACATTGTCTTACTAGCTGACAACTTGGAATATATTACAGTGATGCTACAGGAACTTCAGGAGGTCTGTGCAACAGTAGGTCTAAAAATGAACATCGGAAAAACAAAATTTATGACAAACCTCGTCCCTAGTAACAACCTAATTATTGAAAATTCTGAGGTGGAATGGGTAGACAAATACACATATTTGGGCCACGAGATAAGCATATCCAACACCAACCAAACATGCGAGATAAACAGAAGAGTTATACTCTCCTGGGCGGCTTACGGCAAACTTAGAGACGTTTTCAGAAGCGACCTTCCGATGTGCTTGAAAAGAAAAGTTTTCAACCAATGTGTTCTACCGGTTATGACCTACGGCGCTGAAACACTAACCCTTACCAACGCTTCTGCTAAGAAACTGAAAGTAATACAGCGCAAAATGGAGATGTTGATGCTTGTCGTTTCATTACGTGACCACATTAGAAATGAAGAATTACGCAGAAGAACAGGAGTGACTGATGTGGTCGTACATGTGGCAAAACTCAAGTGGAAGTGGACGGGACATGTGGCTCGCATGCAAGATGATAGGTGGACCAAACGATTACTTGAATGGAGACCCAGATCCGATAAAAGAAGCAGAGGAAGACCACCAACTCGCTGGACAGACAACATTACAAAAATTACAAAAAACTGGATTCGTAGCGCTCAAGACAGAAAATAATGGACTCAACTAGGATAGGCCTATGTCCAGCAATGGACGCATAGGGCGGATTGATGATAATGATGATTAATAGGGACAATGTATGTAAGGCTGGATGTATTCTTATCATAATGAGAACCACATACCGGTTTTGGTCTAATTAGAGCTCGTCAGTACGGTATACTTATCACAGCGAGAACACAGCTATAAAGTAAAATGGATATGGTAGCCAGCTTCCTAGAACATTGAGAGATGTAGGACAGGGTCGCCATCTCGTTGCCAAGCCGGGTAGTATGTTGTCACGACAATTCCAAGTAACACAAAATGTTATAAAATAGTGACTATTTTCAACCAACTAATAATTATGTAAATTGAGAGCTCTAATTAGGGCGAAACCGGTTTGCGGTTATAATTATGGTGAGAATACATCTAGTCTTACATACTGAAATGTATCAAAATCGCTGCTTTTGTAATTCCACTGAAAACGTATAACTTTTAGTTTCGAATAGCGAGTGTAACTGCGACAACCTATATTTATATCTAATCATTGAATATTTTCGAATTCAACTAAAGACAGTACCGCCTAAGATGTGGCAACAGTGGTTTGTACAAATGCTGATTTTGATAGCGTAACAACCTTTGTGTTGTGCCGTATCCACATCCACATGTAACATTTACAACGTTTCAGCAATTTCCCCTGCAATTCGTTCGCCAAAGGTTCACGTTCACGTTGGGGCTATGAGGTCAGAGATAGGATACCGCACTCCGGTTAGAATTTTGCTTTCAGGTGTAAATGCATATGCATTTCCTTTATTTCTGTCATATCTATATGTAACATGCATGGTGTATTAAACTGACAGAGAGCAAATGCATGTTGACATAGTTATGTTGAGTCATTCACGTACTTTTACAATGAACGTTTATGTAGTAGCTGGTCACATCTTCTTTTAGACGAAAACAAACTAAAAATTAAGAACTTAAAAATCAAATTAAAAAACTAGAAGGGATAGGTACAGGGAACCATGATACCGTTCGAAAGAGAATAACATCGTGCACCAGACTCTGGAAAAACGCACAGGCTGTTCCATTTGAAAAAACAACTTTTGAGGGCTTGAAATTATCTTAACTTTTCCTTAAATTTCTAACACCCTTTATGTAATTAAGCTACTGTGAAAGTATGGATGGGAAGCTCAGCGGTCTAGCTATGTGTCATATAAATACTGTTACCCTATCATTTAAGCTAGTTATTGTTTCTCTTCATTTTTTTAAAATTAAATACCTGGTAAACGGGTAATTTTAGAAAATGTGAAACTTGATAAAAGTCCACCTAAAATTGTCGTTTAATCCAAAAACGCGGTAATATATAGGGTGTTTTATTTGAAACAATCAAGTTGATGGCAACGTCCGGTATAATCGGATGTGCTACCTGGACGCCATTATTTTATTTGAGGAGGACATTCCAGAAAACCCCCTGATCGCAAATTCTGAAATTTCAAAACGAAGTAGTCTCTGAAATATTATAATTGGTGGTCACCATGAGACACGTTGTATAGACAATTACATGCAAATATACACAATGACTTCTATAGTTACAACGTTAGATAATATATTATCCTTCAAGACTGATAATAATTGAGCGATAAAAAAATTTAGTAAAAAAATGCAAGAAAAAACCAGAAGAAGAGGTATATCACGACAAACACTTTTGGAAAACATGGCACAATCAATGATACTCGGAGTTTCTGTGGGAGACAGAGTCGTGATGGCGACTAAAATGCGACATGACCTTTAGACTGTGATCTTAATAAATGTATTAAATGCGTTATCTGTACTGTATTCTGCGAAAAATGATCGCATGTCTTGTTAAACAGTACAAAAATCAACTTTCCTAGTAAATATGTCAAAAACACTTTAAAAGAGTTTCATCTGTTCGAAATAAAAGTCAGTTTGGCACTTTTCCACGAGACCTATTCCATTCATAATGTCTACTTTATTTTCAGAACAAGAATTTTTAAATTCTAACACTAAACTATAATGTCAGTTGTAAATTTACGGAGAGAAAATTAAAAAGTGACGAAACTGTGCTCTAACTAAAAACATTTGAGGCTAATTTTATAACAGTGTATAAAAACTAGGTTGCTGGTGTTAAAATAATATTACAGTTTGTACTACTAACTTTCAAAGAGTAATACTATACCAAATGTTGTAATTTTAAGCGTACAATGCAAACAAGGCCTTATAATTACTTATATATTTTTACCTCTTTAAACAGTTAATTAGAAATAAAAAATAAAAATAATAAGTTTATTTGCATACAAATTAACTATACATAAATATAAGTGTTTACAATAAAATTATAACAAATAAACCAAACAATATATATATATATATATATATATATATATATATATATATATATATATATATATATATATATATATATATATATATACACTTTATTTGTTTGCTGTACGTTTGTGATTTCTTATTGGTTTGCGTGGACTGCAGTTTCGAACCGTCCCGGTTCATCATCAGCACGCTACTACAGTAGCGTGCTGATGATGAACCGGGACGGTTCGAAACTGCAGTCCACGCAAACCAATAAGAAATCACAAACGTACAGCAAACAAATAAAGTGTATATTTAAAAGTGATTACAGTGTAGTGCAATATTCCTAAATATATATATATATATATCCCAATAAACACAGGTGCGTTTAATAAACGTCTATTTTACGTAGAGACGGTTGAAAAAACGTTATCAGTTATAAAAATTAACGTTGAGTTCTAGGCTAAAAAGGCAACGTTACCATTTCTTCGTTGTAAAGACGTTAATTATGAAGAGTTTTTAAACATAATATTTAAACGTTATTTCAACACATTCCGTCTATCAAAAACTACGTTTAGTTGAGAATAATACGTTGAATATATGTATTTTATTAAACATTTTATAAGCGAAAGATATTTTGTGTGGTATAAACGTTATATGTAAAAGAGGTATTTACCAAATTTTTGTGAAAAAAAAAAGCGTAAAAATTTTCTCGTAAATACCTTATTGATAAAGAGTATAATATTTAAACGTTGTTTCAACACAGTTCGCCTACCAAAATCTTACATGAAGTTAGGATTCATACATAAAATACACGTATTTTATCAGACATTTTATAAGTGAGAGATATTTATGTGATATAAACGTTATATTTAAAACAACTGTTTTCCTAATTTTTGTAAAAAAAGCAACTAAACAATTTGTCATTGTAAAAGACGTTATTAATTAAGTGTTTTTAAACATAATATTTAAAGGTTGTTTCATCACAGTTCGCCTATCAAACACATGTATGAAGTAGGGATTCATACATAAAATATGCGTATATTACCGGACATTTTTTAAGTGAGAAATATTTTATGTGATATAAACGATATATCTAAAATCACTATTTTTCTAATTTTTGTTAAAAAGGCAACGTACTTAACAATATATCGTTGTAAAATACGTTATTAATTAGTGTTTTTAAACATAATTTTTAGACGTAGTTTCAACAAGGTTCGCCTACCAAAAGTTAACTACTTATGTCCTTGTAAATTAGTAAGTGTTTGTGCGCATGCCGAACGAGAACGAACAACGAATAGAAACAGAACAGGTGACATGGTGTGCAGTGTGTAATGTGGTGTTTAGAATTAGATGTTATTAAATATTATATTCAGTACGTGACACTTGTATGTATGGTGAATGGTGGTCTGTTTTATAGTTTATAATTGTTTTATACACTCTTACAAAGAATGATTATCATCCTGTAGCGATTTCCCTTGAAAGTTTTGGAAATAGGTACAGTTTGTGCAGCTCAAAGTGTCAAATTTTATGTCTTGAACTAAATCAAGGTAAGTTGTATCACAATATGTAATAATTGTCTTCAAAAGTTGTCGAGGTTAATCACAGTTCTTGTATTTTGAGTGCTATAGAGCGTTATTAGGTAGAATAAATAATTGAGACATATGAGTTTAGCCGGCGTGTTTAAAATCGGCCATGTTGGTTGCTTTCCCATATTTTCATGTTTAATTTGATTGAGACATCAGACGTATATCTAACGTTTATGAATACACCTTCTTTTCCTGTATTTTGATTGTTCGTGAATCAAACTTTCGAATGAGAGTAATAATGGTTAGCTATGAGTTTAGCATTTATAAATTTTGTGTACTTGTTTATTTTCCACAGTTTAATTTAAGTTGCACGATACATGTACACCTGTATATATATATATATATATATATATATATATATATATATATATATATATATATATATATATATATATATATATGTATATATATATATATATATATATATATATATATATATATATATATATATATATATATAATTTCGTTCGAACCCACGAGACTAATGGCAGTAGTATATGGTAATCACAATTTCATGACCCATTTATTTCTATTTATTAGTTTATAATTTTAGATGCTGCAAAGCTAAATTTTCCCCAGCGTGAAAGAAGCGACAGAGCAATCTCTTGTGCTGTTAAGGATTGGTTAAAATAAGCTATACTTTGAGAATGTCAAGAGCAAAAAACTAATGGAGCAATACTTTTTATTTTGGTTGAGAAGTTGACAAACAATTTAGGAAATATATTTTTTATTTCATGATAAAGACGCTATGATTGAGGAAGCTTGTTATATTTTTACAATGTGGTATTAATTATTTTAGCTTTTTGATAATGAAATGTAAGTTTTTTGAAATATATTTTTGTTTTTTAAATAAAGTGATTTTTATTTGACATTTGACTTGTGATCTAATCCATTTTTATAAAGCCCATATAAAATTAATTTAAAATTAATCGTACTCATCTTCTGCTGTCAGCTGAGTTGAAAAACTATCATTTGTTAGGTATGTATTAGTTGTAATTCAAACGTTTATTATACGTCCTTAATACAAGCAGTTTAACGTTACAGATCCCCGTTGATAAACATTAATTATAAACGTATATTTTTCATGACAGATTATGGTTAAATCAACGTTGCAAAACCCTTGTTAATAAACGTGTATAAGACAATGTATATTTTACGTTATTAACGGCAAGTAGTTTAACGTTGTAAAATCCTTGTTAATAAACATGTAAGAAAAACCTATATTTAAACGTTAAAACATACATGTAAAAAATGTTTTTATCTTGGTTTAATTATATGTTTATTCGGGCGACATTTTTACCAAAAGTAAACGTAAGGTAGCAGTTTCCTTTCAAACGTTTAATTAACGAACTTGTGTTTACTGGGATATATATATATATATAATATTTCTACAACACATCACGAGGGCTTACAGCCTAAATACTATCGTACCGTGGGTGTTGACAATGAGGAAAGCGGCAACTTGCTAATTCTGGACTTGAAGGTTTGGAGGTTCGGAGGAGAAGGAAAATCATGTGCCGGCAAGGAATTTCACAACTTGGAAGTCCTCGGGACAAAAGAGCGGGCATAACAAGATGCTCTATGTCTGGTGACCTGGACAGTGAAAGGGCGCATTCGCTCTGTTCCCCTGGTAGATCTGATGGGGGCAGCAGGTGGAGGGACTATGGAATAAAGCTCCTCTGGGCAGTGCCCGTGCAGATATCTATAAAATAGAGAGAGAGAGAGTTCACCAACGGCACGTCGATGGGCAAGAGATGGCAGCCTCTGGGTGAGGGTAGGGTAACCGATGAGACGTATAGCTATCTTTTGAATGGAGTTCAGGATAGCGAGTGTAGAAGCGACAGCTGCAACCCAGATTTGAGGGCAGTATTAGAGGTTTGGTCTTATTTGTGAAGTATATAAGGTATAGAGATTAGCTGGTGAAAAGTATTTGCGAGCTCGGAAGAGGAAACCTAATTTCTTAGCAGCCGCTTCTGCAATTGATGTGACATGTTGGTGCCAATTGAGATTTTGATTCACAGAAATGCCAACAAGTGAAAAGGACTCATTACTTTGAATAACTTGGTTGTTCATCTAATTGGGCTAAAGAGACAGGCCTAGAATATTGTATATTTGAGTAGAGGATGCTGTCGTCCGCGTAACTGTGAACTGGGTTGGCTGTGTTAGAGAGAAGGTCATTGATGCGGAGAAGAAGCAAAGTAGTGGCTAAAGGTGAACCTTGAGGAACTCCTGAATTACTTGGATACAGTTTAGAGGAATGGCCATCCACGACAACAGAAATGCTCCGGTTGGAGAGGAAATTGGCTGTCCAAGTACAGAGTTTTGGAGGTAGGCCATAGGCCGGAAGTTTATTAAGCAGCGCTGCGTGCCTGACCTGGTCGAATGCTTTGGATATGTCTAGAGTGACAATCTGGGATTCACCGTGTAGTTCCAGAGACTTGTTCCAAGAATGGGTGACAAAGGAAAGGAGGCCGGTAGTCGATCTGCGCTGACGGAAGCCATTTTGCCTGTCGTGGATTAGACGGGGTTTTGAAGAAATATAAGTAATTCGGTGTTTATATACTTTTCCATCACTTTAGAGACGACTCAAAGGAGAGAAATAAGTATGTAGTTGCTAGGAAGTGCTTTGGATTCTTTCTTGGGTACGGGTTGTACTCGAGCAGTTTTTCAGTTACTAGGAAATATGTTTCTTTTGTAAGATATCTGAAACAGATGAGTCAGGACAGGAGCAAGTTCTGGTGCGAATTTTTTGAGAACAATTGCTGGGATCTCGTCAAGGCCAGAGTCTTTCATGGTATTAAGAGAATAGAGCATATTTCGTACCTTTTTAGTTTTGAAAATGATATCTGTCATTTTATGCGCGACATTGGGGACTGTTGCTGGTTGAACATTTGGAGGTGGGTTGAGAGTAGAATTGCCGGCGAACAACAAGGCAAAAAGTGCATCCTTGCCCAGGGCGGTAGAAGCAATTTCATCCCCCGAGACAAGAGGTGGAAACGTGCTTTTGCAGAAATTATTCCCAATAGATTTAGCAAGAGTCCAGAAGGGTTTGCAGCCGTTGGAGCTTAAGAGGACTTTGTTTTTGATGTGGTTATTAAACGAGTTTTTTGCCTCAGAAAGAATGCGGACATAGCGGTTTCTTGCGTCGGTAAATGCTTGACGGTTTTCTTGACTGGGATTGTGTTGAAGCGTTTTGTGAGCTTTGACCTTTTCAAGTCTTGCCTTGTCACAGGATTTAGAGAACCAGGGCTTTTGAGTGGCTGAAGGGGTTTTCTGTGTACGTGGAATAAATAATTCCATGCCAGCTTGGATAATTTCGGTGACGTTTTGTGAGAAATCAGAGGGGTCAGATGAGGGAAGCAGACAGACGCCCATGAAAATGAGGAAAAGTAATCCCGCATTTCGTCTCAGTTTGCGGAGTTGTAGTGCCAAACGATACGTGGGTGTGATGACTGTGTGACCTCGGGTTGCCTTGCGCAGGAAGCAGTGACCATGCCGTGGTCTGAGCGACCCAGGGGGGCGGTGACTGATATCTTATAGCAGCCAGGATTTGTAGTAAGAAGGAGATCCAAGGGATTTGAGCTGTGTGTTGGGATGCGAGGAAAGTAAGTAGGTTGCTAAACCATATTGTCTAAAGAATTGCTGACTGCAAAGGCCTCCGCTGCTCTCGTTTGTGGATCCGTTTTTGAAGATCCTAGCCAATTCTTATTATGGACATTGAAGTCACCAGTATAGTGACCTCGGAGGAAGGATATTCAGAAATCAGATGGTCGGTTTTTTCAGGAAGGTAGTCAAAAAGCTGGACAAAGTTGTTGTCAGAAGGTGACTGGTAAATGCCACAAATGAATGTAGTTGCAGCCCTGAGAGAGAGTTTTATCCATAGTATGTCTTTTCTTCCAGCTTCTAAATTGGGGAGTCTGGTGCAGGGTAGATTGCTGCGGACGTATGCGCACATGCCTCCATGCAATCTAAAGGAAGTAAGGAGCTCATATTCCGGGAAATTAAGGTGATTAGTGGCTGTTTTGGCACTCATTTGGGTTTCGGTGAGGAAGAGGAGTTGGGGCCTATTAGCCTGGAGGAAATGGTGGACGGAGTTCAGGTTAGAATTTAGGCCACATATATTCGAGTAAGTAAATGTTGGAAAGGGTCTGGGTGCAGCAAATATGTTATAGTAGAAAATTTTCGTAGAAATATTTTAAATCCGATAGCTCAATAAATTTCCCGTCAAGCTGAAATATTCAATCTTTAATCATAGTAACACCTATTTAAACGCACCGTGGGTACTAAGTTAAAGAAAAATAACATAATGTGCTTCGCGGTTAACTACAAATTTGTTTAAAAAAACATTTTTTGTTTGTTTATTGTGTGAAAAAACTGGATGGGTTAACTAAAACAAAACCATCCAAGCAATTAATCAGGAAAAATACCTGCCATATTTATAATTTGACAGGTACATTCCCTTTGTAAATAACAAATTTTTTTCTGAAAAACTTTTGTAACGTTAATGAGATTTGTAACGCAATTTTTTAAGACTCTTGCAGTACTTACCATTATATCTAAGACCAATTTTTAATTTTCTAGCTCCACATAACATATATTTTTTTTCAAATAATCGCTAACTGGGACTCTAAAACCGATCTCCAAAGTCCATTTAAATTTAAAGAATTAGTTTTAATAATATATCTTACTAATAGTGTACAATTCTTATGAATATTCACTACTATAACGCACTTGCTGCGTCCAGAACTTTTTTTCTTTCATACACACATTTCGAATGCTATTATTCTTATATCAAATTTAGACAAAGTTTAGATTTGCGGCTCGTACCTAATAACACTTTACATGTACGATGTGATTCATTTCTTCCTCAGGTCCACATAATACTGTTTATTAGTGTAAAGAATACTTTGTTTTTTGATTTTTGATATCGCGATCGTCTTTTTCAGTTATGTTCTACATTTACCATCATTCATAATAATACTTACAATCTACGCTAGCATTTGTACGTTCGCCGTTTAGCTTCATATCCATTTTTGTACGCTTATTAGTGAATTTTTATTTTAAAAAAATCACTAATAGAGAGGTATCGATGGTGAGACTTTACAAATTTTTTTCAAATGAGCGCGAACTAGGACCCCTAGTAAGTACCCATATCTGGGGTCAGTTTCAATTTTTATATGTTTATATATATATATATATATATATATATATATATATATACTCGAAAAATTGTGGGAAAGCCGTCAGTTGCAAAATAAAACTCTTTATTAAAAGCTGAGCTTTCGGAAAAATTTATTCCATTCTCAAGGATATTACGTGAGTTTTACTATGACTAATTATGCAATAACAAACATGAAAAAAATCTTTGTTTAAATTTGATTGAAGTCGAAAAGTGCCAAACTGACATATAAGCTAACTATTGTTTATTATAGTTAGCTTATATGTCAGTTTGGCACCTTTTGACTTCAATCAAATTTAAATAAAGGTTTTTTTTCATGAAAAAAACCTTTATTTAAATTTGATTTCATGAAAAAAACCTTTATTTAAATTTGATTGAAGTCGAAAAGTGCCAAACTGACATATAAGCTAACTATTGTTTATTATAGTTAGCTTATATGTCAGTTTGGCACTTTTCGACTTCAATCAAATTTAAATAAAGATTTTTTCATGAAAAAACTTTTATTTAAATTTGATTTCATGAAAAAATTCTTTATTTAAATTTGATTGAAGTCGAAAAGTGCCAAACTGACATATAAGCTAACTATTGTTTATTATAGTTAGCTTATATGTCAGTTTGGCAATTTTCGACTTCAATCAAATTTAAATAAAGGTTTTTTCATGAAAAAAACCTTTATTTAAATTTGATTTCATGAAAAAATTCTTTATTTAAATTTGATTGAAGTCGAAAAGTGCCAAACTGACATATAAGCTAACTATTGTTTATTATAGTTAGCTTATATGTCAGTTAGGCACTTTTCGACTTCAATCAAATTTAAATAAAGTTTTTTTCATGTTTGTTATTGCATATTTAGTCATAGTAAAACTCACGTTATATCCTTGAGAATGGAATAATTTTTTCCGAAATTCGATGGATATGTTGCCTTACAAAAGACCTTCCTACGCACCAAAATTAAGCTTTCTAAGTTTTTAAAAAATTGAGTTATTGAAATTTTTAGTTTTTTTTTGAACAAACTATTTTCTCCAAAAATTACAAAGCTATTTAAATGAAATTTGACGAGTACGTAGGAAAGACCTTACTACGTACCAAAATTGAACTTTCTTAGTTTATAGAAAATTGAGTTATTTAACCAAAATTGATGCTTGCTTAAATAAAAAGAAAACACATATTTGCAATAACAACATTTTAATAAAAATTCACTACAATAACGCACTTGCTGCGTCCCGAACTTTTCCTTACTTATGTTCATTAGGTCTTTGTTTTTCCATAACACACAGCCGCCCTTGCATTTGTATTCGATCTGCGTAGTTATCTATTCGCATATGTACCGTAATCTAACAGATGTGTAATAGGAGGCGATTGGTTTGATCTATATTGACAATTTAATTTGCAAAAGGATTAACTGTTGCAATTACAGAACGCAGTTAAATCTGTGTAACTAAATTATCATATACATGAAACTGCAATATTCTAAACTAAAACAATAAACACAATTTCTACATTAGTGTACAAATAGAATTTCCTTATGTAAATATTGAGTAAAATATGGTGAAAATATACAGTCTACAATGACTATAAATAAAATAAAACTCTGGACGCGGCAAGTGCGTTATTGTAGTGAATTTTCATTAAAATGTTGTTATTGCAAATATGTGTTTTCTTTTTATTTAAGCAAGCATCAATTTTGGTTACCAGTATAACCTATATAGTAAAAACAATGTGCCATGTTTCATAAAAATAACTTTATTGTGTGAAAATGTACAAAAATTTCTAAAAGTAAACTTCAAGTGTAACCGAAAAACTCGTTTCTTGGTCAACCTTATAGGTTAATAGCAAATTGAGCTATTCAAACATGAAGCATTTGATCAAAGTTCGCTACCATAACGCACTTGCTGCAACCAGAATTTCCTTTCTTACAAACATGCATTATATTTCGATGGAAAATGCAAAAATGCAATAACATAAGGCGTGTTTGATTAAAAAGAAAAGAAAGTTTGTATCACCAACGACTTATTGGGCCAGCCTGTGATTGTAGAAATATTTTTTTAAGATGTAGCTCAAGACACCCTATAATTAATGTATAAAGATTTTTTTCATATCTTGTATAATAATGTATATATTGAGCTTTAATGATTTTTTACGAAAATTCGACAAAAATTATATACCATTAAACGATAAACTCTATAGCTAAGACTACTGCCAAGCATCAGAGAAAAGGTCTATTTGAAATGAATTTTCTGGAAACATTTTTGTAAAATGAAGGACAAGGAATGACGGTTGAAACTAAGACTTCAGGGTTTGTAAAACATCCTTCTTGAGATATTTGATTTTCATGGCCCGTATTAGATTCAAGTTATTTGCCTAAATGTTGCCGATTTTGACGTTTTAAATCGCAACTTTGACGTTTTGAGGAAAACCCCAATTTATTTTTCTTTAAATGCCTATAACTTTTTTGTCTTTTGACCTACATAGATGAATTTTGGTTTTGGATTACCTATAAGGATGTAAACCCGCTTACCAAATTTGGTTGCCCTTACTTTGTTAATTTCGGAGATATAATTTTTTTTCGGAAGAAAACACAAAATTTTCCAGGAAAACCTGGGCAAATTTTCCTGGCTAACGAACTTGTCCAAGCCATTTGCAAAATGAATTTATTCACCAAATTTAATCAAAATGGGCCCATTATTTTTTGAGTTATCGGTGTGATACATACATACATACATATATATATATATATATATATATATATATATATATATATATATATATATATATATATATATATATATATATATATAAACATATAAAAATTAAAACTGACCCAGGATATGTGTTCTGGGGGGCCTAATTAGCGCTCATTTGAAGAAATTTTTTCAAAATTCAAAAGTCGGGATCTCCTCATTAGTGAATTTTTTTAAGAAAACTCACTAATATTGCAATTATTCTCTAACCATCTCAAAGTAAATTAAAAAAAGTAGAGACGCAGCAAGTGCGTTATGGTAGCGAATTTTGATTAAATGCTTCATATTTGAAAAGCTCAATTTGCTATTAACCTATAAGGTTGACCAAGAAACGGATTTTTTCGGTTACACTTTAAGGTTACTTTCGGAATACGTTTTCAAACAATAAAGTTATTTTGATGAAACATGGCACATTGTTTCTACTATATAGGTTATACTGGTAATCAAATTTGATACCTGCTTTCTGAAAAAAAAAACACAAATTTGCTATTAAAAACATTTTTATGAAAATTCACTACCATACGCTAATAGTATTGTAAATATAAGATATCTAGAATTACTTATCCACTGATGACGCTTACTTCGTTGGTGAAACGCTCGTCAGGTTTTTTTAAATGTGTTGTGGTGATTTAGGTTCTCCAAATCTGTTTATAAGTAATACGTATAGAATGTTGTAGTGTGTGTGTGTGTGTGAAGAGTGGTTTGGCCTCGAACATGTAGTCTCGCACTTTCATGCAGAATTGCCATATCACACAAATTTCAGTCATCTAGACCTATACTTACAATTCTAGTATTTACTTATATGTTATACCTATTTTACACCTTTTTTTTCCTTTTTTTAAATTATTTATTTATATATTTTTTTTTATTTTTTTTTAAATATTTTTTTGCTTGTTTTTCTTCTTTTTTTTTCTTTTCTGTTTTTTTGTTTTTTTTTGTTATTATTGTTTTTCTTATGTATATATATATATATATATATATATATATATATATATATATATATATATATATATATATATATTTAAATTGATCTTTTTTTTTATTTATTTATTTATTATTATTTTTTTAATATTTTTTTTATAGGTGTATATTTTCTTTTCTTTTCCACAATTATACAATTTCACACTATATACACTCCATATACAATTCTACAATATATACAATTAAACTGTTTTTTCCATATTATTCACAAATATAAAAGTCCCCAATTTATGTACAAACTATATACAATTCTACAATATATAAGAATGTTGTAGTGTATGTGGCGAAAAGTTGAACCTTAACTAAAGAAGACAAAATAAACTAGATCAAGTATACATCATGCTGGAATTAAATGCCGTTACTACGGGATACATGATTCTTTTGAATTTTATCTTTGAATGGGAAGCAATGTGAATCGTCTTAACTATTCTCGCAATTAATTTTATAATGTCAGGAACCAACAATTTGTCTATAAGATTGTTAAAGTTTATGTACAATTTGATACTTACTTTTTAACATTTTCGTAAACTGGAAATGCACGACCATTATCGCAGGTTCTGCTACTTAAAGCAATGCCAATTTTTTTTGCGTGTTAATTAACCAGTTTCCACAAGTAAAACTTTCGAGCCACTCTGTATAATATATTCAGGCTATTGTAGAAAATAAAAGCTTAAAGCCATTACATTATCAAACAGGCGACCGAAAAATATTCATGAAAATTCCCTTTATAGCATTCATTATGGGAAATATGCGCTTTTACAAACCGCCCCGCGTCTAGATGGCGAAAGCTTGTTTTTTATTGTTCGGCGAACGGTGGAAATTAAAAATTTGGAGAATTTAATAATTATATTCCATTCAATGACAATAAAAAGGCCACTGAAAGATGAAACATAATAAAATATGCGATTATACCAACTGCCTCTCAATTCGCAATAAAAACGTTGCGAGGTCAAAGATCAGGGAAATTCCATTATGATAGTACTTGTGGAAAACGGAATATTAAAATACGAAAATAACCATATGACTAACAAATCAAAAGATTTTTAAGACATTTTTAGAGCATTTTTGTTACATTTCTTTGTATAAATATATAATAAAAACCCTGGACGCAGCAAATGCGTTATGCTAGTGAACTTTCATTAGACTTTTTTATTTATTTCAACAGCACACCACGAGGGCTCACAGCCTAAATACTCTCGTACCGTGGATGTCGACAAGGAGGAAAGAGGCAACTTGTTAATTCTGGACTTGAAGGTTTGGAGGTTTGGAGGAGAAGGAAAAACATGTGCCGGCAACGAATTTCATACCCTGGAAGTACTCGGGACAAAAGAGCGAGCATAACAAAATCTTCTATGTCTGGTGACCTGCACAGTAAAAGGGTGCATTCGCTCTGTTCCCGTGGTAGATCTGTTGAGGGCAGCAGATGGAGGAACTATGGAAGAAGGTTCCTCTGAGCAGTGCCGGTGCAGATATCTATAAAAGAGTCGGTGGGTAAATGATGGCAACTTTTGGGGGAGGATAGGGTAACCGATGAGACGTATAGCTATTTTCTAAATGGAGTCCAGGATAGCGAGTGTAGGAGCGGCACCCCAGATGTGGGAGCAGTATTCGAGGTTTGGTATTATTTGTGAAGTATATAAGGTATAGAGATTAGCTGGTGAAAAGTGTTTGCGAGCCCGGAAGAGGACACCTAATTTCTTAGCAGCCGCTTCTGCGAATGATGTGACACGTTGATGCCAATTGAGATTTCGATCCACATAAACGCCAACAAGCTAAAAGGACTCATTGCTTTGAATAACTTGGTTGTTCGTTGTGATGGGTCTAGGGCCGGTGTATCTCTTATTAAATAGAAAGCAAGACAGAGCTATGGTAGAGTTGAATTGTACAAGATTTCTACTTCCCCAGTCTAATATTTTTCAAGATCCACAGAGACAGATCCTCCATGAGTCTTCGATCCTCATCCAATTGGGCTAAATAGACAGGCTGAGAATATTGTATATTTGAGTGGAGGGTGCTGTCATCCGCGTAACTGTGAACTGGGTTGCATGTGCTAGAGAGGGGGTCATTGATGTGGAGAAGAAACAAAGTAGGGGCTAAAGTTGAACCACGAGGGACTTCTGCATTAATTGGATACAGTTTAGAGGAATGGACATTCACGACGACAAAAATGCTCCGGTTGGAGAGGAAATTTGCTGTCCAGGTACAGAGTTTTGATGGTAGGCCATAGGCCGGAAGTTTATTAAGCAGCGCTGCGTGCCAGACCTGGTCGAATGCTTTGGATATGTCTAGAGCGACAATGTGGGAATCACCGTGTAGACCATAGACTTGCTCCAAGAATTTGTAACAAATGAAAGGAGGTCGGCCGTTGATGTGCGCTGAGGGAATCCATACTGCCTGTCGTGGATTAGACTGTGTTTTTCAAGAAATTTGAGTAATTCGGTGTTTATATACTTTTCCATCACTTTAGAGATGACTGAAAGGAGAGAAATAGGCCTGTAGCTGCTAGGAAGTGCTTTGGATCCTTTCTTGTGACGGGTTGTACTCAAGCAGTTTTCCAGGTACTAAGGAATATGCGTCTATTGTAAGAGGAGCAAGTTTAGGTGCGCATTTTATGAGAACAATTGCTGGGATATCGTCAAGGACAGAGGCAAACAAAATGTTTTAACTTAATTTCACTAAAAACCGTTAAATTACAATCAGGTGGGTACTAGATATACCTCCTACTGTAGAAGCAAGATCTGTACTAAATTTTATCAAAAGCGGTGTGATATTTTCGGCAATATAAAAAATATCCAAAAGGAAATTCCATTTTTTTTTCTTGTAAAAACTGTTTTTTTGGCTAACGAACATTCCCCGGATATTTGCAGAAAAAAACATTTGTGTCACGTTTTATAAACCCCATATCTTTTTTTTTTCTTATCCACGTTGAAACTTTAGAACATCTTCCTTTCATATGTCCTTGAACTCTTAAAAATAGCCTTAAAACAGGAGTCAAAGCATCGAGTTTAAACAAATTGTGGACAAAATTAAAACCGAATCTGCTAATATATATATATATATATATATATATATATATATATATATATATATATATATATATATATATATATGAGAGGAGTAACGGTTATTACCCTTTGTTATCAAATTACAGAGTCTATAATAAGGGCCATTGACCAATGAAAACGGGAAACAAAACTGTATATTTCAGAGTTTCGTGAGAGGCCGAATGATGGTATATGTAGCAAACAACTGAAAAGGAGGGCGACGATGGAAAAGCAGACATTTAATAGACAAAATATCTACTCTTCCAACTAGTGAACATTTCAACTTAGACAACATTATTAGAAAATCACATACTTTAAAAGGTTCGGGACGCAGCATCTGCGTTATGGTAGTGAACTTTCAGTAATTTTTTTCAATTTTAATATCTCAATTTTATATAAACTCAGAAAGTTAAATTCTGGTACGTAGTAAGATCTTTCGTGGGGCAACATATTCACCAAATTTCATTAAAATAGCTTTATAATTTTCGCAGATAATTTTTTTTTGAAAGGAAACCAAAAAAAATCCGGAAAACCTTGCCAGATTTTCCTGACTAACGAACTCATTAAAGCTATTAATAAACGAAAGATACTGGCCTAGTTTCATTCAAAGCGGTTAATAACTTTTTGTGTTATCGGTCCGGCGATATATATATATATATATATATATATATATATATATATATATATATATATATATATATATATATATAAAATTATATACTTTATTTTTTTGCTGTACTTTTTGTGATTTTTATTTAGTTTCGTGGACTGGAGTTTCGAATCGTCCCGGTTCATCATCAGCATGCTACTTACTATGGTGGTTTTTGTGTGGTCTGTGTCTGAAATTGTACGTCACGTACATTAGAATCATAGAATAAGGTACTTACTGTTTACTTTTAGTTTTTATTTACTCTTCATCTCGTATGTGGAAAATTTGGGGTAAATGAAACTACATAATATCATGCAGTACTTTAGAGTATACCTATAAATAGATGCTCAGCGTAACTAAAATTTTAATTTCAAAATGTTGTATTGTTTATATTTATTTATTTTATTTTCAAATAGTATGGATACAGAAATAGTAAATAAGTGTTGAAGAGAGTTTAGGTGCAGCAAGTGCGTTATGGTAGCGCATTTTCTTTAAAATATTTGAAAAGGTGATATTTCAATTTCCTTGTAAACTAGAATCTTCAGTTTTGATACATACTAAAACCTATATAAAAGCAGCGTTGGTACTAAATTAACAAAATAACACAATGAGCTTCACAGGCAACGATAAAATTGTTTTGATAAACCATTTTTGTTATTTTGTTTGTAGAAACTGTTTCGATTTAGTGGACTAAAACGGATCATCCAAGCGACTAATAAGGAAAAATACCTGCCACGCTTATAATTGGGCAGGTATATTCGTTTTGTAAATAAATATCAAATTATCGGTAAATTTGCAGATTAGCACATGGGGACTTTATAGAAAAAAAATCAGAAACATAGATCTGCTTCTGGATGCACAAACCACAAGAAATATTTCTTGCAAACAGCCCACAAGAAAGTTACGGGACCAGGAGTGAATAGGGGTGTTGGGCGGGGAAGAAGATAAAAAAGGAAATGTGAGCGGAAAGTGAGAAAAAAGCATCTTAACTGGACTTCTATAAGCTGCCTTTATCCCATTTTGCAGCTATACCTCCTTAAAATTCTGTTAAGCCGCCCAGAACCCCTATATTTACCGCAGGTCCCGTAATTTTCTTACGGGTTGTTCACAAGAAACTCTTCTTGTTTACATTGTTCTTGTTTATGTACTGAGGGTGGTTGTGGGCATTCAGAACGGAACCCCTACGACAAACAGCGACCCAAGATTTTCAATTTATGTCTAAATGTTACCGCATTTCATTGGTTTAAAATATTTTTCCAAATGAAATTTAGGTTGCCTTGTTTGTCAATTTTACTTAGAGAGCTATTATTTCATCATTTTCAAGATACAGCAACAGTAAATAAGTGCTGAAAAAGGTCTGGGTGCAGCAAATAGATTATGGTTGAGAATTTTGTAAAAATATTTGACTCAATTTCCTATTAAGCTAGAATCTTCAATCTTGAACCATAGTAACACCTATGTAAACGCAGCGTGGGTACTAAATTAAAGAAAAATAACATAATGAGCTTCGCGGATAACTACAAGTTGGTTTTAAAAACCTTTTTGTTGTTTTGTTTGCAAAAACTAGTTCGATTGGGTTGACTAAAGCAAAACCATCCAAGCAATTAAAAGGAAAAATACCTGCCATACTTATGATTTGACAGGCACATTCCCTTTGTGAATATTTTTTTTCTAGAAAACTTTTGTGACTAATGAAATTTGTAACATACTTTTTTAAAGAGACTTGCAGGACTTAAGTACATATATCTCTATAATTTTTTTTATTGAAGTTTTGACTTTGAGAACTGCCTCATTCAGTCACTCTCAATCTTAAAAATGAACAAGGATGCATCTGACCTTGCTTTTCGCAATGGCAAAACCTGTCTTAAGAATGTTAATCTAACAAGCTCTTTAACTTTTTCCTTTTATCTCCCTATACACTTGCTGTTTATTAAAATTATATATTTAAATTAAAACTTACATAGATATCCACTCACACACATACGCGAGCGCATATACACTCATGTATACGCACTCACGTCAACAGGATTTATACGTCCAGTACTTAACACTATGTGGAGGATAGAAAATGCATATTATTTCTTCATGTGCACATACACATACATACATATGCATGCGCACATCTACGCTACAAGTTGCTGCTGGAGAAACACTGGGAAACTTTTCACATCAATGGAGCCTGTCATGGTAACTTTTTAAGATACTGGGGAGGCTGCGGTCAAAATAGGTAAGCACAAGGAAAGACACAAAGAAACTTACTTATATCTCTCTGACTATACATTAATCTGCTAAGTTTATTTAGTATTCCTTAAGACTATATTTTATATTGCCACTAGTACAATATTTATTGGAACAGTCCAACTTTCAGAATATCATCATTTTACTGAGAGCTATATAAACCTAGCTAACTTAGAGTTTTTAACAAAACACATGAAAGCTACCATGGCACTTTTATTACAAACAGCTTCATACATAACTGATGTCACATCAAGTGGAAAGGAAACATTGTATTTTATCAAATTACAAAATTAGATTTTACTTTGTTCATGATGCATAATACAGGAAAAAATCAAATGTTTTAAATCAGCCTGGCTGGTATTGTCGCATGAGCAAAATGGATTGTCTTCAACTTTTATTTTATACAAATGATACTTAAAAGCACCATGACCTAAGATAATTCTGTTGAGTGTCGTACACAAGTACCTAGGAAGCAACAGTTCTTTGTAAATGGACTGTTTTCTTATATTAGGGATGATACTACTTCAACTTATTCCAATGATCCTGCCATCTTATATTACACATATATTTTATTTGCGGAAGTAGATCTCTGTTACTGTAAAAGTCATGTTTACAACCTGTTATCGTTGCTTTTTTGGCAAAATAGTCGGCCTTTTCCTTACCCTCAAGCTTTGAGTGCCCTTTTACCCATATGAAACTAACTCTTTTGTGCTGTTGTTCCAAGACCTCTAATTGATAAGCAATATCACATATTACCCTGGACTGATATATAGCATTTTGAAGATTCGATAGAGTTCTTAACAGTGAAAGGAAATCGGTCAAAACAACAAAGCTACTCATATTTTGGTTACAGGCTAGAACTAACGCTTGTATGGCAACAGCTTCAGCAGTGTAAATTGAAGTGAACTTTGGCAGACTAAATAGCTCAACATAATCTAATTGTTTAATGTACACTGCGCATCCCACTGAATCTTGAATTTTTGACCCATCAGTATAAATTTTGAGCGCTTCTTTATATGGTTTTAACGCTTGTTTCAATATACAAGTATTTATATCTGGTATGTTAATAAATATGGATATAATAATGTGAGGTTTTATCAGCTGCATATTATAAGAGAAATCAAATCTAAAATTAAGGATTTCTTTCGCATACCATTGAGAATTTTCGATTTCCAAAGAAGCGTCAAATAATGGTGGAGAAGTTTTGTTTCTCAAATAGTTGTGCGTAAGACGGATCACAGCTAGCTGTTGAATTTTCATGAACGTGTCCTGAGAATCTGAGCTAAATTTTTTTAAGAAATTTACAGGATAATAACAATCTTCTAACAAAAAAGGGTTGTTCGTTTGTTAAAACTAAAAGAGATTGTACAGGAGAAGTTTTGATTGCTCCTGTTATGATTCTAAGAGCTTTATATTGGATTCTGTCAATTTTTGTTAATAGCGTGTTAGAATCAGATCCATAAAATATAGAGCCATAGTCTAAGATAGACCTAGTGTATGATCGATAAAATGTCATTTCAGTTGACATGTCTGCACCATGATTTCTGCGTGTAGTGTATTATAAAATATTTAAGCTTTTCCCTGCTCTACTTTTTAGTGAATCTATATGTTTTTTCCATCCCAGTCTCTGGTCAAGAGTGATTCCTAAATATTTGACAGAGGATCGCAATGGAAAATTAGTCCCAGCAAGAGAAATGGGTGATATTGACACATTGAGCTCTTTAATTATATGTCTTGTGAAAAAAGTTACCACTGTTTTATCTACAGATAGAGTAAAACCGTTAGTGAAATTAAAATCAATTATATTTGACATAACTAAAGAGAGCTCAGTTAGGCATTGATTATAGGTGCTTTGAAAAGTGTACACGCAGAAATCATCAGCATACTGTAAGCATTGTATTTATTTAGGCAGTATTTTGTGAAAATCGTGAGTATAAATGTTGAAGAGAACAGGGCTTAAAACTGAACCCTGGGGAATGCCAACATTAACTAGCCTAGGTCCAATGATACCATTTCTTGTTCGAGCATACACCCATCTATTTTCAAATATTTTACCAAGATTAGTTGCTATACCTCTGGGAATATTTAAACTACACAGTTTTTCAATTAAAATTTCTAAGATAACGCTGTCGTACGCTCCCTTCAGTTCGATGAAAATAGCACCCAAATAATTAATTATTGTCAAGTTGTTTTGAATGTCAACGACCAAGCTGGCAACATATTCGTTTGTACCCTTACCCTTTCTGTAACCAAACTGAGTGAAAGGTAGCAAATTGCTGTATTCTAAGTACCATTCCAACCGCTGTTTCATTATTCTTTCAAATGTTTTAAGAATACAAGACATTAATGCGATTGCTCTATAAGACCCTGCCACAGTAGGATCTTTCTCTATAAAATTATAATTTTCTGGCTTCGTAGAAAATAGAAACTTATTTAGATAATCGCTAACTGGGACCTCTAAAACTGGTCGCCAAGGTCCATTTAAATTTAAAGAATTAGTTTCAATAATATACCTTATTAATACTGTACAATTTTGATGAAAATTCACTACTATGATGCACTTGCTACGTCCCAAAAGTTTTTAAAATTTAATCTAACTTTAAAAATTTAGCTCTAACGATAATAATAATTATTTTCTTAACTTGAATATTTAGCAATTTTTAGGTAACGAATATGCAAAACAAATAATTTCCTGAATTTTGAGAAAAACTTCTAAAACCTTAGACTATTACCCACTTTATCGACAGACATGTAGATAAAAATAAAATTTATTCAAGTTCTTATATTGCTAGTCATTTCCTTGAGAATCGTGATGACATATGGTGCCGACAAATGTTAAAGTTTTTTTAACTTTTGCATACACGACGAAGCTATGTTATGAAGTGAGATGAGAGACTACGGTTGAAAAGGAAAAAGTGTAATTTGATATTTCTTTCGGAATTACAATCCAAGTTTGATAACCGCAGAATATTTTTAAGAACATCCAAATTCTCTGCTTGTTGATGCTTGACAGCACGTGCTAAGGTTTTCCTTCATTAACTTTATTTAGTATTAACTTGAGAAGTATTTGATGATACACAGATAATTAGAGCTAAACTGGAAACACAATTATTTTGCACGATGTGGTTTTTCTTTGGCTTCTTTAATACTTCCAGAGCAACAGATATTTGATTGACTTTTAAGCCAGTTAGATTTTATACATTTTCAATGGGATTTTATAAAAAATATATACAGAAAGTGCAGCTTCTTAAAAAGTCATTTCTACTGTTAAAAATATGCCTGTGTGTTAGTGCAAGGAATTTTTATAGAAAGTTATTGACAAAAACTCAACTATCCGGTGACCTAAATACTTTAATCTAAACGATTTCGAGACGCAGCAAGTGCCTTATAGTAGTGAATTTTCATAAAATTGTACACCATTATTATACGCGATATTAATACTTTAAACTTACACAGCCCTTAAAGATCGACTTTAGAGGTCCTATTACGCGCACATTTGAAGAATTCTTTCGAAAATGTATCGAGCGATATCTCTCTATTTTTCAAAAAATCTTGTGCAACTCCTTTTGAGAAAAATGCCCAAAACTATTTCTATGAAGCTAAGAAAATTATTTTGCTTTACCTGTAGATAGTGTAAGTCTCTTTAAAAGAAACTTGTATTACAAATTTCATTAAAGTTATACAGTAGATTTCCAGAAGGAAACTTAATTCATATTTACAAAAAAGTTCGGGACGCAGTAAGTGCGTTATGGTAGTGAAATTTTAGTAATTGCTTCAAATTTGAATAACTCAATTTTCTATAAACTTAGAAAATTGAATTTGGGTGTATAGGAAGACCTTTCGCAGGAAAACATATCCACCAAATTTCATAAAAATAACTTTGTAATTTTCGGAGAAAAAAAAATTTTTCAAAGAAAACTAAAAATTTGAGTAACTCAATTTTATATAAACTTAAAAGGTTGAATTTTGGTAGGTAGTAAGGCCTTCCCCCAAGAAAAATATTCACCAAATCTTATTAACATCGCTTCGTAATTTTCAGAGAAACAAACTTTTTGAAAGAAAACTCCAAATTTTCCGGGAAAACTTCGTCCGCTTTTCCTGGTTAACGAACTTTTCCAAGCCATTAATAAGCGAAAGGCATTTGCCAAGTTTTATTGAAATCGGTTAATTATTTTTTGAGTTATCGGTTGGATACCTATATATATATATATATATATATATATATATATATATATATATATATATATATATATATATATATATATATATATATATATATATATATATGTTCAGAGAACAATAATCTATGCAGAAGGACAGTCGTAGGCGTGGAAATATATTTGTTAAGATCGTTCAATTTATAATTAAAATTTAGTTATAAGAAAATTTGCTACAACAATTAATGTAATATTTCATGTAGTAGTAGGTCACAGATGTATCAATAACATTGGCATTGAAATAATATTACTATTTATCTAAATAATAAACAAGTTTAAATTGCAGCGTACAGTACAAGGAATGCTGACTGCTGAGGTCTGCAATTATGTATGATGTAAACCAAGTAAAAGTTATAAGTAGTATTGTTGATAAAAGTCTAAAAGTCTAAATACGCCTAGTTCGACAAGTTATTTCCGAAATATCTTCCGCTCCTTAACATGGTCCTTCGAAGCCAAACAGTAGTTGAAGCATATATATATATATATATATATATATATATATATATATATATATATATATATATATATATATATATATATATAAGTACCATTCCAACCGTTGTTTCATTATTCTTTCAAATGTTTTAAGAATACAAGACATTAATGCGATTGCTCTATAAGACCCTTCCACAGTAGGATCTTTCTCTATAAAATTATAATTTTCTGGCTTAGAAAATAGAAACTTATTTAGATAATCGCTAACTAGGACCTCTAAAACTGGTCGCCAAGGTCCATTTAAATTTAAAGAATTAGTCTCAATAATATACTTTACTAATAGTGTATAATTTTGATGAAAATTCACTACTATAATGCACGAGCTGCGTCCCGAAAGTTTTTTAAATTTAATCTATCTTTTTAAAATTTAGCTGTAACGTCAATAATAATAATTGTCTTAACTTGAATATTTAGCAATTTTTAGGTAACGAATATGCAAAACAAATAATTTCCTGAATTTTGAGAAAAGCTTCTAAAACCTTAGAATATTACCCACTTTATCGACAGACATGTAGATAAAAATAAAATTCATCCAATATATATATATATATATATATATATATATATATATATATATATATATATATATATATATATATATATATATATATATATATATATAAACATATAAAAATTGAAACTGACCCCGTATATACGTTCTAGGGGTCCTAGTTCGCGGTCATTTGATCAAATTTTTGCAGTGTCACCATCAATACCTCTCTATCATAATTTTTTTAATAAAAATTCACTAAAAGTGAAGTATCTGCCATTATCTTTCCTTATGAATCACCAGAATAATTTAGTTTTAATCAACCTAATCAAACCGGTTTTTTCAATATCAACAATAACAAAATATTGCTGAAAATTATAATTTCAGACCTAAAGGCGACAAAGTTATTTAGGAGTTTTAAACAAAAATGAGATCTTGTTCAAAAGGTATGAAATCTGTGCACTATTGTTTCTCCAAATGTCAAAATAAAACCAATAAAAAACAAACATTCATCGAGCGAGAATCGATCGCGAAACTTTGTGCGTAGAAGACAAGCACGTAACCACTGAGCTTTCTAAGGATAGGTTAACTAATGTTTTGTTTACATGATACTTGATACCGGATTCATGTCCTGGATATTATATTAAAAGTATACATAACAATTAATTACAGAATTAGCAGAATTCATTAAAAGACATTCAACGACTGTTTTGGTCTTATGTTTAAGTTTAAAGATAAAAGAAACTATTGTAGAATCATTTTTATAGAGACCTGACTTGATTTTGTTTACATTACTACTATATTATGCTACACTTTCAGTGATAAAACCAAAGAATAATATATACATGCTGTGCTAAAATTGTATTTGGGGCCGTTCGTCAAGCTACAAATACAACGTATTGTAAAAAATTTATTCAATTCCCCAGTTAAATAAAAATCATTTGGCAAATGTTTAAGTTTATGTCGTCTGTCATTTGCGATTTTTGTGGCCGAGATTTGTTGGTTCGGGTAGTATGTTTTATGCCGGTTATTTATATTGTTTCGTTACCGTTGACGTACGGTTTATATCTGTTGTATGAATCAATCTGCGCGTGGCAGTTAACTACTCTGTCTGTCAGGCATTGGACTAACCACTCTGTCGTTTCAACGCATGTCTTTCAGATTTTATTTTTACTTTGAAAAAAACTCTAAATACTATGAACCGAATTACTTAAAATTCACAACATAGATTTAGTTGCACCATTTATAGCCACATGTAAAGTCTGATTCCAGTTACTCTAATACTTACAAAAATATAGCATTTAAAAGATATTTTTTTATATTTTGGGGGAAAATGGCGGTTATAGCTGATTATTACAATGAAGATATGTGCCTAGTTTCGTTTAAACCAGTTGAGTATTTTTGAAGATATGTCTCCGATACATACATACAGACACACACACACACACTCATATATATATATATATATATATATATATATATATATATATATATATATATATATATATATATATATATATATATATATATATATATATATATAACATATGAAATTTCAAACCGATCTTGGATTTGGGTTCTAGGGACCCTGATTCGGGCTCACTTGAAAAAACTTTCCGAAAGTCACACCAACGCTACTTCTTTCTTAGTGAATTTTCTTGACGAAAATTCACTAAAAGTAAACAACGTACCAAAACTTAGATCTGTAAGTTAAAAGAGGAAAAACGTATGGGCATTAAAAAAAAATTGGGTGCCACTGATCACCAGAGAAACGCGCAAGAACAGAATATGTTGTGTGGATAACAAAAATGTTAAGGTTTTTGGCGCAGAAAGCTCAAGAAATGTCAGAAAAATTACTTTGGAAATATAATATTTTTCCTCTTTAAACGTCAAAGTCGCGATTTGACACGCAACATTGGCAACTTTTAGGCAAAGAACCTGAAACGAATACGTCTTATGTAGAGAAAGTGTCGCAAGAAGTGTGTTTTACAAAACCTCCAGTTTTAGCTTCAACTGTCTGATTACTGCTTTCATTGAAAAATACACATTTGCTAGTAAAACATTTGTATGAAAATCCACTATCCTAACGCACTCTCTGCGTCCAGAATTTTTATTATATTTGTTACTAAAATCAAAACACCTGAACATAGCAACGAGTTTTAGTGAATTTTTTTAAAGAAAATTCACTAATGAGGAGATCCCTAATTTTGAATTTTAAAAAAATTTCTGGAAATGAGCGCTATTTAGGACCCCTGGAACCCAAATCCGAGGTCGGTTTCAGACTTTATATGTTTATATATATATATATATATATATATATATATATATATATATATATATATATATATATATATATATATATATATATATATACATTTATATTTATATTTATGTGCCACACTTATAACTAAACAAAAAATGGATATACCGATTTTGTTCAAACTTGGTTAGTACCTTTCTTTCGCAAGTAGCTTGGATAAGTTTGTTATCCAGAAAAATCCGCCGAGGTTTTCCCGCAAAATTTTGTGTTTTCTTCCGACAAAAATTTATATCTCCGGAATTAACAAAGTAAGGGCAACCAAATTTGGTACACAGGTTTATATCATTATAGGTAAGTTACCCACCAAAATCTAGCTCTGTAGGTTCAAGCACAAAAAGTTACAGGCATTTAAAGAAAAACAAATTTGGGTTTTCCTCAAAACGTCAATGTCGCGATTTAAAACGTCAAAATTGGTAATATTTAGGCAATGAACCTGGAACTAATATGAACTATGTAAGGTAAATGTCTCAAAAAGAATGTTTTACAAAGCCTGAAGTCTCAGTTTCAATCGTCATTGTCCTTCATTTTACTAAAATATTCCCAGAAAATTCATTTCAAATAGACCGTTTCTCTAATGCTTCGGCAGTAGTGTTGGCTGTAGAGTTTATCGGTTAAAGGTATATCATTTTTGTCGAATTTTCATAAAAAATTAAAGCTCAATATATCCGTTATTATGCAAGATACAACAAAAACTGTATACATTAATTATAGGGTGTCTTGAGCTTCATCTTAAAACATTATTTCTACAATCACAGGCTGGCCCATAAGTCGTTGGTGATACAAATTTTCTTTTTTTTTAGTCGAACACGCCTTATGTTATTGCATTTTTGCATTTTACATCGAAATATAATGCATGTTTGTAAGAAAAGAAATTCGGGACGCAGAAAGTGCGTTACTGTGGCGAATTTTTATTAAATGCTTCATATTTGAGAAACTCAATTTGCTATTAACCTATAAGGTTGACCAAGAAATCAGTTTTTTCGGGAACACTTTAAGTTTCCTTTCAGAAATTTGGGGACGTTTTTAAACAATAAAGTTATTTTGATGAAACATGGCACATTGTTTCTACTATATAGATTATACTGGTAACCAAATTTGATGCCTGCTTTCTTAAAAAAAACACACATATTTGCTATTGGAAATTTTTTAATGAAAATTCATTACCATAACGCACTTGCTGCGTCCAGACTTTTATTATATTTGTTACTTCAATCAAAACATAACATGGTAACGAGTTTTTATTTATAGTTGTCATAAATGACTAAAAAGTTCTCCTGTCTGATGATGCTGTCAATCAGCGAAACGGGTTCCACTTGTAAAGCCAGAGAAAAAGCCGCTATATCTATATTTATTAAGATTAATACAAAGTGCACTGGTGAACCTATTTAGTGGCTGAAAGAACTACCACAAAGCTACAATCTGAATGAAAATATTTAAGTGACACCCCTGAACTGGATTTGATAGTTGGACTAGTGGATAAGAAAGCCCACAAAATTGTGTTAGAGCACAAGCTTTAGCTTTTTTTAGTGAATTTTCTTAAAAAAAATTCACTTAGGAGATCCCGACTTTTGAATTTTGAAAAAATTTCTTCAAATGAGCGCTAATTAGGCCCCCTAGAAAACATATCCGGGGTCAGTTTCAATTTTTATATGTTTATATATATATATATATATATATATATATATATATATATATATATATATATATATATATATATATATATATATATATATATATATATATATATATATATATATATATATAGTGTATATATATATATATTTATATATATGTATCACACCGATAACTCAAAAAATAATGGGCCGATTTTGATCAAATTTGGTGAAAAAATTCCTTTTGCAAATGGCTTGGATGAGTTCGTTAGTCAGAAAAATCTGCCCAGGTTTTCCCGGAACATTTTGTGTTTTTTTTTCGAAAAAAATTTATATCTCCGGAATTAACAAAGTAAGGGCAACCAAATTTGGTACGCATCCTTATAGGTAAGTTACCTACCAAAATTTAGCTACTTAGGTCAAAAGACAAAAAAGTTATAGGCATTTAAAAATAAATAAATTGGGGTTTTCCTCAAAACGTCAAAGTGGCGATTTAAAATGTCAAAATTGGCAACATTTAGGCAAATAACTTAAATCTAATACGGGCTATATAAATAAAATGTCTCAAGAAGGATGTTTTACAAACCCTAAAGTCTTAGTTTCAACCGTCATAGTCCTTCATTTTCCTAAAATATTTGCAGAAAATTCATTTCAAATAGACCCTTTCTCTGATGCTTGGCAGTAGCCTTAGCTATAGAGTTTATCATTTAATGGTATATAATTTTTGTCGAATTTTCGTAAAAAATTAATAAAGCTCAATATATCCGTTATTATATAAGATATGAAGAAAATTTGTATATATCAATTATAGGGTGTCTTGAGCTACATCTTAAAATAATATTTATGCAATCACAGGATGGCCGATAAGTCGTTGGTGATACAAATTTCCTTTTTTTAATCAAACACGCCTTATGTTATTGCATTTTCCATCGAAATATAATGCATATTTGTAAGAAAATAAATTCTGGACGCAGCAAGTGCGTTATGGTAGCGAATTTTGATCAAATGTTTCATATTTGAACAGCTCAATTTGCTATTAACCTATAAGGTTGACCAAGAAACGTGTTTTTTCGGGAACATTTTAAGTTTACTTTTGGAAATTTTTGTACATTTTCACACAATAAAGTTATTTTAATGGAACATGGCACATTGTTTTTACTATATAGGTTATACTGGTAACCAAATTTGATGCCTGCTTTCTTAAAAAAACACACATATTTGTTATTAAAAAGATTTTTATGAAAATTCACTACCATAATGCACTGGCTGCGTCCAGAATTTTTTATGTGACAAACTGTAAATTTTTTATAAATAATAAATAGACAAATAAATATGGCATACCAATCTTTTAGGTTTGTTATTGTGAAACTGGTAACCAGCTGCAAATTATCTTATTTGGAGAAATGTACAGGGTGTCGCATTGAAAACGAAACAGACCGATTTGCGTCCAGAGAAATTTTTCTTGAAGAAACGCTGAAATACGTCAATTTTAATATTGAGGGGGGCATGTTTTGACATAAAACTCAACTTTGTCACATCAACCCCTTAAGGGTGGTGACAACTACCCTTATATATTAGATAGGAAACATGGGTCGAGTTTTACATCATTTGAAATCCCTTTCTTTACTGAATTCAGCACACTAATTTTTTTGGAAGTTTTCGCAACTCGTTTAAAAATTATTCACAGTTAGAGTTACAAGAACGTATTTCATTCATTGTGATAAGAAATGCACTGATTAATCAATTTTTCGTTAAAAAAAACTGAAAAACAAAACCAAACGTTCAAAAATATTTATTCAGTTAAGTAAGTGTTTAAATTGTTGACCACCAGCTTCCATACAAAAGTACAAATTTTGTTCAAAACGATCTCTAACATTCTGGAGCATTTGTGGAGTTATTAGACGGCATTATTCAACAATGTGTCGTTGTAATTCTTCCAGAGACTACGGTACTGTTGAGAAAATTCTACTCTTTAAATGGCCCCATAGAAAGAAGTTTAAAGGAGTTAAATCCGGTGATCTAGAGGGCCACTCAATAGCACCTCTACGCCCAATCCATTGATCTGGAAACTCTCAGTTCAAAAACTCCCTAACACGTGAAAAATGCAGAGGAGCTCCATCTTGTTGAAACACTAATTGATTGTCTTGATAGCGATCATCATTTTCAACAATGTCAATTAGTAGGGGTTAAACGATGTCTTCTGGTAACTCCAAATACGTTTCGCCACTCAAATTCCCATCAAGAAAAATTGGTCCGATTAAACGGTCTCCAAAAATGTCAGTCCAGATATTCAATTTCTGTGGAGTTTGAGTGTGGACTTCGTGAACATTTCTTGGATTATTATCTGCCCAATAACGACAATTATGACGATTGACTGTAGAGTTTAATAAAAACGTACACTCGTCTGAAAAACAGATATTGAACAGAAAGTTCCAGTTATCAGCTATTCGTGCAGTCATAACTTCACAAAACTCCAGCCGCCCATCAAAATCATCTTCGTTCAGTTGTTGTACAAGATGAATTTTATACGGGTGAAATTTATGATGCTTCAATATTCGCTGAATAGTTCTTCTTTTGATGTTTTAAACAGTGGACAATTTTCACGTGCTCAAAGTTGGGTCTGCAGCAATGTGTCCTAAAACTTCAATCTCAGTAGTCTCATTTCTAACCGGAAATTCACGTTCAAGATCCCGTTTTTGTTGACTACTGAACCACTTTATCGAAACTTTGCAACTAGCTCCAAAATGTATTTTCTGTTAACATGTCTGTTCGGATATCGTTCATTAAACAAATTTGCAGTACGGTTGGCACAGTCATCGTTTTTGAAAAAAAGAGTAATTATTTCAACGCTTTCTTCTACAGAATACACCATTGTGAAATTAATTTTCGGTAGTACTATCAAGTATCAAACCGACTGATAAAGTGAAATAATAAACCGCATTTTTCTCATTCCGATAAGAAATGTTCTGATAGTCGATTTTTTTTACAAACCAACAAAACATTGACTATCAGCACATTTCTTATCGGAATGAGTGGAACGCATTTTTGCATCTTCAACTGTGAATAATTTTTAAACGAGTTGATAAAATTTCCAAAAAGATTAGCGTGCTGAATTCAGAAAAGAAAGAGCTTTCAAATGTTGTAACACTAGACCCGTGTTCCCTATTTAAAATATAAGGGTTGTTATCACCACCCTTAAGGGGTTGATGTGACAAAGTTGAGTCTTATGTCAAAACATGTCCCCCTAAATATTAAAATTGACGTATTTCAGCGTTTCTTAAAAAATATTTATCTGGACGCAAATCGGTCTGTTTCGTTTTCAATGCGCTAGCCTATATAATATTATAAATAGCAATAACACAAAGAACTTAAAATTTAAACAACATAGTTACCGGCATCCCATCAGCGAACAGTTTCCACACAGTTCCACACTAAACATCAAAGAAATTACCATAAATCTGTGAAACGATCAACGGCCAGTTTATTGTGTATTTAGAACCGCTAACATTTACATATTTAAATTGTATTTAAATTATATTTTAATTAATTTTAACACCCCGTACGTGAGTATCTAACGGCTCCCACTGCCAGTTACAAAACTTAAATTTTAATTGATGACAAATTAATTATAGTACCGCGAGATTTAATCTGACGCGATTGTTGGACTATGGAATAGGTGATATATCATTGTTAGGTGTGATAATAGGCCCGACGGCGGCACAGGAATAACGTAAAGAAGGGTTGGTGTAGGGGCGCATCACGGGTCACAATGTAGTGCTCAGTGTTGTTACCACGTGGGGAAGCACCGTTTGACTGGAGCGTGGAGCATGTTTTCAGTTTTCAGTGTTTCAGGGAGGCAGCGCGTCAGCGAACAGCAGCGAAGAGACGCACTCACAGACGGACCTACGAACACACAGACACGGTAGGCTGTAGAGAACTGAAGACTTGCACTACACAGTCTCTCTTTTCAGGCAGAGGCGAAACGGGTTGAGGCAGGATGCTCGGTTGATAGAGATAAATGCGTTTTGTCGAAACGTAGGTGAAGAAAGCATTGGTGATCTGGAGGTTTTCTCCCGATTATATCGATAAATAATATAATTACTCCTCTAAATAGCAACACTGGACAAAAGCTTCTGTCCGAAATATATATTGAGCAATTTTTGGCGAGTGGTTTTGTTAATAATGAAGTTTCTTGTATACTTGCACAGATATATATATATATATATATATATATATATATATATATATATATATATATATATATATATATATAGATAGCCAACTCGTTATATGTGTGTGTGTTTTGTTTCTTTAACGTCGGCCTATTTCCGCGACTATGGCCAATCACCGACGCCAGGGAGCAGTTCCACCTCACTATCCTGGAAATTTTGCCGAACCACTGCCTTTCTGTAAGGAGGGTAGGGATCTTTAACGTGCCCAACATCGCATGGACACGGGACCGACGGCTTTGCGCCCTCTCCGAAGGGCGGACCGTGCAGGCATTCAACTTGCTCAAATACAATGCCAGAACCTCGGTTGATGTTAATTCTACAGTTTGTACTGAAAAAGTGAAAGGAGTACCCTGGGATCGAACCCAGTACCCTTCTGTTCAGAGGCACACGTTCTTTCCCCTGAACCACCGAGGTTCTTAACTCGTCATATAGTTACACCAAATGCATATGAGTTACGTAGTGTAAGTATGCAGCTCTAACGAAGAGTCGCTCAACGGGGCAAAATATTGAGAACTAAATATGCTTTGTTTAAAAACTTGAGAAATCGTATTTAGTGATTTTTTTAAAGTTAACTAAGGAGGAGATTGCGACTTTTAAACAAATTTTTCAAATATGCGTGAACTGGGCCCCTTATATCTTTATATATATATATATATATATATATATATATATATATATATCTATAGGGTGGCGCATTGAAAACGAAACAGAGCGATTTGCGTCCAGATAATTTTTTTTCAAGAAACGCTGAAACAAGTCAATTTTAATATTGAGGGGACATGTTTTGACATAAAACTCAACTTTGTCACATCAACCCCTTAAGGGTGGTGATAATAACCCTTATATTTTAAATAGGGAACATGGGTCGAGTGTTACATCATTTGAAAGCTCTTTCTTTTCTGAATTCAGCACACTAGTTTTTTTGGAACTTTTATCAACTCGTTTAAAAATTATTCACAGTTGGAGTTGCAAGAACGTATTTCATTCATTGTGATAAGAAATGCACTAATTAGTCAATTTCTCGTTTAAAAAAACTAAAAAACAAAACCAAACGTTCAAAAATGTTTATTCAGTTAAGTAAGTGTTCAAATTGTTGACCACCAGCTTCCATACAACAGTACAAATTTTGTTCAAAACGAGCTCTGACATTCTGGAGCATTTGTGGAGTTATTAGACGGCATTCTTCAACAATGCGTCGTCGTAATTCTTTCAGAGACTCCGCTTCTGTTGCGTAAATTCTACTCTTTAAATGACCTCATAGAAATAAGTCTGAAGGAGTTAAATCCGGTGATATAGGGGGCCACTCAATAGCACCTCTACGCCCAATCCATTGATCTGGAAACTCTCAGTTCAAAAACTCCCTAACACGTGAAAAATGCAGAGGAGCTCCATCTTGTTGAAACACTAATTGATTGTCTTGATAGCGATTATCATTTTCAACAATGTCAATTAGTAGAGGGTAAACGATATCTTCTAGTAACTCCAAATACGTTTCGCCACTCAAATTGCCATCAAGAAAAATTGGTCCGATTAAACGGTCTTCAAAAATAGCAGTCCAGGCATTTAATTTCTGTGGAGTTTGAGTGTGGACTTCGTGAAAATTTCATGGATTATTGTCTGCCCAATAACGACAATTATGACGATTGACTGTGGAGTTTAATAAAAACGTACACTTGTCTGAAAAACAGATATTGAACAGAAAGTTTCCGTTATCAGCTATTCGTGCAGTTATAACTTCACAAAACTCCAGCCGCCGATCAAAATCATCTTCATTTAGTTGTTGTACAAGATGAATTTTATACGGGTGAAATTTATGATGCTTCAATATTCGCTGAATAGTTCTTCTTTTGATGTTTGAAACAGTGGCCAATTTTCTCGTGCTCAAAGTTGGGAGTCCATAAATTTGTCCTAAAACTTCAATCTCAGTAGTCTCATTTCTAACCGGAAATTCACGTTCGTGATCCCGTTTTTTGTTGCCTACTGAACCACTTTGTCGAAACTTTGCAACTAACTCCAAAATGTATTTTCTGTTAACATGTCTGTTCGGATGTCGTTCATTAAACAAATTTGCGGTACGGTTGGCACATTCATCGTTTTTGAAAAAAAAAGTAATTATTTCAACTCTTTCTTCTACAGAATACACCATTGTGAAATTAATTTTCGGTAGTACCATCAAGTATCAAACCGACAGATAAACTGACATAATGAACCGCATTTCTCTCATTCCGATAAGAAATGTTGTGATAGTCAATTTTTTGTTTACAAACCAACAAGACATTGACTATTAGCACATTTCTTATCGGAATGAGTGAAATGCGTTTTTGCATATTCAACTGTGAATAATTTTTAAACGAATTGATAAAACTTCCAAAAAAATTGGTTTGCTGAATTCAGAAAAGAAAGAGCTTTCAAATGATGTAACACTCGACTCATGTTCCCTATTTAAAATATAAGGGTTGTTATCACCACCCTTAAGGGGTTGATGTTCGATCCCAATTGCTTTGACATTATAAATACATATAGTTGACAATTTCTTTTAACTTATGGCTGTAGATATTGATCTTTTTCTATGTGTCATTTAAACTTTTGATGTTAACGTTATTTATTTTTAATTTAGGTTCCACTAGAAAATTGACTTTGTTACTACCCCTGACTCTGAGTATGGCTGTGTAGAACATGTATTGTACATTTTAAGGTATTTAATTTCTATTTATATTTTTAATTTAACTATTTTCGCTGGCACTTACTTATGCCTTTGTCATTTAAATTCTTGTCCTATTCTTTATATACATAAACAGAAAATATAGTTTGAACTATTTACTACTTAATCTTTCTGTGATATGTATTTGTGTAAAATTAGAGGTATAGACCTGCTTATATACCAGGGATTAGCTATACTCTACAATATATATATATATATATATATATATATATATATATATATATATATATATATATATATATATATATATATATATATCCGGTTGCGGAGAAAATCCATTCTGCAATGATTGTACACGAGTTTCTGGTTTTATTAGAATTTTATTGCTACCTCTGCCACCCCCTACTTACCAGACCTGAATCCCTGTGACTTTTTTCTCGTCTCCAGTATAAGAAGTCAGCTCAAAGAAATCCATTTTAAGGCGTTCGAAGAGATTCAAGCGATAGCGACATGTGTTCTTAAGGACCAAACTTCGGAGGATTTCCGGAGATGTTTTTCTAGCTTAGAGAAACGTTGGAAACGTCGTATTAACTGGGAGGATATATAATATTTATCTAATTGTTACTACTAAACATACGCTGTATATTTATTTAGTTGTCACAACTCGTATAAAAACTTTTTTAACAACTTCGGTAGTAGGACACGTACTTGAAAGAAAGCGAGGAGGTAAACCAAAGGGAATGACGGGTGGAGGCTACAATAACATAAAAGGAACTGCTGGGGAGATAGAGTGAAGGTTTACGATGACACGGCAACCTCGCATTTAGACTGTGATACTGATGACCATAAATTACACAATTCACTATACTGTAAGAGTATTTGATGAAATGGCAAGCTTTTTAAATCACTTATCTGATATTTTGGCAGTAGTGCCGGTGTGAGTTAGAATTCGTGAACACGCACTGTTCTTTGGTATCCAGACACATGTGTACCGTCGGGGTGACAACCGTAGATAAGATATGCTAAAATGTCTATTGCTCTTTCGCGTTAAGAGATATATCGGCCCTTCATTCTTGATCTCTTCCTAATTCGTTTTTCTGTACTGGCGTCACTATCGTCGATTTTAGAACAACCCAAGGAGACAAGAGACGGGCGTGCCAGTCGTGCTGCATGCTAACTTTATTGGATAATGAGCTCTGTACTACTTATTTTTATGAATAAGGATATAATTCTTCACCCACTTTTACTTCGCCACCATTTTTCTGTTTGTTTGTTATTTACTGACTAGATAACACCCTATGGTATGATCGATAATGTAGGAAAGAAAATATATTAAAAAATTTACTATGAAAATTTCCTAAAAAATAGTTTTGTTAATGCATTTTCTTTAAAAAATTCACTAATGAGGATATCGCGACTTTTGAATTTTGAGAAGATTTCTTTAAATCTTTAAATGAGCGCGAACAAAGCCCCCTACCACACATATCTGGAGTCAGTCTCAATTTATATATATATATATATATATATATATATATATATATATATATATATATATATATATATATATATATATATACACGATATAATTCAAAATATAATGGGCCGATTTTGATCAAATTTGGTGAATACCTTCATTTTGCAAGTGCATTAGATAAGTGCGTTATCAAGGAAAATCGGCCCAGGTTTTCCCTTAAAACTTTGTATTTTCTTTCGGAAAATTTGTATATCTCCGGAAATAACAAAGCAACAACAACCAAATTTGTTGCGCATGTATTCATTACAGAAAGTGAACCGTGTATCAAAACGTATGTCTGTAAGTAAAAAGTATAGGCTTTAAATGAAAAGAAAATAGGGGTTTTCCTCAAGACGTCAAAGTCGCGATTTGAAACGTCAAAATAAGGGCAACCCAGTTTTATACACGTATTTTTATTTCAAAAAGTGAACCTTGTGTCAAAGTTATAAAAAAAGTTATAGGCATTTAAAAAAGGGGATTTTCCTCAAAACGTAGAAATGGCGATTTGGAACATCAAACTTGGAAACATTGGGCAAAGAACCTGAAACCTTATGCAAAGAAAATTTCACAAGCAGACTGTTTTACAAACCCTAAAGTCTTAGTTTCAACCGTCATTGTCCTTCATTTTACTAAAACATTTCCAGAAAATTCATTTCAAATAGACCCTTTCTCTGATGCTTTGGCAGTAGTTGTAGTTAAGTTTATGGTTTAACGGTCTATAATTTTTAGATAATTTTAGTGAAAAAAAAAATTCGTTATTGAGAAGACTGCGACTTTTGAATTTTAACGAGATTTCTTTAAATGAGCGCAAACGAGGCCCGCTAGAATCCATATCCGGGTTTAGTTTCAGTTTTTATCCATTTGTGTATATACAGAGTGACGCATTTCTACGGCATCAATCAATAATGGTGAGGCATCGATGATTGGCCATAGGTCGACTTAAGGTAAAAAAAGTTTTAAATTAAACCAATATCAACTATTATTATTTTTACTTATTCATTTATGCAAACTTCACTAATTTGTTTAAGTCAGCAAATGTTTATACTATATTTTACTTAGTTAGTTTTATTTGCCAAAGGAAAACTTGACCTTAGGTTCACCTTACGTTTTGTATCTACGTTTTTTAAGTTTAGTAATACAATATCCATACTTTTGATTATATATATATATATATATATATATATATATATATATATATATATATATATATATATATAGTGTGTGTCCCAAACTGTTTGGGATATATTGCTATCTCCGTTATTATTAGAGATAGGGAGACGGTTAAATTCGCAATGTTTTGTATAATTTCATGCTCGTTCCAAATATGACTTGTATTTTGCCCTGCCTCTTTCGTTTTCGAGTTATTAAAAAAAATTGTCGATTTCTTTTTTCTTAAATATCTAAGTAGGCGTTGACCTGACATGTCTAAGATTTGAACATTATCAGGACGGTTTTTACAGACTAATCTTTTTGTGCTATTCTCAACTTTGGATTGTCATGTGTTTTTGAGCTACAGGTATTAACGTTTGTTTTATAATAGCAGCTATATTGGATTTTTTGCTAATGTTATAGCCTGTGAAAAGAGCTTTCCAATGATATACAACATGCTTGAGAAATATTGTAATTGCACTGACAATTTTGAGAAAAACCGTCTTGAAGATACTAGGCTATGAAATCCAATACCAGAAAACAAATGACAAAAAAAGTGTTCAAAAAGCAGTAGGCCATGGAATCTAACAATAAACTTCTACTTTTAACATAATTTCCGTAATGATTCACAATTTAAAAAAATGAAACTTTGAACACACCACTGAATCGGCCCATTATTACAAATGATATTTTACATTACAACATTATCCTAAAAAATTGTTATAATTTAATTAAATTTACTAACAGAGCTCAATAAAAAGCTGATTAATGGTTTACGAAGACGATTTCGTTTGATTTTTAAACGTGAGTAAACTAAAAAACAACAGAAGAAAGGTTGCTATATTGAGATTTCGATCCACAGAAATGCCAACAAGTAAAAAGGACTCATTACTTTGAACAACTTGGTTGTTCATTGTGATGGGTCTAGGGCTGGTGTATCTCTTATGAGATAGAAAGCAAGACTGAGATTTGGTGGAATTGAATTGTACAAGATTTCTACTTCCCCAGTCTAATATTTTTTGGAGATCCACAGAGACAGAACCCTCTATGAGTCTGCGATCCTCATTTAATTGGGCTAAAGAGACAGGCTTAAAATATTGTATATTTGAGTGGAGGGTGCTGTCGTCCGCGTAACTGTGAACTGGGTTGGATGTGCTAGAGAGGATGTCATTGATGTGGAGAAGGAACAAAGTAGGGGCTAAAGTTGAACCTTGAGGGACTCCTGCATTAAGTGGATACAGTTTAGAGGAATGGCCATCCACGACAACAGAAATGATCTGGTTGAAGAGGAAATTTGCTGTCCAGGTGCAGAGTTTTGGTGGTAGGCCATAGGCCGGAAGTTTATTAAGCAATGCTGAGTGTCAGACCTGGTCGAATGCCTTGGATATGTCTAGAGCGACAATCTGGGATTCACCGTGTAGTTCCATAGACTTGTTCCAAGAATGGGTGACAAAGGAAAGGAGGTCGGCAGTTGATCTGCGCTGACGGAATCCATACTGCCTGTCGTGGATTAGACTGGGTTTTTCAAGAAATTTAAGTAATTCGGTGTTTATATCCTTTTTTATTCCATTTTTATGGAAATTCACTTCGATAACGCACTTGCTTCGTTGAGACTTTTTTTCCTCCTTTGTCTTTATTATTTTATTTGCTACTTTCCTGGTTCCAAAACACAGCGAGCCGTTGTACCTTGGAAATGTTTTACTTTAGGTAAAATAACTGTGAATTTTACTGAGTCTATTTTGTGTTATTTAGTTGCTCGATCTACAGACAAGTTACTTTGCAAAAGTTTATGTTTTTAAACGTGTATTACAAGCACAAATCATATGATGCTAATTGCCACGAACATTTAGAGAATCATTATATTCATTGTGAATCAATATAAGAGACTGTAATCTAATAAAACCGGAACAATTAGTTAAAAGCTGTAGAGCACCGAAAGCACATCTCAAAGCTTTCGTGCATCAAACAATGAACTCGGTTTCGTTGTGTGACAGGATTTTCTAGCCACATGAAACAGCGAGACAACGAGAATAATGTACAAAAACAGATTAGGACTTATTGATCTTTACCTCCTACGCTATTACTTACTTTTCCCAATGCAGTGTTCATTAAAAGGCCACGTTCGCCATATTATATGAGAAACCTGATCAAGTGCTGAAATGTATAGAGAAAACCAGAACTTCTAAAAGCAGTTAATAATACTTCTTCTCTTAATACTTCAGTTCTGGTGACTTTGCAATTATTACTCTTCAAATAATGCCAAGGCAACTTTTAACAGAAGAAAATTGTTTTATATATTGTGACGGACTAATATTACAAAACCTGATATACCGGTTATTATGCAAGATATCAAAAAAGTTATTTACAAACATTGAAGGCAGCCTTAAATTTTATATTTAATTTTTTTTTACTTATACCGAGTGTTCTAGATTTTCAGGGCTAACCAAGCATAAACTTTTTAAAATTAAACACACCATATGTTATCTTAAAGACAAGAAAACGAAAATGTTTCACAGCAGTTGCTGGAATTTACTGATTGAAAACGAAACAGACCGATTTGCGTCCAGAGAATTTTTTTTACGAAACGCGGAAACACGTCAATTTTCATATTGAGGGGGACATGTTTTGACATAAAACTCAACTTTGTCACATCAACCCCTTCAGGGCGGTGATAACAACCCTTATATTTTAAATAGAGAACATGGGTCGAGTGTTACATCATTTGAAAGCTCTTTCTTTTCTGAATTCAGCACACTAATTTCTTTGGAAGTTTTATTAACACGTTTAAAAATTATTTACAGTTGGAGTTGCAAGAACGTATTTCATTCATTGTGCTAATAAATGCATTAATTAGTAAATTTTTCGTTAAAAAATAATTAGAAAACAAAACCAAACGTTCAAAAATGTTTATTCAGTTAAGTAAGTGTTCAAATTATTGACCACCAGCTTCCATACAAAAGTACAAATTTTGTTCAAAACGAGCTCTGACATTCTGGAACATTTGTGGAGTTATTAGACGGCATTCTTCAAGAATGCGTCGTCGTAAATTCTTCCAGAGACTCCGGTTCTGTTGCGAAAATTCTACTCTTTAAATGGTCCCATAGAAAGAAGTCTAAAGGAGTTAAATCCGGTGATCTAGGGGGGCACTCCATAGCACCTCTACGCTCAATCCATTGCTCTGGAAACTCTCTGTTCAAAAACTCCCTAACACGTTGTGAAAAATGCGGAGGAGCTCCATCTTGTTGAAACACTAATTGATTTTCTTGATAGCGATCATCATTTTCAACAATGTCAATTAGTAGAGGGTAAACGATATCTTCTCGTAACTCCAAATACGTTTCGCCACTCAAATTGCCATCAAGAAAAATTGGTCCGATTAAACGGTCTCCAAAAATGCCAGTCCAGACATTTAATTTTTGTGGAGTTTTCGTGTGGACTTCGTGAAAATTTCCTGGATTATTATCTGCCCAATAACGACAATTATGACGATTGATTGTAGAGTTTAATAAAAACGTACACCCGTCTGAAAAACAGATATTGAACAGAACGTTCCCGTTATCAGCTATTCGTGCAGTCATAACTTCACAAAACTCCAGCCGCCGATCAAAATCATCTTCATTCAGTTGTTGTACAAAATGAATTTTATACGGGTGAAATTTATGATGTTTCAATATTCGCTGAATAGTTCCTCTTTTGATGTATGAAACAGTGGCCAATTTTCTCGTGCTCAAAGTTGGGTCTGCAGCAATTTGTCCTAAAACTTCCATCTCAGTAGTCTCATTTCTAACCGGAAATTCACGTTCCGGATCCCGTTTTTTGTCGGCTACTGAACCACTTTGTCAAAACTTTGCAAATAACTCCAAAATGTATATTCTGTCTGTTCGGATGTCGTTCCTTAAACAAATTTGCGGTACGGTTGGCACAGTCATCGTTTTTGAAAAAAAAAGTAATTATTTCTACTCTTTCTTCTACAGAATACACCATTGTGAAATTAATTTTCGGTAGTACTATCAAGTATCAAACCGACCCATAAACTGAAATAATATACCGCATTTCTCTCATTCCGATAAGATATGTTCTGATAGTCAATTTTTTGTTTACAAACCAACAAAACATTGACTATCAGTACATTTCTTATCGGAATGAGTGAAATACGTTTTTGCATTTTCAACTGTGAACAATTTTTAAACGAGTTGATAATATTTCCAAAAAAATTTGTGTGCTGAATTCAGAAAAGAAAGAGCTTTCAAATGATGTAACACGCGACCCATGTTCCCTATTTAAAATATAAGGGTTGTTATCACCACCTTTAAGGGGTTGATGTGACAAAGTTGAGTTTTATGTCAAAACATGTCCCTCTCGATATTAAAATTGACGTATTTCAGCGTTTCTTAAAAAAAATTTCGCTGGAGCAAGTCGGTCTTTTTCGTTTTTAATGCACCACCCTATATATATATATATATATATATATATATATATATATATATATATATATATATATATATATATATATATATATATATATAAAGTTGGAACTAAGAAATGGGGTTAAAAAGCCCACCCAGAGTGTTTTACTATCATGCAGGCTGATCCACTATGTCATTATTTCCATCAGGTTACATAACTCACCAATACAAAATCCATTTAAGCGATAACTGCAAAAGAACTGAAAACTTTTATCGCAAATTATCTATTCAGGCTCTTGTTAAATAGAGAACTGCGAGTGGTTGAATATAACAGTTGTGTATTTGTCGAGGGTCTGCATCATCTCCACACATGATTTCGTGTATTTCTCGAATGGCGCTTAATGTTAAACACAGGTTGTCATAAGTGGCACGTGTGCTCATGGGTTTCAAGCTGTACTGTACTTTATAGTGACAAAATCTGCCATAACTGATGCACAATGTGCCAGATGCAATGTGAACTGCAGGTCGCTTGGTACGGAAGACAGTTTAATGCTTATCTATTGGAGATTGTCAGTTTGGTAATGTCACTTTCATTGAAATTAAACGTCATCTGGTTACAGTAACATCATATACATAAATGTGGATAGCATGTGTCTCATAGGCAACACTCATGCAATGACAAACAATGGGCAGCAGCTTTGTTAATATAACAGGATAGTTTATATTTAACTGGGTATACCACAAAATGCGTTGGTTAGACATTTTTTCTAGTTAGCGTATTGCAATTCTGAAAATTTGCATTCATGTATATATATATATATATATATATATATATATATATATATATATATATATATATATATATATATATATATATATGACATAACGCTATTTCCATGTAAAATAATTTGGAGTCGATATCACTTCCGGTTTAACCGGAACCAACGATCAACTCTGTTATTCTAAATGGAACATCTGTATATTTTTACAAATTTGGATTGTACGTAAAATTCTGTGTACACCAACGTGAACTATCTTAATCTACCTTTAATTGTTTTAATATTATTGTGATTTTTAATGAATTTTCTTAAAAATAATTGACTAATAAAGAGATCCAGACTTTAGAATTTTGAAAAATATTTCTTCAAATGAGCGCAAACTAGGACCTCTAAGACCCATATCCGGGGTCACGTTCAATTTATATATATATATATATATATATATATATATATATATATATATATATATATATATATATATATATATATATATATATATATACCGATAACTCAAAAAATAATAGGCCGATTTTGATCAAATTTGGTGAGTACCTTCATTTTAGAAGTGGCTTGGATAAGTTCGTTACCCAGGTAAATCGGCCCAGGTTTTCCAGAAAATTTCTTTCGGAAAAATATATATCCGGAGATAACAAAGTAAGGGCAACTTTTTCTGATGCTTTGGCTGTAGGTTTAGTTAGGTTGATGCTTTGGCTGTAGGTTTAGTTACGTTTATGGTTTAACGGTCTATAATTTTTAGCTAATTTTCGTAGAAAAAATTCATTACTAATGAGACCGCAACTTTTCAATTTTCAATGACCTCCTATCTAGCACATCCAACCGAGTTTACAGTTACGCGGACGACAGCACCCTCCACTCAAATATACAATATTCTAAGTCTGTCTCCTTAGCCCAATTAGATGAGTATCCCAGACTCATGGAGGGTTCTGTCTCCGTGGATCTCCAAAAACTATTAGATTGGGGAAGTAGAAATCTTGTACAATTCAACCCAACAAACCCCAGTCTTGTTTTCTATCTCATAAGAGATACACCAGCCACAGACCCATCACAGTGAACAACCAAGCTATTCAAAGTAATGAGTCCTTTTCACTTGTTGGCACATCTGTGGATCAAAATCTCAATTGGCACCAACATGTCACATCAATTGCAGAAGCAGCTGCTAAGAAATTAGGTTTCTTCTTCCGGGCTCGCAAATACTTTTCGCCAGCTAATCTCTATACCTTATATACTTCACAAATAAGGCCAAACCTCGAATACTGCTCCCACATCTGGGGTGCCGCTGCCGCTTCTAGACTCGCTATTATGGACTCCATTCAGAAGAGAGCTATACGTCTCATCGGTGACCCTACCCTCACCCAAAGGCTGCCATCCCTTGGCCACCGACGTGCTGTTGGTGAACTCTCTCTGTTTTATAGATATCTGCACGGGCACTGCTCAGAGGAGCTTTCTTCCATAGTTCCTCCACCTGCTGCCCCCAACAGATCTAGCTGGGGAACAGAACGAATTCACCCTTTTACTGTCCAGGTCCCCAGACATAGAACATCCTGTTATACCCGCTCTTTTGTCCCGAGGACTTCTAAGTTGTGAAATTTCTTGCCGGCATGTTTTTCCTTCTCCTCCGAACCTTCACACCTTCAAGTCCAGAATTTACAAGTTGCCTCTTTCCTCCTTGTCTACACGTACGGTACGATAGTATTTAGGCTGTGAGCGCTCGTGGTGTGTTGTTGAAATATATATATATATATATATATATATATATATATATATATATATATATATATATATATATAATTATCCTTATCTACGTGGTGATTATTATCCCAATAATGTCGGGCAACGGAAGATCTATCTATAGTACTGTATCTTAAAAGTGGCAAATGTTCATTGAATCTAACTTCAATATATCTTTTTGTTTGTCCGACGTATTTAAGATCACAATCTTTACAACTTATTTCATAAATTCCCGTCATTGTGGCTGTAATATCCTTGTCTTTAGGGTTACATAGCAAGTTTTTTTAAGTATTTTGGTCAAAAATGTTACTCGCAAATTGCCTTTTTCAAAAATGCTATCTAGACTCCTCGTAACTCGTGGTTCAAATGGTAATCTAACAAAGTTTTTTCAACTTCCTCTCTTTTAAAAGTCGTTGATTCCGCTAACATTTTCTTTGTTTTCTGTTTGTTAATTAATTTCCCTACTAGGCAAGCAGTGTATCCATTATATTCGGCCATATTCTTAATATACCCTCATTCTTTGCTATATCTATTTTTATTTAAAGCAAAATGAATTAACCTGTTTACTAAAAACTTCAGTGCGCACGCATGATGTGAGTCATTCGGAATGTAACTTAGAGTGGTGGTTTCCTTTCTATGGACATAGAATTCTAAAGTGTCTGTATATTTGATTAGTACATCTAAAAACGGTTATTTATTATTAATTTATAATTCGTGGGTAACTTTTATAGAAACAAATGTATTGTTTAATTTGGCAATAAAATCGTCTATTTTGCAAATGTTTCTGTTAAACACTGCGAAAATATCATCCACACAACGAAACTATACTCTAGAAAAATACTCACTTTCACTTTTAATAGCTTTTCAAATATACCCATGAAGAGGTCAGCAATAAACGGCGATAGGGGGTGGTCCATCGCCGTGCCTTGAGTTTGTTGAAAAAAGTCATTGTTGAATTGAAAAATATTTTGTTTAATACAAAGAGTTGTTAAGGTTAAATATTCTTTGCAGACCTTTTTATTTATGTTATTCATTTTTAACGACTCTTCTTAATACGTTAACGTTTGCTTCCTGTGAACACTAGGAAACAATTAGGTTACATCAAATGAAATCGTGTTGTGGTGATTTGGGTTCTCCAAGTGTACTTATCAGTGCTCAACACAGGTTCTAAGATTCACTTAGTGAAAGGTACTGCTAATTACAGTAAAATAGTTTAGCGACAGCTACCGACGAAGGCAACTACGTTGTCGACATACGTATATAGCGCATAACTCTGTTATTTATTGTTTGGTTTGTAGAATAATTGTTCTTTTTGTTACACATATTATGTTTTATAATTTTAAATATTTCGTTAGATACAAACGCTTAGAACTTGCACACTTCAACAAAAACAACTAAAACGGCCTGGTCATAAAAGAATATTTATAGTCTGTTGAATCGAGCAAACATGAATATAAATTACTATAATAGGAAAAATAGGCACTTAAGCAGTTTCAATAGTGATGTATTGCAAAACGTCGATTATCTATATCTTATAAATCTCAAATATAGCTTGCGTAGTGTCTTCTGGACAAGAAAAAGAAAAATAAAAGACTAAGTTGAGAGAGGCAATGCTCATATTTTATAGTTCCTAAAAAACGTGATAAATCACCTTCATCAAAGAAAATTTGTCAGTCTTGGACGTGTCTGTAAGATTTGCAGCGTTGGTTATGCTTTAATTAGTTGAAAATGTGCACTGCGTATTACCTACTGTGTAACATAATATCTTTTTGACACATGTGTTAAGTTATTTGGGATCATCATTTCACACTTCTTCCCTTTTAAAGTTTAGGTTTATTAAATACCGATGTAGACACTACTTCTGTGGCTTTAAAGGTGTTTTTTTTTCTGTACCCGGTTACAGAAAATAAAACAAACACCAGTACTATATTTATTATTCGTTAAGCTTAAAAGTACAATGCACCACTTTTTCCGAGTGCAGTATATATTAAACAACTAAAGATATGAAAAAATCTCTAGATAAACTTCGAATTGAAGGAACACTCACTATAATTCGTTCAATAGATACTTATATATCTTTAGCAAACAGTTTCTTAAAAGGCAATGGAATTTAAAACAAAAATTCGTTACCAACAAGGTCAATAAGTTTGGCCATGATAATATTATTTTACGTAATATTTCTGTCTCAGTTAAGTTTTAAATGAAATAACGTTTTACCTGCCTCAAAAATCCATAAATTACAAAGAGAAGTATGTCTGAAGGCACTTGGATTATAATTAAATATAAAAAACTTTTACCGCCGTAGACCAGATGTACGAGACAAGCAAATAGTTTTGGCGCATAATTCAGAGAATGAGAATTACCGTTGCAGATGTTGAAGGCTACGGAACTGACTTCTAGCTGTCGACCAATGAATGCTTGTGTAACTGGCGCGTAACGCATCTGGACCAATCAGAATTCAAATAGGGAAATCGATAATTTAAAATTTCGAACTATTGCGATGTTAGAAAACGTAACGGAAGGCATTAGGGTTTTGACCACTTGTAGATCAGCGAGTATATAAGTTTGATAAAAGCCTGGTCACAATTTGACCAGTTGGTGAATAAATTTGTCTAATACTTGTTTTCGTATTCGTCGCATTTTTTATTGTGGGGGTGTAATTGGCACATCTGCTGACCAAGCTGGTGTTCCTTCGTGGTATCTGGTCCGTCTGTTTCAGACATCTTACAATAGAGGCATATTCCCTAGTAACTGGAAAACTGCTTGAATACAACCCCTCCCCAAGAAAGGATCCAAAGCGCTTCCCAGCAACTACAGGCCTACTTCTCTCCTTTCAGTCATATGTAAAGTTATGGAAAGGTATATAAACACCAAATTACTCTAATTTCTTGAAAAACACAGTCTAATCCACGACAGGCAGTACGGATTCCGTCAGAGCAGATCAACTGCCGACCTCCTTTCCTTTATCACCCATTCTTGGAACAAGTCTATGGAACTACACGGCGAATCCCAGATTGTTGATCTAGACATATCCAAAGCATTCGACCAGGTCTGGCACGCCGCGCTGCTTAATAAACTTCTTGCCTATGGCCTACCACCAAAACTCTGTACGTGGACAGCAAATTTCCTCTCCAACCGGAGCATTTCTGTTGTTGTGGATGGCCATTCCTCTAAACTGTATCCAATTAATGCAGGAGTTCCTCAAGGTTCAGCTTTAGCCCCTACTTTGTTTCTTCTCCACATCAATGACCTCCTCTCTAGCACATTCAACCCAGTCCACAGTTACGAGGACGACGGCACCCTCCACTTAAATATACATTATTCTAAGCCTGTCTCTTTAGCCCAATTAGATGAGGATCGCAGACTCATGGAGGGTTCTGTCTCCGTGGATCTCCAAAAAATATTAGACTGGGGAAGTAGATATCTTGTACAATTCAACCCCACCAAATCTCAGTATTGCTTTCTTTCTCATAAGAGATACACCAGCCCTAGACCCATCACAATAAAGAACCAAGTTATTCAAAGTAATGAGTCCTTTTCACTTGTTGACATTTCTGTGGATCAAAATCTCAATTGGCACCAACATGTCACATCAATTGTCGAAGCGGCTGCTAAGAAATTAAGGTTCCTCTTCCGGGCTCGCAAATACTTTTCACTAGTTAATCTCTATACCTTATATACAAATAAGGCCGAACTTGGAATACTGCTCCCACATCTGGGGTGCCGCTGACGCTTTTTAGTTAGTAGAAAATGTAAAGTTTACTTAGTTTAAGGTAACTAAAATTACGCATGCTTAACAGCGAATTATTTCTGTGGGATATATTAAATTTACCCTAATTCGACTTCATGTAAACTAAGTGGCTCGCAAATACTTCCGGGCTCGCAAATACTTTTCACTAGTTAATCTTTATACCTTATATACAAATAAGGCCGAACTTCGAATACTGCTCCCACATCTGGGGTGCCGCTGCCGCATCTACACTCGCTATCCTGGATTCCATTCAAAAGAGTCTCATCGGTGACCCTACCTTACCCAAAGGCTGCTATCCCTTGCCCACCGACGTGCCGTTAGTGACCCGTCTCTCTCTTTTATAGATATCTGCACGGGCACTGCTTTCTTCCATAGTTCCTCCACCTGCTGCCCCCAACAGATCTACCAGAGGGACAGAGCGAATGCACCCTTTTACTGTTCAGGTTACCAGACATAGAACATCTTGTTATGCCCGCTCTTTTCTTCCGAAGACTTCCAAGTTGTGGAATTCCTTGCCCGCACATGTTTTTTCTTCTCCTCCTTCAAACCTTCAAGTCTAGAATTAACAAGTTGCCTCTTTCCTCCTTGTCGACACCCACGGTACGATAATATTTAGGCTGTAAGCCCACGTGGTGTGTTGTTGAAATATTAAAAAAACTTGCTGCGTCCCGAACATTTTTAAACTTGGTTTCACAATCTGTATTAAAAGCAATTCTTTTTTGTAACAACATAAGTTACTTGAACTATGTTTAGTTATTAGAAAATGTAAAGTTTACTTAGTTTAAGGTAACTAAAATTACGCAAGCTTAACAGCGAATTCTTTCTGTGCGATATATTAAATTTACCCTAATTCGACTTCATGTAAGCTAAGTGGCTTCTTGGCCTACTAAATATGTTTATCTTAAAAAAGTGAAAAATTAATATAGTAAATAACAGTTAAAGGAATTGTGAGACATTTCGTGTCGTCTCCCGCATGAAAGCTCATTCTGTGGAGTAGGAAGAATATTAAAGTAGAGCGTACAGTAATATAATGTGCTTTTTCTGACGCATAGCGGCAAATTTATTATATAGCAGCGCCTAATACGGCCCTAAGAATTGACGGATGACTCTTAACTCCATTTTATTATCTTTAAAGCAAAATGAGAGTTTATAGGAGGTCATAATGTTAATAATAGCTCTTCTCGTTTTTTTTTAGATTCCACCCGCAATTGTTATGGACTAGTAGATATATAATCTGCATCACCTGAAACATCTGAATTTACTGGAATAACGATGAAAAATCGTTACATTTATCAATTGTGATATATGAGAGGTGTGTATGTTTGCCAGAGAAAAGCACTGTGTCGTTTAGTTAAAACTTATGAAGGTAATATGCACCGGCAAATAAATCATATTATCTTTCAGTTTGCTCCGTAGCGCTCTATAAGCTTAACTGTTCCAGTTCAGTGATCCTGAAATGGTATTCAAAGTTTTTTTGTAGTCAGTGTTACATATTGCGTCTACTTAACAGTAATGCCAAACTTTACCACCTATTTTTACCCTGCTTGGTAAATCGATGGTGTTAACGGACAAAGAACCACTCGCGAATTTATTAATATGAGAAATCGAGGTATGAAGGTATTTTAACTGTATAAACTAGGATTTTCGTACGAGATGGTTGAAAACTGCTCAGTGTACTTTGAGATACATAATAATCACATACTCTATTTAAAACTTCTCTTTTCATCTTTGGAAATATGTTTTTATGACATTTTGCGGCTTTTGGTTTCCGCAAAATGACATTTATTTCAATATTGTGTTATTCTGACCGCTACCAACCATCTGGTTCCCAATTACATTATATACTTAATATGAATAGGTGATAGTAATAAAACCTACTCAGAATTCAGGAACACTGAATAAAAATTTTTTAAAGACGTGTTAAAAATAATCGAAATCAACTATTTTACAAGAAACCACATCATTTTGAACACATTGTTTTTTGTTCAAAGGATAATTATTGTTAAGTGATAAAGATCCAAACGACAAAACTTGGAACCAAGTGACATGGTTTCTTAAAGTGTCACTTATGTAAACAGAACCACAACAAATTTTTTATATTAAAGCATAAACATGAAACTCAGGTTCTCCCAAAGTAGATTAGATTGTTTCTGGGCCATTTCCACAATTAATTTACTTCTTTTGCTCTTTGTTAAGTCAATTGGCAATAAATTTCACTTGAGCCAATTCACGTTTTTATTTTTGTTTGAAAAGTTTTCGTCAAATTAATTCAGCGTATAGGGGACAAATTGTCTCACACCATTTTAGACCAGCATAATTCACCTGAGATATAACCGTTAGTGGGAAGTACCACTCATTTTCTCCAGCTTCCCCTCTCTTATTGGAGCCTGTGAACCCGTGTCAGGCGCTGATAGTTGATCCCACTTGGAAAGCATCTTCATAGGGTCATCAGGTAACTCAATGTATCAGGACTGGATGAGTCAATATAAGCCTTATTTATGCGAAGCAACAGAATTTTTCATGCAGCAAATTAATATTTGAACCTTTACAATTTGAACTTTCAAGATAACATAATCAAATTTGAACTTAAATAGTGTCAGGGAGGTGCTGTAATGACAGCTGTATATTTCCTGTTTATTCTTTAAAATTTTGTCGATATTGTGAATGCAAATACATAATACTTGAAATTGTAATTAGTAGATTTTGTTTGTAAAATATTCAACCTGCACATTTCTTAATATTTTTCATTTTCAATCATTAAAGCAGAAATTTTCACACAAGAGTATTTTCTTAAATGGAGTCTCACTCAGAGAACTGGCCAGTTAACTAATTGAAAAGTCAAGCGAATTGATTGACAAATGTCAAGCAATCTAAGTAATAATTTGTATTTGTTTTTGAGCTGTAAAATACAGTATATGATTTTTGACGTACCTCAAGTAGGTAATGTTAACATATTTGTAATATGCTATGTGAAATGATAATCTCTTTTTCTTAAAACACTTGCTGTTTATTTGATTTTTATTTGTGTATGATTCACTGTTTATTTTGACAAACCATGTCAATTTAATTTTCTTTATTATCCCAAATTTATTTAAATGAATACATTTAATATTATTGTTAACATTAACATATCTGTTTAATTGAAGAGAAATTCCTCCCTAATATCTCCCCTGTTTGGCTGCAATACAATTATTAGATTCTAATTATCGCTTATCTAGATACCTAAAATTCAATATAACCAGGCTCTAGTCGGGGGCGCTCAAAAATATCAGACCCCAGGCAGAGCAACAACAGAAAAGAACGTGAGTATCAAACCATATCAAGATCTGCCAACCTCCTAAAATATTTCTAATCTTAATAATAATAATGATAATAATCTGATAGATGCTCTTAGGGTAGGGTTGTTAGGCAATGTTGACTTCACCATCAAGCAGATTCAAATCCGCTTGAGGTCAATCACAATATACCACGGTTCTAGCTTTTATTTGAAGGAGGTTACAAACTAACATTTTCTACAAAAAAAATACATTAAAAAATTTGCTGGATAACCCAAAAGATAAAGATAAAACCACAGAAGTGTCGGGAATCTACGAAATAGGTTGTAGGAATTGTAAACTTAAATATGTTACGCAAACTAAAAGAACTATCTGAACTGGATTTAAAGAACATTTAGCGCAACTAGGATATGGCACTATTGACAAATCATATATTGCTCAGCATATTTGGAATAATAGTCATTATCTAGATAAAGAAAACTAATAAAAAATGTCAGACAGTTGCGTCAGATAGATGCTGACGAAAGTATATATATATATATATATATATATATATATATATATATATATATATATATATATATATATCTTTAGAAATTTGAACAAAAATGTTTCGATGCATAGAGTAGGTCCGGTTCTATGTAGTAGATTGCTCGAACTGTTATCTTAATAATCAGCGTATCCTTCTTAGAAGGGATATTTGATAACGACACACAGTATAACAAAGGCAGGTATGCAGTTTTGATTACAGGGATTTAAGCCTCAACAGTGGGGGTCAGTCTGTATACCTTCCTAGAGGACGCTGTCCGCAACTGCTTGGCAACTAACATATAAATAGTAGTTCTCGTTTTTATTCGCTTTTTTTGGTCTTTTTTTGTTTGTTTCTAATCTCATTCTAGTGGGATCCTTGCCTTTATTCTTCTTTTTCTTGGGATATTTTTGTATTTCAACAACACCACGAGGGCTCACAGCCTAAATACTATCGTACCGTCGGTGTTGACAAGGAGGAAAGAGGCAAATTGTTAATTCTGGACTTGAAGGTTTGTAGGTTCGGAGAAGGAAAAACATGTGCCGGCAAGAAACTCCACAACTTGAAAGTCTTCGAGACAAAAGAGCGTGAATTACACGATATTCTATGTATGGTGACCTGGACAGTAAAAGGGTGCATTCGCTCTGTTCCCCTGGTAAATCTGTTGGGGGCAGCAGTGGATGAATTATGACAGAAAGCTCCTCTGAGCAGTGCCCGTGCAGATCTCTATAAAAGAGAGATAGTTTACCAACGGCACGTCGCTGGGCAAGAGATAGCAGCCTTTGGGTGAGGGTAGGGTCACCTATGAGACGTATAGCTCTCTACTGAATGGAGCCCAGGATAGAGAGTGTAGAAGCGGCAGCGGCACCCTGGATGTGGTAGTAGTATTCGAGGTTTGGCCTTATTTGTGAAGTATATTAGGTATATGGATTAGCTGGTGAAAAGTATTTGCCAGCCCGGAAGAGGAAACCTAATTTCTTAGTAGCCGCTTCTGCAATTGATGTGACATGTTGGTGCCAGTTGAGATTTGGATCCACAGAAATGCCAACAAGTGAAAAGGACTCATTACTTTGAATAAGTTGGTTGTTCATTGTGATGGGTCTAGGGCTGGTGTATCTCTTATCAGATAGAAAGACTGAGATTTGGTGGAGTTGATTGTACAAGATTTCTACTTCCCCAGTCTAGTATTTTTTGGAGATTCAAAGAGACAGAACCCCCCATGAGTCCTCATCTAACTGGGCTAAAGAGACAGGCTTAGAATATTGTATTTTTGAGTGGAGGGTGCTGTCGTCCCCGTAACTGTGAACTGGGTTGAATATGCTAGAGAGGAGGTCATTGATGTGGAGAAGAAAGAAAGTAGGGGCTAAAGCTGAACCTTGAAGAACTCCTGCATTAATTGGATACAGTTTAGAGGAATGGCTATCCACGACAACAGAAATGCTCCGGTTGGAGAGGAAATTTGTTGCCCAGGTACAGAGTTTTGGTGGTAGGCCACAGGCCGAAAGTTTATTAAGCAGCGCTGCGTGCCAGACCTGGTGAAATGCTTTGGATATGTCTAGAACGACAGTCTGGGATTCACCGTGTAGTTCCACAGACTTGTTCCAAGAATGGGTGACAAAGGAAAGGAGGTTGGCAGTTGATCTGCGCTGACGGAATCCATACTGCCTGCTTAGTATATTCATCCCTCTGACGTTAACTTTGTTAGCGAAACGATCGTCAGGTCCAAAAACTATATTGTGAGGAATTGGGTTCGCCAAAGTATGCATATATTGACAACATTGTTTTAGTGCGGAGAATAACACAAAGAGCTTACAGTTAACATTGAGTGGCACTTGCAGTTGCTCTATAATGAATTAAAAGCGCCACACATGTTAACATAATATGGGAAACCAGCAAGTCGGGATGGCGTTTATTAACTGTTAATGGCTGCAATTTAAAATTTAAGTATCAGATGAAGTGGTTGCTTTCCGCGAACACAAAGGCCATGCACTGTACACTTTGATCTAGTAAACACCAAATGTTCAATGTCGGCCGGCGACTCGAATTACTATACGTATACGTCAATAAAAACATTTTGAAATTGTTTCTACAATAATGAGTCTCTAGCTCGTTGAATTATGAGCAAAGGCGGTAACATGTGTGATTAACCGCTCAATGCAGTTCTGGGTTTATGTGTAATTTTCCTCGATTTAAAAAAAACGAGATGTCGCCCAAACGTTCATTAGCCGGGAAATGAGATGAGTGTAATCGTCTCTGATATCGGTCCTTCGATTTATGAACTTTCAAAATTGTTATCCAAAGAGCTCAGTAAATTGTAAGCCACTTAGATTGTCAGTGAAAAACTTTATTGAATTCGTTAATACTAAATCTGGATACTCGACGTAAGACCCTCGGTGGTCCAGTGATAAGATCGTGTGACTCTGAACCGAAGGGTACCAGGTTCGATAAGTAAGATTCCATTTTATCTTTTCAGTAGAGACTGTACAATAACATCAATCAAAGTTGTGGGAAAGTATTTGAGCAAGTTTAAGGTCTGCACGTTCTGCCCTTCGGAGGGGGCGTAACTCCGTCGGTCCCGTGTCCATGTTGGTCATGCTAAAGAGCCATATCCTCTTAACAAAAAGGCAGGGGTTCGGTTAAATTTTTAGGATAGTGAGCTAAAACTGCTTCCTGGCGTCGGTGATTGGCCATAGTCGAGGAAATAGACCGAGGTCAAATAAAAATATCTTGTTCAATACAGTTCCCAAAATATGGACTTAAAAATATTCGATATGCCTCTTTTAGTGAACTTTCTTTAAAAGATTCACTAATAAGGAGATCTAGACTTTTGAATCATGAAAAAGTTCTTCAAATGAGCGCGAACTAGGCCTCCTAAAACACATATCTGGGCTCAGTTTCAATTTATATATATATATATATATATATATATATATATATATATATATATATATATATATATATATATAAAAATATATATATATATATATATATATATATATATATATATATATATATATATATATATATATATATATATATATATATATATATATATATATATATATATATATATATATCACCGATAACTCAAAAGACAAACAGAGGATTTAGATAACATTAGGTGAGTAAATCGTTTTTGAAAGTGGCTTGGATAAGTTCGTTATTCAGGAAAATCGGACCATTCTTTCCGGGAAAATTTTAGATTTTCTTCTGGAAAAATTTATATCTCCGGAAATAACAAAGCTATGGCAACGACATTTGGTTTATGTTGTAAAAACCACACTCTGCACCAAAATTTAAATCTCTATGTGGAAAGGAAAAAAAGTTATAGGCACTTAATAAAGCAAAATGTTAGTACCACTAAAAGTCAGAGAAGACGCAATTTCAAAATATTGTATGTGTTAAACAAAATCTTTAAATATTGCAGACAACGTTTATCTTTTCATGGCGCAAAAAGTTCAAGAAATAACAGAAACATTTCTTTGAGAATTGTATCAATTTTTTCCTGTAAATGTCAACCGGGAGATTTAAAACGTGAAAATTAGTATAAATATTGCGGTTTATGAATGGAGAATAATGCATAAAATGTGCATTAGAATGTTCTAGATTTATGCTAATTTTCTCATTTGTTCAAATAACTGCAAAATCTGCCTCTAAAAACCTTACATATTGCAAATAAATAACTTAAGACCATTATCAGTTATCTACCATTTTTAGTTGCAGTTTGCCGGAAGCCTTACGTGGTGTTAGGGGTCTTTGATTCCATTTGAACGTTTTCTGATCATATTCTGTAATTCCAAGATATTTCTAGCGACTTTTTGTTGAAAAGGAAAGATAAGCACATTCAAGTTTAATCGTAGCTCTTGTTGCCCTCAGTTGGTAAAACCGTGCCACAGTTAACATAGACGTAAAGATTTGTGACATGAGAAGAGGTTGTTGTCTTCTCTACAACCGGATTTGATTTTTACAGCATCCACAGACAAAAGAATGTTCTCTGTGAAGCCACAGAAAAAGTATCTAGTTCTGTATTTAGATCAGATCTTGAATATTTTTTAATTTATTTAAGTTATTTCTATTTTTATTAGTTAATTTGCTTGTACAAAATGTTATTTTAATAGCTAATCTTCCTATAAATAAATGAATTTTCTTTGAAGAAACGATTGTTGCGAATTTTTGTATGAAAAATTATTCAATTGATGGAACATTTTTTAAACGAAATTTGAAAATTAGGTTTGAATGGATTTTCGTGCAAACAAATTAGTTTATTTTCAATTTTAATAACCTATTAGGTATATAATTTTCATTTTTATGTATTTTTTAGCAGAATTTTGTGTAAAAAATATTTAGCCAAATTTGATGCCTGCTTTTATTAAAAAAAGTCTGGCCGCAGCAAATGCGTTATGGAAGTGAATTTTCATTAAAATGTTTTTAACAGCAAATGCGAGCAGGCATCAATCTGATTGCCAGTATAGCCTATGTAGTACTCATTGTGTGAAAATTCACAAAAAATTTTCGAAAATAAACTTAAATGTTGGTTTCCCAGCCAACAAGCCTTACGTTAATAGCAAATTAAGTTATTGAAATTTGAAGGATTTAATGAAAACTCGCTACAAAAACGCACTTACTGCGTCCAGATTTTTTTCTTACAAACATGCACCATATTTCGATAAAAAATGCAAAAATTAACGAATTTGTTCTACGAAAATTAGCTAAAAATTATAGACTGTTAAACCATAAACTTCACTAAACCTACAGCGAAAGCATCAACTTAAATAAAATGACAGCCAAAGAATCAGAGAAAGGGTCTATTTGAAATGAATTTTCTGTAAATATTTTACAAAAATGAAGGGCAATGACGGTTGAAGCTGAAACTTAAGGGTTCGCAGAACACTCTTCTTGCAACATTTTCTTTTCACAATCCGTATTTGTTTCACGTTCTTTGCCTAAACATTGCCAATTTTGACGTTTCAAATCGCGATTTTGACGTTTTGAGGAAAAGTCCAATTTGTTTAACTGCACATAACTTTTTTGTCTTTAAACGCAGAAACCTAAGTTTTGGTACATGGTAGACTCTTTAAAACGCAAATACCCGTACCAAATTTGGTTGCCCTTACTTTGTTACTTCCGGAGATGTTAATTGTTTTTAGAAAGAAAACACATAATTTACCGGGAAAAGCTGGGCCGATTTTCCTGGATAAGGAACTTATCCAAGCCACTTGCAAAATGAAGGTACTCACCAAATTTTATCAAGATCGACGTATTATTTTTTTAGTTATCGGTGTGAAATATATATATATATATATATATATATATATATATATATATATATATATATATATATATATATATATATATATATATATATATATATATATATAGCAGGTGGTAGTGGAATTTTCCTTTATGTAATAGTAAAGGATTTTTTCACGCCCGAGGAGGTACCACCCCATACATCAAGGGGCCGGTGAAGTCCCAACGGACGTTTCCGGTTCTGGTGTATGAGTCGGTTTCCCTTATAAGCAAAAATGATGATGGCTCCTCCTTGTATAAAATATTCCGGAGGCAAAATACCCCTCCATTCGGATCTCCGGGAGAGGGGTGTACAGGGGGCGCCAACATCAAGATTTAACATATCCTTTTCGAATATATGTGGCCTTAATTCTAACCTGAACTCCGTCCACCATTTCCTCCAGGCTAACAGGCCCCAACTCCTCTTCCTCACCGAAACCCAAATCAGTGCCAAAACAGCCATTAATCACCTTAATTTCCCGGGGTATGAGCTCCTTACTGCCTTTAGATTGCATGGAGGCGTGTGCGCATACGTCGGTAGCAATCTACCCTGCACCAGACTTCCCAATTTAGAAGCTGGAAGAAAAGACATACTATGGATAAAACTCTCTCTCAGGGCTGCAACTAAATTCATCTGTTGCATTTACCGGTCACCTTCTGACAACAACTTTGTCCAGCTCTTTGACTACCTTTCTGAAAAAACCGACTATCTGCTTTCTGAATATCCTTCCTCCGAGGTCACTATTCTTGGTGACTTCAATGTCCATAATAAGGAATGGCTAGGATATTCAAAAACCGATCCACAAGGGAGAGCAGCGGAGGCCTTTGCAGCCAGCAATTCTTTAGCCAATATGGTTCAGCAACCTACTTACTTTCCTCGTATCCCAACACACAGCTCAAATCCCTTGGATCTCCTTCTTACTACACAACCTGAATGCTATAAGATATAAGTCACTGCCCCCCTTGGCCGCTCAGACCACAGCATGGTCACTGCTTCCTGTGCAATGCAACCCGAGGTCACACAGTCATCACACCCACGTATCGTTTGGCACTACAACTCCGCAAACTGGGACGAAATGCGGAATTACTTTTCCTCATTTCCATGGGCGTCTGTCTGCTTCTCTCATCCTGACGCCTCTGATATCTCACAAAACGTCACCGAAATTATCCAAGCTGGCATGGAATTATTTATTCCACGTACACAGAAAACCTCTTTAGCCACTCAAAAGCCCTGGTTCTCTAAATCCTGTGACAAGGCCAGACTTGAAAAGGTCAAAGCTCACAAAACGCTTCTACACAATCCCAGTCAAGAAAATCGTCAAGCATTCAACGACGCAAGAAACCGCTATGTCCGCATTCTTTCTGAGGCAAAAAACTCGTTTAATAACCACATCAAAAACAAAGTCCTCTCAAGCTCCAACGGCGGCAAACCCTTCTGGACTCTTGCTAAGTCTATTGGGAATAATTTCTGCAAGAGCACGTTCCCACCTCTTGTCTCAGGGGATGAAATTGTTTCTACCGCCCTGGGCAAGGCTGAACTTTTTGCTTCGTTGTTCGCCGGAAATTCTACTCTCAACCCACCTCCAAATGTTCAACCACCAACAGTCCCCAATGTCGCGCATAAAATGACTGATATCATTTTCAAAACTAAAAAGGTACGAAAGATGCTCTCTTCTCTTAATACCAGGAAAGCCTCTGGCCTTGACGAGATCCCAGCAATTGTTCTCAAAAAATGCGCACCAGAACTTGCCCCTGTCCTGACTCGTCTGTTTCAGATATCTTACAATAAAGGCATATTCCCTAGTAACTGGAAAACTGCTCGAGTACAACCCATCCCCAAGAAAGGATCCAAAGCGCTTCCTAGCAACTACAGGCCTATTTCTCTCCTTTCAGTCATCTCTAAAGTGATGGAAAAGTATATAAACACCGAACTACTAAAATTCCTTGAAAAACACAGTCTAATCCACGACAGGCAGTATGGATTCCGTCAGCGCAAATCGACTGCCGACCTCCTTTCCTTTGTCACCCATTCTTGGAACAAGTCTATGGAACAACACGGTGAATCCCAGATTGTTGCTCTAGACATATCCAAAGCATTCGACCAGGTCTGGAACGCAGCGCTGCTTAATAAACTTCCGGCCTATGGCCTACCACCAAAACTTTGTACCTGGACAGCAAATTTCCTCTCCAACAGGAGCATATCTGTTGTTGTGGATGGCCATTCCTCTAAACTGTATCCAATTAATGCAGGAGTTCCTCAAGGTTCAGCTTTAGCCCCTACTTTGTTTCTTCTCCACATCAATGACCTCCTCTCTAGCACATCCAACCCAGTTCACAGTTACGCAGACGACAGCACCCTCCACTCAAATATACAATATTCTAAGCCTGTCTCTTTAGCCCAATTAGATGAGGATCGCAGACTCATGGAGGGTTCTGTCTCCGTGGACCTCCAAAAAATATTAGACTGGGGAAGTAGAAATCTTGTACAATTCAACCCCACCAAAACTAAGTCTTGCTTTCTTTCTCACAAGAGATACAGCAGCCCTAGACCCATCACAATGAACAACCAAGTTATTCAAAGTAATGAGTCCTTTTCTCTTGTTGGCATTTCTGTGGATCGAAATCTTAATTGGCACCAACATGTTACATCAATTGCAGAAGCGGCTGCTAAGAAATTGGGTTTCCTCTTCCGGGCTCGCAAATACTTTTCACCAACTAATCTCTATACCTTGTACACTTCACAAATAAGGCCAAACCTCGAATACTGCTCCCACATCTGGGGTGCAGCTGCCGCTTCTACACTCGCTCTCCTGGACTCCATTCAAAAGAGAGCTATACGTCTCATCGGTGACCCTACCCTCACTTAAAGGCTTCCATCCCTTGCCCACCGACGTGCCGTTGGTGACCTCTCTCTCTTTTATAGATATCTGCACGGGCACTGCTCAGAGGAGCTTTCCTCCATAATTCCCCCACCTGCTGCCCCCAGCAGATCTACCAGGGGAACAGAGCGAATGCACCCTTTTACTGTCCAAGTCACCAGACATAGAACATCTTGTTATGCCCGCTCTTTTGTCCCGAGGACTTCCAAGTTGTGGAATTCCTTGCCGGCACATGTTTTTCCTTCTCCCCCGAACCTCCAAACCTTTAAGTCCAGAATTAACAAGCTGCCTCTTTCCTCCTTGTCAACACCCACGGTACGATAGTATTTAGGCTGTAAACCCCTAGTGGTGTGTTGTTGACATATATATTTATATATATATATATATATATATATATATATATATATATATATATATATATATATATATATATATATATATATATATATATATATATATATATATGAAATTCAAACTGACCCCGGATATGTGTTCTAGGGGGCCTAATTAGCGCTCATTTGAAGAATTCTTTTAAAGATTCAAAAGTCGGGATATCATCATTAGTGAATTTTTTTAAAGAAAATTCACTAAAAGACAAAAATATTTTTATGAAAATTCACTACCAGAACGCATTTTCTGCGTCCAAACTTTTTAATTTTGAACCAATGTAAATTTTGCTATGTTTTGTTAATTGCCTTTTTGTTTGTAGATAAAGATTTTTTAGAAAAAAAAAAGGTGATACTAAATATTTCTTGGGATAAAAATAATTTTCGATCGAGTACGACTCTGATAAATCGTAAGTATATTTTTGAAGTAATTTGCAACAACGCATCTTACTAACCTGTAAGCAATTAAACCAAGCTAATTATCTAAAGCGACAGACGCCGTAGACCATGGTGCCTTTTTTAATGGCCACCAAGTCTTATTTATAAACATACGAAACGAGCTATCTCACAAATGGCGTATTAAAACTTTTATTGTGATTTAATTTAAAACATGTCGTCAAAAAAGATCACATCATCCTTGACAGGGATAGTCAACTATACACATTTGGTTTAGATTATCATGCACTTATTTTCATAGGTTAGGTAGAATTTATTGCCATGCATGTTTGAGTAGAGTATTATCCCAGTTAACTACTCCAGTATATAAACTGAATAGCGATATGTTGCATACTAAGTTCTCCACCAAACCAGAGAAAATTCCTCAAGAAAATGCAGTAGGATGTAAAATGTTATCTCTTTCACTTGTGCTGCATCTGTGGAAAAAGTTGCAAATATTGTAACTCTGTGGAAAATTTATTAGTTAGCGTCACCATAAAGGATTTTATGAAGTTGGCCCCGAGGAGTTCGAGCGCTTATAAAAGCCGTAAATCCTGTTTAACTTATTGAAGTATATAGTGTGTATAACAAAAGAAGTTGCACATGTGGAACAAATGATATTCAAAACAACCATAGTAGTTTTATATTTTGTGTGGGTGTGTTTTGTTTCTTTACCGTCGGCCTATTTCCGCGAATATGGCCAATCACGGGAGCAGATTCACCTCACTATCCTGAAAAATTTGCCGAACCCCTTCCTTTCTGTAAGGAGGGTAGGGATCTTTAACGTGCCCAACATCGCATGGACACGGGACCGACGGCTTTAAGCCCCCTCCGAAGGGCGGAACGTGCAGACATTCAACTTGCTCAAATACAATGCCAGGACCTCGATTGATGTTAATGTTACAGTTTGTACTGAAAAAGTTAAAGGGGTACCTTGGGATCGAACCCAGTACCCTTCGGTTCAGAGGCACACGTTCTTACCTCTGAACCACCGAGGTTCTATTTTATATTTTAATATAGGAGATTATATAAAATACATAGGTATATACAAGCTGTCCTATAATTAATTTGACATTAGCTAAGCGATTGGGCTCAACATACCTTAGTAAAATGTGTTACGGTCTCAAATTGTGGCAATAATTTGTCTTAATTTTTTTGTATATGGAATAAATACAGAGCTCAAATTTAGTATTGGTGCAAAGATATGGGTAACTAAATTGTGTGCATATAAATTTCCTTAGTTTTACATTTGCTTAAATAACTAGTTTATAGGAATTGGCAATAGATGACTTACCTGGAGAATATTAATTTATGCTAGAAAATTGCTAACAACTTGGCTTGTGCTCCCAATAATTGTTAAAATGGCGAGATGAAGGCAAATGAATTTGCAGGTTATATGTATTATGTTGAACAGGCAGCAAAACCTTCTGGACTCTTGCTAAATCTATTTGGAATAATTTCTGCAAAAGCACGTTCCCACCTCTTGTCTCAGGGGATGAAATTGTTTCTACCGTCCTGGGCAAGGCTGAACATTTTGCTTCGTTGTTCGCTGGCAATTCTACTCTCAACCCACCTCCAAATGTTCAACCACCAACAGTCCCCAATGTCGCGCATAAAATGACAGATATCATTTTCAAAACTAAAAAGGTACGAAAGATGCTCTATTCTCTTAATACCAGGAAATCCTTTGGCCTTGACGAGATCCCAGCAATTGTTCTCAAAAAATGCGCACCAGAACTTGCTCCTGTCCTGACTCGTCTGTTTCAGATATCTTACAATAAAGGCATATTCCCTAGTAACTGGAAAACTGCTCTAGTACAATCCATCCCCAAGAAAGGATCCAAAGCGCTTCCTAGCAACTACAGGCCTATTTCTCTCCTTTCAGTCGTCTCTAAAGTGATGAAAAAGTATATAAACACCGAATTACCAAAATTTCTTGAAAAACACAGTCTAATCCACCACAGGCAGTATGGATTCCGTCAGCGCAGACCGACTGCCGACCTCATTTCCTTTGTCACCCATTCTTGGAACAAGTCTATGGAACTACACGGTGAATCTCAGATTGTTCCTCTAGACATATCCAAAGCATTCGACCAGGTCTGGCACGCAGCGCTGCTTAATAAACTTCCGGCCTATGGCATACCACCGAAACTTTGTACCTGGACAGCAAATTTCCTCTCCAGCCGGAGCATTTTTGGTGTTGTGGATGGACATGCCTCTAAACTGTATCCAATTAATGCAGGAGTTCCTCAAGGTCCAGCTCTAGCCCCTAGTTTGTTTCTTCTCCACATCAATGACCTCCTCTCTAGCACATCCAACCCAGTTCACAGTTACGCGGACGACAGCACCCTCCACTCAAAGATACAATATTCTAAGCCTGTCTCTTTAGCACAATTAGATGAGGATCGCAGACTAATGGAGGGTTCTGTCTCCGTGGATCTTCAAAAAATATTAGACTGGGGAAGTAGAAATCTTTTACAATTCAACCCCACCAAATCTTAGTCTTGCTTTCTTTCTCATAACAGATACACCAGCCCTAGACCCATCACAATGAACAACCAAGTTATTCAAAGTAATGAGTCCTTTTCTCTTGTTGGCATTTCTGTGGATCGAAATCTCAATTGGCACCAACATGTCACATCAATTGCAGTAGCGGCTGCTAAGAAATTAGGTTTCCTCTTCCGGGCTCGCAAATACTTTTCACCAGCTAATCTCTATACCTTATATACTTCACAAATAAGGCCAAACCGCGAATACTGCTTCCACATCTGGGGTGCAGCTGCCGCTTCTACACTCTCTATCCTGGACTCCATTCAGAAGAGAGCTATACGTATGACCCTACCCTCACCCAAAGGCTGCGATCCCTTTCCCACGGACGTGCCGTTGGTGACCTCTCTCTCTTTTATAGACATCTGCACGGACACTGCACAGAGGAGCTTTCTTCCATAGTTGCCATAGCTGCACCCAAAAGATCTACCAGGGGAACAGAGCGAATGTACTTTTTTACTGTCCAGGTCACCAGACATAGAACATTTTGTTATGCCCGCTCTTTTGTCCCGAGGATTTCCAAGTTGTGGAATTCCTTACCGGCACATGTTTTGCCTTCTCCTCCGAACCTCCAAACCTTCAAGTCCACAATTAACAAGTTGCCTCTTTCCTCCTTGTCAACACCCACAGTACGATAGTATTTAGGCTGTAAGCCCTCGTGGTGTGTTGTTAAAATTAAAAAAAAAAACAAAAAAAAACAGGCGCATCCACATCCGACTATGTGTTTATCATGGTAAGAATAGCGTACGTCTTTCACAGGTAAATATTTATTTGTGATGCACACACTGCGACAGTTTGACCTAATACCGATTCTAAACACTGAGAAATAACATAGCGAATCATTTTCGCGCTTTAGTGTTATTGTTTACATTTAGCTGACGGTGTCTTATAGGAGATAACCTGATGATAATGAATTTACCAGTAAGAGACTGGTCAAAGAAATAGAGTTCAATGATTGTACCTCCTATTACACTACACCATACATTAAGACTCCAACGTCCTTGATGTTGAACTTCTCGCATCCATTGGGGGTTCTCGGTGAACCAATAATGCATATTATGCAAATTCACATTACCGTCGCTATGAAAAGCAGCCTTGTCCGTCCAAAGAACTCGCTTAAAAAAATAGGATTCTCATTGATCATGTCTAAAAGCCAATCACATCTGATCATAATCCTGCTGGCTCAGCGCTTGATTTAAAACAATATGATAAGGATGTGGTCTAAAAATGAAAATAATTATCATTATATATTCAAAAGGACATTGTAATAAAAATATGTTATCGGATTTAAGTAACATAAAGTCTTTTATTATACCACAAGCTAGACAGTTCCTTTAAAAAAGCTTAACTGTTACTACGTTAAAAGTTGAACAGTTGTGGTAATTTCAATGTTGTTAATAAACCTTGAGCAAAATAGTACTCACATACCAAAAATCAACACTAAATTCGAGAAAACGAACTTCTTATTGGTATAAGAAGATTTTGGTGGTTTATGATGTAACTGCCTAGCTTGGGTGAACAGCCCATAGTGCGCTGATGAAATTCTATATAGCACTTCTGCTACTATAACGAGAAACAAAACACGAATGTTTGACTCACTACTTCAATAATAAATGACAAACAAACGCTACATTCACACCAATTAAATTAACTAAAAAATGTCAGTTTAATCGTATTGCAAATAAAATTTAAATCTTTTAAGGGTCTTAAGTTTTAATGAATGTCAGCAGATAAAGTTTTGTATCTTACTCAGACCATAAACAATCATTATGGTAACATGCCGTATTATATCATAATTTTTACGAGTGCCTTCTGATCATTTTCACAACCGTCATTATGATCCTTGTGAGATAAACACCAATAACTATTTTGAATTTCAAGATATAATAAGTTCACCTATACTCTTTCAAAATAGTTTAGATGGTGGTCCGTGATATTTCCAAGTCAAGATGCAATGTTATTGTGCTAACATGCGGATTAAATTCTGTATATGCCAAAACGTTGATAATATTTTCTTCAGTGCTGGCAGAACGGCGTCTCCGCAGCACCGGTCGGCTTAAGCTTCCAGTTTCACGTAAGTTTTGCAACAAGCGAGGAAAACTCTTCTGTTGTAATGGTGGAGATTCGGATACCGCACTGCATACATTCTTTCAGAAACTGCCGCATTTTGAAAGCACTCAAAGTAAACACTTATCATATCAACAGCTTCAAAATCTGTAAAAGACATTTTTAATATTTAAGTTATACGCCAAAGAATGAAAAGTAACTAATTTGACGTTTGTTTAAAGTATTGTGATTTTGCCTTTTTGCCAAAGCCTACCTATTCAACTTTTAGAGTATAATTATTGGACCGAACGAACAAGTTATAGTTGCGTTATAAATGCGTAAATAAGTTTTAATTTTAACAAAAAACTATAAAATTGAATTTGCAAATTGATAAATTTCTATTAGTGAATTTTCTTAAAAAAATTCACTAATGAGGAGATCTCGACTTTTGAATTTTGAAAAAATTTCTTCAAATGAGCGCTAATTAGGCCCCCCAGAACACATATCCGGGGTCAGTTTGAATTTTTATATGTTTATATATATATATATATATATATATATATATATATATATATATATATATATATATATATATATATATATATATATATATATATATATATATATATATATATATATATATATATATATATATATATATATATATATATATATATATATATATATATATATATGTATCACACCGATAACTCAAAAAATAATGGGCCGATTTTGATTAAATTTGGTAAATAAATTCCTTTTGCAAATGGCTTGGATAAGTTCGTTAGCCAGGAAAATCTGCCCAGGTTTTCCCGGAAAATTTTGTGTTTTCTTTCGAAAAAAAATTATATCTCCCGAATTAACAAAGTAAGGGCAACCAAATTTGGTACGCGGGTTTATGTCCTTATATGTAAGTTACCTACCAAAATTTAGCTCTGTATGTCAAAAGACAAAAAGTTATAGGCATTTAAAGAAAAATAAATTAGGGTTTTCCTCAAAACGTCAAAGTTGCGACTTAAAACGTCAAAATCGGCAACATTTTGGCAAATAACTTGAAACTAATACGGGCTATGGAAATCAAATGTCTCAAGAAGGATGTTTTACAAACACTGAAGTCTTAGTTTCAACCGTCATTGTCCTTCATTTTACTAAAATGTTTCCAGAAAATTCATTTGAAATAGACGCTTTCCCTGATGCTTGGCAGTAGCCTTAGCTATAGAGTTTATCGTTTAATGGTATATAATTTTTGTCGAATTTTCGTAAAAAATCAATAAAGCTCAATATATCCGTTATTATACAAGATTTGAAAAAAATTTGTATATATTAATTATAGGGTGTCTTGAGCTACACCTTAAAAAAATATTTCTACAATCACAGGATGGCCCATAAGTCATTGGTGATACAAATTTTCTTTTTTTTTAATCAAACACGCCTTATGTTATTGCATTTTCCATCGAAATATAATGCATGTTTGTAAGAAAAGAAATTCTGGATGCAGCAAGTGCGTTATGGTAACGAACTTTGATCAAATGCTTCATATTTGAATAGCCCAATTTGCTATTAACCTATAAGGTTGACCAAGAAACGAGTTTTTCGGGAACACTTTAAGTCTACTTTTGGAAATCTTGGTACATTTTCACACAATAAAGTTATTTTTATGAAACATGGCACATTGCTTTTACTATATAGGTTATACTGGTAACCAAAATTGATGCCTGCTTTCTTAAAAAGAAAACACACATATTTGCAATAAAAACATTTTTATGAAAATTCACTACCATAACGCACTTGCTGCGTCCAGAGTTTTTTTCAATCTTTAAATTAGTCAACGCTGAAAGTGTTCTTGTTAGTGAATTTTCTTAAAAAAAGATTCACTAATGAGGAGATCCCGACTTTTCTTCAAATGAGCGCTATTTAGGACCTCCAGAACCCAAATCCGAGGTCAGTTTCAGACTTTATATGTTTATATATATATATATATATATATATATATATATATATATATATATATATATATATATATATATATATATATATATATATATATATATATATATATATATATATATATATATATATTTATGTGTCACACCTATAACTTAAAAAATAATGGACCGATTTTGATAAAACTTGGTGAGTACCTTCCTTTCGCAAATGGCTTGGATAAGTTTGTTAGCCAGGAAAATCCGCCGAGGTTTTCCCGGAAAATTTTGTGTTTTCTTTCAAAAAAAATCGATTTTTTTATATTTTCAAAATTAACAAAGTAAGGGCAACCAAATTTCATACGCGGGTTTACATCATTATAGGAAAGTTACATACCAAAATATAGCTTTGTAGGTTAAAGGACAAAAAAGTTACAGGCATTTAAAGAAAAATAAATTTGGGTTCTCCTCAAAACGTCAAAATCCCGATTTTAAACGTAAAAATTGGTGAGTACCTTCCTTTTGCAAGTGGCTTGGATAGGTTCGTTAGCCAGGAAAATCCGCCGAGGTTTTCCCGGAAAATTTTGTGTTTTCTTTCGAAAAAAATTTATATCTCCAAAATTAACAAAGTAAGGGCAACCAAATTTTATACGCGGGTTTATATCATTATAGGCAAGTTACCTACCAATATAACTCTCTAGGTCAAAAGACAAAAAAGTTATAGGCATTTAAACAAAAATAAATTGGGGTTTTTCACAATTTAAACGTCAAAATTGGCAACATTTAGGTAAAGAACTTGAATCTAATACGGACTATGGAAATAAAATGCCTCAAGAAGAATGTTTTACAAACCCTGATGTCTTAGTTTCAACCGTCATTGTCCTTCATTTTAATAAAATGGTTCCAGAAAATTCATTTCAAATAGACCCTTTCGCTGACGCTTTGCAGTAGTCTTAGCTGTAGAGTTTATCGTTAATGGTATATAATTTTTGTAGAATTTGCGTAAAAAAAATCAATAAAGCTCAATATATCTGTTATTATAGAAGATATGAAAAAAAATTGTATATATTAATTATAAGGTGTCTTGAGCTACATCTTAAAAAATATTTCTACAATCACAGGGTGGCCCATAAGTCGTTGGTGATACAAATTTTTTTTAAAATCAAACACGCCTTATGTTATTGCATTTTCCATCGAAATATAATGCATGTTTGTAAGTAAAAATATTCTGGACGCAGTAAGTGCGTTATGGTAGCGAATTTTGATCAAATGCTTAATATTTGAATAGCTCAATTTGCTATTAACCTATAAGGTTGATCAAGAAACGAGTTTTTTCGGGAACACTTTAAGTTTACTTTCGGAAATTTTTGTACATTTTCAAAATATAAAGTTATTTTGATGAAACATGGCACATTGTTTTTAGTATATAGGTTATATTGGTAACCAAATGTGATGCCTGCTTTCTTAAAAAAACACATTATTGCTATTAAAAAATAGTTTTATGCAAATTCACTACCATAACGCACTTGCTGCGTCCAGGGTTTTTTTTAATTTTTGTTTGTTTTTCATTAATATTTCCGGCTAAACAAAATATAGAGACTTGGGATATTCACCACTTGCTTTGGCCTTTAGTTATCTTCCTATCTGTGTAGTAATATTTATATCATTGTATTTAGGTTTCCTGAAAAAAATAGTAAAATGTGTTAACTTTTTAAAAAGCGCCATCTAGTGATTACAGTAACACTAACAAAGACACGGATTTCAATCCAGTTAATAGAGGAATAAATGCTCTTCTAAATGACACTAAGTTCGATATTTTTCGATCAGGCGATCCCGAGATATTGCATTTCTTCCTAATTAATATTTGCCTTACCCCCACCACTTCATCTGACGAGATATTTTTCCCAAAGCTCTATGGTGAACGGTCTCCGGGATACAGCCGCTTACCTCGCTTAATTGGCCACCTGGCACATAATGCAGTGCTTTTAGACATGCTATTGGAATGGCTTTTTTGGCAATCTATTGTTTTTTAAACACTTATTGACACTTTATACATTCTATTTTACTTAAAGGACAAAGACAAATATAATAAAATCTTATTTATTTAAATCCATCTAGCCGTTTGAATTCAGATAATGAAAATTCCAAATACATATATAGGGCCTCAGTGGTTCAGGGGTAAGAACGTGTGCCTCTGAACTGAAGGGTACTGGGTTCGAACCCAGGGTACTCCTTTCACCTTTTCAGTACATACTGTAACATTAACATCAACCGAGGTTCTGGCATTGTATTTGAGTAAGTTGAATGTCTGCACGTTTCGCCCTTCGGAGGGGGCGTAAAGCTGTCGGTCCCGTGTCCATGCGATGTTGGGCACGTTAAAGATCCTACCCTCCTTACAAAAAGGCAGGGGTTCGGCAAAATTTCCAGGATAGTGAGGTGAAACTGCTCCCTGACGTCGGTGATTGGCCATAGTCGTGGAAACAGGGCAACGTTAAAAAAAATACATATATTTGCACGAATAACATAATTTTGTTTTCTGTCGCTCAATCGGTTCAAAATTAGTTAAAAGTATTTGACATTAGAATTCAAACCGCACCAGTTGTGGGATATTGGCTATATTCTGTAAAATATGTCAATAAACTTGAAACCTTTATAGCCTCAAATAGAGATTTGCTGGAATATCTTCGCATTTCAGTATATTGTGTGAGGAAAATCTCTGAAAGATAGATCATCTTTATAGGTAGATTTGATCCAGAATTTATTTAACCTTGTAAATCACTTGAACATACAAATCATATCTCTCAGTGTTATTCATTCTTTACATCATACTTTTGTTGCTCTCATGATTCCAGATTTGTATATCTCTGTAATAGAGAGCATGAATCATGATAAATCCAATATCCGTGAATTTACAGCTTTCGCAAATCTTGTGAATCAATAGTATATAAACTGCACGCATACTGCAATACTCTTTATCCAGTTGATCATTGAATCGTCGACATTTAGTGTGTTTACGGGTTTAAGAACATCTGTGAGAGGTACGTTATCTTACAAATAAGTTTGTGCGCAGCTTCAGTTCTGAATGAGATAATAGCAGAAACAGATCATGACCTAAAAAACTCTGGACGCAGCAAGTGCGTTATGATAGTGAATTTTCATAAAAATGTTTTTAATTGCAAATATGTGTGTTTCCTTTTTAAGAAAACAGGCATCAATTTTGGTTACCAGTATAACCTATATAGTAAAAACAATGTGCCATGTTTCATAAAAATAACTTTATTGTGTGAAAATGTACAAAAATTTCCAAAAGTAAACTTAAAGTGTTCCCGGAAAAACTCGTTTCTTGGTCAACCTTATAGGTTAATAGCAAATTGAGCTATTCAAATTTGAAGCATTTAATGAAAATTCGCTACCATAACGCACTTGCTGCGTCCCAAATTTCTTTTCTTACAAACATGCATCGCTGAAAAATTCAAAAATGCAATAACATAAGGCGTGTTTGAGTAAAAAAAAAGAAAATTTGTATCACCAACGACTTATGGGCCATCCTGTGATTGTAGAAATATTTTTTTAAGATGTAGCTCAAGACACCCTATAATTAATATATACAAATTTTCTTCATATCTTGTATAATAACGGATATATTGAGCTTTATTGATTTTTTACGAAAATTCAACAAGAATTATATACCATTAAACGATAAACTCTAAAGCTAAGACTACTGCCAAGCATCAGAGAAAAGGTCTATTTGAAATGAATTGTCTGGAAACATTTTAGTAAAATGAAGGACAATGACGGTTGAAACTAAGACTTCAGAGTTTGTAAAAGATCCTTCTTGAGACATTTGATTTCCATATCCCGTATTAGATTCAAGTTCTTTGCCTAAATGTTGCCGATTTTGTCGTTTTAAATCGCAACTTTGACGTTTTGAGGAAAATCCCAATTTATTTTTCTTTAAATCCCTATAACTTTTTTGTCTTTTGACCTACATAGCTAAATTTTGGCTTACCTATAAGGATATTAACTAGTGTACCAAATTTGGTTGCCCTTACTTTGTTAATTCTGGAGATATAAATTTTTTTCGAAAGAAAACACAAAATTTTCCGGGAAAACCTGAGCAGATTTTCCTGGCTAACGAACTTATCCAAGCCATTTGCAAAAGGAATTTTTCCACCAAATTTAGTCAAAATCGGCCTATTATTTTTTGAGTTATCGGTGTGATACATATATATATATATATATATATATATATATATATATATATATATATATATATATATATATATATATATATATATATATATATATATATATATATATATATATATATATATATATATATATATATATATATATATATATATATAAATATATATATATATATATATATATAAACATATAAAAATTGAAACGGACCCCGGATATGTGTTCTAGGGGGCCTAGTTCGCGGTCATTTGAAGAAATTTTTTCAAATTTCAAAAGTCGGGATCTCCTCATTAGTGAATTTTTTTTAAGAAAATTCACTAAAAACATTTTCGCTGAAAGTTGCAACTACTAACTAGCCTATCGCCTATAGATCTAAGTCTAGTGCCCTCATATTATTTGAGAGGAAGTTTGGTTGATTTATCATACATATATTAGTACACTTGGAGAACCTAAATCACCACAACACGTTTTAAAAGACCTGACGATCGCTAAGTAACCAAGTTAGCGTCAGCAGATGATGAAAAATTCTAACTACTTTAAAAACTAATCACCTTATATACCGGATCATAGGTAAAGAGACAGAAACGAGGGGGAACTAGTCGCAGGCAAATTTTGCAGTGTACCTATTGTATTTTTATCGCCGGACGAGGTCTTTGAACTGTCTTTATTTATTTATCTAAAAGATGTGCATCTCTAATAATTTTGGGAAGGTTCAACGACAACTAAATTAACATAGTTTCGTTTGGCGGAAATATCTGTAGTCTTATGTTATCTCTAGGACGTGTTGAAACGTAGGAGTTTATTTTACAAAGCAATCGATCAGGTGACTCGTAATCGGCGGTGGTAAAACGTTCACATATTTTTTGTGGTAACTATATTTCGCAATATACATTGTGTTTACGGATTGATTGTGGGTAAGATATAAGTGACAAAAAAATTTTGAATTAGATTATGATATTCTGGGAATCTCTCCTGCTTTGTATTAAACTAAGATGTTGAGGAAATGAACAAAATCAATTAACATACAGGGTAGTTTAGAACTGATTTAATTAAATGTGTTAAGAGTAAACTACGTTCGTTTATTGAGATACCACAAAAAATTATCAACAAAACTTGTTTATAATTAAAATTTATGACAGGGTCTCAATTTTCAGCCAGATAAGCCTACTTTGAATTTTCAAGTAAATTATTAACATTGTTTCCCTATCAACATGGAGCTTTTTACCTGTGGTTTTCTGAACGCAGGTGCGCAAAGTAAATAACCATGCAATGTTAAATAATAATTTATTAGTAAAATACAAAACGCTCATTGCTAACAACAATCAAAACGAACAACGAAAAATAAAGAAATTATTCAAATGTGCTGCCACCAACCGATACACATAACTCAGCCCATTTAGTAAATGCTTTGTAGGCATTTTGAATATGTTGAATTGGAATACCGTCAATTTCCTCTATCAACCTCAGTTTCAACAAATCAAGATCGTTGTTTAATGGAGCCGCGTAGACTTTCTGTTTGAGATAGCCCCATAAATAAAAGTCCATTAAGGTAAGATCCGGACTCCTGGGAGGCCAAGGTATTGGCCCATATCGACCAATCCACCGCCCAGCAAATTCGCGATCTAACCATTCTCGAACGATTCCTGTTGCATATGCTGGGTGGCCGTCATGCTGAAAGTATGCTGTTTGTCTATCTTTTAGTGACATGTTATGCAAATGGTTTGGAAGAATATTTTCCAGCATTTCCAGATAACTGTACTGGTTCATATTCCGCTCAAAAAATATGGCCCAATTATACCAGTGTAAGAAACAGCACACCACACATTTACTTTTTTATGGCATTGTCTTCTGCAATTAACTTTATAATTTGGATCCTCCATAGACCAATGCCGTGCATTTTGGGAATTTACCACCCCATTAGTGGTGAAAGTGGATTCGTCCGAAAAAATAATACTTCTGCTAAAATTGTGATTTTGTAGATATTGCTCGCCGTACCATAAACAAAAATCTAATCGTTTTGACTCGTCATTTTCTTCCAAAGTGTGTATAAGTTTTGCTTTGAAAAGTTTCACCTTGTTGGTACGATAAATTTGTTGAAAATGCCATTTGCTAATATTGCCAATTTCTAATGCCCTTCTTTTTAATGATAATTTCGGAAAACGCCTAACAGAATCCATAGCTAATGCTGCAGCATTTTTTTCTTCAATTAGGTCGGATTTTGTCTTCTTAACATTTAAAACACTCCCAGTATACATAAATTTTGTAACAACTTTTTTACACCAGTAGCGGAAACCGAATAATTTGGCCAGCGTTCAAGGAATTTTCTTATCACTCCCTGATATTTCTAGGGGGCCTAGTTCGCGCTCATTTGAAGAAAGTTTTTATAAATTCAAAAGTCGGGATCTCCTCGTTAGTGATTTTTTTACAGAAAATTCCCTAAAACAAGCAGTTTTGAAGCCACGGGAAAAGTCTACGATATATTAAATATGGAACGGTTTCACTAAATTAGGGCAAGAACAAACAACGAGATATGCTATTCAAATTGAATCAAGTCATAAAACTTTCATCTCCTCTTTATCAAATTATTTGTTATAGAAAAACTCGCTAAAAAATTCATCGGAATAACAACAATCACATTAGATAACTGTAAAGTGAAATGAAACTAAAAAAATATATCATAAAAAGCAAAGTCACTAACCAGGATTAGAACTTGTCACCTGGAAGCCGATTATACGGTGTAAAGTGACCACTGTACACAATTTCGCACTATATGCATTTACCAGCAAGAATATCGTATTGTTCAAGGTTTTACAATTTACATGTTCATTTTGAAAATTGACAGTGACTGAGTGAGCCAGTTCTCAAAGTCAAAACTCTAATAAAAAAAAACAATTTACATGGAACCATTTTGTTTTATAATCGCTTATATTTTAACTAAATCAAGAAAAATAACGACTTAGACACATATCTAGGAGCTTGTTAGTCATTTGTTGTAATATTTTTCACTCACATTCTGATTAATTAATGTTTACGTTTTTAACTTTCTTGAATCAGATTTAATTAATTAAAAATTAATTCACCTCTAACTTTTAGCGAATTTTTTTTTAAATTCTCTAATGAGGAGATCTGTGTTTATATATATATATATATATATATATATATATATATATATATATATATATATATATATATATATATATATATATATATATATCCAACCGATAACTCAAAAAATAATGGACCGATCTTGATCAAATTTGGTGAGTGCCTTCCTTTTGCAAGTGGCTTGGATAAGTTCGTTAGCCAGGAAAATCGGACTAGGTTTTCCTGGAAAGTATTGTGTTTTCTTTCTAAAAAAATTATATCTCCGGAAATAACAAAGTAAGGGCAACCAAATTTGGTACGCATGTTTGCATTATAAAGGGTGCACCCTGCGCCAAAATCTAGATCTTTAGCTGTAAAGACAAAGAAGGTGTGAGCAGTTAGAGAAACACATTTTGAAGTTGTCCTCAAAACTTCACACTCGCAATTTGAAGCGTCAAAATTGGCAATGTTTAGGCGGAGAACGTGAAACAAATACAGATTGTGAAAAGAAAATGTTGCAAGAAAAGTTTTCTGTGAACCCTTAAGTTTCAGATTCAACTGTCATTACCCTCCATTTTACTAAAATGTTTACAGGGAATTCATTTCAAATAGACCCTTTCTCTGATGCTTTGGCTGTCGGTTTAGTTAAGTTGATGCTTTCGCTGTAGGTTTAGTGAAGTTTATGGTTTAACGGTCTATAATTTTTAGCTCATTTTCGTAGAACAAATTCGTTAATGCATTTTTGCATTTTTTATCGAAATATGATACATGTTTGTAAGAAAAAATCTGGACGCAGTAATTGCGTTTTGATAGCAAATTTTCGGTAAATTTGCAGATTAGTTCCCGAACGCTTTTCAAAAAACTGTTTTCAGAAACCCACATAGCCCCGGATATGGGTTCTAAGGGACCTAGTTCGCGGTCATTTGAAGAATTTTTTTCAAATTTCAAAAGTCGAGATCTCCTCATTAGTGAATTTTTTTAAGAAAATTCACTAATAAGAATGCTTGTTAAAAGAAACTTTTTTTTTTTAATTTCAACAACACACCACGAGGGCTTACAGCCTAAATACTATCGTACCGTGGGTGTTGACAGAAAGGAAAGAGGCAACTTGTTACTTCTGGACTTGAAGGTTTGGAGGCTCGGAGGATAAGGAAACACATGTGCCGGCAAGGAATTCCACAACTTGGAAATCCTCGGGACAAAAGAGCGGGCATAACAAGAAGTTCTATGTCTGGTGACCTGGACAGTAAAAGGGTGCATTCGCTCTGTCCCCTGGTAGATCTGTTGGGGGCAGCAAGTGGGGGAACTATGGAGGAAAGCTCCTCTGAGCAGTACCCGTGCAGATATATATAAAATAGAGAGATGTCATCAACGGCACGTCGGTGGGCAAGGGATGGCAGCCTTTGGGTGAGGGTATGGTCACCGATGAGACGTATACCTCTCTTTTGAATGGAGTCTAGGATAGCGAGTGTAGAAGCGGCAGCTGCACCCCAAGTGTGGGAGCAGTATTCGAGGTTTGGCCGTATTTGTGAAGTATATAAGGTATAGTGATTAGCTGGTGAAAAGTATTTGCGAGCCGGGAAGAGGAAACCTAACTTCTTAGCAGCCGCTTCTGCAATTGATGTGACATGTTGGTGCCAATTAAGATTTCGATCCACAGAAATGTCAACAAGAGAAAAGGACTCATTACTTTGACTAACTTGGTTGTTCATTGTGATGGGTCTAGGGCTGGTGTATCTCTTATGAGAAAGAAAGCAAGACTGAGATTTGGTGGGGTTGAATTGTACAAGATTTCTACTTCCCCAGTCTAATATTTTTTGGAAATCCACGGAGACAGAACTCCCCATGAGTCTGCGATCCTCATCTAATTGGGCTAAAGAGACAGGCTTAAAATATTGTATATTTGAGTGGAGGGTGCTGAAAGCAGAATCGAAACTTCTGGGATCTAACCGGGAATATAATAACTTTTCTGACAACATATACTTGTAAAAAATGAATTATACCAACGAACCAATTGCCAAAGTGCTGGGGCTGCAAAAAAAAATGTAACGAGTTGCTGAAGACAAAGTGACATGTTGGTGACGACAAAGCGACATCGCCCGACCAGTGTAATTATTATAATGATGGACGCGCCTGCTGCGTGCGGAGTTTTTTTAGAATGTAATTAAAAATCTCTCTTCCCCAGGCAACAATCGCCGCAGATATAAAGCCAGGTTGAAACAAAAAACTCAACAATAAACGACGTCAATTTGCGTATTCACTTACCCAGGCCAACCCTGCACCGCGTTCTGTCACATAAATTACGAGGACAACTTTCATGTGGTCCCGCATTAAAATAGAATAATTCATCATAGGAATTTTTGTGTGTTGGTAGGAATAGTCATAATATTGGGGAAAATGGCAGACCGAATATTCTAAAAATAATCCTCCCCGTAATATCTGTGGAAGGGTGGTATATGTCGTCGGTAAACGTTCACCAGCCTTTTCGCCTCTCTGTGAGCACTCTTCCACTCATAACTCTTGAGTTGCCGCCGCTCCCGAGGGGACAATATGGAATAGGTAATTTAAAACATGAATAATTACACAATTCGTGTTTTACGGAGACGAATTTAATTATGTTTTCTTTGGTATAATTTTTCTTTCCGTTTCTTTGAATGAAACACAGAAGTATTTTATTTTATCAGAAGAACAAAGAAGCGCATCGCGGTACCTCTGAAATGTCGACGAGTTCTTTTTTCCCTAATCTTTCAACGGTTATTGCGTATGTAATTTTCTACAGGGAAGTTTATTATTGGGGAATGTTCGCGGTAAGGGTAGACTAAGAAAATTTAGGCATAAATATTTATGTTTTGTCCCATTTACTCCGTTGCTTTTAACGCAAAAATCGAAAACTCACGGCCTACAGCAGGAATTTAATCATAAATTTAGTTTAATTACTGAATTGGTACAGAATATAATTGCTTTAAGAGGTAAATTCTGATAAGTACACTTGGAGAACACCCAAATCACCACAACACATATTTCAGAGACCTTACGATCGTTTCGTTTACAATATCAACATCTTCAGAGGAAGAATTTTCTTCCGTAAGGTCTCTGAAATATGTGTTGTGGTGATTTGGGTGTTCTCCAAGTGTACTTATTAGTGCTCATCACAGGTTCCAGTTTTCACATAGGTAAATTCTGTTTTTCCTTTAAAGTGTTACAACGAGAAACTTGAATAAGAATGCATATAGATGTGGATATATGTATATAGGGTGACGCATTGAAAACGAAACAGACCGATTTGCGTCCAGAGATTTTTTTTAAGAAACGCTGAAACACGTCAATTTTAATATTGAGGGGGACATGTTTTTACATAAAACCCAACTTTGTCACATCAACCCCTTAAGGGTGGTGATAGCAACTCTTATATTTAAAATAGGGAACATGGGTCATTTTAAATAGGGAACATGGGTCGAGTGTTACATCATTGAAAAGCTCTTTTTTTTCTGAACTCAGCACACTAATTTTTTTGGAAGTTTTATCAACTCGTTTAAAAATTATTCACAGTTGGAGTTGCAAGAACGTATTTCACTCATTGTGATAATAAATGCAATAATTAGTCAATGTTTCGTTGTAATAAATTAAAAAACAAAACCAAACGTTAAAAAATGTTTATTCGGTTAAGTAAGTGTTCAAAGTGTTGACCACCAGCTTCCATACAAAAGTACAAATTTTGTTCAAAACAAGCTCTGACATTCTGGAGCATTTGTGGAGTTATGAGACGGCATTCTTCAACAATGCGTCTTCGTAATTCTTCCAGAGACTCCGGTTCTGTTGCGTAAATTCCACTCTTTAAATGCCCCCATATAAAGAAGTCTAAAAGAGTTAAATCCGGTGATCTAGGGAGCCACTCAATAGCACATCTACGCCTCATCCATTGCCCTGGAAACTCTCTGTTTAAAAACTCCCTAACACGTTGTGAAAAATGCGGAGGAGCTCCATCTTGTTGAAACACTAATTGATTTTCTTGATAGTGATCATCATTTTTAACAATGTCAATTAGTAGAGGGTAAACGATATCTTCTAGTTATACCAAATACGTTTCGCCACTCAAATTGCCTTCAAGAAAAATTGGTCCGATTAAACGGTTTCCAAAAATGCCAGTCCAGGCATTCAATTTCTGTGGAGTTTGAGTGAGGACTTCGTGAAGATTTCTTGGATTATTATCTGCCCAATAACGACAATTATGACGATTGACTGTAGAGTTTAATGAAAATGTACACTCGTCTGAAAAACAGATATTGAACAGAAAGTTCCCGTTATCAGCTAGTCGTGTATTCATAACTTCACAAAACTCCAGCCGCCGATCAAAATCATCTTCATTCATTTGTTGTACAAGATGAATTTTATATGGGTGAAATTTATGATGCTTTAATATTTGCTGAATAGTTCTTCTTTTGATGTTTGAAACAGTGGCCAATTTTCTCGTGCTCAAGGTTGGGTCTGCAACAATTTGTCCTAAAACTTAAATCTCAGTAGTCTCATTTCTAACCGAAATTTCACGTTCAGGATCCCGTTTTTTGTTGGCTACTGAACCACTTTGTCGAAACTTTGGAACTAACTCCAAAATATATTTTCTGTTAACATGTCTGTTCGGATGTCGTTCATTAAACAAATTTGCGGTACGGTTGGCACAGTCATCGTTTTTGAAAAAAGAGTAATTATTTCAACTCTTTTTTCTACACAATACACCATTGTGAAATTAATTTTCGGTAGTACTATCATGTATCAAACTATCAAGTATCAAACCGACCGATAAACTGAAATAATAAACCGCATTTCTCTCATTCCGATAAGAAATGTTCTGATAGTCAATTTTTTGTTTAAAAACCAACAAAACATTAACTATCAGCACATTTCTTATCGGAATGAGTGAAATGCGTTTTTGCATCTTCAGATGTGAATAACTTTTAAACGAGTTGATAAAACTTCCAAAAAAATTAGTGTGCTGAATTCAGAAAAGAAAGGTCTTTCAAATGATGTAACGGTCGACCCATGATCCTTTTTTAAATATAAGGGTTGTTATCACCACCCTTAAGGGGTTGATGTGACAAAGTTGAGTTTTATGTCAAAATATGTCCCCCTTAATATTAAAATTGACGTGTTTCAACGTTTCTTAAAAAAAATTTCTCAGGACGCAAATCGGTTTGTTTCGTTTTCAATGCGTCACCCTATATATGTGTCTGTACATGCATGTGTATATACAGGGTGATGATAAAGATTGAAACATAATTCATCAATGAGTTATCTAATTGTTCAGGAAAAACGCATGGACATGTTTTAGCGGATTTTTATTTAAATTTCGCTAATAGAGACGTTTCGATGGTGAGACTTTGCAACGAATTTGGGTTCCTAGAAGCCGAAACTAAGGTCCGTTTCGATTTTTATATGTTTATATATATATATATATATATATATATATATATATATATATATATATATATATATATATATATATATGTATATATATATATATATATATATATATATATATATATATATATATATATGTATATATATATATATATATATATATATATATATATATATATATATATATATATATATATATATATATATATAATTACAACCCTACATTTGATCATCACAATTCGATGGATCACATTTTTCTGAATGCGGAGATACCCCATGTGCATGGTATAATATTACAGTTTTCAAAACGTCCCTTTCTTATAATAAACGTTCAAAATTTTCTCGATTCACTTGCACACAACGAAATAATCTGCTCTGGAATTATTCCCTCACTCTGTTCAACACGTCAGGCATTACGTTCCTAATTTCTGTTGTTATTTTCATTTTCAAATCATCTAAATCAGCAGATTGCGTTTTATACACACTGATTTTAACGTCTGGTGATCTAGCGGGTCATTCTACAAAACCTCCTCGTCCAATCCATCTTTGTGAAAAGACTTCGTGTAAATACTCCCGTACTTGAAGAGCAAAGTGGGGCGGTGCACCGTTTTGTTGAAACCATATCCTTTCATGAAGAATATTAGGTTCCATTACATTTGGATACAATTCTGCTAACATTGGGACAACCTGTTCTCTTAGCATTTCTAAATATCTTGGACCGTTTAGATTTTCTATAAAAACAGGCCCCACTACGTGATCACCAATGATACCACCCCCAAACGTTCAACTTCTGAGGACGCTGAGTGTGTATTTGTCGCATCCGGTGGGGGTTTTCGGCAGCCCAGTATCTGCAATTTTGCCTGTTTACATCGCCATTCAAAAGAAATGTTGCTTCATCGGAAAACAAAACATCAGCAGAAGAAGTAACATTTCTATGTAACATATCCAGCAGTTGTTCAGAAAATTGCAGTTTTCTATCAGAATCACCGTCAATCAACTCTTGAACGTGTTGTAGTTTATAGGGATGCATTTTTTCATTTTAGAGATACCTTAAAACTGTTCATTAACTAACATCATTTTCACGTGCAATTTGACGGGTAGAAGTTGTTGGTTCTTCTTGAAAAACCAATAAAATATTGTGTTTTACTTCTTCTTCAACAAACTTGGGTCTCCTAAGCAGTGGTTTAACATGTCCATAATCACGAAACTGTGAAGGTATCTTAGATACAGGTTAGTGAACGCAAATCCGGATGTTTTTCATTAAATAGGTTAACAAGTTGTGCCTATGTTCTACACATATCACGATACTCAATTATCATTCATATTTCTGTTCGCAGAGTTTCAAGTAGGTATCGCATTATTAGACAAAAAATTAATTGAAATTATGGGAACAAAATTACGACTAATTTATTAGGAGACCGTGCATTCGACACAATACACCACAAAATAAAACAGAACTGTTAAATTTCACCTTTTATTCTGCAAAAATTTGTAGTTAATCAGAAACGATTAATGATACCAAATACGTTTTAGATAAAAGACAAGATAAGAAATTTAAGATAAGAGTCAGTGAAGAATTCCAGAGCAGATTATTTCGTTGTATGCAAGTGAATGGAGAACATTTTGAACGTTTATTATAAGAAAGGGACGTTTTTATTAAGTTTATTTTCGAAATTTGAATTTCAGGGTAATCTGTTTAGTTTTAATATTCCGGTATTAACCCTTCATCAGTCGATATGGGTCTGTGAGGCCCACGACTTCGTATTTCTTTTACGGTATAAAAACAGGTAAGGATACGGTACTGTGCTTTTAGGACATCTCAAACGGATCCCCTAGGAATGTATTCTCAAAGCTGGATGCATATTGTTAGTTTTACTCAAGCGCTATTAGGTCCTTTGTGCATCAGCGCCGGGCGTGGGCATAATAGACCCATAAAGACTGGTCGTGCCACCACCGCTCAGTTATACGTGCTCTTTTAAGAAAACAGTTTGCACAGCGTTATATCTTTAGTGCTTAGCTTGTATTATTGGTTTGTTTCTTTGTGCTGGTGAGGTGCAATTTACATACTAGAAAAAAAGGAGTAAAAAGTTGTATAACCTTGACAACCCCACCGACATAGAAGAACTGAATCTGTTAGCTTTTGAAGACCTCGACGTAAATGCATCGGAGGAGAATTTTGATGAATTTGACGAATCTGATGAAGACATGGTCAAGACAACATCCGTTCATTCCGAAACGGATCCTGAAATCGACGAAGCAGAGGAAGAAGATGAAGATAGTGTAAATCAAGACCAAAACTACTACAATGGTAAGTCAAATGCAAATTGTAGCTAAAACACTCAACACTCATGTTCAACAAATTTTGTATCTATAGGCAGAGATGGCACACAATGGAAAAAACACAGGGGAATGTTACTCGGACACAGCCACATAATATTCTAGTAAAATTACCTGGTGTTGTTGGCAGAAATGCGAAAAATGCCAAAAGCAAATTGGATTGTTGTCCCCATATCCGGGATCAGTTTCAATTTATATATATATATATATATATATATATATATATATATATATATATATATATATATATATATATATATATATATAGTGTTACAAAGCACTTCAATAGATGTAGGTGCAGTGTTGCCACATATCCAAAACTTCCCCAACATCTGGGAATTCTTGCAAAATCTAGCAACACCGCCTCCGCATCTTTATGGGGGTGCCTGGGGTGACCCCCCACAGGCGAAATCTCAACCCTCTAGGACCAAACATAACGAAGTTACCAACTTGTACCCCGTCGGAAAGGATAAATGAGATCTGCGCATTTAAAACACCCTGTATATACACCCTATAAACGCAGAGAACCCTTGCACCCTGTATACGCAGACAGCTCTTATAGTACGAGAAACATCTCATGTATAACATAGGAGTAATGGCCACATTTGGATCAGCCTCTATATGCATCCCCCTGTATACACACGGAGCCGTTCTGTATTCACAGAACCTTCTAGCAAAAGAAAGTCCTGGAACATTCTGGAATAAAACATTCCCGAAACGAGATGGAAGGTACGACAGGTATATAAAGGCGAAAGCAAGTCAGCTTACTCAGTTCAGTTCAATTAGAGAATGTTGAAGTGACTCGAAGAAGCAGTAACCAGTGTGAAGTGTTAGAGAGTAGCGAGTGTAGTTCCAGTAGTGTAGTGACTTTTGTCCAGATTAATGATTGTAAGGCCAAATAAACGAAGTGTTTTGTGAGAGAGATATTCTAGAACTTTTATTGTATTCATAGTTAGAGAGTAAATAAAGTTGTTTTGTTAAAATTTAAAGTCTGACTTATCCAGAATCCGAAGAAAACGCAACAATATATATATATATATATATATATATATATATATATATATATATATATATATATATATATATATATATATATATATATATATATATATAATTTGTACCGGAGTCATCTTACAGACAAAGTTCCTTGTTTCGTTCTAGGTGTCAGTAGCTTGTACGTCTCACGTTTTGTTCAGATTTTGGCTACGTTAAGCCAACTTATTTAGATATGTTTTGATTATTGCGTCTATAGCACACTGATGAGCTCAAATAAGAGCGGAACTAGTATGTGTTTCCAATAATAATCTTGATATATCTATTTTTATATTATATATATATATATATATATATATATATATATATATATATATATAAATATATATATATATATATATATATATATATATATATATATATATATATATATCCAACCGATAACTCAAAAAATAAATGACCGATTTCGATGAAACTCGGCAAGTGCCTTTCTTTTATTAATGGCTTGGATGAGTTAGTTAGCCAGGAAAATCGGACAAGGTTTTCCGGAAAAATTTTGAGTTTTTTTAAAAAAACATTTTTTCTTCAAAAATAAGAAAGTTATTGTAATGAAATGTGATGGACATATTGCCTTGAAAAAGGCCTTAATACATACCAATATTAAATTTTCCAAGTTCATAGAAAATTGAGTTATTAAAACTTTAAATTTTTTTGAAAAAACAATATTTCCCCGAAAGTTACAAAGTTATTTTAATGAAATTTTGTGTATATATTGCCTTGGGAAACACCTTACTACGTACCGACATTCAACATTCTAAATTTATATAAAATTGAGTTATTCAAATTTGAAACATTTAATAAAAATTCACTACCATAACGCACTTGCTGCGTCCCGAACTTCTTTTTTTTTGTAATAGAGACATATCGATGGTAACACTTTCGAAAGAATTCTTCAAATTTGCGCGTACTAGGACCTCTAAAATCGATCTTTAAGGGCCCTGTAAGTTTAAAGTATTAACATTACTAGTAAGTAGTGTATAAATCTTATGAAAATTCGCAACTACTACTACATAACCGTTAATATCTGCTATCATTCCTTGATTTTTATCTAAATTGAGGATAATTTCACAAAAGTTATTGTTTTACATGCAGTCAACTTTAGTTGATTCATTTTTAACCACCTATTTACTAAATAATCCAAGCAATAAATTGACAAACGCAAACTCTCTAAAACTAATCGGTGGCACTTAAAATAAAATTATGTTTAGGCTTATATGTGTAACATGGTTAAATCTGCCCAACAGGTATTAAAATCATGAACCCTGAAACAATTATATAGTTTGCTGATTTGAAAACTCATCATCAGATTTGGTTGGTTCATAAGCTGTAGCTATACCATATTATGTAGTAGACTTTGTATCACGCCCAACAAGTTACCCACTAAAGTTTTACTATATTCCCGGTGTTAAATAATACTGTAGCTTTTCCAGCATGCACGTGCCTCTGTGTGTAATATACGTCAATTATAAAGTCATTATTATGAAGTTGCTTTAAATCTAAAAGGTAATATTATTTAGTACAAAGCTGATCTGCCAGCATTCATGTTATGTAGTTTGTATGTTCGTAAAGCAGCGACGTTTATCGACCAATCAAATACTTGCTTTTCAGGCTTAACCAGTTAATTTTACGTCATACGTTCATTCCCTTTGAGTTGTATGTTGCATAATTATGCACAGGCACTCATTTGTGGGGGTTGTGTTTGTACGTTACAATGCACAAAAACAAGAACACGCGGTCCACAAAGAGTTTCTGCTTTTAGTAAGTTGATAAAATGCAGAAATTCTGATGCAAAAAGTGGGCCCTGATAGCCAGTTTTCATAAAAATTATATTTTCTGAAAAACTTACAGTGATTTAGTAAATAAAACGTTGAATGTGGACCTCTCGTTATTAGAGGTTCAAAAGGTAAGAAAACAAAGGTTTTTTACGCTTCTCTCTTATAAACGACGTTGATTCTGCTAGCACTTTCTTTGTTTTCTGTTTGCTAATTAACTCCTCTGCTAGGCAAGCAGTGTATCCGTTATAATCGTTATATTCTCAACGAAACCCACTCTCACCCTGGTCTCTCTGATATCTCACAAAACGTCACGGAAATCATCCAAGCTGGCACGAAATTATTTATTCCACGTACACAGAAAACCTCTTCAGCCACTCAAAAGCCCTGGTTCTCCAAATCCTGTGACAAGGCCAGACTTAAAAAGGTCAAAGCTCACAAAATGCTTCTACACAATCCCAGTCAAGAAAACCGTCAAGCATTTAACGACGGAAGAAACCGCTGTGTCCGTATTCTTTCTGAGGCAAAAAACTCGTTTAATAACCACATCAAAAACAAAGTCCTCTTAAGATCCAACGGCAGCAACCCATTCTGGACTCTTGCTATCTATTGGGAATAATTTCTGCAAGAGCACGTTCCCACCTCTTGTTTCAGGGGAGGAAATTGTTTCTACCGCCCTGGACAAGGCTGAACTTTTTGCCTCGTTGTTCGCCGGCAATTCTACTCTCAACCCACCCCCAAATGTTCAAGCACCAACAGTCCCCAATGTCGCACATAAATATAAAGTCATACGGCTATGGTAGCCAGCCTTCCAACACTAAGTGAGTGGTGAGACACTACTTTATAGGTGTATTTTCACAATTAGTATGCTGCACTGACGACCTCTAATTAGAACGAAACCGGTCTACGGTTTTAATTGTGGTGAGAATGCATCTAGCCCTATATACTTTGTCCCTATATTAGGGTAGATATGGGCCAGGGCTGACAATTTACTAAATTGTTAGTTGGTTGTATACAATCTCTATTTTTTAACACTTTGTGTTATTTGGAGCTGGCGTGGCAACATACTACTTGGTTCCGCAACTAGGTGGCGGCACGTTGCTTCGTGTCTTACCAATCACTTAGTGTTAGAAGAAATGTTCATTATTGGTTTGAAACCAATCAACGCTTAAAAAGAACGTCGAGACATCAACACCGTTTTGCTTTCAATATTTGGGCCGGTATCTTCGGTACAACGATTGTAGGAAAGTTTTTTTACCATCATACCTTAACATTAGAGCGCTACCTACATTTGCTACAAAACTATTTACAGGATGCACTCGATAACACGCCTCAGGAGAGAGTCCACAACTGTTACATACAGCAAGATGGGGCACTTGCACGTAATTCCAGATCTGTTCGGGAATACCTTTCAAGGACATTTCCAGATAAGGGGATCAGCACGTATTCGGAAACACCCTCGCCAATGCATATAGGGTACATTAGCAAAATTTTTCTACTAAACAAGATCTGAGGAGGTTAGTTCTGGAAGCATTTGCCAGTAGTATTCCACAAATGTTGACTACGGTCTTAGAATCGACAGTTAGAAGGTCTATTTGTACTTGGAAAATAGTGGAAGTTTATTTGAGCATATGTTCTAAATTTAGTTGTTTTGTTCGTATACGTTTTTTTATGTGTAGGTGTTCTGGTAATGTAATTTAATTTGTTCTGTGTTTACTACATTAAATTATTGCTTCAATTCATCCATTGGATTATTATTAAACACCTGAATGACATAAAGTGTTAATTGACATAGCTAGTTGTGTAGTACTTAAGTTTAAAAGCTATGTACAGGCCCGTAATAAGAATTTTCTTGATTTAGGTCGAAACAAGGACTAAAACGATACTAAAGCGCAAAGTGTCACATATCGTTGATTTTGGAATAAAAATAGCTTTCAGAATATGATACCAGAAACTGAGCGCCTATTTGATATCATACTGATATTATAAGGACACTTTGACGACGTCAAATAAAACATAAGATACAATAACTGTCATCATTTTCTTCTAGGACGTTTTCATAAATCTATCCATAAATCTATCCACCAATTAATACTACAAAAACATTTCCTTATCAAGTCATTCTTGAACTTTTTGTGGTACAAACTTAGATTACAGGTAGTTTCACAGAAATCTCTTGTGATAAGTTTTAATTTCTATAAGTTGTGTGAGCGTGTTAATTAGAAAATATAGCTTTAATAATTCACCTTAATTAATGTTAGTTTAAAACTTTTGTGCAACGCTAATAAGACGTTTTTAAAATCATGTAGAAGACGTACTTGTTAGATACACGTAAAACTTATGCAAATATACGTCGTGGAGCTCAGTGAAGAATTATCTTGTAAACGGAAGCAGCTACAATATGGGAGAGGTTGAAGAGAATTTGAACTTGGATAGTTCTAAACTATGAGGGTAATACTTCAAAAGTAGTGCAAGAAACTATGTTGTGTGTGTGTGTGTTCAAATGCTAGGATGGCAACGGAATGATCCTCCACTAGCCACAGACTTTTATAAATTACACGGTGTGGATTTGAAGTTTTATATATGATACGGGATAGGCAAGTGGCAAGTAGAAAATTTATTTGATATGTTTAAACATATGAGTTAGATACGGTGCTTATACTTTGTCTTATATAATTAGTGTATGTTTTACGTACTTAATAACATCAATATACAAACACAAATACATACGCACATACACATATACACACATATAAACTCCTTTAGATTTTTTTTTTTTTTTTTTTTTTATTATTATTATTTTTTATTTTTTATTTTTTTTATTTTTTTATTTTTTTATTTTTTTTTTTTATTTTTTTTTTTTATTTATTCTTTTTTTTTTTTTTAATTTTTTTATTTTTTTATTTTTTATTTTATATATATAATTATATATTGTTATATTTTTATTTATTTATTTTTTTTTTTTTTTTTTTTTTTTTTTTTTTTTTTTCTTCGGGATACACAAGGACACTTGCTCGCCAAGGGACCCGCCATGGCTCATACACAAACTAACTGGGCCACGGAACTGATTGAGGTTACACTGGGACAGACAATAGGACTCTAGATCTAATTACATGTATAATTTCTGCAAAATTCTTATCTATTTAATGTTATTGTTTAATACAACCACCAGTTTATTTTTATACCTAGTTTCCTACTTAACTACTTACATACTATTATTTACAATTTTAAATTAATTTCTCTAAAAAAACTAACTAAATAAATGTACACGTTCTTTTTATCGAGGCCTAATAGGTGAGTTATACTAAGTGGCATTGTAATGTTGATTATTCTCAACGCGTCTAACAATTTATTACGGGCCATAGTGTTGAGTGGGCAAGAAAAAATTATATGATTGAGATCAGCAATGGTGGATCCGTCACATGTGCAGAACGGGCTGTTTAGCACTCCTATTCTATTGAGGTGAGCAGGATATCTGCCATGATTAAACTTGGCTCTTATCACCGTTGTTGTAAATTTTCTTGGTTCTGTTCCATATTTATTAATATTATTTTTTAGATTTGGGTTTAGTAGTGCATAATGGTTATTGGATGTTTTTATATATGCATCCCATTCTTCTGCCCATTTTCTCCCAATAGAATGCCTGAGATGAGCTTTTACATCAAACAAGGTTACCTTGTTGAGAATTTCTCCAGATACTATAGCTTCTCTGGCTAGTTTATCAGCAATCTCGTTTCCTAATATCTGACTATGTCCTTTCACCCATATGAATATTACATCGTTATTATCTATTATTTCTCTATATGTGGAAACAAATTTTCTTACATCGCGATTTCTAAAATTTTTTGGCTTGTATCTTTTTAGGAATAGCAAAACTGATAATGAATCACTAAATATAAGCGAGTTGCATTTGCTGTCCTTAACCCAATTTAGTGCCATTTCTATGGCGGTAAATTCTGCGGTATATACTGATGTGATATCATCGAGTTTGTATTGCAGCCTGACGTTTAGGTGTGGTATGTAAACAGCTGCTCCTGTACCAGAAGAGTTTTTAGACCCATCCGTATAGATGTGTGTGTATCCTGGATATTTTTCAATGAGAGGAAGCAACAAAGCTTTATTCAGTATGGTGTTTTCAGTATAAGTTGGTACTAACACTTTGAATTTGTTGTAAAGATGACAAAATTTTTCTTCAGTCGGAATTCTTGCCGTACCAGTTAGCAATCTTTCGAACTCCCTTGTTGCCATATAACCGTCTGTTATGGGTGGATTGGTTTTTATCCTCCAATATATATTAGATAAGGTTTCTGTCCAAAGATGATGTATTACAAGCAATTCGCTGTCATCTTTACCTCTCAACTTCAGGACATACTGGTTTGCTAATTGTTCAATTCTAAGATGGAATGGACGTTCATTAGCTTCAGCAAATATAACTGGACAAGGTGTCGATATCATTGCTCCCAAGCATATCCTCAAGGCCTTAAGTTGTACTCTTTCCACTTCGTTAAGGTTAGTTTTGGAAGTTGAGCCATAAACAATACACCCGTAGTCCAGAATCGACCTAATGTAAGTTCTATAAAATAGTAGCGATGTAGCTACATCTGCACCCCACTTATAACCAATGGTTGCTCTTAGTAAGTTTAGCCCATTCTCGCATCTAGACTTTACATATTTTATGTGTTCAGTCCACAACAGTTTTTTGTCGATAATTATTCCTAGATATTTGTAAGAATTAACAACCTTGATTGTATAAAAACTTGTTCTTATGTGGCTAGGTAAAGTTATTCGATGTCGGGTGAAGAACATTGCCACCGTTTTTTCCACGTTTATTTCAAATCCTCGCTCTTCTGTCCATTGCCTCAAATTATAAGCAATATGTCTCAGTTTTGTAACACAGTGTGAGTAAGAAGGCTGCACACTATAAATACAGAAGTCATCAGCATATTGAATTGATTTTATACTATTGTCCCACAGCATATGAAAGTTTTTAGTATATACATTAAATAAGAGAGGACTCAGCTTAGAGCCTTGTGGTACCCCACATCTTGCTGTTATTGGGCCATGAAATTTGTTGTTGCTATCCCTAACGTATACTTTTCTTTCGTTGTATAGTTGAACAATATTTGTGGCAGCATTTTTAGACAGACCACACTCTACCAAGTCTCTAAACAATAAATTGTAGTTGACTGCGTCATATGCTCCCTGGACATCGACAAACAGACATACAACATACAAATTTTTTGACAAAGCAAACTGTATATCCATCACTAATTTGCCAATTGCATCCATTGTACCCAGGCCGTTTCTGAACCCATACTGTGTATAAGGCAGAAGTTGTTTTGCTTCAAGATGAAATTCTACCCGTCTTTTAATCATATCCTCAAAGACTTTTAGCAGGCAGTTCAGAAGAGATATAGGCCTGTAAGATGTAGCCAAATTTTCATTTTTCTGAAATTTTAAAAGTAAACATATTATTGTTTCTTTAAGGTCCTCTGCATAATTTCCGTTAATCCACCAATCATTGTAAATTTGTAGCAACATATGTTTTGCCATTGTTGTCAAGTTATTGATGATATAATATGTGATTTTATCAATGCCTGGTGATGTATTTTGTCTCAGTGATTCTAACACAACATTGAGTTCGCTAACTGTGAAAGGTAAATCCATGAAATTTGCTGCCTCTTCTGCAGTAAAGGTATGTCGAAAACTTGAGGCGCCTGGGGGACCCAATTTAACTAAAAATTCCTTGATTACATTTTCTGGTATCTTTCGAGTTGTCGACGTTCCATTACATTTCATTTTTTTAACCTGCTTCCATATCGCCGATATGTTTGTCTGCCCACTTAAGCTATTTACATAATTTTTCCAAGCCTGTTTTCTTTTAGATTTATATAGCTTTTTAGCTTGTGCTTCCGCGTTTTTATAACTAAGGTAATTTTCCCAGTTTGATGTTTGTTTGTATCTAGCTAACGCGTTTTTTCTTTTCTGGTTTGCACTGTGACATTCTGTATCCCACCAAGTTGGCTGTTTATTTTTTGCCTCCACGATCTTCGTCTGTTCAATTGTTTGGCTCGCCGCAAAATTAATAGCACTTATAAAAAGGTCATAATTACTTATATGCCCACCTATAGAAACCGCTAACAATCTATCATCTAGAGCCACCCGGAATGCATCCCAGTCAGCCGTGGTATCCTTCCACTTAGCGTAAGGAATTTTATGTTCTAAAATAAACTGTTGCCCCAGTTCAATCAAAATTGGATAATGATCAGAGCCCATGCTATCACTGAGTACATTCCAGGCAGCTATGTTTGTCAGCTGGGAATTTACAAAAGTAATATCAATCATAGACGGCGATTCCAACGGTCTGCAAAGTTTAGTTGGTAAACCCGTATTTAGTATTACATAATTCATATTATCCAGGGCATTGTATAAACAAGTACCATGGTGATCATCTCTAGGAGATCCCCACAGACTATGATGTGCATTGAAATCACCGCCATACAATATATTGCCTTTTCCTTTGGAAAGGCACTGTTGAAAAATTGCTGTCCACTCATTTGTAGATACAGTAATATCTGGTGGTTTATACACTGAAACTATGGTTAGGTTAACAATAGGAAGATATATAGCACAAATATCTAAGTCACTGTTTAATGAACTTGCTATAAGTATTTCCTGAAAATCTAAATTATTGTTTATTAAAATGGCTACGCCCCCGCCGTTTCTTCCGATTCTGTCCTTATGCACCAACCTATACCCTTTAAAATTAAATTTATCGTGTTTTGGTTTTAACCAAGTTTCACTTATCATGAAAACATCTACTCGATTACGTAATACATATTGTAATAAATTGTCTTTGTTTTGAACAATTGATCGAGCATTCCACTGAATTATGTTTAATCTATTCTGCCTGTGACTCGCCATCACTATCATTGATACACACAATTTCGTCTGCATTGAAATTTAATTTTTTCATTTGAAATACCTCCGCGACTAATTTTTCTAATGATTCTTTAATATTAATATTCATTATATCTGCTTTTTTATTTGTAATTATATTTTGCAAAAATTGATCAACATAAACTGTTAATTCATTTAAAATCCTTTTTTTATAGTCGATAAACTCGTCTCTATATGGGTTTGGTATTACCTGCTGAGAGTCTGTTTTATTTGTGGATGAAGAAGGGGATGGAGATCGACTAGCCTTACGTTTCTTCACTTGATAAGCTTGACTATATACGTTTGTAGGCGTTTTTGTATTTGTTATCGGCTTTAAATTTCTAGTAAGTGGCGGTGAAGTAGAGGTTGAGGGTAGGCTTGGAAACTCTTTGATATCTGCAAGAGCAGAAAACCTATTTTGTGTGGTAACTTTAGCATATGTAGGGTTTTTTTCTATATTTTCAGCTTCCTTATAGGTGAGATTTTTAAATGCCATAATTTCCTTAATTCTCTTTTGTTTCATAAAAACCGGGCATAAGCGCGAAACCGTATTATGTGCACTGTTTTTACAGTATAGGCAATATTGTTCATTTGTGCATATTTGGTCTTTTTCGTGTATCGAGGCGCATTTTTTACAAAAGGAATTGGAATTTTTACAAATTTTTGCGACGTGCCCGTACCTTAAACAGCGCATACACTGCACGACTGGATATATGTATGGTTCCACCTCAAAATTCACCCCGTTTATGCGAATTTCTCTAGGTATTTGATCGCCTAGAAACGAAACTATAATTACTTGTCTTTTGACTAATTTTGATTCTCCGTTCTCATCTATTATTCTTTTGTACATTCGTTTAACTTCCGTTACAGTCTTAGGCGAATCAATTGCTTTTAACAGATAATCCTCATCAAAAAAGGTATCAATCAAACGCACAATGCCTTTTCTCTGGGTATAATATTTTGGAATAAATGCAATTAGCCCATTCTTCCTTAAAATATCATTATTAACAAGTTCATTTGCGGTTTTATATGTTTTAACAATAACCTTAACCTTATTGTATCCTATTACTTTAATATCTATTATCTCTTTTTTATATATTTCTTGTGTAAACAAGTGATGACCTACACGAACCGGAAAAAGTCTTCCAATGTTTTTGTTTAGATGTTGAACATGCACAAAATAAGGACCTTGATCTGTGTGTTTGTATTTATTTTCAAAGTCAATATATGTGGTATCTACAATGTTCTTATCATTTACGTTATCACTTACCGTTTCTGGCTGTATTTCCATCTCAACGGGCGAGCCTTCAGGCCCGCCCTCCTTTTCTTTCATGACCTACCTACCTTCTATCCTATTGCGTTTCTTTGTTTGTACAAACTTAATTTTATATAAATTTATATTTTGACACTGTTGTGAGAAATTTTTAAACCTCACTACAAAATTTCCACTATTTAAACTACTTTTTAACCAGTTAAAATTTAATTTATTTGCAGTGCAAAATATATCGATACACACACTATAACAGCTCTGTCTCGACTCCGAAACTATGTTAAATTAGGTAATTTGCATGAAAATAAAACAAATTTTATTGTGTTTAGATTTTTACATTTTTAGGTTTGGCTTTTCTTTTAGCAAATTTTTATAATAAGATTCGCTTATAGATTAGTTAAGACTTTCGATAACAATAATCTTGGGATGCAGCAGGTGCGCTTTAGTAGCGAATTTTCATAAGAATTAAACACTATCATTATAGGGTATATTACTAAAATTAACACTTTTAACTTACACAGACCTTGAAGATCTATTTTAGAGGTCCTAGTACGCGCAACTTAAAGAACTTTTTTACCATCTATATTTCTCTATTATCAAAAAACTATTTTGTTCTAACTTCTTTTGCGAAAAATTTCCAGAACTCAATCTTCTATGAAGCTACAAAGTTTGCTATATCTATAGAAAGGGTTAGTCTAAAGGTAAGTTTAAAAAAAGCTTATTATTACAAATTTCATTAAAGTTACAAAACCTTCCAGAAGGAAACTTTATTCGTATTTAGAAAACCCCTTAAAGGTGGTGATAACAACCCTTATATTTTAAATAGGGAATATGGGACGAGTCTTACATCATTTGAAAGCTCTTTCTTTTCTCAATTCAGCATACAATTTTTTTTAAGTTTTAGCAACTCGTTTAAAAATTATTCACAGTTGGAATTGCAAGAATATATTTCATTCATTGTGATAAGAAATGCACTACTTAGTCAATTTTTCGAAAAAAAAACTAAAAACCAAAATCAAAGGTTAGAAAATGTTTATTCAGTTAAGTAAGTGTTCAAATTGTTGACCACCAGCTTCCATATAAAAGTACAAATTTTGTTCAAAACGAGCTCTGACATTCTGGAGCATTTGTGGAGTTATTAGACGGCAAATTCACGCTCAGGATCCCGTTTTTTGTTGGCTACTGAACTACTTTCTCGAAACTTTGACACTAACTTCAAAATGTATTTTCTGTTAACCTGTCTGCTCGGATGTCGTTCATTAAACAAATTTGCAGTACGGTCGGCACAGTCATGGTTTTTGAAAAAAAGAGTAATTATTTCAACTCTTTCTTTTACAGAATACACCTTTGTGAAATCAATTTTCGGTAGCACTATCAAGTATCAAACCGACCGATAAACTAAAATAATAAACCGCATTTCTCTCATTCCGATAAGAAATGTTCTGATAGTCAATTTTTTGTTTACAAACCAACAAAACATTGACTATCAGCACATTTCTTATCGGAATGAGTAAAATGCGCTTTTGCATTTTCAACTGTGAATAATTTTTGAACGAGTTGATAAAACTTCCAAAAAAATTAGTGTGCTGAATTCAGAAAAGAAAGACATTTCAAATGATGTAACACTCGACCCATGTTCCCTATTTAAAATATAAGAGTTGTTATCACCACCCTTAAGGTGTTGATGTGACAAAGTTGACTTTTTTGTCAAAACATGACCCCCTCAATACTAAAATTGACGTGTTTCAGCGTTTCTTAAAAAGAAAATTTCTCTGGACGCAAATCGGACTGTTTCGTGTTCAATGCGCCACCCTATATATATATATATATATATATATATATATATATATATATATATATATATATATATATATATATATATATATAGTGTGTTTCACTTTAAGTGGCGACAATTCATTCTTTATGTACACTTGGAAAACGCAAATCACCACAACACATTTAAAAAAGACCCGACGATCGCTATCTAACCAAGTTAGCGTAATCAGAGGATGAAAAATTTTAACTACTTTAAAAACTAACATCACTTTATATACCGGATCTTAGGTAAAGAGACTGAACTTTTATGGGAAACTAATCGCAAGCAAATTCTTTGTATTTTTATCGCCGGACGAGGTCTTTGCACTTTCCCTACTAACTTATCTAATCTAAAAGGTGTCCATCTCTAGATGGATTGGTGGTGATTTAGGTTCGCCAAGTGTACTTATCAGTGATGATCACAGGTTCCAATCTTCACTTAGTGAATTCATTCTTTCATAGATTGGAATATAGACACATTGCTCAAATGGCCTTATAACGTCAAAATTATCAATTATTACAACCATAATGTAAACTACCTATTAAAATTAAGATGAAGAGAATAATCTTTTACAACATATAATTTAAACTACAGTAAAGAACAATAGACGTGTTAAAAATTGTCTTCTATTATTAGTAGAGTTAATACTTTAAGCTTACAAAGACCTTGAAGATCAATTTTAGAGGTCCTAGTACGCGCACATTCGAAGAATTCTTTCGAAATGTTACCATCGATATCTCCTTATTATCGAAAAAATCTTGCGTTCTAACTCCTTTTGAGAAAAATGCCTAAAACTCAATTTTCTATGAAGGTAAAGAACTAAATTTTACTACTTCTGTAGATAGTGTAAGTCTCTTTAAAAGAAACTTGTATTACAAATCATTAAAGCTATACAAAAGTTTTCCAGAAGGAAACTTAATTAATAATTTAGAAAAGTAAAGTATCTGCCAAATTATAAATGTAGCAGTTATTTTTCCTTATCAATCGCCAGTATGATTACGTTTGAGTCAACCTAATCAAATCGGTTTTTTCAATATCAACAACAACAAAATTATATTTTCAGGCTCAATGGTGACAAACTTATTCAGACGTTTTAAACAAAAATAAGATCTTATTCGTTGTTTCTTCAAATGTCAAAATAAAACATCAAAAAACATACATTCATCGAGCTGGATTTGATCATGCAAACTTCTGCGTACTAGACTAGCACGCTTCCACTAAGCTATCTGGTAATACGTCAAGTAAGGTTTTCTTTACATGATACCTGACAAAGTGTTCAAGCCCGGGGTAGTATATGAAAAGTATACGTAACAATTAATTATATAATTACAAAGATTACCATTGAAACACATCCCACGACTGTTTCGGTCTTATATGACGTCTTATGCTTAAGTTTAAAGATAAAATAAACTATTCTAGAATTATTTTTGTAGAGACTTGGCTTGATTTTGTTTACATTTCTACTATATTATGCGACAGCATAATATATCGATGCTGCGCTAAAACTCTAGTTCGACCCGTTCATAAAACTACAGATATGGTGTATTTTAATAATTGATTGAATCCCACGGTTAACTAACAATCACTTGGCAAATTTTTAATTAAATGTCGTTTGTCATTTTCTATAATTGCGGCCGAGATTTCACGATTGTTAGTTCGGATAGTATGTTTTATGCCTGGTATATATTTAATTTGGTTGCCGTTGATTTATGGTTTATACCTGTTGTATGAATCAATCTACGCGTGGCAGTTAACTACTCTGTGTGTCAGGCATTGTAATTTAACCACTAAGTCGTTTCAACGCATGTTTGGGAATGTTATTTTAATTTGGAAAAAACTCTAAATATTGTGTGCCAAATTAGTTAGAATTTAAAACATAGATTTTTTTGCAATATTTCTAGCCACATGTAAAGTCTCATTCCAGTTACTCTTATACAAAAATATAGCGTTTTCAGAAAGTTTTCACAGATTTTCCACCTGAACAACTTGAGCATAAAGGCTGATAAACGACCTCGACCTCTGCTTTCGCCCAAACAAGATTTTTGCCAAGTTTGATTGAAATCAATTTAGTATTTTTCGAGTTATCGCCCAGATATATATATATATATATATATATATATATATATATATATATATATATATATATATATATATATATATATATATATATATATATATATATAATTTGTGCTTGTTTCACTGACGCACCTGCTTCATCTGAAAATTCAAGCATTACCTCAGTGATTTCTCTAAAATGTTCAAAATAAAATAAGGCAGTCTCGATCCAGGTTCCCCATCACGTTATTACGGGTCTAGGAGGTAATGGTACCCGAGGCAGAACTTCTCTATATCGTTGAAAGGAGCTTTGATGAACACTTTTTTCATATTATTAATGAATTCAGTGACTAAAGTAAATTGCTGTCTAATTTCTTCTGCTACCCTGTTTAACCCGTGAGCCAGGCACGTACAATGAATTAAGTTGAAATACATTTTTTAAATGAATTCCAACTTTGACCATATATGAAGCTGCATCGGTAATCAGTTATCAACTGGTACAGCATTTGGTAGAAACACGTTTGACAGACCCTCTTAAATAAATCTTATTATAGTAATATTATTTGTTTTTTCTAATTCTTTGACTGCAATTAAATAAGGTCTAGATGAAGAAATTTCAGTTAAGGTGCATATCATTAAATCAGCAATGTATCTACCACAAACATCTTGAGTGTCATCAAGTATAACGTAACAAAAATAATTTTTATAAGACTTTTTACTTCTGAAAAAGTTTGCAAATAGCAATTTTCAACCATATTTTTTCTCAAAGTACTTTCACCTGGTATACTTTGTTTACAATATTTTTTCCAAAAACGTCTCGAAGACAGTGTTATTTAATTTTTCTCAGTGGAATGTTAGAAGCAACCATTGCCTTGCATAACTCAAATTTAAAGGTATCCTCTTCTGCTTTCTTTGTTTGGTTTCCCAAACATCGCGGATTGATGCTTTGGATGTATTATTTGAATTTCGTTTTTTACAATTTCTTTGATGCAGAGGTGTCTTACAGTGTTGATCTATGAGATATTTCCTTGCGCTTGTAATCTGTTCGAAAAGAATTCAATATTACTACAGGAATCTACACTTTTTTTTTTAATAAATAGAGTTTTAGGATTGCTTTTATACATTATCCGTGAATTAATTAATAAAAATAAAGCAGTATATTTTAATTTGTATTTCAGTAATTTTTTTATGAACTGCGAGATATTTTAATACTTTATTTAATTTTTTTTCGGCTGAATTTTATAATTTTAGATTATAAAAATCATGTGTCGGAAAATTTAGCAAATAGATACTGGGTTGGTTAATGGCGAAGGTTAAAAAAACAAATAAAATAGATCAGTTGCTTAAAATAAAAAGTAACTTACCACTTTCCCGCATGGTTTACAAAAAACGTTGTCACCATCTACGGAAAGTCCTGAGTGTGGCTGTATCCAGCTTGGCAATTTGAAGCACATTTATTTTACAGTATAAAATAATAAAAACAACCCTACACTAATACTGTCTGAAGATGAAGTTAATTCACTGTGCGTGCAACTAAGCAAAAGCAGCAGAAGCAAACTAAATAAGAGAAACAAATAATTTCAATTCTAGACACTACTGGTGTGTAAATAAATCAGTCCTAATCGCCTTCAATATCTTCTTGCGAGACTTAAGATACGAATAAAATTACCTGGCGGTCAGTCCTTTCAATACATTCTGCAGTTATTATTTAGAATTTCAGACACAATTTTTATGATAGGCGAGCGTAAAACCCTAGTTCTTACGAATTTTAGATTGATACAATACCTACAAATTGCCTTTTGCTATTTATTTCACGTTGATGTAAAGTACAAAGAAAAGAGCGCCATTACCGACAATCCTTCCAAGAATTTGTTTTTATACTCCCACCTACTAGCTACTAGTTTTATTTAGGTAAGGCATGTACAAAGCTAGGAGGCGGTAGATTTTAAGAACCCAGAGGTAGCTCACCCTGTCTAGCGCACTGTCTTATATCTGAGTGAAGGGCTCGAACTATACAATACCAGGAATTTGGAATCTCCTTTCCGCCAGCTACATTTGAACGGCCTATAAATTTACCTTAGCAGTTGCTTACATTGAATCAAGTATATGGCTTTTGTTATATACGGAAACCCCTACAAATTGTAAAATATGCAAATAATGCAAAATATATGAAAATATGCAATTTAGGCAAAATACACTAAAACATGCAACTTATGCAAAAAATATGCGAATTGCATATAATCTGAGCCCTGCTTATAACTGAACATACAAATTTATGACCGTACATAAATATAAAATTAACCTAAATCGATAACACACCCTATATACACAATAAATATAAATAAACATATACAAACTCGAATAGCACAAAACAAACTACATAATAAAACAATAAATACACAATGCCGCCTACAATAATATATATATATATATATATATATATATATATATATATATATATATATATATATATATATATATATATATATATATATTGCTACGCTAATTTCAAATTTTTTTAATTTTTTTTTTAATTTTTTTTTTGAAAATAAGGGAACTGATTTTTATTATCGGTATCCGTTTAAAATAGATATCTACAAGAAAGGAAAGTAAAACTGTCAGAGATGCCACTATAATTTAATTTAATTTGGAAAAACTATAGAAAAACCTACTAAAAATTTAAGTTGATAATTTATTTATTTTAAACCACTACTAATACTAAGGTATGAACCCTTGCCCCAATTTATATGTTGTCTAATTGAAAATCCTTTAACAAAAACAAGCTTTATAAAAGTGTAAGATTAACAATAATAATTATGCGACAGGCTGTTTGCAAACGTATGTGGTTACATTATAAATACAAAGATACGTTATTATTATATTAAGAAATTGAACATCCAAAAGTATCTTATTTAATTTTCACAAGAACAAAAAATAGAACCGTAAATAAGTTCACTTATTTTGGCGAGTCCTTTAACCACAAATTTGTAGGTAACTCTTCGAAGATCGCTCTCTTTCTCTCTCTATCTTCTGGTATGTATAATGATAATATCAGAAAAGTGTTACCTTAGGTTATTGGTTTTTAACCTCTGGGTCAAACTTTGACTGCTATATTGTTTCGTAACACCAAACCAAATAAGTCTTCACTCCGACAAAGCTTAGTTTACCAAATAAATTCAGAAAATTGACGTATGCCGGAAAAGGCCTAATACGCAATTAGACCTTGATTTATAACAACTTTAGGTAGGATAACTAAAAAGGCAATTCAATTCAGAGAACGATATAAATTTCCATCACTTTACCAGCGCCGCAGGTTCTGCACGATACCCACCGTCTCAGCGTTATCGATTTCCTACCTCGTTCCGATAAATATCGAAATATCGGCCTGAAGTAGATATCAGGGAAAGAGAGATAGATCGATACCATTGACAGCGGCGTCGATTGGGGGAATTGAGTATTTTAATTAAAATGACGATCTTCACCCGGAATATGAAACCAACTATGGAGATGATAAATTGAAACGGGGATTTATAAAAATACCACGTTGCAATATATATATATATATATATATATATATATATATATATATATATATATATATATATATATATATATATATATATATATATATAAACATATAAAAAATATAACGGACCTTGGTTTGCGCTCATCTGAAGAAATTTTTTACAAAGCTTTTCATCGTGACCTCATCAATTAGCGAATTTTCTTAATGAAAATTTGCTAATAAATGAAAAGCCAGTACTACTTTGCAGCCTTGAACCATCATGGAATCGCAAATAGACAATTTTTTATTGTGCTAAAAATGGCAAGTTTGGTAAAATTGTGAAATGCGGAAGCTACAAATGAATGAAGGTAGTTACTGGAGACGAAAAACCATGGCTCCGGCGGCAGCGCGACATCACTCTAAGACTGTGATGATAATATTAAACCTGCTAGTTTAAATCAAACAACGGAGAGATTTTTGTCAGCTTGTAAATTTTTTAGATAAGCACTCTCTCTTTACGTTTATTTGTGTGGGTATGAACTCATATTTCCTCCCATAATGAAAACAAAGTGCGCGAATTGCTGAGCTCAAAGACGGAGAATTTACTACTTTATTCATCTAGGTTTGTATAATAAAGTGTATTAGGCGGATCTTTTTACTGTCGGCTTTCCTTCCTGTTTATATTCCTGCAGCGATGCTTGTCGCGTAAATGTCCAACAGTAATCACCCAACAAATTTTTCCCTTTCGCTGCAATGCCCCTTTTACATGTCGTATTTCTCCCAACTCATCACTACCTGTCTTGGAATTTGCTCCAGCTAACAAACACACAGACAATATTATGTTGCTTTGCCCTATTGCGAAAATAATGTCCTTAGAAATGATCTGCAGGAGGATAAGTTTGCCTTTAGCAGAGTTTGTGCGGGAAATATTAACCATATAACTACAGCTGGCAAGAATCGTTATACATACGTTATCAAGAGTATTATAATTAAACAAGTGTACGAAATAAAATCAAATCACCAACATAATCTATTAGTGGTTAAACAGGTTAAGTGGACAAACCGTTTAATTTTTAGCAGATATTTGATATATTGAACATGACTAAAACGGGTAGATTTTAATAACTTTTAAAACAAAGATGCCCGATTTTAAATAACAAGATGCCAAAATAATTCAACAGCACAAGGCGCGATGCAAATTCACATTTTGACAGTAATGTGATACCAGTGAATTTTCATTAGAAAATTCACTAATAGAGAGGCATCGATGGTAAGATTTTTGGAAAGTTTCTTCAAATGAGCGCGAATTAGGACCCCTAGAACGAAACTGCAATGTCAGTTGAAAGATATATATATATATATATATATATATATATATATATATATATATATATATATATATATATATATATATATCCAACCGATAAATCAAAAAATACTTCACCAATCGAACTAAATGTGGCAACTCTCTTCATTTTCTTAATAGCTTGAATGAGTTCGTTAGACAGTTTTGACACTCACACACTTTCAAAAAAAAATGTGAAAACCCGTTTGAAAACCTAATATCTTTTAAATTACTAGAAGTAATTTTGTAGAGTAATTAAGATATAATTTAACGATATTTTGTCACCTTTCATTTAATATTCAATAAAATTGTTGTTTTGTTAAAGAGGAAAAAATAGGGTTTTATTTTTGATTATTTGGTATATACAAGGGCACAGTGTAATAATAAAAAGTTACATAGGTAAGGAAGAGACCTGAACCCACTTGAAATCCCTCAGATAGTGTCGTTTTTTTTTTTTTTTTTCAATCATTTAATAGCTAGCCGAGGCAACATCAACAAAGAAAGGAAATAGGTAAATATACCAGCACATGAATAAATGGTAAGTTTTTCCTTGGTGTATCAAATAACACAAACAATACGACTATCACAAATTTTCATATATTTATTTAATAAAACACAAAATTACATGTTATAAAATATTTATTTACACCTAACATAATTTCTATTTCCTCAAAATAAGTGATCAAATAAAATAATTTCTAGTTTCTTACTGTAAATACAGTATTTAAAAGCATATCTATAATAATTACCACCCAATCTTGGGCCTGTAAAAAACCATATTTTCTTACTATTTAAATTGACACCCAATCGTGGGACTATAGAATTGTAAACTCCCATTCTATTTCAATATATATATATATATATATATATATATATATATATATATATATATATATATATATATATATACATATATATATATATATATATATATATATATATATATATATATATATATATATATATATATATATATATATATATATATATATAAACATTTTAGCTGACGATGTAAATGGGTTCCAGGGGCCCTGATTTGCGCTCATTTGAAGAAACTTTCTAAAAGGCTCACCATCGATACCTCTCTATTAGTGAATTTTCTTAATGAAAATTGACACAAAAGAGAGAAATATTTTTCAGACATTTTACTCTTAAACACATATTGGAAAACTGTGACATTAAAAAGGCATCCGCGCCTATTGGAGTCCCGGAAATAGTTCTTAAAATGTGTCCTGAACTGCAACTTTATGTTGCCTATTTTCGATGTTCTGTTAAATGGGGGGTATTTTCATCTCCACAGAGACATGCTTGAGTTCAGCCTCTCCCCAAAACGAGATACAAGTCCGACTTGGGGAGCTATCGCCCAATTTCTATTCTATTGTTTGTCTAAAATGACGGAACAAGTTATCAATATTGAGCTTATAAAATACGTCGAAAAATCAAAAACCTTATATTATCGCCAATACGGCTTTCGTCAAAACCGATTTACTGACAATTTTATCACAGCTTGAGTTTTACTCTCGATAAATTTGGATTACATGCTGTGATGAAGTATTATTTTATATCGGTCTGTGGTACAAAACGCCTAACTACTAAGTAAGTAATTAATTAAATAGAAAATAATTAAATACAAACTATATAAATAGTTGCTAAAATATTTTTCACCGTGAAATATTTTAAGGCGATTTATATTTAATTAAACAAGTATTTCATACTTATTATTTTATCCGGCTGTGATAAGGTGATAAAATTCCAAGCATCGCGGAGTTTTTGGCCGGCTGTGAGATTCATATAAAAGAAGAAGCAACACGGGATAGAGGAAATATTGTTAATTCAGCTAATAAGCCGAGAACAGTGAGTCGACACCAGTCCGTACCGAGTCCGCTTACGTTTGCCGTCCGAACGCACCTGGTTTGGCCGATTTCCGTATCCGAAAATATTGTTATAAGTGATAATTATCCGTTTTAAGTAATTCATATTTTGTAGCGAATTTTCATATTTTTAAATTATCACGATTCTTACTTCAAATCTCCGCAAGTGAATTATTTCTGCTTTTCTTGACCTATAGACAATTCCTGTATGTTAGATACTTTTGTGAGGATGCTGAGGATTCACAGCTCACCTAAATAATCGAGATATATTAATCTCGGTTTGATCCCGATAGGGACGCTGATGATTCACAGCCTATCTAGGTCACTCCAAGTGATACGTTCCTTTCCAATAAGCCCTGTATACTTCATATGGCTCCAGGCTTTCCGCCCCATACAATATACGCTCTTGTGTTATTTTAGTGAGGACGCTGAGAATTCACCGCTCGCTAAAGTAATCAAGATGTTTGTGTCCCGGTTTGACCCTAGCGGAGATGCTGAGGATTCACAGTTCGCATAGGCCTACCGGGAACTGTCGTCCCGTCTCTCCTTCCACCCTTATGCGCCTTTGACGGAGAGGCTTCAGTCATTACTTTGAACTGGTCTATCGTTATGTGCCGCCCGTCTGCCGTATACGTAATTTAGTAGAATGCCGCTCGTACCTTATATCTCTCTGAGTCCGTACGCTTTATCCAGCACTAGCCCTGGTCGCTTTAGAGAAAGCCGAGTTCTGATTAATGTTATACTCGCATATTTTATTTGTACATAGTTTGTAAATATTGATTTGTATATATCTTTTGTAAATATTTTCTAATCTAAAATATAGGGTTACGGTAAATAAAAGATCTCAATTCATTTGTATCTAACCCCTTATACTTCCAAAATCTGCTACACCTTGCGATAAGCCAGAAGTGGTCGGAGCACGCCGAGTCAGCGATTAAAGCCTGCTCACTCGGGTGTCTAAATTTAGCCTGCAACATCTAAAGGATACCGAACCCTTCTCCACAGTGTTACCCAGGTACTTTGACGGTCAGAGTTTAGTGAAGAGGTCGCAGACATCCTCAACGGGGAGTAAACCCTTTAAAATCTGGCGCCCGAGATCCTCGGATAGTAATCGTCAATCCGTGTCACCGAAAAACGGTCTGCAAGCGAAGTCCTCGTCACAATGCAATTTCATTGGATATGTATGAAGTATTCGATTAGGTCTAACATGCGGCATTCCTCAAATAAGTTTTTCGAAGCAGCGCTCCTTTCATGTCTTTGTCGATGGAATTTCATTATATCAGCATCAAAATTTGCACGTGAGGAAATTATTTTAAAATTTACGTCGTATGTATTGAAAGCGACGTATTCGCATGTTAATGACCCAAGAGTTTTACTTTCTGTTTTACGTGTTCTGTGAATATTTTATATTTAAACGGATCCAACCAAAAGTGCCTAACTTGCATCTCAAACAAAACTAAACATATACGAAAGTATGAGTAGTAAAGAAGCGGACATGGTGGAATTTGGAAAACAGGACGACTGAATGGATAATTTATATAATTCTTGAGGGCAAATAGGCAAATATACCGGCACCAGCTCACCAGTCAACTCCCAGTGTATGTAAATTTAATATAAAGTGTAAGACGCAGTGAACGCAGCAAGATAGCGAGACAACCCTCGCTGAACGGGAGATATAGAGACCTAAAGTCGGACCTTATGGGATCAGTTTGTCGTAAGCTGAATTTTTTATGGAATTCTTCTGTGGCTTTGATGGAGTTCGACGCGTTTTGGAGCCTCACTGACATACTTCCTTGAGAACGGAACGTAAATTCGTCCCTTTTTGCGATATTTAAGGGTTTACGTACTTCTTCAAATTATTCATTCCGGGACAAATTAGTGGAAAGATACCAGGCAAAGTAGCTCGAATAAATTTGAATCTCCAGTCAAGCCTCTTGATTTACTTTTTACGGCAACTTTTTTTGGTGTTTTGTATTTATACAGGGTGGCAACTGCAGGATCAAAATAAAATATCATATGTAAAATCGAATGTTAAGCATAAAGCAAGAAAGTTTTGTCCTTTCCAGGTTGGGCTTCGTTAACGAGATCTTCTAATCGGAATAAAACATAGACGAATCCCCTATTTTATTTTAAATTTTGTGACGGCAAAGACAGTTATTGAAAAATAAATTATATTAAACGTTCCATCAAGTAGGTTGATTAACGCGTGGCAACGCAAAACACGTGAATTGCAATCTTGCGGTGCAAAATTTACCTGGTCTTGAATTTGTTGTACAGGACCGAAAATTCATTCTTCCACTTGTTCAACAGCACTAATTACTCTGCATAAACTAACTGTTTTGCGTGGATCTACATATATAAATCAAGCGGATTGAGATCAGGAAACATAGCAGGCTATTCAACTGAACCGCGTCTTGCGATCCATCGCTCATTGAAATTGTTATTGAGCCACTATACAACACCTCTTCCAAAAAGTGATGCACCATCGTGCTGATACAACATTTTACTTTTTAGGCAAATAGAAATATCATCCAATAAATTTTCAAGTTATTTTCTTAAAAACCCTAGGTATAATTTAAACTATGAGGCAAATTTTTAAAAATTTAAGGCGCAGCAAGTGTGTTATAGTAGTGCATTTTCATAAGAATTGTAAACTATTGGTAAAGTATATTATTAAAACTAATTCTTTAAATTCAAATGGACCCAGGAGATCTATTTTAGAGTCCTAGTTAGCGATTATTTGAAAAAAATTATATTTTACATGGAGCTAAAACATTAAAATTTGGTCTTAGATATAATATGTAGGTACTGCAAGTGTCTTATTTTGTGCTACAAATATCATTAAAGTTACGAAAGTTTTTCAGAAAAGCATTATTTATTTACAAAGGGAATGTACCTGTCAAATTATAAATATGGCAGGTATTTTCCTTATTAATTGCTTGGACGGTTTTAGTTTAGTCAACCCATCCAGTTTTTGCAAACAATAAACAAAAAAGGTTTTTTAAAACAAATTTGTAGTTATCCACGAAGCTCATTATGTTGTTTTTCTTTAATTTAGTACCCACGGTGCGTTTACATAGGTGTTACTATGGTTCAATATTGAAGATTCTAGCTTAAAAGGAAATTGAGTAAGTACACTTGGAGAAACCCAAATCACCACAACACTAATTTCGGAACCCTTACGATCGTTTCGTTGACAAAATAAACATCTTCAGAGAATTTTTCTGCCTCTGAAGATGTTGACTTTGTCAACGAAACGATCGTAAGGTCTCCGAAATAAGTGTTGTGGTGATTTGGGTTTCTCCAAGTGTACTTATTAGTGCTCATCACAGGCTCCAGTTTTTCACTTAGGAAATTGAGTCATCGGATTTCAAATATTTTTACAGAAACTCTCTACCATAATGTGTTTGCTGCACCCAGGCCTTTTTTAACATTTGTTTACTGTTGTTCAATAGGAAATTTATTGAGCTATCGGATTCGAAATATTTTTACGAAAATTTTCTACTATCACATACTTGCACCCAGGCCATTTCCAATACTTATTTGCGGTTGCTGTATCCATACTTTTTGAAACTAATGAAATATTGCAGCTTACTATGTAATACTGACAAACAAGGCAACCTCAAAATCATTTTTGGAAAAATATTTTAAAAAATTTAATAACAAATTAAACGTAAATTGAAAATTTTGGTTCCCTGCTTCGTCGCGGGGGTTCTCCTTCCCCTTCTGCATGCCTACAATCACCCTCAATGCATAAACGACAACAATGTAAACAAGAAAAATTCCTTTGGAGCAACCCCTAAGAAAGTTACAAGACCTGCGGTGAATATAGAGGTTCTGCGCATGATAAACAGGAATTTAAGGAGGTATAGCTGCAAAATTAGATAAAGGTAGTTTAAAGAGGTCCAACTAAGCTGTTTCTTTCGCACTTTCCGCTCACATTTCCTTTTTATATTTTTCTCCACCCAACACCCCTATTCACTCTTGGTCCCGTAACTTTCCTGCGGGCTGTTTTCAAGAATTTTTTCTTGTGGTTTGGGCATATTTTTCTAAACACCCCCCTTAGGCTAATCTGAAAATATACCGAAAATTTAATTTTTATTTGCAAACGCAACGCATCTATTAAATTATAGGTGGCAGGTGCAGTTGGTTGTACCACAGCATAATTTGATTATGCTGTGATTGTACATTGTACACAGCTCCATCAATAAAGTTTTTTGTAACCTAGAGCTGTCCTGACAACATACTAACTGCTCCTGCACCGAGATGGCGCCCCTGTCGTATCTCTCGCAATGTTCTCCAGTCTGACATCTTGCAATAACTTCCGTGGTTTAGATTTTTATCTCCGATTAATTTAAATAGCATAGCAGTACAGATAACGTCATCTGTCTTTGTTCAACGTTGTAAATATTGCATTACAGAATCTGAAGTGATGTCGAGAATTATTTTATTAATAATTTCAAATAATTTTTTTTTCCTTTGATCAAACGACTTGAAAATTGGTACACAACCACGTCTGTCTATGTTCTTTTAAGTTGTAAATTTTCGTTTCAATCACTTGGACAATTTGAGAGATATTGCGTTAATTTAATTTTCTATTAAGAAAAATTGGCCGTTAAGATTTGATAAACGAACTTATCCAAGTCATTAGCAAAGTAAGGGTAACTCCTAAATTTGGTCCAAATCAGAGTTAGCGGTTGTATATATATATATATATATATATATATATATATATATATATATATATATATATATATATATATATATATATATATATATATATACATATATATATATATATATATATATATATATATATATATATATATATATATTGTAACATGTCACACGCGGCAACGCCATTTGCCTTTTTAAGCTCATGAATCGAACCCTCTTGTGACGTCAGCGTCCAAGTTCCCTCAGTGACGTCAATCTCCGCTCTCGATTCTTTTACCGCGTTGGACTCATGGAAGCACGCCTGCGTTTTAACTGATTTTATGACGTGTCTTCGATAACCGAAATTATTAAATACCTGCGATATCTGCCAGAGCTGTCTCTTCTGAATCGACCTTTAAAGATGAGATATCACCATTAACTTTCCATCCGAGAGCAGCATGCTTAAATGGCACCCCGTTAGGGTAGGGCTTTCAACCACATCACCTTTAGGGCAGAGCCCCTTCACAACCATACGTTAGGGTAGGGCTTTCAACCACATCACCGTTAGGGCATGACCCCCTTCAAAAACCTTCACCACGGTACGTAGGGCAGTGCCCTCACAACATAACCGTTAGGGCTTTCAACCACATCATCGTTGAGGCAGAGCCCCTTTAATTCCACCACCATATGTTAGGAAGGAACCTGCAACACCATCATTACAGCAGGGCCCCCTTCAACAACATCACCGCTGGTAGGAAAGCAGCCCTAAACATCACTGTGGAGGCTTTCAATAACAACGCTGTCAGCAAGGAGCCTCTGCAACACCATCATTAGCAAGGACCCCCAGGACAACATTCATAAGGAGTCTCCTTCAACAGCATCATCAAGAAGGACCCCTTCGACCTGGGGCGGAAAGTTAAGTACACTGTTTATCTGTGACTTTCATTCTCTTGCATAAAGTGTGCTCCACAATACATCTTCACAGTGTCACCAATATTTAAATTAAATTAACTCTTTTTCTGTCACATTATTCAGTAAACTTTTACCATCTGTATTATATAGAGTCAATACTTTTTTTAAATAAACAATTTTATTAATAATACCTGCTTTTATTTGTACCACTTAAGACCAACCAACCGCTTGTGCCTGAACTCACAACCCTGACATAATCTGAGATTATTTTAGTTATTTTCATTATATATTTATATTTCGTCGTAGAATTAATTGTCATTATAATATATATATATATATATATATATATATATATATATATATATATATATATATATATATATATATATATATATATATATATATATATATAAACATTTTAACTGACCACCGAAATGGGTTCCAGAAGCCCAGTTCGCGCTCATAAGAAAATTTTTTCTAAAAGTCTCACTATAGATACCTCTCTATTAGTGAATTTTCTTAATGAAAATTCGCAAATAAGAAGCAGTTGTCTATTGAAAACGCGACATCAAGCGTTAATAGGATATACTGGTCTGAAAGCGCTAGTTCTAACTACGTGTGAATCTTATACACATGCTCATTATAAATATCACTTATAAAGTTACGATTTTAGTGATTCAGCGAAGACTGAAACCTGTGATAAGCACTGAAGAGTACACCTTGGAGGGCCCCATTTAGCACATTTTTCAGACTTGGTGATCTTTTTGGTAACAGCGTTAGCGTCTCTAGAGTGGTCAATAGGGATAGGTCCTTGTATATAATGATTTTTTCAACACATGACACATAAATCCATTATGTAAATACATTTACCAAAAATTGATATGATTTGTATTACAGTTATGATTTAAGATAAGAATCAAAGACTGTCTTTGTAGTTTGGGTAAATCAATCTCGGTGCGTTGTGCATTTTCTGCTAGAGTAATGTATGTACTGCCACTGATGCCAAGTGCAGCCGTTTCTGGCCCTCTTTGATGGGAATAATTATAGTGCAGTGTCCGTTTAGCGAAGAGCTGTTCTGCATATGATCGTAGTAGATTTAAAGGAGGCTATGTACGGCATATAATCCATTGCTTCTCGAAAAGTGACCACATAGCTATTAGAGGCTGCGGTCAGACAAGGCTTTATGCTGTCTGCTGTCTGACTTCTGTACTATTTGCTTTTAGTCTCGGTGCTGGTCAAAGCTGCATCGAAGATTGTGTACTTAGATCGACGATCTGGGCGTGTCTTATGGCCTGCATTGCAAAAGCCACAAACAATACACAGGTTTGGTTTATAAGCTTTAAAACAGCTTCTGTTATATCAATTTAATTATATACAGTGTGAAACGACCAAACGGAATAAATTCAGGATCTCAATTATTGTACACATTCATAAAATCCTGAAACAGGTCAATTTTAGATTAAATGATATCCTGCAACGTGAAACCTTCACCTCTACATTCAACCTTCTTTAAAGGAGATTTTCCACCCTCAAATTTCTAAATAGGAAATAGGGACTTGCGGCACACTATTTAAAAGGTCTTTCCATTCTCTACTCAAGAATGCGATTCCTTTAAAATTTATGGCAAAAATTAACAGTTGTTACGCTCCCCTTTTTTTGAGTCCTCTTACCTTTTCATAATCTTACCAACTGTTTGAAAATCCTTAATGACTTCTATATTTTAGTGAATTTTCATTAAGAATATATATATATATATATATATATATATATATATATATATATATATATATATATATATATATATATATATATATACCCTAGCATAGTTTACCTATCCTTGAGATTTGTAATAATGCGCAGAACGTACAAGTTTCTCTCATGACTCCTGTCTGTTAATAAACAGTGGTGTTGTCAGACTGGACTAGAGAGATGGAGATGGGCAAGGGATGGCAGCTTTGGGTGAGGTTGGGTCACCAATGAGACGTATAGCTCTCTTCTGAATGGAATCCAGGATAGCGACTGTAGAAGCGGCAACGACACCCCAGATGTGGGAGCAGCATTCGAGGGTTGGCCTTGTTTGTGAAGTCTATAAGGTATAGAGATTAGCTGGCGAAAAGTATTTGCGAGTACGGAAGAGGAAACCTATTTTTTTAGCAGTCGCTTCTGCAATTGATGTGACATGTTGGTGCCAATTGAGATTTCGATCCACAGAAATGCCAACAAGTCAAAGGCACCCATTACTTTGAATAGTTTGGTTGTTCATTGTGATGGGTCTAGGGCTGGTGTATCTCTTATGAGATAGAAAGCAAGACCGAGATACGGTGGACTTGAATTGTACTAGATTTCTAGTTCTGGAGTCTAATATTTTTTGAAGATCCACAGAGAGAGAACCCTTCATGAGTCTGCAATCCTCATCTAATTGGGCTAAAGAGACAGGCTTAGAATATTGTATATTTGAGTGGAGGGTGCTGTCGTCCACGTAACTGTGAACTGGGTTGGATGTGCTAGAGAGGAGGTCATTGATGTGGAGAAGAAACAAAGTAGGGCCTAAAGCTGAACCTTGTGGAACTGCTGCATTAATTGGATACAGTTTACAGGAATGGCCATCCACGACAACAGAAATACTCCGGTTGGAGAGGACATTTGCTGTCCAGGTACAGAGTTTTGGTAGTAGCTCATAGGCTGGAAGTTAATTAAGCAGCAGAAGAGGTCATTGATGTGGAGAAGAAACAAAGTAGGGGCTAAAGCTGAACCTTGAGGGACTCCTGCGTTAATTGGATACAGTTTAGAGCAATGGCCATCCAGGACAACAGAAATGCTCCGGTTGGAGAGGAAATTGGCTGTCCAGGTACAGAATTTTTGTGGTAGGCCATAGACCAAAAGTTTATTAACAAGCGCTGCGTGCCAGACCTGGTCGAATGCTTTGGATATGTCTAGAGCGACAATCTGGGGTGAATCACTGGGGATTCACCGTGTAGTTCCATAGACTTGTTCCAAGAATGAGTGACAAAGGAAAGGAGGTCGGCAGTTGATTTGCTCTGTTGGAATCCATACTGCCTGTCGTGGATTAGACTGTGTTTTTATAAAATTTTAGTAATTTGGTGTTTATATACTTTTTCGTTATTTTAGCGACGACTGACAGGAGAGAAGAGCCTCTAGTTGCTAGGAAGCCCTTTGGATCCTTTCTTGGGAACAGGTTATACTCGAGCAGTTTTCCAGTTACTAAGGAATATGCCTTTATTGTAAGATATCTGAAACAGACGAGTCAGGACAGGAGCAAGTTCTGGTGCGCATAATTGCTGGGATCTCATCAAGGCCAGAGGCTTTCCTGGTATTAAGAGAAGAGAGCATCTTTCGTACTTTTTTAGTTTTGAAGATGATATCCGTCATTTTATGCGCGACATTGGGGACTGTTTGTGGTTGAACATTTGGAGATGAGTTGAGAGTAGAATTGCCGGCGAACAACGAAGCAAAAAGTTCAGCCTTGCCCAGGGCGATAGAAACAATTTCATCCCCTAAAACAAGCGGTGGGAACGTACTCTTGCAGAAATTATTTCCAATAGATTTAGCAAGAGTCCAGAGGGGTTTGCTGCCGTTGGAGCTTAAGAGGACTTTGTTTTTGATGTGGTTATTTAACGAGTTTTTTGCCTCAGAAAGAATGCGAACATGGCGGTTTCTTGCGTCGTTAAATGGTTGACGATTTTCTTGACTGGGCTTGAGTAGAAATGTTTTGTGAGCTTTGACCTTTTCAAGTCTGGCCTTGTCACGGGATGTAGAGAACTAGGGCTTTTGAGTGGCTGAAGAAGTTTTCTGTGTACGTGGAATAAATAATTCCATGCCAGCTTGGATAATTTCGGTGACGTTTTGTGAGATATCAGAGGGGTCAGGATGAGAGAAGCAGACAGACGCCCATGGAAATGAGGAAACCTAATCCCGCATTTCGTCCCAGTTCGCGGAGTTGTACTGCCAAACGATACGTAAGTGTGATGACTGTGTGATCTCGGGTTGCATTGCGCAGGAAGCAGTGACAATGCCGTGGTCTGAGCGTTCAGGTTTTGTAGTAAGAAGGAGATATAAGGGATTTGAGTTGTGTGTTGGGATGCGAGGAAAGTAAGTAGGCTGCTGAACCCTATTGGCTGAATAATTTATGACTCAAAGGCCTCCGCTGCTCTCCCTTGTGGATCATATTTTGAAAATCCTAGCCATTCCTTATTATGGACATTGAAGTCACCAAGAATAGTGACCTCGGAGGAAGGATATTCTAAAATCAGATGGTAGATTTTTTCAGAAAGGTAATCGAAGAGCTTGACAAAGTTGTTGTCAGAAGGTGACCGGTAAATGCAACAGATGAATTTAGTTGCAGCCCTGAGAGGGAGTTTAATCCAAAGTATGACTTTTCTTCCAGCTTCTAAATTGGGGTATATGGTGCAGGGTAGATTGCTACGGGTGTATGCGCACACGCCTCCATGCAATCTAAAGGAAGTAAGGAGCTCATACTCCGGGAAATTAAGGTGATTAGTGGCTGTTTGGGCACTGATTTTGGTTTCCGTGAGGAAGAGGAGTTGGGGCTTATTAGCCTGGAGGAAATGGTGGACAGAGTTCAGGTTAGAATTTAGGCCACATATATTCGAGAAGGATATTGTAAATCTCGATGCTGGCGCCCCCTGTACACCCCTCTCCCATAGATCCGAATGGAGGGGTATTTTACCTCCGGAACCTTTTGTACAAGGAGCAGCCATCATCATTTTTGTTTATAAGGGAAACAACTCATACACCAAAACCGGAAACGTCCGTTGGGACTTTACCGGCCCTTGATGTAAGGGGTGGTACCTCCTCGGGCGTAAAAAATAATATAAATATGCAACCTTTATTTTGTTCCAATAATAAAATACCAGGTGCCTACTTGGTACCCTTGCAGTTTTCAACATATAATAGCTGAAAAATATAGAGTGTTTCAAAAAGGCGAAACTGCAGTGTAATTTGGAACATTAATAAATGATCAATAAAAAACTTAGTCAATAATTTTTTGCAATTTTTATAATACAATAAGACCCATTGAGTTAGCTAGTATCCAAAATAATTTTAATTACAATAATAAAAAATCTCTGGACGCAGCAAGTGCGTTATGGTAGCCAATTTTCTTTAAAATGTGTTTAATTGAAAATGTCTTTCTTTGATGAAAGCAGGCATCAAACTTGGTTGCCTATATAGTAAAAACAATCTACCATATTTCATCGAAATAAATTTATTGTTTGAAAATATATAAAAAAATTCACAAGTCTGGATGCAGCAAATGTGTTATGGAAGTGAATTTCCATAAAAATGTTTTTAATAGCAAATGCGAGCAGGCATCAATCTGATTACCGGTATAGCCTATGTAGTAAAAACAATGTACTATATTTTATCAAAATTACTTATCGTTTAAAAATATACAAAAATTTTCCGAAAATAAACTTAAATGTTGGTTTCCTAACCAACAAAGCTTACGTTAATAGCAAATTGAGTTATTGAAATTTGAAGGATTTAAAGAAAATTCGGTAAATTTGCAGATTAGCTCTCGAACGCTTTGCAAAACATTGTTTTCTGAAATATTACTAGGACCCCACCTGGATGCACAAACCACAAGAAAAATTTATTGTTCACACCCCCAAGGAAGTTACGGGACTGGGAGTGAATAGGGGTGCTGGGCGGGTAGGTACTAAAAAGAAAATATGTGCAGAAAAAGCAGAGAAAACTGCCTAAAAGCTGTCTATTGGGAGCCATATCCCCATTAAACCCCGCCTACTTCGCACAGCACCCCTATTCGCCCCAGGTCACTTAACTTCCTTGGGGGGTATGAACAAGAAGTTTTTCTTGTGGTTTATGGAACGAGGGTGGTTGTATGCACACGAGGGGGGAAGGAAAATGCCTACCACGAAGCAGACTCCCCGCGCGCTTTGACTTCCGGTAGGGTTGGGGTGGTGGGTGAGGGTGGCTGCTTCGTCGTGAGGATTTTCCTTCCCCCTCGCGTGCATACAGTCACCCTCGTTGCATAAACAACAAGAAAAATGTCCTGTTCATACCCGCCAAGGAAGTTACGGAACCTGTGGGAATAGGGGTGCTGTGCGGGGTAGGCAGGTTTTATAGGGGGATATGGCTTCAAGATGTGAAAAAAGACAACTTTCAAGCCCGTTTATTCGCATTTTCTGCTCATATTTCCTTTTTTACTACCTACCCCTCCCAGCACCCCTATTCACGCCTGGTCCCGTAACTTCCTTTGGGGGTGTGAACAAGAAATTTTTCTTGGGGTTTGTGGATCGGGGGGGGGTCTAGACATGATTCTGAAAACAGTTTTTGGAAAAGCGTTCGGGAGCTAATCTGCAAATTTACCGAAAATTCGCTACCAAAACGCACTTACTGCGTCCAGATCGTACAAATAAATATCCAAATAAGCATCAACTTAACTAAACTGACATCCAAAGCATCAGAGAAAGGGTCTATTTGAAATGAATCTTCTGTAAATGTTTTAGTAAAATGAAGGACAATGACGGTAGAATCTAAAACTTAAGGGTTTGCAGAACACCCTTCTTGGAACATTTTCTTTTCACAATCGATATTTGTTTCACATTCTTTGCCTAAACATTGCCCATTTTTACGTTTAAAATTTCGCGTTTGACGTTTTGAGGAAAACTTAAAAATTTGTTTCTTTAACTGCCCATGACTTCTTTGTCTTTAAAACTAGGGACCTAAATTTTGGTACCGAGTTCACTCTTTATAACGCAAACAATTTGGTTGCCCTTACTTTGTTATTTACGGAGATATGAATTTTTTTAGAAAGAACAAAATTTTCCGGGAAAACCTGGTTCGATTTTCCTGGATAAAGAACTTATCCAAGCCACTTGCAGAAAGAAGGTACTCACTCAAATTTGATCAAGTTCGATCCATTATTTTTTGAGTTATCGGTCGGATATATATATATATATATATATATATATATATATATATATATATATATATATATATATATATATATATATATATATATATATATATATATATATAAATACAGATCTCCTCATTAGCTATTTTTTTCTTAATTCGCTAATATAGTAGCACAGTGCAGAACAAAAACCCTAAAAATTTTTTCAAATAGCCCCACTTTACGGTATGCATAAACATATAAAGTCTACAACTGTTTCGGATATAGGGTTTAGGGGCTCCAAGTCGCGCTCATGTCAACCAATTTCTGGAAAATTCGAAAGTTGTTACCTTTCTAAGCAAAACTTTCTTTATGGAAATTCGCTAGAAACTTTTTCATCCCATGAAAGTAGCTAAAGGCTATTATTACATGTTGTCGTATAGCTTATTGTTTATCAGCATTACACAAATCGAACAATCCATATCACCTTTAATGTATTGTTACATTCAATATTATCTAACAAAACAAATTCATTGTGTATATTGCCTTATCTACATCTCTGGCAATTGTTTAGCTGGACACGCGAAGCATGAACGAACAAGATAAATCAGGCTTTTGTTGCACCGCACGCGAGCTTTTTCTTTCACACACGTACACACACACACTGTCATGTTTTATAGTTTTATACAGACAGACATGTTTATAAACTAAGGGAGACAGTACCATTACTATTTGATTACACTGCAAAGATGCGGTGGACTCGGAACAGAAATAGAAAAAAGTGTATCAGAGACATACGCAGCACCTATAAAGTTCTTGGTACAAGCTTAAACGTGCAAACTAAAGTGTTTTTTGAAAACTCGACGCTACACGGAGTTCGATACATAGCTGAGAAGAATAGGCCGTTCATTGAAAAGTAAGTCATATTTTTTTTCCTAAAATTCTAAGTTAAATAAACTGAAATGTTTGGAGACTTTGAGAAAGCATAAGATATTGTAAGGCTAGATGTATTCCCACCACAGTTAGAACCGTAGACTGATTAGTGTCTAATTAGATCTCGTCAGTACGATATACTAATTGCAGTAAGAACACACCTATAAAGTAATACGGCTATGGTAGCCAGCCTCACAGCACAAAGTGAAATGTAAGACAAGAGTCGCCATCTCGTCGCGGAACCAAGTAGTATGTTGTCACGACAGCTCCACATAACAAAAAAATGTTATTGGTTGGTTCCGCAACGAGATGGCGACTCCTGTCTTATATCTCACTTTGTGCTGTGACGCTGGCTACCATAGCCGTATTACTTTATAGGTGTGTTCTCACTGCAATTAGTATATCGTACTAACGAGCTCTAATTAGAGCGAAACCGGTCTGCGGTTCTAATTGTTGCGAGAATACATCTAGCCTTACATACACTGTCCCTAAGTTACGGAAGAAATGGGCCAGGGCTGACAATTTACAAACTTGTTAGTTATTTTTTCAACAACACACCACGAGGGCTCACAGCCTAAATACTATCGTACCGTGGGTTTCGACAAGGAGGAAAGAAGCAACTTGTTAATTCTGACTTGAAGGTTTGGCGGTTCGGAGGAGAAGGAGAAACATGTCCCGGCAAGGAACTCCACAACTTGGAAATCCTCGGGACAAAAGAGCGGGCATAACAAGATTTTATATGTCTGGTGACCTGGACAGTAAAATGGTGCATTCGCTCTGTTGAAGGCAGTAGGTGGAGGAACTACGGAAGAAAGCTCATCTGAGCAGTGATAGTGCAGATATCTATAAAATAGAGAGATGTCACCAACGGCACGTCGGTGGGAAAGGGATGGCAGCCTTTGGGTGAGGGTAGGGTCACCAATGAGACGTATAGCTCTCTTCTCAATGGAGTCCAGAATAGCGAGTGTAAAAGCGGCAGCGGCAACCCAAATGGAGGACCAGTATTCGAGGTTTGACCTTATTTGTGAAGTATATAAGGTATAGAGATTAGCTGGTGAAAAGTATTTGCGAGCCCGGAAGAGGAAACTTAATTTCTTAGCAGCCGCTTCTGCAATTGATGTGAGATCTTGGTGCCAATTGAGCTTTCGATTCACAGAAATGCCCACAAGTGAAAAGGACTCATTACTTTGAGTAACTTGGTTGTTCATTGTGGTGGGTCTAGGGCTGGTGTATTTCTTATGAGATAGAAAGCAAGAATGAGATTTGGTGGTCTTGAATTGTACAAGATTTCTACTTCCCCAGTCTACTATCTTTTGGAGATCCACAGAGACACAACCTCCATGAGTCTGCGATCCTCGTCTAATTGGGCTAAAGAAAGGGGCTTAGAATATTGTATATTTGAGTGGAAGGTGCTGTCGTCCGCGTAACTGTGAACTGGGTTAGATGTGTTAGAGAGGAGGTCATTGATGGTGAGAAGAAACAAATTAGGGGCTAAAGCTGAACCTTGAGGGACCCCTGTATTAATTGGATACAGTTTAGAGGAATGGCCATCCACGACAACAGAAATGCCCCGGTTGTAGAGGAAATTTGCTGTCCAGGTACAAAGTTTTGGTGGTAGGCCATAGGTCCGAAATTTATTAAGCAGCGCTGCGTGCCAGACCTTGTCGAATGCTTTAGATATGTCTAGAGTGACCATCCGGGATTCACCGTGTAGTTCCATAGACTTGTTCCAAGAATGGGTGACAAAGGAAAGGAGGTCGGCAGTTGATCTGCTCTGACGGCATCCATACTGGCTGTCGTGGATTAGACTGTTTTTTTTTTCAAGAAATTTTATTAATTCCGTGTTTATATACTTTTCCATCACTTTAGAGACGACTGAAAGGAAATAAATAGGCATGTAGTTGCTAGGAAGCGCTTTGGATCCTTTCTTGGGGACGGGTTGTACTCGAGCAATTTTTCAGTTACTAGGGAATGTGCCTTTATTTGAAGAGGTCTGAAACAGATGAGTCAGGACAGGAGCAAGTTCTGGTGCACATTTTGGGATCTCGTCAAAGCCAAAGGCTTTCCTGTTATTAGGAGAAGGGAGCACCTTTCGTACTTTTTTTGTTTTGAAAATAATATCCGTCGTTTTATGCGCGACATTGGGGACTGTTTGTGGTTGAACATTTGGAGGTGGCTTGAGAGTAGAATTGCCGGTGAACAACGAGGCAAAAAGTTCAGCCTTGCGCAGGGCGGTAGAAACAATTTCATCCCCTGAAACAAGAGGTGGAAACGTGCTCTTGCAGAAATTATTCCCAAGAGATTTAGCAAGAGTTCAGAAGGGTTTGCTGCCGTTGGAGCTTGAGAGGACTTTGTTTTTGATGTGGTTATTAAACGAGTTTCTTGTCTCAGAACGAATGCGGACATAGCGGTTTCTTGCGTCGTTAAATGCTTGACAGTTTTCTTGACTGGAATTGTGTAGAAACGTTTTGTGAGCTTTCGTCTTTTCAAGTCTGGCCTTGTCACAGGATTTAGAGAAGCAGGGCTTTTGAGTAGCTGAAGAGGTTTTTTGTGTACGTGGAATAAATAATTCCATGCCAGCTTGAATAATTTCGTGGACGTTTTGTGAGATATCAGAGGGGTGAGGATGAGAGAAGCAGACAGACGCCCATGGAAATGGGGAAGAGTAATCCCGCATTTCGTCCCAGTTCGTGGAGTTGTAGTGCCAAACGATACGTGGGTGTGATGACTGTGTGACCTCTCGTTGCATTGCGCAAGAAGCAGTGACGATGCCGTGGTCTGAGCGACCAAGGGGGCGGTGACTGAAGTCTTATAGCATTCAAGTTTTGTAATAAGAAGGAGATCCAAGGGATTTGAGCTGTGTGTTGGGATGCGAGAAATGTGGGAGTACCCAAACCACCACAACACATCTTTTCAAAGACCCAACGATCGTTTCGCTAACAACGTTAGGATCATCAGTGGAAGAAAAAATCTGTAAGTAAATTACTGCTACAACTGTATTTCTGTAATATTTATGAATGAAATTCTTATGAATGAAAGCTTGAAATATCAACCCCATTATTCTTCAAATGCATTAGAAATTCATAAATTTGTCAGGTAGATGATTAAGGTAGTTCGTCAACCTCGTCTGTTCAACAGAGACACAATAGACGAAGATGCGCCTCCGACTACAATTTACCTTCTTGCGTCTACCTAAGAATTATATAAATACAGTTGTAGCAGTAAATAACTTGGAATTTTTCATCCTCTGATGATCCTAACGTTGTTAGCGAAACGATCGTTGGGTCTTTGAAAAGATGTGTTGTGGTGATTTGGGTTCTTCAAGTGTACTTAGCAGTGCTCATCACAGGTTCCAGTCTTCACATAGTGAAAGCAGAGAGAAGCACAAGAAAATCAACATCATTGTTGGGAGCTTATTAGAAAAAAGCAGCATGTACTGGTAGCGCCTGGCAGCGAACAAGCGATAACCTGTCATGGACAAAAAGACACCATGGGAATAGTCAATGTCAGGAGAGGTGCCTCTCTCTTTAAACATGAAGTACTTCAAAAATCTTCGCTGCGCCTTCTCAAAGCTTAAGACAGGCATGTACCTAATAGTTGGGCGACCACAAAATTGATGCATACTTCCGCTGAGTTTTGACCAGTTAATAAAGAAGGACCTCGAGCACTTGCTTGCCAACAAAATCTCATTCTGAGTGAAGCTGCTACAGTACTCTCTATATGCAAATTAAAACTAAGTTTGTTATCACCGAGGTCTCAGAAAGACAGCTGTGTAGCTTGTAGAACACGAAGCAGCACAGCACTCATCTATATTAGAACACCTATCAAATATAGGACCAAGATTTCTTTGTAGACAAATACCGTCATCTACCAATGAATTCGTAGATATTTAAGTTATAGGCGCAAAGAAGACTTGGAACATCGATCAACTGAACAATCTTAATAATAAAAATGTAGAGAAGGCGGGTCAAAGAACCAAACCCTGAGGCATGTCAGAATCGATGAAAAAAATGATTTGACTGAAAACTGCGGTACTCTACAAAAGTCGCACTATTACAAAAATTAGAAGCAAACAGCTCAGTAAGATAATCAGATAATCCATAGCATGCGATCTTATGTTGAATAATGCCATGAGGTATATAATACTGTCAAAGGCCTCCCTAAAATCAAGATATCAAGACATCAACCTGTTTAGCCACATCCAAATCACCTGAAAAGTATTAAGTAATAAACAGCAAATTGGTGACTGTTGACCTACCACTTATAACAACATGTTGAAATATATTTTTAATCTATCAGATACGTGATATTGTAGAAAAAAAACAAGCAATCTTATTTAACAGAATAAAGCAAGCAGAGTAATATTTTACGTTTTCAAGAGGTAGGAGCACGATAGAAGCAATATATTACCACTCTAAAGAGATGCTCTTTTATCCAACATCCAACGATTTTAGAATTTATCGGCCAATAAGCAAGCTGAATAACTGCAGCACATTCAAAGGTGACTGTGCTAAAATAAATCAACCATTGAATACACTGACGGCGCTTTAAGGTTCAATTACTCGAAACTAAACTGCGATACGTCCTCACTTATATTTTTCATTCTTTTCACATAGATATAATAACATTTTAATAATAATATTTATTTGTCATCAAGAAATTACATGACTTGTCAGGTAAATAATATGTATACACATACGCACAGATGAATACAATAGTTGTAAAGAACACCACAGAAACAATAGGAACAAACAACAAACAAATTACTCTCTGTACAAATATATAGACAACTAAACAACACAAAATACACTTAAAGCCCCTAAGGAGCTGCTTTAATACCTCTCACCAACCAGTACAAAAATACTCTTCCACTGAATACAGTGTCCCCCGGAGCAGAATTCTTTTAACCTCTCTGGAAAATTGTAATTCAGGCATTTCCTTTAAATCCCCGGGTATAAGCCCCTTCCTTCTTTTAGATTGCATGGGGTTGTGTGCGCGTACGTCCGTAGCAATCTAACCTGCACCAGATTCCCCAATTTAGAAGCTGGAAGAAAATACATACTATGAATAAAACTCTCTCAGGGCTGCAACTAAATTCATCTGTTGCATTTATCGGTCACCTTCTGCCAACAACTTTGTCCAGCTCTTTGACTACCTTTCTGAAAAAAACCGACCATCTGATTTCTGAATATCCTTCCTCCGAGGTCACTATTCTTGGTGACTTCAATGTCCATAATAAGGAATGGCTAGGATCTTCAAAAACCAATTAACAAGGAAGAGCAGCGGAGGCCTTTCCAGTCAGAAATTCTTTAGCCAATACGGTTCAGCAACCTACTTACTTTCCTCGCATCCCAACACACAGCTCAAGTCCCTTGGATCTCCTTCTTACTACAAATCTTGGTTGCTATAAGTTATCAGTCACCGCCCCCCTGGGTCGCTCAGACCACGGCATAGTCACTGCTCCCTGCGCAATGCAAGCTGAGGTCACACAGTCATCACACCCACGTATCGTTTAGCACTATAACTCCGCGAACTGGGACGAAATGCGAGATTACTTTTCCTCATTTCCATGGGCGTCTGTCTGCTTCTCTCATCCTGACCCCTATGATATTTCACAAAACGTCACCAAAATTATCCATGGAATTATTTTTTTCACGTACACAGAAAACCTCTGCAGCCACTTAAAAGTCCTGGTTTTCTAAATCCTGTGACAAGGCCAGACCTGAAAAGGTCAAAGCTCGCAAAAAGCTTCTACATAATCCCAGTCAAGAAAACCGTCAAGAATTTAACGACGCAAGAAACCGCTATGTTCGCATTCTTCCTGAGGCAAAAAACTCGTTTAATAACCACATCAAAAACAAAGTCCTCTTAAGCTCCAGCGGCAGCAAACCCTTCTGGACTCTGGCTTAATCTATTGGGAATAATTTCTGCAAGAGCACGTTTCCACCTCTTGTCTCAGGGGATTAAATTGTTTCTACCGCCCTGGGCAAGGCTGAACTTTTTGCCTCGTTGTTTGCCGGCAATTCTACCCTCAACCCACCTCCAAATGATCAACCACCAACAGTCCCCAATGTCGCCCATAAAATGACGGATATCATTTTCAAAACTAAAAAGGTACGAAAGATGATCTCTTCTCTTAATACCAGGAAAGCCTTGACGAGATCTCAGCAATTGTTCTCAAAACATGCGCACCAGAACTTGCTCCTGTCTTGACTCGTCTGTTTTAGACATCTTACAATAGAGGCATATTTCCTAGTAACTGGAAAACTGCTCGAGTACAACCCGTCCCCAAGAAAGGATCCAAAGCGATTCCTAGCAACTACAGGCCTATTTGTCTCATTTCAGTCGTCTCTAAAGTGATGGAAAAGTTTATAAACACCGAATTACTAAAATTTCTTGAAAAACAGTCTAATCCACGACAGGCAGTATGGATTCCGTCGGCGCAGATCAACTACCGGCTTCCTTGCCTTTTTTTGATTTTGGAACTACATGGTGAATCCCAGATTGTCGTTCTAGATATATCCAAAGCATTCGACCAGGTCTGGCACGCAACGCTGCTTAATAAACTACCGACCTATGGCCTACCACTAAAACTCTGTACGTGGACAGCAAATTTCCTCTCCAACCGGAGCATTTCTGTTATCGTGGGTGGTCATTCCTCTAAACTGTATCCAATTAACGCAGGAGTTCCTCAAGGTTCAGTTTTAGCCCCTACTTTGTTTGTTCTTTACATCAATGACCTTCTCTCTAGCACATCCAACCCAGTTCACAGTTACGCGGACGACAGCACCCTCCACTCAAATAAACAAGTATCTAAGCCTGTCTCTTTAGCCCAATGAGATGAGGATCGCAGACTCATGGAGGGTTCTATCTCCGTGGATCACCAAAAAATATTAGACTGAGGAAGTAGAAATCTTGTACAATTCAACCCCATCAAATCACAGTCTTGCTTTCTTTCTCACAAGAGCTACATCAGCCCTAGACCCATCACAATAAACAACCAAGTTATTCAAAGTAATGAGTCCTTTTTACCTGTTGGCATTTCTGTGGATCAAAATCTCAATTGGCACCAACATGTCACATCAATAGCAAAAGCGGCTGCTAAGAAATTAAGTTTCCTCTTTCGGGCTAGCAAATACTTTTCACCAGCCACCTTATATACTTCACAAATAAGACCAAACCTTGAATACTGCTCCCACAGCTGAAGTGCTGCTGCCGCTTCTACACTCGCTACCCTGGACTCCATTCAGAAAAGAGCTGTACATCTCATCGATGCTCCTACCCTCACCCAAAGGTTACCATCCCTTGCCCACCGACGTTTCGTTGGTGACCTCTCTCTCTTTTATAGATATCTGCACGGGCACTGCTCAGAGGAGCTTTCTTCCATAGTTCCTCCACCTGCTGCCCCCAACAGATCTACCAGGGGAACAAAGAGAATGCACGCTTTTACTGTCCAGGTCATCAGACATAGAACATCTTATTATGCCCGCTCTTTTGTCCCGAGAACTTTCAAGTTGTGGAATTCCTTGCCGGCACATGTTTTTGCTTCTCCTCCGAACCTCCAAACATTCAAGTCCAGAATTAACAAGTTGCATCTTTCCTCCTTCTCGACACCCACGGCACGATAGTATTTAGGCTGTAAGCCCTTGTGGTGTGTTGTTGATATAAAAAATATAAAAAAATCACTTGGAAGTCTGTTAACAGCTTAAAACCCAGAAAATTTGCACCCAATTGCGTTCTAATCAGCTAAAGTTTTTTTCTGGTATAATAGGTATGTAATTGTTCATTGGTCAGAAATAAGTCTTTATCTTGATGCACATATTTTAAGCAGGCAAAAATGAACACCGATACTACGGTAAGTATACGCTTGTGCTCGAACAACCCACGGCACCTAGTCTGCCAAGACACGCAGGGCTGCTTCCTGCTTCAGGAGCACATTGCTGCAAGCCTGGACTGAATCCCCACAAAAGCACACCATAACCAGCGATAGAGTGAATGTTGGCAAAATATGCGGTCTTACAGGCCTCCCGGCCTACCACAGCTTCCATTCCCCGCATTGTAAAAATGACCGTTTGTTGTATATGTAGTAGTGGCACAATTACGACTAATTACATTATACAGCCAATATTTATTCTAGCAGCAACTATAACACAAATATAAACTAATAATAACATATATTTAAATTGTGCGAGAAACTCGTTGAATGTCAACCGTGCCGTTGGCTGACATATCGCTGTCGTCGCGTAGCCAGTCGACCACAGTATAATGTTCTGTTATACTGTGGCTCGAGTTATATAACACACTGTCCTCTCAGTAACTTATAGGTTAAGGCGAATTGGAGCACGTCTGGTTCTAGTCGATCTTCGTAGTGGTACAGGTTGATTTGAATCTGAACCACTATTGGCAGGGTTCTCAATATCAGCTTCTGGTGCAGGTATAGCTACAGTGTCATCTATTGTATTCGGAAGGATAAGAGTGTTAGGAAGACGGTCGCATTTGTCATCTACTGTATTCGGAAGGATAAGAGTGTTAGGAAAACGGTCGCATTCTCGATCACTTTGGATGTTTTCGTCTTCAGACAAATTGATAGGTCTGTGCATTTCTGGTGTTTTACCAGAATGTGGAAGCAACTGATCCACATGCTTCTTTTGAATGTTTCCATTTACAAGTGCATCATAATGAAGTCGCCCATTCCTCATGATTACAGTACCGAATAACCATTTCACTTCTGGGTTTTTATAACTCCTTACTTGTACCTTTCCTCTGATTTCAAAGTTTCTTGTTTTGTAGTCATTCTTCACTAGGTTACTCTTGCTCATTTGGGAATTGAGGTATTTTCTTACTAGATCAATGCGAGTTCTTATGTTGCGTTGAAACATCAGCTCAGCAGGCCTGGCTTTGGTCGCAGTATTGGCAGTCTTCCGATATTGCTTAGGAATCTCAGAAGATAAAATTTCAAATCAGGTTTATCAGTTAATTGGCTTCGTAGACTTCTCTTGATAGTTTGGACATATCTTTCTGCCTGGCCGTTAGTGGCAGGATGGCACGGCGCAGAGACTTTATGATGAATACCATTGTTTCGTAAAAAATCTTCAAATTCAGCCGATTTAAAATTGCTTCCATTATCGGACACTAATGTGTAGGGTAATCCAAACCGTGCAAAGATTTCACGTAAAATTCTTATAGTTACTGTATCAGTTATAGACTTGGTCGGAATAGCTTCCACCTACTTAGAGTACGAATTAACCAATCTTTATTCTAGCAGCAACTATAACACGAATATTAACTAATAATAACATATATTTAAATTGTGCAAGAAACTCGTTGAATGTCAACCGTGCCGTTGGCTGACATACCGCTGTCGTCGCGTAGCCAGTCGACCACAGTATAACGTTCTGTTATACTGTGGTTTCGACTTGTATACAACACCGTTGACAACTTTCCAAGCAAGGACGAGACATGAGCAGATCAGGCAAGGCCATCCCCTAGAATTGCACTAAGAAGCTTTAGGCTCGCCCCACCGCTGTGTCTCGCACCCAGTACCAGTCGTTGTATTTTATTTAAGTTTAGTTTTAGAGAGTTTACTTCAAACCACTCATCTGCGTGGTCAAGGCAGGTCCCAGTACGGAGACCCAGATCAATCGTTGCTGTTGATCTGTTAACAAAGCTGTTATCATCGGCATAAAGACCGATCGAATCCGATGCATTGTTGGGCGGCAGATCATTCATATAGATGATAAAGAGTAGGGGACCCAAAATGGAACCCCGCGGAATACCACACTCTACCAAATCTAATCGGATAGCTGTTTATCCCAATACACAACCTGCCTCCTCTCCTTCAGGTAAGACCCAAACAGAGAGGGAGAGAGAGAAGGCTGAACCTCTGACACCATAATGTTCCAGCATCACCAACCAAATACACTTTGAAACTGTATCAAAGGCCTTACTTAGATCACAAGCTACGACTTCAACATGATTTTCTTCATGGAGTCCCACGGCAATACTTATAACAATTTCGGTCAAGGCTGTGTCTGGTCTAATGGCGTTCACTAAATTTAAATCCACCAACTTTTGAATTTAGAAGAAAAAACTTCATCAAACTCGGAATATTAAAAAAAAATTAATAGTTTAAGACAAAAACCTACTTTATTAAGTACTCAAAGTGGCCTCCGTTGTTATCTAAACAATAAAATAGACGACTGTCGAATTTTTTCTAACATTTGAGTTGTTTTAATCGGTAATTTTTCTGAGCGTAATGCTGTTGCAAATTTAGCTCCCCGGTGCCATTTGCGGCTATCAATTTTCCTGGTACGAAGTGATATGGGAACGATAACGCCCATGTCTAATTTAACGATAAATTTCAGATAAAATGAGCCAGTTTTACTTTCTTGATAACTTTGTTACTTATTCGTATTTAGTTTTCGATTTCTTGACGGCTGCAACGACTTAAAATCGAGTCTGTTCTGATTGAATTTTTAAATTTTGAAAACTTCAAACGCATTTAAATCATTTCAATTTAAAATATTCAATTTAAATAAAACTAACAGTCATGGTTTACACTACACAAGAAAGAGTTGAAATAATTTACTTGTATGGTGCTCAGAATAGGTGTGCTCGTAATACCGCCCGAGTTTTCAACGAAAGGCATCCTCAAAAAATGTGGGACACCAATATGTGCTAAGTCTTGGACAAAAATTTGAAGAAACTGGCTCAGTATGTAAGAAAGCAAATAAGCAATCACGCGTTCTTAACGAAGCTGCACAAATTGAGGTTTTAGGATGTTTTGCCGCTGAACCTACGACTTCAATTCCAAAATTCGTGGCATTAACGAATATTTCCGTCGGTTCCATACATAAAGTTTTAAAATTTTACAAGTTCTTTCCTTATAAATTTACCATTCTCCATGAACTCGGCGAAGATGATTATGATAGAAGGATTCAATTCTGTGAATTAATGACTGCCAGAATTTAAGACGATAGGAATTTGGTAAAGAATATTTGCTTTAGTGATGAATCAGCATTCTTTCTGAATGGTTTTGTTAATAAACACAACTGTAGATATTGGGATAATCAAATTCCACAAGTGTTTGTAGAGGGTCATACACAGTTTCCACAAAAAATTCATGTCTGGGCGGGAATTTTTGGAAATGAAATAATAGGCCCTTTGTTTATTGAAGAAAATTTAACTGGTGATTTGCATTTAATTTTTTTGGAAAATTATATTGACCCACTCATAACAGCGTCCTTAGAAAACCAACTTAATGAAGAACGCAACCCACTGCTGGATGAACAAAATTTTCACTATCAACAGGACGGTGCACCACCACACTATGCTTTACGTGTTCGCGAGTAGCTTAATCAAAGAATTCCCGACAAATGGATTGGCAGACGAGGCGCCCTGGAATGGCCCGCCAGATCTCCGGACTTAACACCACTGGACTTCTTCCTTTGGGGGTATTTGAAATCAGTTGTGTACCATAATCCTCCACCAGAGAATATTCAGGTTCTAAAAGATGGGATCACCTAAGCTTGCCGACAAATTACTACAGAAACATTTCAAAACGTTAGACGAGAATTCGTCGATAGACTATTTTATTATTTAGCTAACAACGAAGGGCACTTTGAGCACTTAATAACGTAGGTTTTTGTCTTAAACTGTTAAATAAGTTTTTTTTTAATATTCCGAATTTGATGATGTTTTCTTCTTCTAAATTCAAAAGTTGGCGGTGGATTTAAATTTCGTAAACGCCGTTGGATTAGGATTTTAAATACCTTTAAAATGATGTATATCAAGCTAGATGGTGTCATTTAAAATTATTAAGTTGTGGTGACTGGGGCATAGGAGGTGAAAAGTAAAATTCCAAAAATACTGTTTTTGAACGTGCCCCTTGAAAACCCAACTGACCTGTTTTTTTTTTTAACCAGATTTCCTTGATAAAGAAATTATTAAGGATGGCTAGTTTTGAAATGAAAGCACTGTATAACTCTGGGCAGCACATTGATTTGTTCGTCATCTCCAATATATCTAACTTTCCACAGGAGAAATACTAATACTGCATTTTAAAATCAATTTAACTTATTGTATATTTAAGGCTAGATGTATTCTCACCACAATTAGAACCGTAGACCGGTTTCGCTCTAATTAGAGCTCGTCAGTACGGTATACTAATTGCAGTGAGAACACACCTATAAAGTAATCCGGCTATGGTAGCCAGCCTCAGTATGTAAGGCTAGATGTATTCTCACCACAATTAGAACCGTAGACCGGTTTCGCTGTAATTAGAGCTCGTCAGTACGGTATACTAATTGCAGTGAGAACACACCTATAAAGTAATCCGGCTATGGTAGCCAGCCTCAGTATGTAAGGCTAGATGTATTCTCACCACAATTAGAAGCGTAGACCGGTTTCGCTGTAATTAGAGCTCGTCAGTACGGTATACTAATTGCAGTGAGAACACACCTTTTTTTGGATGCAGGAGGGAGAGATGCCTCATGCAGACCTCATTCACGACACCGTAATGCCGTGGGATATCGAGGTACTGTGAGACTCGTACGCTTAGTACACCTACTCACTAAAACTCCCTCCCTTGGAGTACCAGACCTTAGTCCATACCTCCGTCGGAAAGAATACACACAATGACTTTTAGGTTTGCATGTTTCCATTCTGATTTTGCCGCGGCGGCTTTAGCGGGTAAGTATAAGCTTTGGACTCTTATGCTTATATGGAAGTTGCTCATCGTAGTCGGTGGCACTACAGAGAATAGCATTGGGGTGAGAAGCGGCTTTTGCGAACTGAGTTGTGGATAGTTGAGTTATAAACTCAAGTATCGAAGGCATTTCCAGATCCGAATGAATATGACTGTTTCTGACAAACCGTGGCGCTCCGGTAACCATTCTCAGAACTTTATTCTGGATGATTTGAAGGGTCTTGATGTGTGTTGCGGCCGCGGTGGCCCATTAAGGTGATGCATAGGCCAAGGCTGGCCAGATGACGACTTTGTACATGAGCAATTTGTTGTTCATGTACAATTTGGAATTTCTATTTAGAAGTGGGAACAGCTTCGAGATGAACATCGAGGCTTTTCGTCGGGCGTGTTCGACATGGGGGCACCATGTTAAGTGTTTGTCGAGGAAAACCCGAGGTATTTGGCGGAATCTTTCCAGGGAATTAGACGGTTGTCTAATGATACGTGTTCGTGCGATGTGTGTCTCCTCTTGAAAAATAGGACTGCTGAACATTTATCGGGGCTTATGGCTAGAAGGAATTTCCTATGCCATGCTTGCAGCACGACTACGGCGGTCTGAAGTCGTTTGGTTATTATCCTCGGCTGAGTGGAGCTGCTGAGGATGGTAGTGTCGTCTGCGTACAGTGCGTATGTCACGTTTAGGGGGACTGTCGGAATGTCTGCGACAAATATATTGTACAGCAGAGGAGAGATAGCAGAACCCTGAGGGAGACCAGCCGTGGCTGAGTACGTTCTAGATCTGGCTCCCAGATGTTTGACCTGGCACTTCCTCTGTTTCAGGTATGATAGCAGAATCAGAGGGAGAGGATAATTAAATGATAGAAGTTTGTTTAGGAGGCCCGAATGCCAAACCCTATCGAAGGCTTGAGCAATGTCAAGAAATATTGCACCAGTTGACTTGTTTTTATTAAATTCTTCGGTGATGTTTTTCACCACACGAAGGACTTGGTCTGTTTTTCAGCGATTTTGCCGATGACTGGTAGTAGGCTAATGGGCCTGTAGTTTTGAGGGAACAGCGGATCTTTGCTGGGTTTTTGGATGTTGATAATGTCAGCAAGTTTCCACATGGAAGGAAAATGTTGAAATCGCAACATGGCATTCATAATCGTAACTAGGAAGACCACGGTTTTGCGGGGGAGGTTTTTTAGGGCTACGTTGGAGATTCCATCGTACCCCGGAGCTTTCCTATCTTTTAATGATTTGATTATTTGGGAAACTTCTTCGAAAGTTGTGGGCTCGATAGTTGTGTCTGGGGTGGCGCGAAGCGAACTCCTGACGTAGCGGTGCGTTCTTGCTACATGCGACAGATCAACGTTGTTATAATTCGGGCTGAATTGCAACTCCAGATGATCTGCAAATACAGTAGCTTTCTCCGCATCCGTGTATACGACAACGTTACGGCCGTGAAGTGGGGATATCGGAAGTTTTTGGGAGCGAAGTGCTTTAGCCATTTGCCAGATGGAGTTGTCTTGGGTAGACAGGGTTTGCAGGCGCTCTTCCCAACGATGGTTACGGAATTCTTGTAGAGCGGATCGTACTTGTTTGATGAGTCTGTTTGCGTCTCGTTTGTCGGTGGGGTTTCCGGTTTGTTGAGCCAGTCTACGCACATGATTCTTTTCGAGTATCATTTCTCTGATACTGGACGGAAATGGCGGGAGAACATACCTATAAAGTAATCCAGCTATGATATCCAGCCTCACGGCAACAAAGTGAGATGTAAGACAGGAGTCGCCATCTCGTTGCGGAACCAGTATGTTGTCACGACAGCTCCAAATAACACAAAATGTTATAAAATACAGACTATGTACAACCAACTAACAATTTTGCAAATTGTCAGCCCTGGCCCATTTCTTCCCTAATATAGGGACAATGTATGTAAGGCTAGATGTGTTCTCACCACAATAAGAACCGCAACGACACACTTGTCTTAATGAAAATTCACTAAAATCTAAAATGACAAATTGTTAGTTACAATGTGCGTGTATCGATGTGTATATAAGCGCCCCCGGACAAGTTTCAGACTTCTGGATGCGGAGTTCATTCTTACTATTATTGTTATTATCTTGCTTGTGATAATTCTTAAATAAATTATCTGGTCGCATAGGGTCGATGACAACTGTCAAATTCCTGATCAAGATTTGTTGTTTGCTCCTCATTCATTTAGTGTCCTAGTACTTTACTATAACACCAGGGGCCAAGATAAACAACATAGAGTGCCTGCCGGCTGTTCGGCAAAGTGTAATAGATAAGCCCGTTCATCAATGTACAGATGTCTAGGTTAGATCAGGTAGTAAATTCACGTTCAGTTTAACGGTTATAGGTGCCCTCCCTTGTACCCAGTGCCGTCTGTTCACGTTGATATAAATCCCTCTACCACCTTTGCAATACTCGATTTCCCTTTGCGATATCCAAATAAATGTTTGATCTTGGCCGGGTTAGTTCGGGCTTCTCAATGCCACCGACAATCAGTGAAGGCTCGTCCCGGAGAAGAACTGGTAAAGTTATCAAAACAGCTAACGTAGAAAGTCGACGACTGTAGGGAATTTTCATAAAAATAGCTTACCATTAAATCGAATCTAAGTTAATGAAACGAAATGCGAGTCATAAAGAAATGTAGTAAAGTCCACGGTCACACATCTAGTCGAAAAGAAACATTTAAATTGATCAAGCCTTTCTCTGGGCTCATATGAAGATTATAGGTATTCTTTTTTATCTTAGGATCAAGTTCATAAGTATTACTACATAATAACACCTCCGTGGTGTAGTGGAACGAGTATTTGGCTGCTACACGGAGTGTCTGGGTTCAACTCCCGGTGGTGGCAGTTTCTGTCACTATGTGTGTGTCTGTTGTCTTTTCTATGTAACCTGCCCCGTACAAGCTGTTCAGAGTTTCTGTACGGAACGGTGTCATTGATGTGATATGTGGTGTCACAACATTTCTGTCTGAAAGAAGTCTTCCTAAAAGTTTAGTCAATTTTCATTAAGAAAATTCACTAATAGACAGGTATCGATGGTGAGACTTTTGGAAAGATTCTTCAAATGAGCACGAATTAGGGCCTCTAGAACACAAATCCAAAGTCAGTTAAAAAATTTATATATATATATATATATATATATATATATATATATATATATATATATATATATATATATATATATATATATATATATATATATATATATATATATATATCCAACCGATAACGTAAAAATACTACACTAATCGAAACCAAATTTGGCAATTCCTTTCATTTTGTTAATAGCTTGGATGAGTTCGTTAGACACTTTTGACACTAAAATAATTTTAGAAAAAAATGCAAAAAAAAACTGCTTGAAAACGCAATATGTTTTTAATTATTAATATTAGACTGGGAAAGTAGAAATCTTGTACAATTCAGCTCCACCAAATCTCAGTCTTGCTTTCTTTCTCATAAGAGATACACCAGCCCTAGACCCATCACAATAAACAACCAAGTTATTCAAAGTAATGAGTCCTTTTCACTTGTTGACATTTCTGTGGATCGAAATCTCAATTGGCACCAACATGTCATATTAATTGCAGAAGCTGCTGTTAAGAAATTAGGTGTCCTATTCCGGACTCGCAAATACTTTTCACCAGCTAATCTCTATACCTTATATACTTCACAAATAAGGCCAAACCTCGAATACTGCTCCCACATCTGGGGTGCCGCTGCCTCTTATATACTCGCTATCCTGGACTCCATTCAGAAGAGAGCTATACGTCTCATCGGTAACCCTACCGTCACCCAAATGCTGCCATCCCTTGCCCACCGACGTGCCGTTGGTGACCTGTCTCTCTTTTTCTCTCTTTTATAGATATCTGCACTGGCACTGCTCAGATGAGCTTCCTTTCATAGTTCCTCCACCTGCTGTCCCCAACAGATCTCCCAGGGAAACAGAGCGAATGCACCCTTTTACTGTCCAGGTTACCAGGCATAAAACATCTTGTTAAGCCCGCTCTTTTGTCCCGAGGACAAGTTGTGGAATTCCTTGCCGGCACATATTTTTCTTTTTTCTCCAAACCTTCAAGTCCAGAATTAACATGTTGCCTCTTTCCTCCTTGTCGACATACCCACCGTACGCTAGTATTTAGGCTGTAAGCCCTCGTGGTGTGTTGTTGAAAAAAAACTTAATAGGGGTACAAGCTGCAAAAACTGAGAGCTTAAAGTAATCGAAAACATAGCTGTAGAATTGTGCACACTTCCCTATTAGCGAATTTTCATTAACAAAATTCGCAGTTAGAGAGGTCACGATGAAAAGCTTTTGAAAAAAATTCTTCAGATGAGCGCAAAAACATGTGTACGTGTATATAAATGGATATATATATATATATATATATATATATATATATATATATATATATATATATATATATATATATATATATATATATATATATATATATATATATAGGAGTGATAATTCAAAAAATACTTAGCTGATTTTAACTAAAGTTGGCTCATATCTTCATTGTATTATGACCGCGGACGAGTTCGTATATCAGCTATAACGGACATTTTTTCCCCAAAAATATACAACAATATTTTCCAAAACGCTATATTTTTGTAAGTATCTCAGTAGCTCGAATAAGACTTTACATGTGGATAGGAAAGGTGTAAATATACCTATGTTGTGAATTTTAAATAATTTGGTAAAAATAAAATCCCAAAGTCCAATGCGTGACATACAACAGGTATAAACCGTACATCAACGGTAACCAAACTAAACAAATACCAGGCATAAAACATACTACCCGAACCAACAATCTTGAAAGCTCGGCCGCAATTATGGAAAATGACAGACAACATGAAATTAGAAATTTTCCAAGTGATTGTTATTTAACTGGGGGATTCAATGAATTATTAAAATGCACTATATTTGTAGCTTTATAAACGGCCCCAAATACAGTTTTAGCGTAGCATGGATAGATTATGCTGTGGTTTTAGACTGAAGTCGCATAATATGGTAGAAATGTAAACAAAATCAAGTCAAGTCCATAAAAATGATTCTAAATTAGTTTCTTTTATCTTTAAACTTAAACATAAGACCTCATATAAGACCGAGACAATCCTTGAATGTGTTTCAATGGCAATTCTACTAATTCTGTAATTAGTTGTTACGTATATTTTTTATATACTACCCCGGGCATGAAGCCTGTGTCAAGTATCATTCAAGCAAAACGTAAGTTAACATATCAGCAGATAGCTCAGTGGTAGAGTGCTGGCCTTCTAGGCAGAAGGTTGCATGATCGAATCCAGCTCGATGAATGTATGTTTTTTATGTTATATTTTGACATTTGTAGTAACAATACCGCACAGATTTCATACGTTTTGAACAAAATCTCATTTTTGCTTAAAACGCCCGAATAAATTTGTCACCTTTGAGTCTGCAATTGAAATTTTCAGCAGACATTTTGTTGTTGTTGTTGATATTGAAAAAAACGGTTTGATTAGGTTGACTAAAATGAAATCATACTGGCGATTAACAAGGAAAGATAACTGCTACGTTTATAATTTGGCAGATACATTACTTTTCTAAATATGAATTAAGTTTCCTTCTGGAAATCTTCTGTATAACTTTAATGGAATTTGTAATACAAGTTTCTTTTAAAGAGACTTACACTATCTACAGATATAGCAAAATTTAGTTGTTTCGCTTCATAGAAAATTGGGAATTTTTCTCAAAAGAAGCTAGAACGCAAAATTTTTGATAATAGAGAAATATTGATCTTAACGCTTTCGAAAGAATTTTTCAAATGTGCGCCTACTAGGACCTCTTATATCGATCTTCAAGGTCTGTGTAAGTTTAAAGTATTAACTTTACTAATATTCCATATAATAATAGTGTATAATTCTTATGATATTTCGCTACTATAACGCACTAGCAGCGTCCCGAATTTTTTTATATACTCAACTAGTTTGTCTAATTACAGTAATTTACAGTCTGTATATCTGATATCTGCCACCGCCACTGCCAGTAAAGCTTGCTGCTTTGTTTCTCTCCGATACCGGCAGCTGCTACGTGGTTCAGATTACTGTCTTTTCAGATGACAATTTTCAGATAGCACCTCGTCGCTCTCTATCGTTTCACCCTTGACTTTTAATACTAACACAGATATTTGGCAAAGGTTTTCGACAAGTTTTAATACAACAGATAAGTTTTTTACTGTCGTACTTCTAATGGAATTACTTAAAATTACATATATGAAGTTGCTTCCATACGTTCTCGATTGCTTAAGATATTTAAGACTTTGCCCCATTTAATTAGTTTTCATGCGATATGTATTAGAATAGTTAGGTACCAGTTAGTCACATGCCAGAATACAACGCATAAGATGATTTGCATAATTAATCATAGAAAATAGGGTAACAATATAACAGAAAAATTGCTGATGAAAAAACCTATTATTAGGTAGTCTTTTGAAATATTAACCACAAAAAGTTGAATTAAATCAATCCTTAAGTTAGTTTTAGTAAGTTTTCTGAAGAAAATTAACTAATGAGGAGATCCTGACTTTTTAAAATTGAAAAAAAATTTCCTCAAATGAGCGCAAACTAGGCCCCCTAGAATCCATATCCGGGTTTAGCTTCAGTTTTTATCTCTACATATATAAAGCCTGACGCATTTCTACGGTAAAGCTCAATATAATGAGGAAGTTGCATATAATTTACTTTTGATGAAAAACGTATTTAAAGTACAGCAAAATACTCTAAAAATATATGTCTACAAGTAAACCCCCCTTAAAGTGAACCACTAATTAGTAATTAATTATTGAAATATTGAATATAATTCAAAAAGACAGGGTGGGCGAAAACGCGATCTGATTGGTGAAGAGGTTTGTGACGTCACGATCCGGTACATCTGCGTTTTACGCGGGCATGACATTTTCACGTTGTCTTGTTTTCGTTTGTGTTTGCATCAAATTCTGAGCAGTTTTATCATAATTTTAAGTAGTTTTGGTGTTTAGTGTATAATATAGGTTCAAAGGTAGTAAGTCGTGTTTAATCTAGTTTAGTGCGTGACTGTGTGATGGCTTTAGCAGATTCAGAATCACAATACGAGAATTCGAAAGACATAGCAGTGCCTGGACATAAATATTATAAGTGCTGTATAGTGCCCAAATGTACTACCACAACAATAACTATCCCCAACAAATTATTCTTTAATGTACCTAAGGATGAGAAAATCGAGAAGAAATGGCGTACCTTTTTCTTGTATATTATTTGAGTGGAGAACATTTTGAGGTTATGCTTTTATTTGCATCATATTTTATAAGACATTACTACATAAAATCCAACAAAGGTATTTCCAGGATAAAATAAGGTTCATATCAGACACATACCTCCCAGCTTTTACTTCTTTTAGCTCAGCACCCATGAAATTCGGGTTGTTTCCTAAAAACGCAAACATTGCTAGTAAGTACATAAATTTTTGGTAAACTATAAGATTGTCCTTGGACAAATCCAACTTCTGTAGCCATACTATAAGACTAAATAGTTTTTAAAATAATCAATATGAGTATATATATATATATATATATATATATATATATATATATATATATATATATATATATATATATATATATATTAACAATAATATAAGTTGATAACAATAACTATCCGGCATAATCCGGATAAACACTAATGGTGAGATGGGGATCTCTGTGTGAGTAAGTGAGACTCGTTTGGCCGATACCGGATCGTGACGTCACAGTAGACCGTCTTTGTTTACGGCTGCGTTTTGGCGCGGAGACAATTATTTTGATTTTTTATGTTCTTTTACAGAAAACCTATTAGTTAAAAATTTAAAGTTTATATGGCAATTGATTTTATACAATGTGGGGAATTGGATAAGAGGAGAATAAAAATTCTGGACGCAGCAAGTGCGTTATGGTAGTGAATTTTCATAAAAATGTTTTTAATAACAAATATGTGTGTTTTTTTAAGAAATAATAATCAAATTTGGTTACCAGTATAACCTATGTAGTAAAAAAAATGTGCCATGTTTCATCAATATAACTTTATTGTGTGAAAAGGTACAAAAATTTCCAAAAGTAAACTTAAAGTGTTCCCGAAAAAACACGTTTCTTGGTCAACCTTATAGGTTAATAGCAAATTGAGCTGTTCAAATATGAAACATTTAATAAAAATTTGCTACCATAACGCACTTGCTGCGTCCAGAATTTCTTTTCTTACAAACATGCATTATATTTCGATGGAAAATGCAAAAATGCAATAACATAAGGCGTGTTTGATTAAAAAAAAAGGAAATTTGTATCACCAGCGACTTATGAGCCACCCTGTGATTGTAGAAATGTTATTTTAAGATGTAGCTCAAGACACCCTATAATTAATATATACACATTTTTTTCATATCTTATATAATAACGGATATATTGAGCTTTATTGATTTTTTACAAAAATTCGACAAAAATTATATACCATTAAACGATAAACTCTATAGCTAAGGCTACTGCCAAGCATCAGAGAAAGGGTCTATTTGAAATGAATTTTATGCAAATATTTTAGTAAAATGAAGAACATTGGCGGTTGAAACTAAGACTTTAGGGTTTGTAAAACATCCTTCTTGAGACATGTTCTTTCCATAGCCCGTATTAGATTCAAGTTATTTGCTTAAATGTTGCCAATTTTGACATTTTAAATCGCCACTTTGACGTTTTGAGGAAAACCCCAATTTATTTTTCTTTAAATGCCTATAACTTTTTTGTCTTTTGACCTACATAGCTAATTTTGGTAAGTAACTTACCTATAAGGATATAAACATGCCTACCAAATTTGGTTGCCCTTACTTTGTTAATTCTGGAGATATAATTTTTTTTCGAAAGAAAACACAAAATTTTCCGGGAAGACCTGGGCAGATTTTCCTGGCTAACGAACTCATCCAAGCCATTTGCAAAAGGAATTTTTTCACCAAATTTAATCAAAATCGGCCCATTATTTTTTGAGTTATCGGTGTGATACTTATATATATATATATATATATATATATATATATATATATATATATATATATATATATATATATATATATATATATATATATATATACATATATATATATAAATATATATATATATATATATATATATATATATATATATATATATATATATATATATATATATATATATATATATATATATATATATATATATATAAACTTATAAAAATTGAAACTGACCCCGAATATGTTTTCTGGGAGGCCTAATTAGCGCTCATTTGAAGAAATTTTTTCAAAATTCAAAAGTCGGGATCTCCTCATTAGTGAATTTTTTTTAAGAAAATTCACTAAAAAATGTGCAAATTCCTCATTGTTAGGGGACGCTGCACTTAACCGCAACCGAAATGTAGCAAAGCGCGCACACCACAAGAAAGAGTATGTAAGGTAGATTATTAATCGTGAAAAAAATTTACGGAAAAACTATAAACAAGAGAAAAAATGAGAAATGAAGTTCTTAAAAATCCACCATTTTCACGTTCCGAACTGTCAATTTTCAGCAGCGTTGCCACATTGAATATCAAATTCCTGGAGTGTTTGGCCACTGTAACGAAATAAAAGTATAAAATCCTTTTTACACACAATCCTGCCGACCTGACCGGCAATCGTTAAGTAGACGGGTCCCGTCATTGCGAGAGCGGCATTTCTGGACAGTACTTACTGCTCTATCGGACTGCCTGGCCTGACCTTGACCGAGCTGACATCCCAAAACACTCAGTACCCAGTAACAAGTAAATAGCTTCGAAACTGACAACAACGCTTATCTCCATCTAATATGTCAACCAAACAACAGTCATAACCTTAGGTACAAAAATATAAATTTTTGTTGTAATCTAAACGTTTTTATTGGGTTTATTATTGAAAAGTTATTAAAAAGGAAATATACCACATTGTTTTACTGTATTAAGGTATGTACAACAGTTTTTAGGCCATATTTTATTATAATACGTTTATATGTAGGTGCGGTTAAGTGCAGCGTTCCCTAATTGTTATTATACAAGATACGAGAAGAAGTTGTATATATTAATTATAGGGTTGCTTGAGCTGCATCTTATAAAACTATTTTGACAATCACAGGCTGGCCCATAAGTTGTTGATGATACCTAATTTTTTTTTCGAACACGATTATATTATTGCATTTTTACATTTTTTAACACAATGTGATTCCTCAAAATCTAGGCGCAGTAAGTGCGTTTTGGTAGCGAATTTTCATTAAATGCTTCAAATTTCAATAGCTCAATTTGCTATTAACCTAAGGTTTGTTGACTAGAAAACCAGTTTTCTCGGAAATATTTTAAGTTTATTTTCGTAAAATTTTTGTACATTTTCAAGCAATAAGTTATTTTGATAAAATATGGTACATTGTTTCTACTATATAGGTATATACCGGGAACCAGATTGATGCATGCTTGCATTAAAAAGACATATTTGCTATTAGAAACTTTTGATGAAAATTCACTTCCATAACGCACTTGCTGCGTCCAGGCTTTTAATTTATTTACAGTGAATGCCAAAAAAAATTACAAAAATAATGCAAGAATATATAAGGAATGGATAATTAATTAGTGACATAGTGGGACATATTTTGTAAGGCTAGATGCAATCTCAGCACAAGTAGAACTGTAGACCGGTTTCACTCTAATTAGAGCTCGTCAGTACGGCATACTAATTGCAGCGAAAATACACATATAAAGTAATATGGCTATGGTAGCCAGCCTTCCAGCACTAAGTGAGATGTAAGACAAGGCTGGCTACCATAGCTGTATTACTTTGTAGGTTTATTTTCGCTGCAATTAGTATGTTGTACTGACCAGCTCTAATTAGAGCGAAACCGGTCTACGGTTCTAATTGTAGTGAGAATGCATCTAGCCTTACATACTTTGTCCCTATAATAGGGTAGAAATGGGCCAGGGGTGACAATTTTCTAAATTGTTAGTTGGTTGTATACAGTCTCTATTTTTTCCAATTTTGTGTAATTTGGAGCTGCCGTGACAACATACGACATCTCACTTAGTGCGGGACATATTTTCCTAACTGAATGACCTTTTATACATATATTCAACAGGAATGTGATCAATAGTCGGGATACTATACGATAATAACTGCGTGTTATGATCTCCCATTGTATTTGTAAATGTTTCAGTTTTAATGTCAGCCGAGTGTACATTACAAAATATGTTATCAATACAAGATGCGGAGGCACCCTGTCTTTTACTACTTGTATTTAGTTTATCGATTAATTGACTGAAAATAGGAATTGTTGTAGGTTTACTTTGTTAAATAAAAATTATGGCATATTAAAATCACTATAATAACTTAAACTTGCTACAATCGCTGGAATGGAATAAATTTCTACAAACATTTTGGTCAGATGAAGAACAACTGCTATTGAAACAAAAATATGAGACCCTGTTAAACACATTTCTTGCAATGCCTATTGTTCAAAACCCGCCTTTGTTTGAGAATATGTGTCTAAATATCCCCAATTATAACGTTTCAGATCGAAAGTTTGGCGTTTATAAAATAAAATACATCAAATTTTGGACGCATATTTATGGTACTTTTGACCTTTCTTCACCAAAATAACTCGATCTTTGTCTCTATAATACAATATATTATGTTAATCAGATATATTATTTTGGTATTTTGACCTCCAGTAAGAACCAATTTTTTTTTCTCGTTTATCACATTTTTTTAAAGCTAATAAGCTTAATTTTGGTACATGGTATACATTGTATATGAGAAACATGCGTAATTATAAACAACGAACACAAATGTAGTACAAAATGTAGACAACCTGCATGCAAATAACTAACTTTTGTGAGTTGCATAACATTTTGCTGTGCTGTTAAATTAAAAGAAATTGTCTTCTGGAGCTGCATGAGTGGACAATGTTAGTTACAAATGTTGTACCTTTGACAAAATACCTTGTGTTCAGTATGTAAGGATTTACATTTTACCTGGAACCATTACTGGTCAAAATACACTTAGAAAGCCCCCAAGTATCTAAATATTACCAAAAACCCTGTCTATAATAAATATTTCAAGTTTTAGGTTTCAAAATAATTTTGATGAAAATTCGCTAAGAAATTCTGTATCGTATGAACCGTACTGAATTCCCTATAATATACGTCGAAATCTGAATATTGAAAGACGTTGCATTTTTGTTGGGGAAAATGAATATCTCTATTGTCCTGAGATTCTAACAGAAATAACAGAAACTGACGTAATTATGATGAAATATAGAAAATCGGTTACCAAACGAACGGACGAGTCCATTGTTGTGAAGGTGTGTATAAGAGAACTTCGTGACTTCGCCACCGATTGGAGGTCTCGTTTTATCTCATTCGAAGAATGGAGGCTAGAGAGAGCTCGCGCACAGCCACCAACGGTCACGGTAGGAGCTTTTGCGTGCAGCGGTTAGGAATTGCATAACTCTACACGTTAGCATGAGTCTCTGCCGAGCGTTCGTCGAGTGAACACCCCTTAGTTTCGGTGGCTATTAAATTATCTTAAAAGGGAGTGATAAAATCCTTTATGTTATCTGTACTACGTAATGATTATTGTCAGTGATTGTTTAAAGTAATTTAAACGATTTTTGAGTTTAAATAAACATCATATTCAGCATAAAAACGCGAGTTAGTAAGTTGTGGTTCTTTGTTCCGACCTGTTGATTTCTTGCCTTAATCAGAAAGACTTCCTGGTTATTACCGAACTTTGTGAATTTCACTAGGGCCAATTCACGTTTTAAATGGCGATTTGCAAAGTTTACTAAACTTGGTAATATTCAAATGCTGAATTTAATGCCAATCTTAACCTTCATGTTATTTGTGAATTTTTAACTTTAACGTCTACATTTAAATCGGATTAAACAAATCATCAACTCTTTTCTAGTATCATGCGCGATGAAATCTCACATCATAATAATTGAGTTTAGCCCTGATTTTTCATGAGGTCCTACACTACCAGCATTCCATATGATTGATGGACCTATATTTGATTTACATAAGCATATAATACATCAATGTAGGCATACTCGGATCACTGGATATCGTGTCAGGAAATGAGGTTGCACTTTGGGGTTTTCCCGTGCTACCAAGACCCTGCTTAGAACTTGTATCAACAATCTGCCTAATGTTGGATACGATTCGACAAGAGATACGGAACTTGATGTGATTCTAGGCAAATAGTCGGTTATGATATGCACTTCCCTTCATGTTTGATTAGCGATCATCTGGGTTAACATCTACTATATGCACTTGGAGGAATATCGTATCGTGTTCCATTATTACGACCGGATTAGGAATTACTAGATCAGCATTCAGTTGTTGTGTTTGGCGTGTGTTCAAATCTAATTTGATAGCTGCTGTCGCAGTTACGTAACAAGCAGAAAAGTAGATTTTAAATAATATTGTTAAGCAAATTGATGTTTCGTGTTATTTTAAAAGTGTGTTAATGCTTTGTATCCACAGACAATTACTTCTGCTTATGTGTTTGACAGATCATGAATTATATTATATTCTATAGATGTTCTTTTCTGTGGTTGTTCCAGTAGTTCAAACTGCTATGTAAGAGTGGCTTATTTAACACATTCGAACTTATTTTTTTTTATAATTGTCTATAAAAATTAAAAAGTTCGGGACGCAGCAAGTGCGTTATAGTAGTGAATTTTCATAAGAATTGTACACTATTAGTAAGATATATTATTAAAACTAATTCTTTACATTTAAATGGACCTTGGAGATCGGTTTTAGAGCACCAGTTAGCGATTATTTGAAAAAATTTATATTTTATATGGAGCTAAAAAATTAAAATTTGTTCTTAGATATAATATGTAAGTACTGCAAGTGTCTTTAAAAAAATTGTGTTATAAATTTCATTAAAGTTACAAAAGTTTTTCAGAAATAAATTAACTATTTACAAAGGGAATGTACCTGTCAAATTATAAATATGGCAGGTATTTTTTCTTGTTAATTCCTTGGATGGTTTTCCTTTAGTCAACTTATCCAGTTTTTGCAAACAATAAACAACAAAAAGGTTTTTTAGTAGTAGTAGCAGTGGTGGGGAGGCCAACGCCAAGCAAGTAGGCCGCAATGGGTCCTTTTTGCCAACCCCAGCAACCATGCTCTACTCTTCCTCGGTTCCGTCGCCAAACCGCCTCGACCTCGAGATGCAGGCCATGACGGTCTTCAATTGGACGGTACTTACCTGATTCTTCTGCAGAGTCCCCGATCCGAACAATTATGCTCGAAGACTCCCAAAAGCCTCGCATTCACACAGGTAGTGGTAGGACGTTTCTTCATCCTCGCCACATTCCTGGCAAATGGGATCCCTCTCTACGCCTATCAATGTAAGGTGTCTTCTAAGGGCGCAGTGGCCTGTCAGCACCCCGAGGATGCGGCGAAGCGTAGGTCGACTCCTTCCGAGTAGCCAGACAGCTTTATCTCTGTCCGGCCCCTCCACGAAGTCCCTCGCCTGCCTGCAGCCACCAACCGACCCCCAGTGCCTCTCCATTGCTTCCTCGGTCCACCTGTCTAAGACGACAGAGACTGTCTTCCTACTTATGCCTATCGCAGGCTCCGGGCCACAGAACGGCCGCCGGGAACCGAGTTTTGCGAGATTATTCGCCACCTCATTCCCCGCCACGCCACAGTGTCCCGGAACCCACACCAGTTGCATCTCCTTCGTCCTGGCTAGCCCCCTGAGGGTGTCAGCGCACTCCTGAACCAGGGGTGACCTGATTCTGGCCGCGCAGACTGCCCGGAGGACTGCCTGGCTATCCGAGCAAATGCACACACATTTCTCGGGACTCATCTTCACATCCTGTCTATTGGCCACAGACAGGATAGCATACGCCTCTGTTTCGAATGCCGTGGTGTATGCGCCAAGAGCATAGCTCTCGCGCACCCCCAGGCCCTCGATGTATATTCCTGCCCCGGAGGATTGTTGGTCCTCCAGCCGCGATCCGTCGGTAAAACAGACCAGGCTTGCGGGATGGAATGCAACCTCATTTTCCCTCCACTGATCCCTACTGGGGATCCTGAGGGTGTATGGCCTAGTCAACCTAATATCGTCCTCGACATCCCTCACCTTTATGGCGGAAATCGGAATTTCCTTTTCCACCTCCTTGGCGACTCTTGCATGCCCTATTACTGCTCCCTCTCCGCACCAGTTACCTGAGTCCCGGATTCTAAGATGCGACGCCATAGCCTCCCTTCTGATACAGATGGGAAGCGGTGGCAGCATCAACATGACCTCTAGCGCGGCTGAGGGTGTCGTCCTCACAGCGCCTGTGATACCCAGGATAGCCAGCCTTTGGAGTTTGGCCAGCTTCCTGCTGGTTCTTTGGTTCACACCACACCACCAGACCAAAAGGTTTTTTAAAACAAATTTGTAATTATCCGCGAAACTCATTATGTTATTTTTCTTTAATTTAGTACCCACGGTGCGTTTACATAGGTGTTACTATGGTTCAAGATTGAAGATTCTAGCTTAATGGGACATTTATTAAGCTATCAGATTTAAAATATTTTTACGCAAATTTCCTACCATTACATACATCCAGGTTCTTTCCAACACTTATTTACGGTTGCTGTATCCATACGTTTTGAAAATGATAAAATATTGCAGCTTGCTATGTAAGACTGACAAACAAGGCAACCTCAAAATCATTTTTAGTAAAATATTTAAAGAAATGAAGTGAGATAACAATTCAAACATAAATTGAAAAGTTTGGTTCGCTGCTTCGTTGCGGGGGTTCTCCTTCCCCTTCTGCATGCCTACAGTGACAATCAATGCATAAACAAGAACAATGTAAACAATAAAAATTCCTTTGGAGCAATCCCTAAGCAAGTTACGGGACCTGCTGTGAATATAGAGGTTCTGCGCGCGGTAAACAGGATTATAGGGAGATATAGCCACAGCATAATATTGATTATGCTGTGGTATAGCTACAAAATGGGATAAAGGCAGCTTAAAGAGGTCCAACTAGCTTTTGGACGCAAACTTTTTCCCGGTATTACGAAAGAAATGGTCCAAGGCTGACCTTTTACAATTTGGTTGTACATTGTACACAGCTCTATCTATAATAATTTGTGTAAACGAGAGGTGTCGTGATTACATACTACCTGGTCCTGCACCGAGATGGCGTCCCTGTCGTATCTCTCACAATGTTCACCAGTCTGACATGTTTAGATTTTTATCTACGATTTACTTAAATAGCACAGCAGTACAGATAACGTCATCTGTCTTTGTCCAACATTGTAGATATTGTATTACAGAATCTGAAGTGATGTCGGGGATTATTTTATAATTAATTTTGAATAACCTTATTTTCCTTTCATCAAACGACTTGCAAATTGGTATACAACCACGGCTGTCTATTTTCTTTTAAGTTGTATATTTTCGTTTCAATCAGTTAGACAATTTGAGAGATATTATATATATATATATATATATATATATATATATATATATATATATATATATATATATATATATATATATAAACTATAATAGAATTTATAACACGGCATTTCTGTACTATACAAGGAGAAAGGACTAAGGGCAAAGCTGCAAGGAGACAACCGCATACACGTGTTTCAAGCTTATTAGCCATCATCAGTACGGTATATTCAGGTGAAGATGGGAACACTCTGGATGAAGATGCAAAAATACACGGAGCAACATTTGGTAGACCGCCAATCCAAGGGCAACAACGAAAAAAGCCACAGAGGCAAAGAAATCACATGCGTGGGCATTCGGAGCCCAGGAAGTTATATTAACTATAACAGGATTTATAACACGGCATTTCTGTACTATACAAGGAGCAAGGGTTAAGGGAAAAGCCGCAAGGAGACAACCGCAGGTGATTTCTTTGCCTCCGTGGCTTTTTTGGTTGTTACCCTCGGATTGAGGGTCTACCAAATGCTGCTGCAAATGTGCACTGGTTGCCTGTTGTGACTCCGTGTATTTTTGCATCTTGATCCAGAGTGTTCCCATCTTCAGTTGGATATACCGTACCGATGATGGCTAATAAGCTTGAAACACGTGTATGCGGTTGTCTCCTTGCGGCTTTGCCCTTAACCCTTTCTCCTTGTATATATATATATATATATATATATATATATATATATATATATATATATATATATATATATATATATATATATATATATATATATATATATATATATAAACATTTTACCTGACCATGAAAGTGGGTTTCGGAGGCCCTAATAGCGCTCATCTGAAGAAATTTACCTCTCTATTAGTGAATTTACTTAACAAAAATTCACTTATAATAAACAATCAACTCAACCTGAGTATCGCTGTTTCCCGAAGAAAACTAGATTGGCAAATATACTCGCTGGTTTGTCATTGTCTCTCGAGGGATTCTAACAGCGCGCTATAATCCCAGGTGGTCACACGTCCAAGTACTGATTATGCTGACGTTGCTACATAGTTTATCTGTTCCTTGGGCTCCTATAACAACCTGGAAAGCAATGATCAGAGGCTCACTTTAATGACACCCCAGCCTCTCTCACTTGGAAGCTGCAGCGGCATCAGGTTTTTGGGATCGGAAGGTATTTTTTAAAGTAGTGTTTTATAACATAGATGTAGAGGCTTTTTCTTTGGCTTTAAAAGTGGTCGCTTTCTTCTCGAGCGGAACCAAATTGAATTTACTTAAGCGCATTCGTGACAACCATAAATAAAAATCTGTTGCAAGTTAGAGGATTGTAATCAAAAACCTATATAAAAATAAAGGTAAAGCTGCAGTTTAAGCAGGCCCCCGCGAATTTCACAATCGTTCTTTAACAACGGAAATGCCCTGTCTTTAATACTGGTAATTATTAGCATCTTGGATGACTAAATTTCATCTTACATGCTGTTTTTGTATTAAAATAGCGCTGCAAATTGAATTATAATTTCCACATAGCTGCGATAATTTATTCTCTTCAAAAAGACATTCTCCTGCAATGAATTTAGGGTCGATGACTTGACCACAAAGAAAATATTCGTATTCCTGTACCCTGAAACGTTATCTTACTCGAGTTTTAACGAAAAGATGTCAATTTTCACCAAATCACCCCACATTCATCCCCTAGCCCCTGACTTGAAGGGACCTAAAAAAAATTCTAAGCGTTCCTTTGTCGAGCGTTAACTGGATACTAAATTTGAAGGTGGTATCTGAATTCGTTCGAAAGTTATTGCGCCTGCTAACGACGTTTAAGCACAAAAAAAATTAAATTTTTGTCGCCGATGCGGTACTTCCACACGTCGTGACGATGTGGAAGTAAACAGAATTATAAACTTGTTTCTTGTACGACACATTTCAATGAAAAGTGTTGTATTCTAATAATTAAATAAAATCTTACCTCTGACGATCGTAGTTTGTATAATCGTAAGCAAAGAAAAGTCGTTCGCCCCTTAAAGTAAATTGAATTGCTGATTTTCACGGGAAGTAGCACGCGAGCTGCTCTTATCCAGGGTGAAATTAGTTCGATTGTCGACTCAACAAGAAATCATTTGTAATCAGGGCTTCAGCTGTGTAGTTCGTCTAAAAGTAGGTTAAATAAAATAATTCCGAATACCTATTTTTAGGTTAAGTAGCATTTTAATTAGAAACGGCTTTAAATGCAAAAACCAAACAAAAAAGCAATGGCCTAAGATAGCTGAACGAGACATTAAAATAAGAATTTTCAGGTACAATTTAGACATACAAGGGCCGTTTGATAAATAACTTGGTTCGATATGAAAAAAACATTATTTGAGATTTCATCTAACTTTGTTTTCCGGCGTAAACCCACCGAATGTCAACACACTCACTCAGTGTATCTCCATTTCCTCTAACCCTTTCATAAACTGGTTTTCTTAAGTGCACTCGAAATAGTCCTTGACCACTTGGATGGCATCTTTATTGTGCAGACAAATATTGAGTTTTGGAAAGTCGAGCGGAGCCAAATCGGGTAAACAAGCTGGATGGGGAAGCAGTTCAAAGCAAGTTTCGGTCCACTTTTTATGAGCGACTCAGTTTGAATGGACTGGTGCGTTATTGTGGTAACACAAGCGGTTTGTTTAAGTAATTAGAGGACGTTTATCTGAGATCGCTACCTTAAGCCGCTCCAAAAGGAACGCTTAGTATACGCCAGCAATGGTTTTTCACATTTTTTAATGGCCAGTCAGGCAAATTCCCCTAGCGTCTCAAAAATCTGTCCATATCAGCCTCACAGCTGATAAAATGCATTTAGCCATTTTTGTAGTCGGTTATCCTCATCCAGGCCATTGTATTGATTGTTGCTTATTTTCACGCCGGTTAAGGTGTTGGAAAAAGGCGACGTCGTGACTAAGTCCAAGTTGACCTCCAAAGCAAAAAAGCCAAAGTTGATCTCGTAAAGATGCCATAACAAATCGATGATTAAAAGACACCTAAACCGATCATTAAAAGCACAGCAGCTGCACCCTAGGAAAAGTAAACGTTGATTAGTCGCTGTCACCCATACAAGCAACGGGTACACGGTATTTAATAAAGAAGTTCACCAGGCGACAATGTAGCATCAAGAGTCAAGCACGATGGCCTTAGCTTGCCATGAATAAAGAAAGTCCATTGATTGGTCGTTGTATTCAATAAAAATAATGGGTACATGGTATTTAATAAAATTAATTTATTAGACGACGAGGTATCACAGAGGCAAGGAGGTGACGGTGCCTAGTTGGCCATAACTGAACCAAGTATAAGAAGGCATCAATTGCAAGGTGGTCGTCCATAATCTGACACAGTTAATCAGAAAATACTTGAAATCTGCTGCCGGGTCAGACACTGTCGTTTAGACGAGAGGCAAATGAGCTTGCGGTTCCTTCTGGATGGCACTGGGAAAGGCTTACGTTAGGTCCAGGAAGGAAGCTGGCAAGGCAAGCAAGCTAATAAAAGCCGCTGTCGGCGATAAATCCAAGGCGGCAGACAATAAAACTGCAACGAAAATGAAAAAGGCCCCTAGTCGCACGAAGCCCGCCGGTGCCGGTGCCAGAAAGATTCCCGCTTCCACCTCGGCGAAACTGAGGGCACCTATGAAAACTAAAAACCTAATCTGGTTACACAAAGAAACCGAAGGCGCCACAACCGACAACTGCCAAGAAAAAAACAGCAGCTTCACTCAAGAAAAAGTAAACGTTGATCGGTTACGTTACTGTTTCCCATAAACATAACGGTTACACGATATCTAATAAAAGTCTGGATGCAGCAAGTGCGTTATGGAAGTCAATTTTCATGAAAATGTAGCAAACTAAGTTATTGAAATTTGTAGCATTTAATGAAAATTCGCTACCAAAACACACTTACTTCTTAACTAAAACTACCGCCAAAGTATGAGAGAAACGGTCTATTTGAAATGAAATTTCTGGAAATATTTTAGCAAAATGCAGGACAATGGCTGCTATATATATATATATATATACATATATATATATATATATATATATATATATATATATATATATATATATATATATATATATATATAGTGTGTCCCAAACTGGATGGGAATGTATTTCTATCTCCGTTATTATTAGAGATAAGGAGGCGGTTAAATTAGCAATGTCTTGTAGAATTTCATGCTCGTTCCAAATATGACTTGTATTTTGCCGTGTCTGTTTTCGTTTTCAAATTATTTTGAAAAAAACAAAATTTGTCGATTATTTTTTTCTTCAGTATCTAAGTAGACGTGTCTAAGGCTTACACATTATCAGGAAACTTTTTACAGAGTAATATTTTTGTGCTATTCTAAACTTTGGATTGTCATTTTTTTTGAGCTACATGTATCAACGTTTGTTTTTATTATGGGAGACATTGTGGATTTTTTGCTCATGTGATAGCCTGTGAAAAGAGCTTTCCAATAATGTACAACATGCCTGAGAAATATTGTAATTGCACTGACAATTTCCAAAAAATCTGTTTTGAGGATAGTAGGCTATGAAATCCAATACCAGATAACAAATGACAAAAAACAGTGTTCAAAAAGCAGTAGGCCATGGAGCCTAACAATAGTCTTCTACTTTAACATAATTTTCCGTAATGTATCACGATAAAAAATATTGTGATTTAATTTCCAATAGTTAATTAGGTAAGAATGCTAGGTAATATTATGTGTTTAATAAAGAAACCCGGCAATGACAAGTAGAAACTTAAACTCTACAAATCAACAGAATTAGAAAGGGAAGTCAACAAATAATAAAATGGAAACTTAAAAATCCACTAAATAGAAAATTGTTCAATATGGCGACCGTTTTGTTCAATGCACTTTATACACCTTTTTGAAACATGCCTGCAAACTCTGGTGAGGGTGTTTCGGTTAATAAAATTTATAGCTTCCGTAATTCTGTTTCGTAATTCATTGATATGTTATGGTGGATCGAATTTATACACATCATTCTTCAGAGGACCCCAAAAATAAAAATCCATGGGTGTTATATTAGGACTTCGAGCACACCAATGAACCGGCCCATTGTTACAAATGACAGGATTATTAAAATTTTGGTACAAAAATTCTTTGACGATCCTAGCATTGTGAGCTGGACAACCGTCTTGTTGGTACCAAATCTCGTCTAAATTATCATGAACTCTTCTAATTGTTGGTAAGATATCATTTCTCAATAGATTAAGATACCTTTCCCCATTTAAATTATTTTCAAAAAAGAATGAGCCAACAATGAAGTTACCTGTTTTTTTTTTAAATTAACAGTATTTCACCTAATGAGCCGCACGAAACATTAATGCCAAATCCGTCTTGCAATCGTCTTTCTTCCTTGAGATGGGGATTTTCATTTGCCCAATAATGCCTATTATGGCGATTATACACACCACAATTTGTAAATCTGGATTCATCAGTCCATATTATTTTGAAATGAAAATTTTCATCTTGCTGACATTGTCCTTGATACCCTCTGCAGAATGGAAGTCGCATAGGGTAATCGTCAACATTTAAGCCTTGTACGATTGTAGGTTTGTATGGATGGTAATGACTTTTGGAACGTCAATTTGTTCACCATAAAACCGAACAGATTGCCGAGGGTTTTAGTTTCAAAACGGCATTATTTCTTTCTTCATTTCTAGGCATTGATAGTTTCTTTGCTACCGTCGTTCAACAGATTGGTCACTATCCTGCGAAATATTTTGGTGTTTGGTTGTCGTCGTTCTTAGTAGTTGTTTTAATATGAATTTGCAGCTGCCTCAGTATTTCGGTTAGAACGAATATAACATTCCAACATGTCAGAATATTCTTCATTACTAAACATATTGTTGAATAATGTTTAAAATAAACAGGAAACAAACTATATAGTACAAAATTTTTAGCAACGTGTTAAATACACCTCAAATTGTTCAGATAATTAGGAATGACAGTATTCTTAGTTGTCGTGATAATGTTATATCCATAGCCACCTTTCTTCTGTTGTTTTTCAGTTGACTTACGTTTAAAAATCAAACAATTTTCAAAGGCATTTTCGTAAATCATTAATCTGCTTTTTATTGAGTTCTGTTAGTAAATTTAGTTATTGACTAGGTTTACCTATTTAATTAAATTATAACATTTTTTTAGGATAATGTCGTAATGGAAAATATCATTTGTGATAATAGGCCGATTCACTGGTGTGCTCAAAGTGCCTATTTTTTTATCGTGAATCATTACGGAAAATTATGTTAAAAGTAGAAGTCTATTGTTAGACTCCATGACCTACTGCTTTTTGAACACCTTTTTTTGTAATTTGTTTTCTGGTATTGGATTTCATAGCCTACTATCCCCAAAACGGGTCTTATCAAAATTGTCAGTGCAATTACAAGATTGCTCAAGCATGTTTTACATAATTGGAAATCTCTATCCACAGGCTATCACATGAGTAAAAAATCCAATATGGCTGCCATAATAAAAACAAACGTTGATACCTGTAGCTCAAAAACCAATGACAATATAAAGTTGAGAATACCACAAAAAGATTACTCTATAAAAAGTGTCCTGATAATGTGCAAGTCTTAGACATGTCAGATCAACTCCTACTTAGATATTGAAGAAAAAAAATCGACAAATTTTGTTTTTTTAAAAATAACTCGAATACGACAAGAGGCGCGGCCAAATACAAGTCATATTTGGAACAAGCATGAAATTCTACAAAACATTGCTAATTTAACAGTCTCCCTATATCTAATAATAACAGAGATAGCAATACATTCCCATCCATTTTGGGACACACTGTATATAAATTGAAACTGACCGTGGATATGTCTTCTAGAGAGCCTAGTTTGCGCTCATATAAAAAAAAATTTTTAAAATTAAAAATTCGAGGTATCCACCTTAGTAATTTTTTTAATTCACTAAAAGACAATTGACCAGACGACGCCGTATCACGGATCACGGATGATTGATGAGGACGGCTCTTAGTTATGCGTAAATAAACCATGCGAATGTAATTGTCAGGTGAATTGATTTAAATATACAGAAAAAATGCCGGGTTCCATAAATAAACATATCTGGATGTCCTTGGAGACAAGGACGTTTTTAAAGTGTAATTACTGTAAAAGTCGAACTTCCTGAATCATTTAATTCAGCTTTTCGGTTCTCCAATGGTGACAGAATCGAATCGGAGAATCGCTGATGAATTTTCATTGATTACTTTCCTATAAAGTAGTCGCAAGTCGGTGTTTCTTCGACGTTTGAATCTTATTGGCATTCCCTATTTACTCATTCGAATAATTCAATAAGTTTGTGCAGTTCCTTCCTTTGATTAATAAAATCGCCTACGCCCTCCTGATTTACTGAATATATATTCAAGGAATGTAGACTGATGATTCTGCTAGGAAGTAGTGCTAAAATGAATCAAAGCAAATGTAGACACAGTTTGAATTGCAAACGAAATATTTTTTATTCTTAGGTAAAAGACATCTCACTGTAATTTATAATATATTCTAATTATCCTGTCCTAATAAAACAAAAAAAAAGTTAATTTGACCTAAAAACGTGACATAATTAAAATCTAAAGCTGTAACGCCTTACAACTCGTTGAATAGCGCAAAGCAAAAGAGTAAGGACGTATCAAGTGCGTTACGGCAACAAATTTTCATTTAATATTGATTCTGTTTGCAAAATAGGCAGCGGCAGCAAACCCTTCTGGACTCTTGCTAACTCTATCGGGAATAATTTCTGCAAGAGCACGTTCCCACCTCTTGTTTCAGTGGATAAAATTGTTTCTACCGCCCTGGGCAAGACTGAACTTTTTGCCTCGTTGTTCGCCGGCAATTCTACTCTCAATCCACCTCCAAATGTTCAACCACCAACAGTCCCCAATGCGCAAAAAATTACGGATATCATTTTCAAAACTAAGAAGGTACGAAAAATTCTCTCTTCTCTTAATACCAGGAAAGCCTCTGGCATTGACGAGATCGCAGCAATTGTTCTCAAAAAATGCGCACCAGAACTTGCTCCTGTCCTGACGTGTCTGTTTCAGACATCTTACAATAGAGGCATATTCCCTAGTAACTGGAAAACTGCTCGAGTACAACCCGTCCCCAAGAAAGGATCCAAAGCGCTTCCTAGCAACTACAGGCCTATTTCTCTCCTTTTAGTCGTCTCTAAAGTGATGGAAAAGTATATAAACACCGAATTACGAAATTTCTTAAAAAACACAGTCTAATCCACGACAGGTAGTATGGATTTCGTCATCGCAGATCAACTGCCGACCTCCTTTCCTTTGTCAGCCATTCTTGGAACAAGTCTATGGAACTACACAGTGAATCCTAGATTGTCGCTCTAGACATATCCAAAGCATTTGACCAGGTCTGGCACGCAGCGCTGCTTAATAAACTTCCAGCCTATGACCTACCACCAAAACTCTGTACCTGGACAGCAAATGTCCTCTCCAACCGGAGCATTTCTGTTGCCGTGGATGGCCATTCCTCTAAACTGTATCCAATTAATGCAGCAGTTCCACAAGGTTCAGCTTTAGCCCCTACTTTGTTTCTTCTCCACATCAATGACCTCCTCTCTAGCACATCCAACACAGTTCACAGTTACGTGGACGACAGCACCCTCCACGCAAATATACAATATTCTAAGCCTCTCTTTAGCCCAATTAGATGAGGATCGCAGACTCATGGAGTGTTCTGTCTCCGTAGATCTCCAAAAAATATAAGACTGGGGAAGCAGAAATCTTATACAATTCAACCCCACCAAATCACAGTATTGCTTTCTTTCTCATAAGGGATACACCAGCCCTAGACCCATCACAATTAACAACCAAGTTATTGAAAGTAATGAGTCATTTTTACTTGTTGGCATCTCTGTGGATCGAAATCTCAATTGGCACCAACATGTCACATCAATTGCAGAAGCGGCTGCTAAGAAATTAGGTTTCCTCTTCCGGGCTCGCAAATACTTTTCACCAGCTAATCTCTATACCCTATATACTTCACAAATAAGGCCAAACCTCGAATACTGCTCTCACATCTGGGGTGCCGCTGCTGCTTCTACACTCGCTATCCTGGACTCCATTCGGAAGAGAGCTGCACGTCTCATTGGTGACCCTACCCTCACTGTTATCCCTTTCCCACCAACGTGCCGTTGGTGACCTCTCTCTCTCTTTTATAGATATCTGCACGGGCACTGTTTAGGGGAGCTTTCTTCCATAGTTCCTCCACCTGCTGCCCCGAATAGATCTACCAGGGGAACAGAGCGAATGCACCCTGTTACTCTTCAGGTCACCAGACATAGAACATCTTGTTATGCCCGCTCTTTTGTCTCGACGACTTCCAAGTTGTAGAATTCCTTGCCGGCACATATTTTTCCTTCTCCTCCGAACCTCCAAACCTTCAAGTCCAGTTGCCTCTTTCCTTGTCGACACACACGGCACGATAGTATTTAGGCTGTGAGCCCTCGTAGTGTGTTGTTGAAAAAAAAGGCTATAGCACTGTATAATTTTAATCTTCTGCCTGGGGGTAACCTGATATTGCATATTGCCCGCAGATAGTGTTAAAGTTTTATCAAGAAAATATGACATTATTTATTATTATTAGAAATATCCATCAATCAAGCTATTACGATTTGGTAAAAAAATCTAATCGGATCATGTGATGGTAAAAACTCAAAGTCAAAATTTTGGGAATATTCAGGTTATGCGTTACTTTTGCGGTGCAGTATATATATATATATATATATATATATATATATATATATATATATATATATATATATATATATATATATATACTGCTAATACTAATAAATAATCTGTATGACAAAAAGGATTAAGTTGGGTCATAGACTCCTAAATGAAATGTGTTTCGATGCTAAAGCGATTTAAAATTATATGAATCTGAATAATGCCAAAGCACACTGGACAATACCAGGCAAAGTGAAGCAATATAGTAAGCAATTACATGGAGTGTGCTTTCTGGTTTTGTTTAACTCGTTGGAGTCTGCCAGAAAGTGAGCCTCTACCATATTACAGGATTGAACTACCCTATTTTTATAGTCACTATAAAATCAGCGATGCTCTATTTGCTAATTTGTACTCTGGACTTTATTGTTTGGAATGCCGCCAGTGGGGAAAGAGAAAAAACAGGAAATTCCAGAGATCTCTCTAATTTGTAACCGCAGGCAATCAATCTTGCTAACTAGCGTAATGTACTACTATCTCCAAAAAGACTCCACCTGGAATAGCCAGCCCAGTTATTTCTGTATGCACTTTACGTTATTATTTGCATTTCACACATTCCGGTACTAGAAAAAACACCCAGCTGCGATTGTTCATTTTTTAAAGTGTTTTTTAGTTTATAATTTGCGTTTGCCTGTCGCTGTGAAGAATGTAGCCATTTAAGCGGATAAATATGATAGGTTAAGCGATTGTGACAAAACCGTAACTGAGAGCTGGAGTTTTATTGCGCAAGTAAATGTGTGTTTACCCATTCGGCGCATCGTTTTATCCCCTTCGGACCCATGCATAGATTAGATGCAATATTTGTGATTCACAACTACTTTCGCTCTAAATAGGTCATTATAAACAAAAAACATTTTTTGTCAAATCAATCGATTACTAGAAAAAAAGAGTATCATAGTTGCCACCTTGGGTCTATGTCGATACTTGTTACCTCCTTCAAACAACAACTTAGAAACCAGTGATTGACCTCAGTTGGATATAGATCTGCTCAATATTGAGGTCAAGATCGCCTATAATACCCTACCCTAAAATAGCTATCTATCCAATTATCATATTTAGTAAGATTAGCAATACTTTTAGGAGGTTGACAGATCTGGATATAGCTTGGTACTCACGTTCTTTTTTGTTTTTTGTTTTGCACTGCCTGGAGTCCTATATTTATGGCCTCCCCAGACTAGTGCCAGGTAATATGGAAATTTAGATATCTAGATAATCGTTAGCAAGAAATAATTGTTAGGACATATTAGGGAGGAATTTCTCTTCTATTAAACAGATATATTAATATAACAAAATATATAAATTTATTCATATAAATGAAATTTGGAATAGCAAAGAAAATGAAACAAAAATGGTTGGTAAATCTCAAATAAACATTAATTGCACACAAATAAAAATCAGATAAACAGCAAGAACTTCAAGAAAAAGAAATTATCAATTCACTTACATGACAAAACAATAAGATAAAGATGGTTACATGTTACTAAAATACTGATGTTAGCCACTTGAGCTTTATATATAGGATGAAATACTGTATTTTAGTGCTAAAAAGCAAACACAAATTATTTAGCAAATCATTTGACGTTTGTCAATCAATCGGGTTAATTTTTCAATAACTTTTACTGGCCAGTTCTTTGAGTGAGACTCCAAAAAAAGAATATATAATCCTACGTGAAATTTCTGCATTAATTATTGAAAACAAGATATATGAAAAAGAATCTACAGGTTAGATATTTCACAGACAAAATTTACTGATTACAATTTCAAAAACTATGTGTTTAAATTTACAGATAAAATTCAACAGTTTAAACATGAAATTTACAATTATCCCTATAACACCTCTCTAACACTGTTCAAGTTCGAATTTGTTTACGTTATTTTGGAAAGTTCAAGTTATAAGGCTTCAGATATTAGATTGCTTGCATGAAAATTTCTACCGGTTCAGAGAAAAAGAGTTACACGGACTCACCCTATGTTCCTGTATTGACTTACCTGATGACCCTATGAGGATGCCTTCCAAGTGGGATCAACTATGAGCACTTGAGACAGGTTCACTCCGATTTGGCATGCATACAATCACCCTCAATGCATGAACAACGAGATTTTTTTATGTTAAGCTTTCTAGTGTTTTTTTTTTGAGTATATTTCCTGTCTTTAAATTTCTGCGTTTGAGTTTTGTATCCAAGATACTATATACATATTTATGATAGAGCTAATGTTTTTGCTTGCCCTTCTTTACCGTATTTTTACTGTTCCTAGTAGTAGTAGTAGTAGCAGTAGTTAGGAGGCCAACGCCAAGCAAGTAGGCCACCATGTGCCCTTTTTTCCAACCCCAGCAACCATGCTCTACTCCTCCTCGGTTCCGTCGCCAAACCGCCTCGACCTCGAGATGCAGGCCATGACGGTCTTTAATTGAACGGTACTTACCTGATTCCTCTGCAGAGTCCTAGATCCGAACAATTCTGCTCGAAGACTCCTAAAAGCCTCGCATTCGCACAGGTAGTGGTAGGACGTTTCCTCATCCTCGCCGCATTCCTGGCAAATGGGATTCCTCTCTGCGCCTATCAATGTGAGGTGTTTTCTAAGGGCGCAGTGGCCTGTGAGCACCCCAAGAATGCGGCGAAGCGTAGGTCGACTCCTTCCGAGTAGCTAGACAGTTTTATCTCTGTCTGGCCCCTCCACGAAGTCCCTCGCCTGCCTGCAGCCACCAACCGACCCCCAGTGCCTCTTCATTGCTTCCTTGGTCCACCTGCCTAAGGCGACTTTTACCTATCGCCGGCTCCGGGCCACAGAACGGCCGCCGGAAACTGAGCCTTGTGAGATTATTTGCCACCTCATTTCCCGCTACGCCACAGTGTCCCGGAACCCACAATAGTTGTACCTCCTTTGTCCTGGCTAGTCCTTTGAGGGCGTCAGCGCACTCCTGAACCAGTGTAGACCTGATTCTGGCCGCGCAGACTGCCCGGAGGACTGCCTGGCTTTCCGAGCAGATGTACACACATTTCTCGGGACTCCTCTTCACATCCTGTTTCGAATGCCGTGATTTATACGCCAAAAGCATAGCTCTCGCGCACCCCCAGGCCTTCGATGTATATTCCTGCCCCGGAGGATTATTGGTCCTCCAGCCGCGATCCGTCGGTGAAACAGACCAGGCTTGCGGGCTGAAATTCAACCTCATTTTCCCTTCACTGATCCCTACTGGGGATCCTGAGGGTGTATGGCCTAGTCAACCTAATATCATCCTCGGCATCCCGCACCTTTATGGCGGAAATCTGAATTTCCTTTTCCACCTTCTTGGCGACTCTTGCATGCCCTATTACTGCTCCCTCTCCTCACCAGTTTCCTGCGTCTCGCATTCTGAGATGCGACGCCCCCCTCCTAATACTGATGGGACGCGGTGGCAGCATCAACAGGACCTCTAGCGCGGCTGAGGGTGTCGTCCTTATAGCGCCTGTGATACCCAGGATTGCCAGCCTTTGGAGTTTGGCCAGCTTCCTGCTGGTAGTTTGGTTCACACCGCACCACCAGACCAACGCCCCATAGAGGATTCTCTGCCTGACGATCGCAGTGTAGATCCAGTGAAGGTTCCGAGGATTAACTCCCCAGGTCCTCCCTATCACTCGACGCAGCTGCCAGAAGGTCGCTACTCCCTTCCTTACAACCCGTTCTATTTGCGACCCCTATGTTAGTTTGGAGTCTAGGATCACCCCCAGATATTTGACCTCCCGCCCTAAAGCTAAAGGTTTTCCAAACATCACGGGCGCCCTAAACCCCTCTACCTTCCTCTTCTTGGTGAATAGGAACATATCCGTTTTCGCCGGGTTTACGGAGAGTCCCAGCTCACCACACCACCTTTTGATTATGCTATAGGCAGCTTGCATGGACTCACAGACGACGCCGAGGAATTTGTGACTAAGACTAGCCCACCATCACCGTACGCCTGGGCGTAGAAGCCGCTCTCGGAGAGTCGCTCCAAGAGGCCGTCAATGACCAGACACCATAGATGGGGCGAAAGGCAGCTGACCTGAGGGCAGCCGCCCGTCACCCTGACGTCCAGCCCCCGGCCCCACAACGTCAGCGAATCTCTCTTGTCCTCCAGCATGCTCGCCACCCAGCTTATTAGGAACCTCTGCGTTCCCCTGTCCTATAGGGTGGTACAAACCGTATCCGTCCTTGCCTTATCAAAGGCCCCCTCCACATCGAAGAACACAGCTAATGTGCTCTCCCCGTAGTGTAGTGCCCCTTCCACCTCCCGCGTCACAGCATGGAGCGCCGTTTCCGTCGACTTCCCCCGCTGGTACGCGTGCTGACCTTTATGGAAGGGGTGATCCTTTAGCATCTTTCCCAACATAAACCTATCTACTATCTTTTCTAATGCCTTAAGCAGGATTGATGTAAGGCTAATTAGCCTGTACGCCTTGGCCAGCGTGTAGTCCTCCCTTCCCGGCTGTTCCTAAGTAAATAAAGTAATGTTTTATAACTTTTAATATAGGGCTAAATCACTACATTTTTTATTATAGCCGGAGGCTGTCACCAAGGGTGCCTTTACATTTTAGTACCCCTTAAATGGCAAGGGTAATTTTTAAACATATACTGTATTTCATACTTACCTAAAAAAAATTAAGAATTAACTTCTTGTTATTCTAGTAGAATTCCAAACACAAGTTGACTTTAAAAAGACTACTACATAACAAATTTTGAGCTTTTAGCTTTATATGTAATATATCAGCAAATAAAATCAGAAACTTACTTAGAATTTGCGTTCTGGAGCGGCTACTTCGTGCTCGTTTGAAGAAAATTTTTGAAAATTTAACAGTAGCGATCGCTTTAATGGCGATATTTAATATAAAAATTCGCTGAAAATAAAGTTTATATCTAAGTTGGAGCACCTATATGTTACAGTATCGTTGTTAGTTTTGTTAGTTGCAGTTTCTGTCCGAACCTTCTATTTAATGATCTAGACATGAAACGATAATGAAATCAGAGCAAAACATCTCCACTAACGTTACCTGCTGCGTCTGATCTGTTATTTGCAAATAAATGATTGGCAAATTCGCATGCCTGACAAAAACTACGACACCATTAAAGTCTCTGATGTCTCCATAGACTTCTGCGAGTGTCTCATTCGTCTTCATCCAAGATTAACCAGTCGAACTTCCCAGACGTGATTTAGAGAGTAACGTTTTCTAATGATACAATGATTAATTGTTACATCAGAATAAAAACACTATAACAAATAAACAGGGTAATTCACGATGGACGCTTATTGGAAGTCACCAGAGAAGTTGATTTTTTTTTGTAGTTTCAACGTCGGTCTATTTCTGCGACTATGGCCCATCACCGAAGCCAGGGAGCAGTTTCACCTCACTATCCTGAAAATTTTGCCGAAGCCCTACCTTTCTGTAAGGAGGGAAGGGAGCTGTAACGTGCTCAACACGCTTGGACACGGCACCGACGGCTTTACGCCCCCGACGATATACAGACATTCAACTTACTCACTCGTAAATACAATGCCAAACCACAAGTAAAGTAGTAAAGGCAGCAATATGAAAGTTTCATTTTATATGAACGTGTATTGATATTTAGTCCGGCTGGAAACTTTCCAGCAAGCAAAATTGAATTTTGTTTCTAGGGTGGCAAGTGTGACTTTGTGGTGAGGGTGACAGTAATCTGGATACTTGAGACTCATGTGTTTTTTTTGGGTTTACCCCTGGATTAGAAAATACGCACTCATAATCTAGTACAATCTGCGTAAATTGAATAATAATTTCCAGATAGCTGTGATAACTTATTCTCTTCAGAAAGATATTTTGAAGGAATTAACTTAGGGCCCATGACTTGACCACAAAGACAATATTTGTATTCCTGTATCCATAAACTTTTGAAACGAAATACTTGAGTTTAATTGAAAAAATGTCTATTTTCACCAAATAATCCCTTATTTATCCCTTACCCCCTAAAGCGATTTTACCCAAAAACAATTTGAGGCGTTTCTTTGTCGGGTGCTAACTGGATACCAAATTTGAAGATGATATCTCAATTATTCGAAAGTTATTTCGCCTATGAACAGACAGACGTACATGCCGACATATTGACGGACCGACAAACCGACAAATCGACAGACTGACAGACAAAGAAAAATTGTTTCAGAATCAAGTTTTTTATGTGACCTTTTACGCCGTTTTAGCAATAAAAAAATTCGGAATTTTTGTTAACAGTATTCCAATTTCAGCAGATAGTACCAGATGTTTGATAAAATTAAAATTTTTCTCATAAAGCCTAAAAGGCTTTATTACTCGAGTTTTAACCAAAAAGATTTCAATTTTCACCAAATCACCCCATTCACGGAATTTAGAAAACCAGGGCTTTTGAGTGGCTGAAGAGGTTTTCTGTGTACGTGGAATAAATAATTCCATGCCAGCTTGGATAATTTTGGCGACGTTTTGTGAGATATCAGAGGGGTCAGGATGAGAGAAGCAGACAGACGCCAATGGAAATGAGGCAAAGTAATCTCGCATTTCGTGGCAGTTCGCGGAGTTGTAGTGCCAAACGATACGTGGCTGTGATGACTGTGTGACCTCCGGTTGCATTGCGCAGGAAGCAGTGACCATGCTGTGGTCTGAGCGACCAAGGGGGGTTGGGAAGGAGGGTGACTGATATCTTATAGCATTCAGATCTTGTAGTAAGAAAGAGATCCAAGGGATTTGAGCTGTGTTGGGATGCGAGGAAAGTAAGTAGGTTGCTGAACCATATTGGCTAAAGAATTGCTGACTGCAAAGGCCTTCTCTGCTCCGCTTGTGGATCGGTTTTCGAAGATCCTAGCCGTTCCTTATTATGGACATTGAAGTCACCAAGAATAGTGAGCTCGGAGGAAGGATATTCAGAAATCAGATGGTCGGTTTTTTTAGAAAGGTAGTCAAAGAGCTGGAGAAAGTTGTTGTCAGAAGGTGACCGGTAAATGCAACAGATGAATTTAGAGAGAGAGTTTTATCCATAGTATGTCTTTTCTTTCAGCTTCTAAATTGGGGAGTCTGGTTCAGGGTGCTACGGACGTATGCGCATACACCTCCATGCAATCTGAAGGAAGTAATGAGCTCATACCCCGAGAAATTGAGGTGATAAGTGGCTGTTTTGGCACTGATTTGGGTTTCGGCGAGGAAGAGGAGTTGGGGGCTATTAGCCTGAAGGAAACGGTGAAGGGAGTTCAGGTTAGAATTTAGGCCTTATATATTCGAGAAGGATATGTTAAATCTTGATACTGGCGCCACCTGTACACCCCTCTTCCGGAGATCCACATGAAGGGGTATTTTACCTCCGGAATCTTTTGTACAGGAGCCATCATCATTTTTGTTTATAAGGGAAACAGACTCATACACCAGAACCGGAAACGTCCGTTGGGAACTCACCGGCTCCTTGATGTACGGGGTGGTACCTCCTCGGGCGTGAAAAAATCCTTTACTATCACGTATATAAAAATTTTACTACCACCTGCTTGACTCCAATTAGTCGCCTCGTACGACAGGCAGGAGATACCATGGTTCTATTATTTTAGTTAGTCCCCGGACCACAGGGGACATATAAATTGTAAAACGTGTAAAACGTTACAACTGTATACCAAAGACGATATCTCAGTTTGTTCTAAAGTTATCATGGCCACAAACAGACAGACATGCAGACCGACAGACCGACAAACCAACAGATCGAACGACAGATAAAAAAATTTCGTTCCCAAATCACGTTTTCTATATGTTTTGATACTTATATATATATATATATATATATATATATATATATATATATATATATATATATATATATATATATATATATATATATATATATATATATATATATATATATCGCGAAGGTTTTGACTGGCGCGAAAGTTTCTTTAAGTGATGTAACTTAATTTTGCTGATTTTTCACTAAACAAAGTATCATTTCATACCAAAAATAAAGCTTTCCTTTGAGAGCATACAACCAAAGCTTCGACGCTGTCGCAAGATGGAACATTTTATCCATTCAGCCGTCAGTGTGATATCGGCGATCCTCCACGGATCTAATCTGTTAAGTATTATGAAGTGGAAGAACACTGGATGAAAATCACAACCAATCAAGTTCCAATGTTTTCATTACTAGATATTCTCAGTCAAAAATTTAATTAATAACTACTCACCGCTACGTGCTTCTTGCTCTCAGATATGTCAGATAATCTAGATGGCCTCGTTTATAGATAACACCAAATTGCTTTTTGATGCTAGAGCGAGGTTAAAATTAAAAAGTCTAGAAGTGTGTCATGGTAGTGAATTTTCATAAAAATGTTTCAATTAGCAAATTTTTATTTTATTTTATAAAAGCAGGCATAACATTTTATTATCAATATAAGTTTTCAACATTGTTTAAGAAAGTGCAAACATTTTCCGAAAATAAATTAAATATATTCCCGAAAAAATTGGTCTGACTTTCGTGACCAACGAAATTCTTCTTGCTATTGACACACCTGCCAAAATATAATAATTCATAAAAGCTTGTTAAAAAAAGTTCAAAAAAAATTTCGCCTGAAAAACATTTTTTTACGAAAATTCAAACTCATTTTTTTACAATAACTTATTAAACAGTTATTATTGATTATTAATTACTAAAATTTCACAAAATTCTTACAAACAATGATGATACAAACTGACTTAACTATTTTTACACAATGATTTGTTAACAGAATAAATACAATTCAAACTATATACCTAACCTGAACAAAAAATCTAAAAAAAAGAAAATGTAATTTTTTTTTACTTTTCACGGAAATTTGGACCAGTGAAAGTAAAGAAAACTATAAGCGGAAAAGCTCATATTTTCATGCAACAATCTGTCATAAATAAGAGCATTTAGAGAACTATTAAACCGTGAAGTCTATAACTAAAGCTATTTCCAAAGCATCAGACATTTTCTCTACATAGCCCGTATCCGTTTCAGGTTCTTTGCCTACAAGTTTCCAATTGTGACGTTTCAAATTGCGACAATGACGTTTTAAGAGGAAATACTATACAATTTTCAAAGTAATTTTTCTGTTATTTCTTGACCCTTTTTGCTCAAAAAAACTTAATCTTTGCGTGTAATATACCATAGATTTTGGTATCCACCAAAATATTTTGTTTTTGTGCGTTTCTCTGATCACTAGTGGCACCATTTTTTTAACTTACAGATCTAAGTTTTGGTACATAGTTTTCTTTTTGTGATATAAACCTGTGTACCAAATTTGGTTGCCATAACTCTGTTACTTCCGGAGATATAAAAGTTTTCCGAAAGAAAATACATGATTTTCTCGGAAAAACTGACCAGATTTTCCTAGATAACAAACTTGACCAAGTCATTCGCAAAAGAAAGGTACTCAACAAACTTAATCTCAATCGGCCATTTAATATTTTTGTCATTATCGGTGTGATGCATATATATATATATATATATATATATATATATATATATATATATATATATATATATATATATATATATATATATATATATATAAATTAGAAACTGGCCCAGATATGGGTTTTAGAGGGCCTAGTTTGCGCTTACCTGAAAAAAAATATTCAAAATTCAAACGTCGCGAACTATTTATTAGTGAATTTTTGTTTAAGAAAATTCAGTAAAAGTTATGCAGATCGTCTTAGCTATCTGATACCGTAATTAGTGCGACAAGTTTATTAATGTTCTGTTTGTTTATATATTTGTTTATTTATTTAATTTTTTTCATTTATATATTTATTTATTTATTTATTTATTTATTTATTTGTTTATTTATCTATTTATTTATTTATCATCCTAAATTTTGTGGGTAACTAAATTCTACATTGCGAAGAGTGCTTGTACAAAATGGAGCTTTAATAACACGGATATAGCAGGAAAATTGGTGGAGATGATATCAGTGTTTTTGTATTTCGCTTTTTAAAAGTAGCCCTAAGGTAAGAGTTGGAAATATTTGACGCTCTTACTCAACATTTACATTGAAATTTATATCTTTTACACATACAAGCTAAATGTTCCTATGTATGATACGTTCAATGATTTCTGTTCACAAAAGATATTAATATCACTGTTACCATTTATTTATTTATTTACGCCATCCAACGGCTGTTCGCCATTAATATTATGTGGCTTGAATAAACAATAAGAAAATATATATTCAGTTTGTATTATTTATTACAAATCAAATATTGAATCCTAAAGGATACCTAATGACAAATTTCAAGAGTTTAGAACTACTATTTTAAGAATGGAGGCATACATTTAAAAAACAATCAGATTAGGCAAATTTTACTAAACGTTGGTTTCTGCTACGAAGGTGATGCAGCGAGCGCTTAATTTCAAAGGTGAAATAACCACTCAGACCTGGGGAAACTTCTATTTATATGATAATGATCTAGGCGCTAGCCTCTTGATCGTAATGGGTTCTCCAGGTTTAATCATTTTAAACGGATTGGCTTATGGGGTGATGATATTAGCCAACTTCTGAACGTGTTCTTGAAAGTTAATGGGTTCCCATGTACGGAAGCAGCTTCTGGCGGTGACTCCCTCTTGATCTTATAAGCTTCTGGCGTAGCCCCCCTCTTGAACGTGTTAACTTCTGGGGTAGGCCCATCTTGAACGTGTTAGCTTCTGGCGTCTCTTGAACGGGACGGCTAAATGCAACTAATATTTTTCTACGCCATCATTATTCATTCATAAGCCTGGGCGTCCAATAGACCAGGCAGAGTCCCTGAGGCTAATAAGTCTCATGTCCTTCTTGCTAAAAACAGTGGAAAACTGCTCTACCAGCACATTAGGGTCGGTGCACTGGAAGCATATCCCCTACCCTTGCGGACAATATGCATACAGAGCAGGAGTCTCAACAGAAACAGCACTGCACCAACTATTACTGAAACTGGCGAATCCGCTGGAGAACAGGGAGGTGACGCCGGGGGCCTCCCTAGACATAGAGGGGGCCTTCATCAACACCTCATTCGGATCGGTTCTGGTAGCTGTCAGGAATAGAGGACCTGACTTGACCTGACCTGCTGCAGGTGGATCGGTTCCACGCTTAGGGACAGGGAGATGTTCACCTCACTCGCGGGAGGGACTCTGCTGGCGGGGTGTCCGCAGGGGAGCGTTCTGTCTCCCTTGCTCTGGTGTCTAGTCGTGGACGGCCTGCTGGGGAGGCTCTCGGGAGGGGGGTATGAGATACAGGGCTATGCAGATGACATTGTCATCATAGTACGAGTAAAGGTTACACAGTCAGTGTGGGAGCGCATGCAGACAGCACTGAAAGTTGTGGAAGGGTGAACCGTTGGTCAAGGGCTCGGGGTGAGTCCCGAGAAAGCAACCGTCGTGCCGTTTACGAGGAGGAAGTGCGAGAGCCACAGAAATCTCACTCTATACCGTAGGAGCATTCCAATGGCCAGCGAGGTAAAATATCTTGGGGTCGTATTGGACTCTAAGCTAACCTGCAATGGTCACATTGGAAAAATACTGCGAAAGGCAGTCATGACCTTAGCCGTCACTAGGCGGATATATGGAAAAACGTAGGGACTAAGACCTAGGATGGCCCACTGACTGTACACAAGGGTAGTCAGACCATCGTTAACATACGCGGCACTGGTCTGGTAGCCTAAGGTGACACAATCCTGTGCCAAACAAAAACTAGGCAAGAGCCAAAGGATGGCTTGCCTAGGCATCACAGGGGCCAGATCTTCAACCGCAACAGCCGCCATGGAGGTGTTGCTGGATCTGCTCCCCTACATTTAGTTGTTATGGGGGAGGCCAGGCTAGGACTATACAGACTAGCCTGCAATGGTAGACTGAAGATGAACCCAGGCTTCAGGGGCCACTTTAAAATTCACGAGATCGTGAAGGAGCTCATGCTTGAAATGAGATCAGACTTCGCGAGCCCGCGATTCTGCAGGGAAAACAACTTTACAGTGAAAATCCCCGACCGCAAGCACGCCGGGCATACCACGGGACGCGCTCATCTGGTTCACGGACGGATCCGGCGGGGAGCGTGGGACGGAGGCAGGTGTTTATTCGGAAAGACCGAGGCTAAGTCATAGTATTTCCCTCGGAGCCCATGCAACGGTATTTCAGGCCGAAATGTACGCCATCCTCCACTGTGTGCGGGAGAACAAGAGGAGGGGCTACACCAACAAGCGGATCCTCATAGCCACAGACAGCCAGGCAGCCCTTAAAGCCCTAAGTAGCCCACAGGTAAATTCCTGGCTGATGAGTGAGTGCCGAGACGAGACAAGTAACCTGCCTGGGCAGAATGAGGTCACCCTCATCTGGGTGCCGGGTCACTCGGGGATCAAAGGCAATGAAGAAGCTGACAGTCTCGCGAAGAGAGGGTCAGCAGAGCCATTTATGAGACCAGAACCGGCTCTGGGCGTGACAAAGAGCACTGCCAGGGGAGCCATTAAGTCCTAGGTCAGAAACTAACACAAGGTGTACTGGGCAGACTGTCCAGGGCTCAGACATGGAAAGTCAATAACTGACGAACCCAGTTCAAAGAGGACTATGGAGCTGCTAAATCTTAGCAGGGGACAGCTCAAAAACATAACAGGTCTCTTGACGGGACACATGGCCGTCAAAAAACACCTGCATAAAATCGGGCGGTTCGAGGGGGACCTCACATGCAGACTCTGCGTCGAGGGGGAGGAATCAGCCCAGCACATCTTGTGCGAGTGTAAAGGTCTGGACCGCAAAAGACAACTGATCTACGGTCAGTCTAGACCGGAGACAGAGCAATATTAAACTTCACCCTATCCATCGCTGTGCAGACTAGTTCAAGGCACGGTGATTTTGGAATGAGTGGAATAAGACTAAGGGCATGCACAATCAACCAAAGGTTGCAGTGCTATCGGGACGGCAAGGCCGTGGACGAGCCCTGAGGGAAATAAAAAGGCCATCATTTCTTGGCTGTTAAATTTTATAACATTAATAGGAAGTGAAAGAGAAGGAGATTGTATCAGATTTTCTTCGTATTTATAGCCTTTGGAGACAAGTGGCATTTCTTAATCGCAGAGTCCACGATGACATTCTGTATCAAACCACAAGGTAGAGTTACTCGATGAACATAGGAAATGACATCATAGACGGCAATAATTATGTCTATGGTTAAAATATAATAACAGAAAGTAAATAAAACAGTGTAAAACGTTAATGGCGGGAAGTAGAAGATGCTAAAATAAGAATTTTAAAAAAGTGTAAAAACTGTGTAAAACGGCTAAATGTTGAGGTACAAAAGGTATTTTTGTCATGGCAGATTTTAACTGGTACGTGGAGATAGCGCCTAGTGTCATATGCAAACTTGCCTCCTCCTAAATTAACAAAGCTTTGCAAGCTCTAAGTCTAGATACTGTTATTATATAGGCACAGTAAAGGTATAAATATGTAGCTTGCATTATATCATGCCGTTATAACCGAAGATTTGACAACACCATTTCTAGATACATACAGTAAATTAAACGCCAGTGACATCCCGTTATAAACACCCTCTCGCGGCAACTGCTAAGCGCAGGAATTGTAAAATATACGAGATCCTAGAAATATAATAGCAATTGTTTCGGATGCTCCAACTAATTAAAGTAATATGTTTGCCTACAATTAAGCTGGAGTAAGCTACATTTAATAGTGTTTTGGATAACCCCTATTATCTTAGCTTCTTGAGCGTGAATTTCATATACACGTAGTAAATTTTAGAGACTCTTTGGAAACATAATCCGCGACAACAGCAGGAAAATCATCTCAGTGGAAATCCGTAATTCGTTAGTGATTCTGAAATTTGAAACTTAGAGGGTGTTAATAAAATCGTTAAAACGTAACGCACGACGACCAGGCATCTACGCTAAGAGGGATAATCCGGTGGCTGTGTGACGTGTGGTCGCTTAATGTCACTAGCTCTGGTAGACAAGAACATACAGTGTACTGAATGACAGGAAATTTAATACTTAATTTCAAAAAGAACGTTAGGTATTTTAATTTGAGATGCAGGCATTTATCGTCGCAAAACTACGAGTATAGTACAGGTTTTTCCGTACCTGGAGGACCAAAACAAAATGTCATATGTGAAATTAATTTCTAAGTATAAAACAACAAACAAGTTTTTCTCGGATCGAGCCTCCTTAAAAAATATTCCAATCTAAAGAAAACTAGCCAACTATATATATTCTTCAAAATTTTCTCGCAGTAAATACATTTAAATACTTAATTATAATAGATGTTTAAAAAAGTATGGACGCAGCAAGTGCGTTATGGTAGCGAATTTTCGAAAAAATACTTTTAATGGAAAACATGCCTTGTTTTTAAAATATGGACATTTGGTTAGCATTATAACCTATATAGTAGTAACAGTGTATCATATTTCGTTAAAATAGCTTTGTTGTTTCAAAAAGTACAAAAATTTTCCGAAAATAAACTTTAAAAGTTCCAGAAAAAAACTGGTTCGATTTTCCTGGCCAACGAACCTCTTTAAACTGTTTACATACCTGCCAGGATATAATTATTCACAAACAGCTTTAGGACCAAAATTGAAAAAAAAAATATGAAAATTTTCAAAATTTCTTTTACAGAAAATGATCATTTTTTTACAGAATTTGCCTTCAGTAATGTTCCACTAAATTATGTTTTTCACAAAAATTCGACAACTTTTTTTACAATAACTTACTAAACATCTATTATTAATTACCAATGTATCACAAAAATCTTACAAAAATAAGTTCCACAGAAACACTAAAAACATTTCTGCGAAAACTTTTAAAATTCAGCCAATATTTGAGCGTGCCCGTATACGGCAGCTCGTTTTTTTCGACGAGTAATACAAACAAAAATCTCTCTAAATGCGTCATTTCAATGCGCCTTCGCTGTCTATTGATAAGAACGCCGTTTCACAATTTGTGATATGTGTTTGAAATATGTGCCAAAAACGTGAAAACCTGCAAAACAATTGAAATAACTCAAAAACGATAAACGATATCAATTTTTTTTCTTACAAACATGCATTATAACTCTCTGGAAAACACAAAAGTGTAATAAAATAAGGGGGTGTTCTATTAAAATAAGAAAGTGAAAGTGTGTATCACCAACGACTTATAAGCCACCCTGTGATTGTCAAAATAAGTTTGGAAGATGCAGCTCGAGGTACCCTATAACTAATATATATAGTTTTTTGTCAAATCTTGTATAATAACGGATATATTGAGCTTTGCCGTAGAAAAGCGTCACCCGGTATATGTGTAAACAGACAAAAACTGGAACTAATCCCGTATATGGGTTTTAGGGGTTCTAGTTCGCGCTCATTTGAAGAAATCTTGCTAAAATGTAGACTATTAAACCATAAACTCTATAGCTGAAACTACTGCCAAAGCATTAGAAAAAGGGTCTGTTTCAAATGGATTTTCCGATAATATTCTAGTAAAATGAAGAACAATAATGGTTGAAGCTTTGTATAACACACTTATTATGACATCTTCTACACAATCAGTATTTATTTTAGATTATTTGTCTGAAAATTGCAAATTTTTACGTTTCAAATCTCGACTTTGACGTTTTAAGGAGAAAAATGATATAATTTTGAAAATATTTTTTCCGCTGCTTCTTGACCTTTTTGCGTCAAGAAATCTTAACCGTTGTATGTAATATTCAATTGGTTTTGTTAACCAGAGAAAAAATTTTGTTTCTGTGCTTTCCTTTGATCACCAGTGGCGGACAGATTTTTTTCTTTTAAATGTTAATACCTTTTAGTGAATTTTCTTTAGAAAAAATCACTAATGAGATTCCGACTTTTGAATTGAAAAAAAAATTCAAATGGGCTCTAACTAGGCTCCCTAGAATACATATCCGGGGTCAGTTTGAATTTTTATATCTTTATATATATATATATATATATATATATATATATATATATATATATATATATATATATATATATATTACGCCGATAACTCAAAAAATAATTGGCCGATCTTGATCAAATTTGGTGAGTACCTTCCTCTTGCAAGTGGATTGGATAAGTTTGTTTTCCAGGAATATTGGCCCAGGTTTTCCCGGAAAATTTTGTGTTTCTTTTCTGTTTGCAAGAGTGAACCATGTACCGAAATTTAGGTCTCTAAGTTTAAAGACAAAAAAGTTACGGGCACTTAAAGAAAAAAAATGTAGAGTTTTCCTCAAAACGTCAAACTCGCAATTTAAAACGTCAAAATTGGCAATATTTAGGCAAAGAACGTGAAACAAATACGGATTGTGAAAAGAAAATGTTGCAAGAAGAGTGTTCTGCGAACTCTTAAGTTTCAGATTCAACCGCCACTGCCCTTACTAAAATATTTACAGAATATTCATTTCAAATAGACCCTTTCTCTGATGCTTTAGCTGTCGGTTTAGTTAAGTTAGTGCTTTCGCTGTAGGTTTAGTGAAGTTTATGATTTAACGGTCTATAATTTTTAGCTAATTTTCGCAGAAAAAATTCGTTAAGCCGAGGTTACTGCATTTTAGCATTTTTTATCGAAATATGATGCATGTTTGTAAGAAAAAAATCTGGACGCAGTAAATGCGTTTTGGTATCGAAGTTTCATTAAATCCTTCAAATTTAAATATCTTAATTTGCTATTAGCGTAAGTTTTGTTGGTAAGGAAACCAACATTTAAGTTTGTTTTCAAAAAATTTTTTGCACATTTTCAAACAATAAGTAATTTTGATTATATATAGTACATTGTTTCTACTACATAGGCTATACCGGTAATCAGATTGATGCCTGCTGGCATTTGCTATACAAAATATTTTTATGAAAATTCACTTCCATAACGCACTCGCTGCGTCCAGGTGGTTTTTTTTCTTTTAAGGTAGACATCTGAATTTTGGCACGCAGGGTACGCTTGATACTAAAACAGCTATGACAACCAAATTTGGCATATACGCGCCAAATTTGGTTGTCATAGCTCTGTTATTTTCGGAGATACAAAAATTTTCTGAAAGAAAACCGCAAGGTTCTATCATTATTACTGACCGAGATACCCAACAAATGCAACCTAAATGAGACACCCTGTACACAGAGGAAACTTTAAATGCATTTAATACATGTCTTAAATAATTCCATTTGCTTGTGTTCGGCTTAAGTCCTGGCTAAACGTTGTATTTATCTTCGTATGGTAGAGTTGCAACGGAATACAATCCAAATTAAATTTCATACGAGCGAAATGCCAGACAAACAATTTTCCACAATGTATTTCCGGATTTCATCAGTGTCTTGCATTCGTATGGTCTTTCCGTCACGATTTTGAAAGGAATAATATGTTTATTCACTAATTAATTCATGCGCTCTCTCGATCTGCCATAATTTTCTGTGCGGTTCTACTGCTGTATTTTCCTAATAGCAACACAACAAGGATTGGAAACTTAGTTTCTAGTAGCACTAGTTTGAACATGTGCCTTCGAAAACAGAATGTTTCATTTTGTTTTATGCACTTGATACTTTATAATTTAATATTCATTTTGCATTGTCTTTGGTAGTTTATTACAGTTCTGATTTAGTTTAGTATTTAGGTACAAAATTATCTGCGCATTTTGTGCAATGTCTACTTGTTGAAACAACAATAAATTCGTTAAGCGATTCGATGTTCTTCTTTGTTTTCGCGGTATTTATTTATCTATTTATTAGAACTGCTCCATAGATTTCTACAATATATCGAACATAGTCAAAACACAAAAAACAGCTTATCAACGCTGAAATTTAAAATTAAAATATTCGTCCACAGAATAAAAAGAATGCTCTCCAAAAAACGATTTTAAAGCAAGCTTAAATTGCCTGAGGTTGCTCAAATTTTTGACGCTGTCAGGTAAATGATTATAAAAGCATATTGCAGTGTTGCGAGTTGCCCGATTAATCTGTTCGATTCTATAAGGGGGAACATACAAATCCTTAGCCTGTCTTGTTTTATACGCTGTAATATTACCGCAGGTACTAAAAATTGCAATATTTTTTTTGCATAACAAAGCGCCTCAAGCATATATAGGCACGTCACTGTTAAAATGCCATACCGTATAAATTATGGTCTACAAGATGCGGAAGACGGTAGGCCAAACATGGTACGGACAATTCCCTTCTGCATCAACAGAACCCTCTCCAGATGCACACAGCCGCCCTAACACAGCAAACCATATGCCAGGAGACAGCTGACACTACCATAGTAGCATGTCAACAACGCCTGAGTACTCAAGGAATCCCTCAGATGCGTAATTCCTAGATGCAAGAGAGACCACCACATGGTCAAAGTGGACATCCCATGATAAGTTAGAATCCAGATGGGTCGCCAAAAACTTTACAGACGTGCCCTGTCTTATTGAACTATTATCAGATCTCACATATAGGCTCAGATTCGGATGCACACCCACCGGAGAAAAATAAGCATTTCAGTCTTCCGCGTGTTAAGAACCAAAACATTTCGCTTACACCAGGCTGACACCTGAGACACACACATATTAGCTGCAGCACCAAGCTCTTCAAAACTTTCCCCCGAGATTGCCGCAGTGGTGTCATCTGCGTACAAAGTTAAGTGGTATTGTCGGAGATCATAAAAATATCGTTAAAAAGAATTGTAAACAAAACAGGGCATAATATGCTACCCTGTGGCATGTTGCTCGACACGGCTGAAAATACAGACATATAGTCCTTACCTGCCTGTCGTATTCTGACAACCCAACTTCTCCCAGACAGGTAGCTTTTTAGCTATAAATATGCATTCCCTTTTATGCCATAATGCTCCAATTTTTGCAATAAAAGGGAATGGTTGACCGCATCAAACGCTTTCGAAATGTCGAAGAACAGCCCGGTGGAGTTGGACCCACTATTTATGTAATCCAAGACAGTCAAGTAAGTGCTAAGCACGGCATCCTGAGTTGACAGCTGCCCACGAAAGCCAAATTGGCACGGGGACAGCAAATTGTATCTCTCCAAAAAGGACCTGAGTGTTAGCAGAAATGCCTTCTCAAGGATCTTAGAAAAAAACCAAAAGCAGCGCAATCGCCCTGTAGTTGTCCAAAATACGTGGATCTCCCTTCTTAAAGAGAGAGACGACAATGGCCGTCTTCAGACGCTTAGGAAAACAACCGATTTCAAACGACACATTTATAAGGTAAGTTAGTGGAGCCACCACAAGATGAGCAACCCTGCCAAGAAGACTACATGGTATTTCATCTAGTCCTGATGAATTTTTAACTGAAACTAATTTTATGATCTCTAATACATCGTCTTCTGAGACAGGATATAAAAACATAGAACAGGAATTAGTGCTATTTTTCAATGCACAAGTTATGTCACAGTTTTTTGTCAGACAAAGTCGACAAAGTGCGCATTGAGACTGTCAGCAATCATATTATGATCTGACATAACGACTCCGTCACCGGACAGAATACTCAGATTTGCCGCCTTCCTGTTCACCTTCCTCACGATGACATTTTCTTTAATTGCTTCCCACATAGCTTTATTTCCGTTTGAAGCCTTAAAGATTTTATTTTCATTGTATTTTTCTTGACGTCTTTTAACCTAGCACCGTGCTGTTTCTTTAGACTATCATAAAACTCATTACACCGCGGATCCGTAACCGTATCCAGTAGAAGTGGAAAATCACGACAAGGACAGGTATATTTGTTAGTTTCAAATTAATAAAACTAAAACAATGTGCGACCGTTTGATAACCTGTTACTATAAGGAAGTGTAAACCTGCAAATAACATTAATTTTCTCAATTTAGACATTCATTCAATCAAATATAAAAAAATTCGGGACGCAGCAAGTGCGTTATAGTAGCGAATTTTCATAAGAATTATACGGTATATTAGTAACGTTAATACTTTAAACTTACACAGACCTTGAAGATCGATTTTGGAGATCCTAGTGCGCGCACATTAGAAGAATTCTTTCGAAAGTGTTACTATCGATATCTGTCTATTATCAAAAAATCTTGCGTTCTAGCTCCTTTTGAAGAAAATGCCCAAAACTCAATTTTCTATAAAGCTAAGGAACTATATCTGTAGATAGTGTAAGTCTCTTTAAAAGGAACTTGTATTACAAATTTCATTATAGTTATACAGACTTAATTCATATCGAGAAAAATAAAGTATCTGCCAAATTATAAACGTAACAGTTATTTTTCCTTATTAATCGCCAGTATGATTTAGTTTTCGTCAACCTAATCAAACAGTTTATTTTTTCAAAATCAACAATAACAAAATTATAACTTAAAGGTGACAAATTTATTCAGGCGTTTTAAATAAAAATGAGATCTTATTCAAAACGTATGAAATCTGCGCACTATTCTTTCTTCAAATGTCAAAGTTTTGAGAAAATGGAAACGGGTGAAAAAGATTGATGAGAAGATACTTTATACATACATACATACATATATATATATATATATATATATATATATATATATATATATATATATATATATATATATATATATATATTTATACACAGGGTGGCGGATTGAAAAGGAAACAGACCGATTTGCGTCCAGAGAAATATTTTTTTTAAGAAACGCTGAAACACGTCAATTTTAATATTGAAGGGGACATGTTTTTACATGTAACTCAACTTTGTCACATCAACCCCTTAGGGGTGGTGATAACAACACTTATATTTTAAATAGGGATCATGGGTCGAGTGTTACATCATTTGAAAGCTCTTTGTTTTCTGAATTCAGCACACTAATTTTTTGGAAGTTTATCAATTCGTTTAAAAATTATTCACAGTTGGAGTTGCAAGAACGTATTTCATTCATTGTGATAATAAATGCACTAATTAATCAATTTTTCGTTAAAAAAACAACTAAAAAAAACAAAACCAAACGTTAAAAAATGTTTATTCAGTTAAATAAGTGTTCAAATTGTTGACCACCAGCTTCCAAACCAAAGTACAAATTTTGTTCAAAACGACCTCTGACATTCTGGAGCACTTGTGGAGTTATTAGACGGCATTCTTCCACAATGCGTCGTCGCAATTTTTCCAGAGACTCCGGTTCTGTTGCGTAAATTCTACTCTTTAAATGGCCTCATAAAAAAAAGTCTAAAGGAGTCAAATCCGGTAATCTAGGGGGCCACTCAATAGCACCTCTACGCCCAATCCATTGTCCTGGAAACTCTCTGTTCAAAAACTCCCTAACACGTTGTGAAAAATGCGGAGGAGCTCCATCGTGTTGAAACACTAATTGATTTTTTTGATAGCGATCACCATTTTCAACAATGTCAATTAGTAGAGAGTAGGCGATATCTCCTTATAACTCCAAATACGTTTCGGCACTCAAATTGTCATCAAAATTGGTCCGATTAAACGGTCTCCAAAAATTCCAGTCCAGACATTCAATTTCTGTGGAGTTAAGGTGTGGACTTCATGACAATTTCTTGGATTATTATCTGCCCAATAACGACAATTATGACCATTCACTGTAGAGTTTAATAAAAACGTATACTCGTCTGAAAAACAGATATTGAACAGAAAGTTCCCGTTATCAGCTATTCGTGCAGTCATAACTTCACAAAACTCCAGCCGTCGATCAAAATCATCTTCATTCAGTTGTTGTACAAGATTAATTTTATACGGGTGAAATATATGATGCTTCAATATTCGCTGAATAGTTCTTCTTTTAATGTTTGAAACAGTGGCCAATTTTCTCGTGCTCAAAGTTGGGTCTGCAGAAATTTGTCCTAAAACTTCTATCTCAGTAGTCTCATTTCTAACCGGAAATTCACGTTCAGGATCCAGTTTTTGGTTAGCTACTGAACCACTTTGTCGAAACTTTGCAACTAACTCCAAAATGTATTTTCTGTTAACATGTCTGTTCGGATGTCGTTCATTAAACAAATTTGCGGTACAGTTGGCACAGTCAACTATTTCAACCTTTCTTCTACAGAATACACCATTGTGAAATTAATTTTCGGTAGTACTATCAAGTATCAAATCGACCGATAAACTGAAATAATAAACCGCGTTTCTCTCATTCCGATAAGAAATGTTCTGATAGTCATTTTTTTTGTTTACAAACCAACAAAACATTGACTATCAGCACATTTCTTATCGGAATGAATGAAATGCATTTTTGCATTTTCAACTGTGATTAATTTTTAAGCGAGTTGATAAAACTTTCAAAAAAATTTGTGTGCTGAATTCAGATATACAAGAGCTTTCAATTGATGTAACACTCGACTCATTTTCCCTATTTAAAATATAAGGGTTGTTATCACCACCCTTAAGGAGTTGATGTGACAAAGCTGAGTTTTATGTCAAAAGATGTCCCCTTCAATATTAAAATTGACGTGTTTCAGCGTTTCTTAATAAAAAATTCTCTGGACGCAAATCGGTCTGTTTCGTTTTCAATGCGCCACCCTATATATATATATATATATATATATATATATATATATATATATATATATATATATATATATATATATATATATATATATATATATATATATATAGCTAAGTATAGTAATAATAAGAGGTGTATGAATCTCACTCCGCCGCCTATGGGTAGTCTCCTGATATATTACTTCACAATATCAATACCGGCATAAGTACGTCTGATAGATAATAAAAGAATACAAATATTTCTGCCAAACGAAATATGATAATTTTTGGTGTCGTTGAACTTCCCCTAATCGTTAATGACTGACTACCTGCAAAAGAATATAAGTACAGTTGTGGATATAAGATATTTAGAATTATTCATGCCCTGATGACGCTAACTTGGTTAATGAAACGATCTTCAGTTTTTTTAATATGTTGTGGTGATTTGAGTTCTCCAAGTGCGCGTACTCTAGGAAGGCGTTTAGAAGGCTCTTTACATTGAACAAACAATAAGTTGCCACTCTTTAAATAATCCATCCTTACTTGAGAACATCAAGAAGCCATTTTTAATCCGTCAAGAACTGTAAATATCTACCCTGACATGCTGTGAATGCAGTGAATATCCGAGTGGCAATGTAACAAGGTAGAAGACAGACTGGGAGTAAAAGCCAGGAGCAGAGTGGCTGTTGCATGCTGTTCTGGGGATGCATCACTGTCTTGAACGTCAGCATATTCATCATGGAACACCCCAAGCCATATAACATTAAATCTAGCGGGCACCCGCATACCCGCTGCTCTGCAACACTCAGATGTAAATTTGAATATGTATTAGATGATGTAACACATTCAAAACGAGATTATATCCCACCGTGTGTTTTGTGAAGTCGCTGCGTTTAATATCGTCGCATTTAAGATGAATTATACATCGAGATCTCAATATAATGAGAAAACCTCGGTGGTTCAGTTGTAAGAACGCATCCTCTGAACCGAAGGGTGCTGTGTTCTATTTCCAGGGTTCTCCTTTCACCTTTTCAGTACAAACTGTAATATTAACATCCACCGTGGTTGTGGCATTGTATTTGAAAGAGTTCAATGTCTGCACGTTCCGCACTTTGGAGGAGGCATCAAGCCGTCAGTGCCGTCCTCATTCGATGTTGGGTACGTTAAATATCCTTACCCTCCTTACAGAAAGACAAGGGTTCGGCAAGACTTCCAGGATAGTGAGGTGAAACTGGCACCTGGCGTCGGCGATTGGCCATAGACGTTAAAGAAGCAAAAACACAAGCATAATATAATGAGAAAATTAATAAAATAAATTTGTTTTGGGTCTTACAAAATTTTTTTACATGAAAATTTGCAAGCTATTTCTTTCACACAAAGTTGCATAAATTGGCACAAATTTACACAAAAATTGGAAAACAATTTTTTTTTTCAAAAAAATTCTGAAACATAGTTTTTACGTGAATTCGCAAAAAAAATATTTACTACAACTTATTTAACATCAATAATTAACATTTCACAAAAAGTTTACAAGAAATGATTTCAACGAAAACATAAAAATCTGCGAAAAATGATTAAATATTTTTTACACAAAAATTTGCTAATAAAAGAATGTAATCTGTAAATAAATTAAAAAATAGTAAAATATGAACAATCTATTAACTAATCGCGTTCCGTACTGCTCAACGTGACATCCCTGTAAGTCACCACCCCTAAGAATATATGCTCATTCTGTTACATAAGAAACCATTCTAGTTCTTAAGCTTCTAAATAACAGTTGTTGTGTAATAAATTTCAGTCGATATACATGCATATATTGTAAAGTTAATATAAGTGTAGGAGTTCGCGGTTGTCGTTCCGAGTGAGTGGATGTCTGCCGGCAGCCAATACTCTTATCGCTGCTGATAACTGACTGCAAAATAATACACTGAAATCAAGTAAGAATATTAATTTATTTCCACGGCAGAATTAATATATTATATTAAATTAATCAAATCACCCCTAATAACTGACAGATGGCACCGCACACGCAGGTACTGCAATACTCATCAGAAGCAACATTAAACATGACGTCCTACCCCCGTACGTAACGACTGAAATTCAAGCAACAACTATTAAGGTGCATACAGAAACCCGGAGTTTTCATGCATCGGCACTATATTCTCCACCAAGACACGCACTAAGTGAAGACCAATACAAAGATTTCTTCCAAACCCTCGGCCCTAGATTTATTTTTGGAGGGGACTGGAATGCGAAGCACACTTACTGGGGCTCTAGACTAATAACACCTAAAGGTCGCAATCTATTAAAATGTGGTATCATCGGCCAAGCCTGCATATTGGCCAACAAATACAAACATAATACCTGACGTACTCGACTTTTTTGTGACAAATGGAGTTGCAAACAGTTATATAAGCGTAGAAACACCTCCAGATTTATCGTCTAAACATACACCAGTGGTAGCCACTTTACGCACTACAGTGATAAAAAACTCGGGACGCAGCAAGTGCGCTATGGTAGTGAATTTTTATTAAATGCTTCAAATTTAAATAACTCAATTTTCTATAAACTTAGAGAGTTTAATTTCAATACGTAGTAAGGTTTTTCCTAAGGCAAGATATCCACAAAATTTCATTAAAATAACTTTGTAATTTTCGGAGAAAAAAATTTTTTTCGAAAGAAAATTTAAAATTTGAATAACTCAATTTTCTCTAAACTTAGAAAGTTGAATTTTGGTACGTAGTAAGGTTGAGGCAACATATATAGTAAATTTCATTAAAACAGCTTTGTTACTTTCGGAGAAAAAAAAATTTTTCGAAAGAAAACTCAAAATTTTTCCGGAAAACCCCGTCTGATTTTTCTGGATAACGAACTCATCCAAGCCATTAATAAAAGACAGGCACTTGCCAAGTTTCATCGAAATCGGTTAATTATTTTTTGAGTTATCATATATATATATATATATATATATATATATATATATATATATATATATATATATATATATATATATAAACATATAAAAATTAAACCTATTTACAAATGAACTTTAATAAGATATTATGCTGTGACAATACCTCTCTCAAGCACCCTAAAATATAATCAAAATGTGCACAGTTATATATGTTTTATTTCTTTTTCCCTTGTCTTAATACCTACACTACATATTATATGACAATCGATTTAATTTACTTATTTGATTTCATAAATAGTCGGTTAATAGTGACTTGGAATGAAGTAGACACCACATCTTCAAACATATTAAGAAAATATGAGTAAATTAACAGCAACTGGGAATGAATTCGGTCAGTCGCCCAGCCACGTGGTTAAAAAACACTGTTTGTATGAGTGGTTACAACTCTAGCTCTAAATAAATGGACTGTAACAGCGGCAGAAGCAGAAGTCAATGGAAGGTTTGTGTATTCGGAAAGAAACTATTGACTATTAATAACAACAATTGACTAAAAACGCTGCGAGTTGTAAGGCAAAAATAATTATACTACAGAGGTGATAAATGATAATACATTACAATAGGGTTATATATAATCGTAAATGCTTCGAATGATAAACAATCAGTGAATTCAGTATTATTGACATTTCTCGGAAACTCACAAATGAATTTCATGAGTCAATAAGAAAAGCATTGACTAACCAACAGCAACCACATACTTATGATTTAAACATAAATGTTTCAAATTTGAATAGCTCAATTTTCTGTAACCCTAGAAAGCTGAATTTTGGCACATAGTTAGGTATTTCCCAAAGCAATATGTAGACCAAATTTTATCGAAATTTTCGGAAAAAAAAATTTTTTGAAAGAAAACTCAATATTTTTCCGGAAAACCCCGTCCGATTTTCCTGGCCAACGAACTCATCCAAGCCATTAATAAAAGAAAGGCACTTGCCGAGTTTCATCTAAATCGGTTAATTATTTTTTGAGTTGTCAGACGGATACATATATATATATATATATATATATATATATATATATATATATATATATATATATATATATATATATATATATAAACATATAAAAATTCAAACTGACCCCGGATATGGGTTCTAGGGGTCCTAATTCGCGCTCATTTGAAAGAATTTTTGCAAAGTCTCACCATCGATACCTCTCTATTAGTGAATTCTTTTAATAAAAATTCACTAAAACGGAAGGAAATGCTACATTAAGGACCTCTAGAACTAACTGGGAATAATACCAGCGATATATTTAAAATACCATAAAGTTAAATCGGGTTATAAAGCATCCGAATGAACTCGATGATACCGTAAACTATTTTACTGAGCTGATCCAAGAAGCAGCCTGGACAAGCACCCCGTCAGTTACAGAGATTAACTTATCAATGAACCAGATAGCCCTGCAAGTGCGACAACTGATTGCAGAAAACCGTCAAGCTAGAGGAAGATGGCAACGAACACGTAATCCTACTGATAAATTATATTATAACCGATTAGACCGAAAACTTCATAAGAATCTTCAAAATCTTACAAACTCAAATTTCAGTCATTATATTCAAGATATCAACAATATCGATGATCATGCCATCTGAAAAGCTACAAAGAACTTCAAAAGGCCTCTAGTGAGAGTGTCTCCCATAAAAAAGTCAAACGGAGAATGGGCGTGCTCAAGTCAGTATAAAGCGAACGCTTTCGCAGATCACATGACTGAAACTTTCAAACCAAATGAAAACGATCCAACAATATATAACAGAGAAATAGAGTCCTTCATAGACGTACCGTGTCAAATGTCACTTGCAGTTAAGCCATTTACAAAGAAAGAAATAAAAGCCGAAATCAAGAAACTAAAGGCCAAAAAAGCTCCGGGTTACGAACTTATCACAGAAAAACTTCTTCAATATCTTCCTGAAAAAGCAATTCCTTTGCTGACCACAATGTACAATCGTATGATGAACCTATCTTATTTCCCAGACTTATGAATATACGCCTTGATTATTATGATAGCTAAGCAAGGCAAACCTGAACATGAGGTTGCATCGTATCGACCTATAAGCTTGCTATCCATGTGACGAAGTCTATATTTTCAGAACAGCTGTATATACTGGAAACGGCTGTTCGAAAATAAATATAATATAATTCATACAAATAAAAATTCCACGCAGTAAAAATTATTATCTTCATCATTAACATTTCTTAAAAGTACGCATTTTTAAATTATCGCGGTGGAGTAAAAACATATCTGCAGAGATAAGGATAAGGTATCTTCCACCGATTAAGATGTTTCAGCCGGGGACGGCAGATAGAATTTAACTACTGAGGTAGATAGTTCACCGTTTGCCGTAGCGTGTTAAAAAATATTTAGCTGGAAATTATATTCAAGAAATAGAGTCAGTTTATAGAAGTTGCAGAGAAACGTCAGTATACCGTACCCTCTTGTCCGTGGTTGTGTGAGACAAGTCCGTGGCGTAATAAACCTATCTAACGCCGTCGAGGTAAGAATATTTTAGTTTGGCCTTATTTGATATAATTGTAGCGAATTTTCGGATATTTTTCCTCAGTCCCCACATGCCTACCCCTCGACGTCGAGACCACGAGATTTAGTGCCGTTCCCCTTCATGATCCTATCCCTTCATTGTTAACGTGTCATAATACTTCTGGAAGGTGATGCTGTATCTAACACAGACCTTCTAAGGGTATTAACTACGACTGTTCCAAGTCGACTCTGGTCTGGACGCTGTAGTACACAAGCAGGCCAAGGTCGAGTTGGTACACGACAATATCCTTTCGCAGGGTGTTCCCCTGTAACCCTCCCGCTCCTTATCGACGCCCTGACATCGAGGCGCTGGATCTCTTGTTGTTGACCCCGTCGGCTAGGCGCCTTTTTAGCTATTTGAGGAGCGCGTCTCCAATTGACCCATTTAACGGCTGCATCCACGAGTTGTAAACCACCGCACTCGAGGTTTCCGTCCGCGTGACTCCCGCATTTTCTTTCCGTGGGGAATAAGTGATTTCGTTGGCCCGTCACCAGCAATACGACTTGTCTTAGAGTAAGTTAGAGCGATAAGTACATTTCATATTGTGTGCATACCAGTGTGTTGTAAAATCTTATAATGTAATAAATAGAGTGGAAACTACATTCAGTCTGTTTCATAATCTTAAACAAATCTGCTACACCCTTATAAACTTTCGGAAGGTCAGGTAAATACCGGGGAAGCGATTAAAGCCCGCAACCCCGGAGGTATCTATACGGCCTGCTACATCACAGGCTACCGGACCCTCTCCACGGAGCTACCCAGGCACTCCGGCCACGTCGGTGGTCGGAGTCTTGTGACGAGGTCGCAGACACCCTCGTAGGGAGTAAACCCTCTAAAATCTGGCGCCCGGGACCGTTCCTGTAAATCCATTGATCCGTTTTACCGTATAATTCACCCCGCAAGTCAGGCCTCGTTACATCCATACTAGGCAAAATAGCTGAAAGTCTATTGCTGAAGAGGCCAAGGAAAGATGTTAACCTGCATAATATAATACCAAGACACCAACTAGGCTTTAGAGAACATCACTCCACACTGCAGCAAATTTACCGAATAGTCAACAGAATATCAACCAGTCTTGATAACAACGAATTTTGTAGTGCAGTGTTTTTAGATTCCTCTCAAGCATTCGATAAAGTATGGCACACTGGACTCTTATACAAGATCAAGAATCTTCTACCACAGCCATACATGTCTAAATACAGTGTGTTCTATTTATTAAATTCGTTTAACAATTTTAAATGCTTCTTATTTTAAGCAACATTTTAAAATAAATAAAAATTTTATCTTTGTAACGATATAATTGCATATATATTCATATATGTATTTTCAGATTTAATTACATGGTTGGTTTAAAGAGAATGGAGTGATTGTGCAATGTTTTTCTCGTAATCAGCATTATTTATTCTCATTTTTGTGTGTGACAGGCCTCATCCGCATCGGCCTAAATTAGGGCGACACGGATTAATTTTTTTAGGCATGAATTCCAAACATGCAATATTTCATCCGGTATTCCTGGATTGCTATTTGCAACAATAATTGCAGCGACCGCTGTTCCAGTCATACCAACACTCTGTTTTCAATTAATTTAAATTTGTATCGTTTAAATTATTCATCGCGGTTATTTGCCAGCTCACTTATAACATGGTTTCAGTAATTTATATATAATAAAGAATGTAAGACAACTGATTTCATTGCATAATTTAAACCTAATTAGCTTAATACATAATATAAAAAAAACTCTGGACGCAGCAAGTGCGTTATGGTAGTGAATTTTCATTAAAATGTTTTTATTGCAAATATGTGTTTTCTTTTTAAGAAAGCAGATATCAATTTTGGTTACCAGTATTTATATAGTATTTATATAGTAAAAACAATGTGCCATGTTTCATAAAAATGACTTTATTGTGTGAAAATTTACAAAAATTTCCAAAAGTAAACTTAAAGTGTTCCCGGAAAAACTCGTTTCTTGGTCAACCTTATAGGTTAATAGCAAATTGGGCTATTCAAATATGAAGCATTTGATCAAAATTCGCTACCATAACGCACTTGCTGCATCCAGAATTTCTTTTCTTACAAACATGCATTATGATTCGATGGAAAATGCAAAAATGCAATAACATAAGGCGTGTTTGATTGAAAAAAAAAAAGAAAATTTGTATCACCAACGCCTTATGGGCCACCCCGTGATTGTAGAAATATTTTTTAAGATGTAGCTCAAGACACCCTATAATTAATACATAATTTTTTTTTCATATCTTGTATAATAACGGATATATTGAGCTTTATTGATTTTTTACGAAAATTCGACAAAAATTATATACCATTAAACGATAAACTCTATAGCTAAGACTACTGCCAAGCATCAGAGAAAGGGTCTATTTGAAATGAATTTTCTGGAAACATTTTAGTGAAATGAAGGACAATGACGGTTGAAAGTAAGACTTCAGGGTTTGTTAAACATCCTTTTTGAGACATTTGATTTTCATAGCCCGTATTAGATTCAAGTTATTTGCCTTAATGTTGTCGATTTTGACGTTTTAAATCGCAACTTTGGCATTTTGTGGAAAACCATAATTTATTTTTCTTTAAATGCCTATAACTTTTTTGTCTTTTGACCTACATAGCTAAATTTTAGTAGATAACTTACCTATAAGAATATAAAGCCCCGTTTCAAATTTGGTTGCCCTTACTTAGTTAATTCCGGAGATATACATTTTTTTCTAAAGAAAATACGACTTTTTCCGGGAAAACCTTGGCAGATTTTCCTGGATAACAAACTTATCCAAGCCATTTGCAAAAGGAATTTATGAATTTATTCACCAAATTTAATCAAAATCGGCCCATTATTTTTTGAGTTATCTGTGTGATACATATATATATATATATATATATATATATATATATATATATATATATATATATATATATATATATATATATATATAAACATATAAAAATTGAAACTGACCCCGGATATGTGTTCTGGGGGGCTTAATTAGCGCTCATTTGAAGATTTTTTTTCAAAATTCAAAAGTGAATTTTTTAAAGAAAATTCACTAAAAAATCAGAAAGATATATTTTTGTCGTAACGAACCGATGAGTAAAGACGCAGCAAGTGCGTTATGGTAGTGAATTTTCATAAAAATCTTTTTAATAACAAATATGTGTTTTTTTAAGAAAGCAGGCATCAAATTTGGTTACCAGTATAACCTATATAGTAAAAACAATGTGCCATGTTCCATTAAAATAACTTTATTGTGTGAAAATGTACAAAAATTTCCAAAAGTAAACTTAAAATGTTCCCGAAAAAACACGTTTCTTGGTCAACCTTATAGGTTAATAGCAAATTGAGCTGTTCAAATATGAAACATTTGATCAAAATTCGCTACCATAACGCACTTGCTGCGTCCAGAATTTATTTTCTCACAAATATGCATTATATTTCGATGGAAAATGCAATAACATAAGGCGTGTTTGATTAAAAAAAGGAAATTTGTATCACCAACGCCTTATAGGCCACCCTGTGATTGCAGAAATATTATTTTAAGATGTAGCTCAAGACACCCTATAATTAATATATACAAATTTTCTTCATATCTTATATAATAACGGATATATTGAGCTTTATTAATTTTTTACGAAAATTCGACAAAAAATATATACCATCAAATGATAAACTCTATAGCTAAGACTACTGCCAAGCATCAGAAAATGGGTCTATTTGAAATGAATTTTCTGCAAATATTTTAGTAAAATGAAGGACTATGACGGTTGAAACTAAGACTTTAGGGTTTGTAAAACATCCTTCTTGAGACATTTTATTTCTATAGCCCGTATTAGATTCAAGTTATTTGCCTAAATGTTGCCAATTTTGACATTTTAAATCGCCACTTTGACGTTTTGAGGAAAACCCCAATTTATTTATTTTTAAATGCCTATAACTTTTTTGTCTTTTAACCTACATAGCTAAATTTTGGTAGGTAACTTACCTATAAGGATGTAAACCTGTGTACCAAATTTGGTTGCCCTTACTTTGTTAATTCCGGAGATATAAATTTTTTTCAAAAGAAAACACAAAATTTTCCGGGAAAACCTGGACAGATTTTCCTGACTAACGAACTCATCCAAGCCATTTGCAAAAGGAATTTTTTCACCAAATTTGATCAAAATCGGCCCATTATTTTTTGAGTTATCGGTGTGATACATATATATATATATAAATATATATATATATATATATATATATATATATATATATATATATATATATATATATATATATATATATATATATATATATATATATATATACATATATATATATATATATATATATATATATATATATATATATATATATATATATATATATATAAACATATAAAAATTGAAACTGACCACGGATATGTTTTCTGGGGGGCCTAATTAGCGCTCATTTGAAGAAATTTTTTCAAAATTCAAAAGTCGGGATCTCCCCATTAGTGAATTTTTTTTTAGGAAAATTCACTAATAATGCAGATTTGCACTTGCTATTTGTTACATTCAAATTAAATTTCAGTATATCTCACTTATTGCACTGTTTGCTTTCAGGATAGGTAATAATCAGCCCCTAAAAAAGAATGCTTCATGCACGTGCTGACAGCTTTGCAATGCTCACTTGCCTACAGGGGCGGCTCCTCAATAAGTGCGCCTGTGCGCGCGCACTGCCGCCTGCCGTGGAAAAAATAATATTTTTGCTATGCTATATTTTAATACATTTTTATTTACTTTTTTACCTCCTGCATTCAACAAACAAAATTAGTATACCGAGGATCGCAGAGAGTCGGCAGCCATTAATATAGAATACAGAATCAGAACAAGTATAGTGTTAATCGTTGCAGACGTTATAGAAATCCATATCCATATAAAGCAGGCGGGCGGTGGTGTGTATTTTTCGGCGCTCTCAGGCAATGCGATATTTCAGTGCGCAATGATCGCCGAATCTTGATGATCTTCGTCGGAAACGACCGAATAAGCAATCTGTTGTGCGCTATAAAATTACACACTTCCAGTTTGTAGTGGACTTTTGGCACAGCGTGTGTACCTACTACCTAGTAATTTTCGTCTTCGCGTCGGACTGATTTTTAATTAGACCATTTCGTTGTTGTTTACATGTTCTAACAAGACAATTATTATTATTATTATGATGGTTACTATTTCGGGTTGCTTAATAAGTGGACAGAATAGTTGTGATACTGTGATTAATTCAGTGGATGCATTCTGTTTGTAAAAAAAATCAGTTTCCTGTAAATTTTCAGATTAGCACATGAACGGTGTTTAGAAATATCTTTTTTAGATATATGCTTAGAACCCCTTCTGGATGCTCAAACCACAAGAAGAATTTCTTGTAACAGCTCACAAGAAAGTTACGGGACCAAGAGTGAATAGGGGTAGAAAGAAAGTTGATAAGTCGCTTAACCTTACTGCCAAATTCCAAAAAGACGTCTAATAGAAATTTGGGCTAGATAAGTGTCGAATAACCGCAACGAAGATGAGAAAATTTGTTGAGGAATAAACATATCAAGTTGGCAGAGAACAAGGAAAAATAATAATTGATTACCATGCACGAGAGGCAAACTTTGAATTTACAAAAATATTTTCACGATAAAGCCTAAATCAGCCGCCTTCATGGTGCAATAATATCACTCGACAATCACACCCCTAAGGCTTAATGCTACCCTCCTGGACCAGGAAGTGCGACACCAGTAATGCCGCCAAGATATTGAGCAGTGGATGGCAAAGCCTCTACACGGGAAGTATCCTAACACCCTCACGGCAGAACACATTAACCGTGACGCCTCTTTCAGCTGGCTTAAATGGGGCAGTATATTTGTGGACGCTGAGGGTTTTGTAGTGGCAATAAAAGATCGAGTGGTGGCGACCTAAAATACACGAGATATATCGTCTGGCATCCCACACTTACTTCTGAGAGATGCCGTGCGTGCTCGACCACAGCTAAATCTATGGAACACGTCATCGGCGGATGTTCGACACTGGCTCCATCTGCATATACGGGATAATAATTGTTAAGAAAAAGTTAAGAAATATAAACATATATATATATATATATATATATATATATATATATATATATATATATATATATATATATATATATATATATATATATATATATATATATATATATATATATATATTTCTTAACTTTTTGTTAACAATTATTATTTTATATATCAATTAATAACGGCTTTTTAGTGAAAATATAGAGAGATCTCCATTTATATAACAAACGCTAAGAAATATGAAGCTGATATACCATATAAATTCAAGCTTCGGTCTAGAATTTTAGTTTAAGTAAATCACAACTGAAATTCACTTTATAATAAATTCATGAATTCGTTTAAAGGAGACTGGAGCTGCTGTGTACGGGAAATTAATGATAAAGAGCCAATTTGTTTGTATAAAGTGTAAGCAAGGAATAATAACTGCTAGCACGGCGCGATGCGGAGATGGCTATCGCATAAAAATATGCAAATGGAGTTGACATAAAACAATGCAAGTTCTCCCTGAATCACTGACACTACCTCTAACTACAACTCGAGAAAAATGCACAGCTCAACATCTTGTCTGCAGAAAAGAGACCAATTAATAAGGTAGCCATTTGTGAAACATCATTAAAAAATAATTGGTTTAAATAGTTTTATTTGAACAACTATATTACACTCGTCTCATAATCTCTCTCTGGGCAATATTTTTTCTATTTTATTTAGATTATCTGTCAAGGATATTATAAATCCACCAACAGGTATATTGTCTTCTCTGGAAAAACATAATAGTCCGAAATTATATACTATAGGTTACATTTTATATAAAACTTGAAACGCATATTATTATTATCGTTACGGGTTCGTTGCCAATTATGGCGAGTAATTAGTACCCAACGGCCCTATTGAGGGCAACTTGAGTTCCTGTCTATTCCCTTTGATTCAAAAAAGCTCGAATCATGCTGCATGTACCAATCAGAACTGCCTTTTACAAGATGATATATGCGTTCTGTTTTATATCTAACACGAGAAGAGTCGGCGTGAGTGGGACTGGTATCTCTCATGTGGTACCAATCACTATTTATTTATATATTTATTTATTTATTTATTTAACATTACACTACCCAACAGGACAAGCCCAATTACTGGGTGGGAAATACAGAAATGACCTACAAAAACAGGATTAAAAATTAAAACTAAAAATGAGCATTTTAAACCATAATTTACAATTACATAACAGAATGTAACTAAAACAGAAAAATATAAAAAAAATCACAACAATCAACAATGAGCAAAAAAATAATCAGAAACACAAATCAGTCCTCCATAACTGTGAATTACAAACCAGTCCTTCACAACCGTGAGACTGCCAACCCTTTGAGAAACCTTGGATCCGACACAAAGATATCAATGAAAGACGCGTGACTGTCGACAACAGAACACAATCTATAAAGCGGTGAGAACTTCATAAGATTAGTTCGCGGCGTAGGTAACAAAAAGGTGACCGGATTTCGCGAAGACATTCTCGGAATATTAAAGTTTAGTTGCTCAATTGGTCACAGGATCCCGTTACTAAAGCTTTTTAAAAAATTTGTGCAGCCTGTCCCCTTCTAGATTCCAGACTTGGTAGCAGGAAGTCCCGCTGCATATACTCCGAAGGGTAACCCGCAGATGGATATATACCATTGAAGCGGAAGTAAAGTTATTTTAGAAAGCCTCTTTGGATCTTTTCCAACTGGAGAATATGGTTCTGGTAACCCGGAGATCATACAACTGAAGCATACTCAAGTCTATTACGGATAAACGTACAGAAAATCATTTTAAATGTGTCAACATTACTAAACTCTCGGCAATTCCTAATAATAAAGCCCATTAGTTTAAATTAGTGGGATACAACATTCTCAATACGAGATAAGAAAGACAATTTTCTATCGAATATTACGCCCAGATCACGAATTGATACCGGTCTAGCCAGAGACACATTATTAAGACAATAATTAAATTGTATGGGCACCAACCCAAGAGTAAAGGAAAGACAGCTACATTTGGCAATATTTAAGGGAAGATTATTTATATTTCACCACTCCTCCACATCCTCTAATGCTAATTGAAGTCGAATACAATCATCCACCGACTTCACCTCACAGAAAATTTTGATGTCATCGGCATACAGTAGACATTTAACCCTCAAACCACCAACGAAATCGTTAATGAAAATATTAAAGAACAAAAGACCCCAAATCGACCCCCGAGGGACCCCTGATGTGGCTGAAATATATTTTGATGTGCAGCCATCCACAACCACATATTGCTTCCTGTCTATAAGGTAACTATTGTTACCACGGCAACTTGCCTCTGTCGACACATGTCCTTTACCTCCTCTGCCTGGGGTAAATATTTCGAAAGTTTTTCCCTGTGTTTCTTTTCTATATTTTCAGGAAGTGGAATAGTCATATCTATAAGGTGAGTTTCATCTGTTTGTCTGTTTTGTAAAAACTATTTCCGGCCTATTATTTGGCATGTGCTTGCCTTTGTGGATACTTCTGTTCCAATATATGATGTGATTATTGGTTCCAATTGCCGACGCTGGTTAGTAAGTGTAATAGAGCACAGAGCAATGGTTATAAGCTACTCGACAAAATGAAGACTTATGTATTATTTTAGCGACGTTGTCATGTCCCGTATATGCAGTTGGAGCCAGTGTCGGGCATCCGCTGATGACGTGTTCCATAGATTTAGCTGTGGTCGAGCACGCACGACATCTATCGGAAGTAACTGTGGGATCCCAGATGATATATTTCGTGTATTTTAGGTCGCCACCACTCGATCTTTTATTGCCACTACGAAACCCTCAGCGTCCACAAATATATTGCCCCATTTAAGCCAGCTGAAAGAGGCGGTTAATGTGTTCTGCCGTGAGGGTGTTAGGATACTTCCCGTGTAGAGGTCTTGCCATCCACTGCTCAATTTCTTGGCGGCATTACTGGTGTCGCACTTCCTGGTCCAGGAGGGTAGCATTAAGCCTTAGGGGTGTGATTGTCGAGTGATATTATTGCACTATGGAGGCGGCTGATTTAGGCTTTACCGTGAAAATATTTTTGTAAATTCAGAGTTTGCCTCTCGTGCATGGTAGTCAATTTCAATATGCCTCTATCTTCTTGTGACCGCGGTAGGTGGAAACGTTCTACAGAATTTGTGGGATGATGTGCCCTGTACTTCGTGAAAAAAGGCCTAGTCTATCTATCAACGGCTTCGAGCTCTGTTTTTTGTCCATTTAATATCGTAGTTCCAAATGTGTATACATACAGCTACCAGAATGGCATATGTATTGATGGCTCTTTTTCTATTAGTGGCTGACAAACTAGTCCTTAGAATATATTTCATTCTTCTTGTATCCTCCTCTTTGTTCTGATTTTTACCTTATCCTCTAGTATACAGGTTTGCCCACACTCCAGGTATTTGTACAGCTCATTTTGTTCTATAGTTATTAGTTTTTCTTGTTATCTGCCAACTTGATATGTTTATTCCTCAACACATTTTCTCATCTTCATTGCGGTTCTCCGACACTTATCTAACCCAAATTTCTTTTGGACGTCTTTGGAGAATTTGGCAGTAAGGTTAAGCGACTTATCAAGTTTCTTTCTACCCCTATTTACTCTTGGTCCCGTAACTTTCTTGTGAGCTGTTACAAGAAATTCTTCTTGTGGTTTGAGCATCCAGAAGGGGTTCTAAGCATATATCTAAAAAAGATATTTCTAAACACCGCCCATGTGCTTATCTGCAAATTTACAGAAAATAATTTTTTTTCTTACAAACAGAATGCATCTATCAAATTATAGGTGGCAGGTAAGTATTTTTCCAGATTAATCGCTTGGATGATCGATTTTAATCAACTAAATCGAACCAGTTTCTGCACAGAGAATAACAAAAAAGTTTTTCAAAAAAAATTTATAATTATCTGTAAAGCTCATTGTGTTATTTTTAAAATTTATTACCCACGCTGCTTTTATATAGGTTTTACTATGTATCAAAACTAAAGATTTTAGTTTAATATGGGAAATTGAGTTATCAAAATTTGAAATATTTTTATGAAAATTCACTACCATAACGCACTTAAACGCTTTTCAACTGTTCATGGAGCGGAGGATAATTAGGGAATAACTTTTATAAATAGGATAATATGGATATGGTAACGTTCTAGATTGCTTTCAAACAAATTGAATCACTGTCATTAATTTTTTTATTTACTAGTATACATTCGCATGCTAAAATTTTGCGCTTTTGGGCGCAAACTTTGTCCCGGTATTAGGAAATAAACGATTCAAGGCCGACAATTTACGAAATTGTTAGTTGCTTGTATATTATACACAGCTCTACCTACAAAATTTTATGTAAACTAGAGCTGTCGTGACAACATACTACCTGATCCTGCACCGAGATGGCGTCCCTGTCATATCTCTCACAATGTTCTCCAGTGTGACATTTTTCAATAACTTCCATTGTTTAGATTTTATCTTCGATTTATTTAAATGGCATAGCAGTACACATGTCATCTGTCTTTGTCCAACATTAGAGATATTGCATTACATAATTTGAAGCGATGTCGAGGATTATTTCATTATTAATTTCTTATAACTTTATTTTCCTGTGATCAAGCGACTTGAAAATTGATACACAACCACGTCTATGTTTTTTAAGCTAAAAATTTTCGTTTCAATCAATTAGAAAATTTGAGAGATATTGCGTTTTGAAAAATATTTTTTTAATTTTTTATTAAGAAAAATTGGCCGTTAAAATTTGATGATCGGACTCATCCAAGCCAATAGCAAAATAAGGGTAATTCCCAAATTTGGTCCAAGTCAGTGAAGTATTTTTTGTGTTATCGGTTGGATATATATATATATATATATATATATATATATATATATATATATATATATATATATATATATATATATATATATATATAAACATTTTAACTGACCATGGAAATGGGTTCTAGAGGCCCTAATTCGCGCTCATTTGAAGAAATTTTCCGAAAGTGTCACCATCGATACCTCTCTACTAGTGAATTTTGCTAAGGAAAATTCACTAAAAAGTGTCTATATGAAAGTTATTACAAGTAAACCATATAATATCCACTAAAATCTCAAGTTGTGTGTGGCCTATGGGTTCTTCGTATTAGTGAATTTTCTTAAAAAAAGTTCAGTAATGAGGAGATCCCGACTTTTGAATTTTGAAAACATTTCTTTAAATGACCGCTAATTAGGCCCCCCAGAACACATATCCGGGGTCAGTTTCAATTTTTATATGTTTATATATATATATATATATGTATATATATATATATATATATATATATATATATATATATATATATATATATATATATATATATATATATATATATATATATATATATATATATTGTATCACACCGATAACTCAAAAAATAATGGGAATTAACAAAGTGAGGGAAACTAACGCGGGTTTATATCCTTATATGTAAGTTACTCACCAAAATTTAGCTATGTAGGTTAAAAGACAAAAAAGTTATAGGCATTTCAAGAAAAATAAATTGGGGTTTTCCTCAAAACGTCAAAGTTGCGATTTAAAACTTCAAAATTGGCAAAATTTAGGCAAATAACTTGAATCTAATCTAATCTCAAGAAGGATGTTTTACAAACCCTGAAGTCTTAGTTTCAACCATCATTGTTCTTCATTTTACTAAAATGTTTCCAGAAAATTCATTTCAAATAGACCCTTTCTCTGATGCTTGGCAGTAGTCTTAGCTATAGAGTTTATCGTTTAATAGTATATAATTTTTGTCGAATTTGCGTAAAAAATCAATTAAGCTCAATATATCCGTTATTATACAAGATATGAAAAAACATTGTATACATTAATTATAAGGTGTCTTGAGCTACATCTTTAAAAATATTTCTACAATCACAGGATGGCCCATAAGTCGTTGGTGTTACAAATTTTCTTTTTTGTTTAATCAAACACGCCTTATGTTATTGCATTTTTGCATTTTCCATCGAAATATAATGCATGTTTGTAAGAAAAGAAATTCTGGATGCAGCAAGTGCGTTATGGTAGCGAATTTTGATCAAATGCTTCATATTTGAATAGCCCAATTTGCTATTAACCTATAAGGTTGACCAAGAATCGAGTTTTTCCGGGAACACAATTTTTGTACATTTTCACACAATAAAGTTATTTTTATGAAACATGGCACATTGTTTTTACTATATAGGTTATACTGGTAACCAAAATTGATGCCTGCCTTCTTAAAAAGAAAACACACATATTTGCAATAAAAACATTTTAATGAAAATTCACTACCATAACGCACTTGCTGCGTCTTTTAACAGATGAATAGATATACAAAAGATTATACAATAATGGCTGTACAGTATAAAGTATGTATAAAGTGAATGCTGTGTAACCTGCATAATTAAAACAACTCGCATTAATATGAGTCATAAGAACAGTGAGCATGTATTTAATTACTTCAACATATGAAAAAAAAAACTGTTTTAACTACACAAACATTCTTGTCGACTACCCTTAAATATTCCAGATGTTTTCTAAGGTGATTAGTTATCTTCATATATGTACGTCGTTATTAAGACCCTTTTTGTCTGATGTCAGTAAGAATCTCGAGAACACTTCTCTAATGTATTTAACAAGAAATTATATATTAATATCAGACACATAACAAAGTTAGCGCCATCAGAGGAATGAATAAGCTCACTCATTGACATATAATCTACACTAAACTATGTAATGTCCTTTCAAGCTAGGTAAATTAGAATTTAAAATGAAGCTAGCATCAATAGCTTTACTTGCCTGTTTTTACCTCTAGTGAATTTATTTTTTTTAAATCACTGAGGAGATCCCGACTTTTGAATTTAAAAAAAAATCTTCACATGAACGCTAATTAGGCCCCCTAGAACACATATCCGGGGTCAGTTTTATATATATATATATATATATATATATATATATATATATATATATATATATATATATATATATATATATATATATATATATATATATATATATATATATACAGGGCTGCCCAGAAGTCCGGAATAAAATATGAAGACTCTAAAAATTTTTGATATTTCTGATAAAAAAACCACGCCCCTGTGTCAAATTTCATTAACTTTCCTGTAGCCGTCTTGAAGAAAATGTCTGAAAAAAATTTTTGAGAGTATTCTTCTAGGGGCTGTATCTCTTTAAGGGTGCATTTTATAGAGTAACTATAGAGAGTTACACTTATTTTTTAGTGTACTATACGTCCTAGAAATTATGGCAGACATTTTTGAAACACCCTGTATATAACGATTTTTTTCTATATTCCAGATTTCTGTGGTTTGCATGCGTGGCTATTGGAGCGCAAGCAACCACAATAATCATAATGAGTTTATGGGAGAAATTTCAAACAAATCCAACAATTACAGGGTTAGATACTGATTTTCACAACTGGGAAGTACCTTTTCCTGCAATAACTATTTGCCAGGAAACACCAAGCAATCCAGAAAGAGTTGATGCCAACAAAGAGTAAGTTTTTTAAGTCTAGGGCATGTGTGATTTGAAATCATTTCTGGTACCTCTACATGTAAACACTTTGTCACATTTTATAGATTCCAGCTAGTGACGCTGCTTAAATCTAACAAAAACCATAAGATGTCTTACTGCTTTTTATAGATTTTCAACATAAAGCTCACTGTACAGTGAGATTTTTTTTCTTTAAATGCCTCTAATTTTTTTGTCTTTAAACTTACAGACTTAAATATTGGTAAATGGTTCACCCTTTTATCTATATATATATATATATATATATATATATATATATATATATATATATATATATATATATATAAATATATATGTATATATAAATAAATAAATAAACTCACATGCAAAAAAACTCAACACGTTAATATTTGGTAAGATTTAAGGTCTCATAACTTTTTTATTTTTAGTCCAATTTTCATAAATTTTCAGCAAACGTTAGTTGAAATGACTAACTTCAACTTGCGTTAAGTTAGTTACAGTTGAATTGTTTTGATTTGAAGTTTGATTTTGAAGTTAAATTGTTTGCATAAATACATTTTTCTGTTTCTATTTATTTTTATGTAAGTTGTAATAATTGCTTATTAAAACTAAACAATATATTGTTGCCTTTTCATTGGTAGACTAATAAACTAAGCTGTCAAACTGACATTAGAGCAACAACGAACATAGCCGCCTCGCCAAAAAAAAAAAACATTTCTCAAAATAAATTGTTGGTGACATGTTCATTTCGCTCTTAAAAATAAACCAGTACACCTAAAGACATGAACCAAAAAACAAAATGTAGGTAAGGAATGTTTCTTAACAAAAATTGGTATTTTGAAAAAATTTGGCTAGGAAATTATTCCACAAGGTGTTTTAAAGTTAGGGTTATACAACGAACTTTTAGTTTTAGTTAAGCCTCATTAATGACTAGTACGCCAGCAGTTAACAAAAGACTGGATACGCAAGTTAAAGTTAGTCATTTCAACTAAAGTTTGCTAAAAATTTATGAAAATTGGATTAAAAATAAAAAAGTTATGAGACCTCAAATCTTACCAAATATTAACGTGTTGCATTTTTTTTTTGCATGTGAGTGTATATATATATATATATATATATATATATATATATATATATATATATATATATATATACAGTGTGTCCCAAACTGGATGTGATTGTATTGCTATCTCCGTTATTATTAGAGATGGGGAGACGGTTAAATTAGCAATGTTTTGTAGATTTTCATGCTCGTTCCAAATATGACAAATTTATGAAAATTGGATTAAAAATAAAAAGTTATGAGACCTCAAATCTTACCAAATATTAACGTGTTGCATTTTTTTTGCATGTGAGTGTATATATATATATATATATATATATATATATATATATATATATATATATATATATATATATATATATATATATATATATATATATATATACAGTGTGTCCCAAACTGGATGTAATTGTGTTGCTATCTCAGTTATTATTAGAGATGGGGAGACGGTTAAATTAGCAATGTTTTGTAGATTTTCATACTCGTTCCAAATATGACTTGTAATTTGCCGTGCCTCTTTTCGTTTTCGAGTCATTTTGAAAAAACCAAAATTTATTGATATCTTTTCTATTCAATATCTAAGTAGTCGTTGATCTGACATGTCTAACACTTGCACATTATAAGGACACTTTTTACAGAGTAATCTTTTTGTGCTATTCTCAACTTTGGATTGTCATTTGTTTTTGAGCTTCATGTATCAACGTTTGTTTTTATTGTGGCAGCCATATTGGATTTTTTGCTCTTCTAATAGCCTGTGAAAAGAGCTTTCCAGTGATGTACAATATGCTTGAGAAATCTTGCAATTCACAATTTTGAGAAAAATCGTCTTGAGGATAGTAGGCTATGAAATCAAATACCAGAAAACAAATGATAAAAAAAGTGTTCAAAAAACAGTAGGCCATGGAGTCTAACAATATACTTCTACTTTTAACATAATTTTCCGTAATGTATCACGATAAAAAAAATATTGTGATATAATTTACAATACTTAATTAGGTAATAATGCTAGGTAATGTTATGTGAAACAGTTTAATTACGAAACCCAACAATAACAAATAGAAACTTAAACTCCACAAAACAACACAATTCGAAACGGAACTTAATAAATAATAAAATAGAAACTTAAAAATACACTAAATAGAAAATTGTTCAATATGGCCACCGATTTGTTCAATGCACTTTATACAGCTTTTTGAAACTTGCCTACAAACTCTGGTGGGGGTGTTTTGGTAATATGATTGATAGCTTCCGTGATTCTGTTTCGTAATTCATTGATATTTTGTGGTGGACCGAATGTATACACATCATTCTTCAGAGTACCCCAAAAATAAAAATCCATGGGTGTTATATCAGGACTTCGAGCACACCAATGAACCGGCCCATTGTTACAAATGACACGATTATTAAAAGTTTGGTACAAAAATTATTTAACGATCCTAGGATTGTGAGCTGGACAACCGTGTTGTTGGTACCAAATCTCGTCTAAATTATCATGAACTCTTTCAATTAGAAGAGATAGATTAAAATACATTTCCCCAGTTAAATTGTTTTCAAAAAAGAACGGACCGACAATGAAGTTACCTGAATTTTTTAAAAATTAACTGTCTAATCTACAAATAAAAATATGTTTTTTACCTAATAAGCTTACCTGTGGCTAATAGATTCGTCTGAAGCCATACCAAAGCGGTTTTGTCACACACACACACCTAATAAGCCTCACCAAACCATTAATACAAAATCTGTCTTTCAATCGACTTTTTCCTTTAGATGCGGATTTTCATTTGCCCAATAATGCATATTATGGCGATTATATTTGTAAATCTGGACTCACCAGTCCATATTATTTTCAAATGAAAATTTTCATCTTGCTGACATTGTCCTTGATACCATCTGCATAATTGAACTCGTCAGCATTTAATATTTGTACGATTCTGGGTTTGTATGGATGGTAATGACTTTGTTTTAATACACGGTGTACCGTACGTTTTGGAAAATCAATTTTTCCACCACAAAACCGAATAGATTGTGGAGGGTTTCCGTTTGAAACCTGTAAGACGGCATTATTTCTTTCTTCATTTCGAGGCATTGGTAGTTTCTTTGCGTGGAAGCTACCGCCGTTTAATAGGTTGGTCACTATCCTGCGAAATATTTTGGTGTTTGTTTGTCGTCTCTCTGGGTAGTTGTTTTGATATGAATTTGCAGCTGCCTCAGTATTTCGGTCAGAACGAATATAACATTCCAACATGTCAAAATATTCCTCATTACTGAACATATTGTTGAATAATATTTAAAATAAACAGAAACAAACTATTTAGTACAAAATTTTAAGCAACGTGTTAAATACACCTCAAATTGTTCAGATAATTAAGAATGACAATATTCTTAATTGTCGCGATAGTATTATATCCATAGCAACCTTACTTCTGTTATTTTTCAGTTGACTTACGATTAAAATATAAACAATTTATAAAGGCGTCTTCGTAAATCATTAATCTGCTTTTTTTAAATTCTGTTATTAAATTTAGTTATTTACTAGGTTTACCTATTTAATTAAATTATAACAATTTTTTAGGATAATGTTGTATTGTAAAATATCATTTGTAATAATGGGCCGATTAATTGGTGTGCTCAAAGTTCCTATTTTTTTATCGTGAATCATTACGGAAAATTATGTTAAAGGTTGTTAGACTTCATGGCCTACTGCTATTTGAACACTTTTTTTTGTCATTTGTTTTCTGCTATTGGATTGTATAGCCTACTGTCCTCAAAACGGGTTTTCTCAAAATGGTCAGTGCAATTACAAGATTTCTCAAGCATATTGTACATCATCGGAAAGCTCTTTTCACAGGCTATTACGTAAACAAATAATCCGATATGGCTGTCATAATAAAAACAAACATTGATACATGTAGCTCAAAAACAAATGACAATACTAAGTTGAGAATAGCACCAAAATATTACTTTGTAAAAAGTGTCCTGTTAATGTGCAAGTCTTAGACATGTCAGATCAACGCCTACTTAGATATTGAAGAAAAAAGAAATTGGCGTTTTTTTTTCTCAAATAACTCGAAAACAACGAGAGTCAGGGGAAAATGCAAGTCATATTTGCAAGGACAATGAAATTCTACAAAACATTGCTAATTTAACCGTCTCCCTATCTCTAATAATAACAGAGATAGCAATACATTCCCATCCAGTTTGGGCATACTGTAAAAGGTGATGTTATTAGTAAGCAGTTTAGAATTTTTATACTCTGATGACGCTAACCTTACAAGTAAAATGGCCGTCATGTGTTTAAAAAGATGTGTTGTGGTGATTTGGGTTCTTCAAGTGTACTTATCAGTGCTCATACTAGATTCCAATATTCACTTAAAATAGACGTAATGGAACAATGTTAATGGTATTTTTGAATTCAGCGCCCTTAGATTGGTGAAATAAAACTAGTTCTAGTTAACGAGTAGAACGCTTATAAGCACACTTGGAGAACCCAAATCACCACAACACATTTTAAAAGACCTGACGATCGTTTCACTAACCAAGTTAGCGTCATCAGAGGATGAAACATTCTGTCTTTTAAAATATGTTGTGGTGATTTGGGTTCTCCAAGTGTACTTATCAGTGCTCATCACAGGTTCCAATCTTCACTTAGTGAGTAGAACGCTTGTAAGCTAATACATTACGCTGCTGACTTGGAAGAATGTTAAATGTTTCAGCGTAAAATATAAATCGTTTATTAACATTTTGTCGCCTCTGTAAATAAATAATATATTGCATTCAATATATAATGGACATGTATTATCAAATACCCACCAAAAGTAGGTTAATTTTCAAGTCGATGGGACCCACATCTCATTTAGGAGGCGACTTTATAACCCCGACAATATTATTATCGCGACGGGTGCGATAAAATCCTCCAATATAGTGCTGCCACTTTTTTAAATTGAAACTTTTCCCCATACATTGTAACACATACGATATTTATAAGCAGTATGCAAAACTTTACACCGCGCGTCGTGTTTAATGGAATGGGGTGGCTCACAAACTTTACGAAATATCTACGTTTAGGAGGAAATAAGAAAAAAAACTTGAGAAGTCACAGTTTTTTTGGCAAGGAAAGGGGAATAGTAAAATGAGAAGTAGCAGTAAAGCCGTAAAATGTAGAATGTCTGAGGATGAATACATTTCTGTAACGGCCCATTTTGTGTAATGCTCACAAAGAATCACGTATTCAATTAGTAGTGTCTTCAAAGGAAGCTATCGGCATTGACATAGAGTTCGGTACCGGCAACGAATCGTCGACTTCAATCCCAAACAAAGGCCAAAATACTGTAACTCGCGTTTTAGTGAATTTTCTTAGAAAAAATTCACTAATGAGGAGATCTCGACTTTTGAATTTTGAAAAAATTTCTTCAAATGAGCGCGATCTAGGACCCCTAGAACCCATATCCGGGGTCAGTTTCAATTTTTATATGTTTATATATATATATATATATATTTATATATATATATATATATATATATATATATATATATATATATATATATATATATATATATATATATATATATATATATTTATATATATATATATATATATGTATCACACCGATAACTCAAAAAATAATGGGCCGATTTTGATAAAATTAGGCATGTGCCTTTCTTTTGTAAATGGCTTGGATAAGTTCGTTAGCCAGGAAAATCGGACGAGGTTTTCCGGGAAAATTTTGAGTTTTCATTCGAAAAAAATTCTTATCTCAAAAAGTAATAAGCCGATTTTAATAAAATTTGGCATGTACCTTTCTTTTGTAAATGGCTTTGACAAGTTTGTTAGTCAAGAAAATCGGACGAGGTTTTCTGGGAAAATTTTGAGTTTTCATTCGAAAAAAATTTTTATCTCAAAGAATAATAAGCCGATTTTGATAAAATTTGGCACGTACCTTCCTTTTGTAAATGACTTTGACAAGTTCGTTATTCAAAAAAATCGGACGAGGTTTTCCGGGAAAATTTTGAGTTTTAATTTGAAAAAAATTTTTATCTTAAAAAATAAAAAATCTATGATAACCAAATTTGGTAGGTAGGTTTACGATATAAAAAGTAAACTACACACCAAAATTTAGATTTCTATGTTACAAGAAAAAAAAGTTATAATAAAATATTTTGTGCCAGATCATTTCTATGAAAATTCACTACCATAACGCACTTGCTGCGTCCAGGCTTTTATGATTAGCAGAGCCGTACATATAGTTTACTATGCCCCTTGTAGTTATTATACGTATCTTTAAGGTAGGTTAAGCATTAAGTTATTAGGTGCCGGCGTATCATTATAGTTCATCAACAGTTTTTAGTGAATTTTCTATAAAAAAATTCACTAATGAGGACATCTCGACTTTTATTACATTTTGAAAAGATGTCTTCAAATGAGCGCTAACTAGGCCCCCTAGAACACATTCCAGTTTCAATTTTTATATGCTTATATTTATTTATTTATTTATTAGAACTGCTCCATAGATCTCTACAATCGGAAATAGTCAAAAAACAAAAAAACCGCTTATCAACGCTGAAATTTAAAATTGAAATATTCGTCTACAGAAAAAGAATGCTCCCTAAAAAAACGATTTTAAAGCAAGCTTAAATTTTCTGAGGCTGCTCAAATTTTTGACGCTGTCAGGTAAATCATTATATAAGCGTATTGCAGTGTTGCGAGGTGCCCGATTAATCCGTTCGATCCTATAAGGGGAACGCACCAAGCTTTAGTCTGTCTTGTTTCATACGCTGTAATATTACCACAGGTACAATATTTTTTCTGACATAACAAAGCGCCTCAAGCATATATAAGCACGTCACTGTTAAAATGCCATACCGTATAAATAATGGCCTACAAGATGCGGAAGACGGCAGGCCAAACATGGTGCGGACAATTCTCTTCTGCATCAACAGAACCCTCCCCAGATGCACACAGCCGCCCCAACACAGCAAACCATATGCCAGGAGACAGTTGGCACTACAATAGTAGCATGTCAACAACGCCTGAGTACTTAAGGAATCCCTCAGCTGCAGCAACGCGTAATTCATAGATGCAAGAGAGGCCACCACATGGTAAACATGGACATCCCATGATAAGTTAGAATCCAGATGGATCCCCAAAAATTTTACAGATGTGCCCTGTCTTATTGAACCGTTATCAGATCTCACATATAGGCTCAGATTCGGATGCACACCCACCGGAGAAAAAAGAAGCATTTCAGTCTTCCGCGTGTTAAGAACTAGACCATTTCGCGAACACCAGGCTGACACCTGAGACACACACACATTAGCTGCAGCACCAAGCTCTTCAAAACTTTCCCCTAAGCTCACAGCAGTGGTGTCATCTGCGTACAAAGTTAAGTGATATTGTTGGAAATCATAAACAATATCTTTAAGAAAAATTGTAAACAAAACAGGGCCCAATATGCTGCCCTGCGGCACGCCGCTCGACACGGCTGATAATCCAGACATATAGTTCTCATCTTCCTGTGGTATCCTGACAGCCTGACTTCTTCCAGAGGGCTAGCTTTTAGCCATAAATATGCGTTTCCTCTTATGCAATGATGCTCCAAGTTTTGAAATATATATATATATATATATATATATATATATATATATATATATATATATATATATATATATATATATATATATATATATATATATATATATATATATATATAACTCAAAAAATAATGGGCCGATTTTGATAAAATTTGATAAGTAAATTCTGTTTGCAAGTGGCTTGGACAGGTTTGTTAGCCGGAAAAATCTGACCGGTTTTCCCGGGAAAATTTTAGGTTTTCTTTTGGAAAAATTCATATCTCCGGAAAAAACTAAGCTATGGCAACCAAACTTGGCAAGTTGGTTTATATTGTAAAAACCAAACTCTGTACCAAAATTTAAGTTGAAAGAAAAAACATTATAGGCACATACTAAAGCAAAATTGTAGTGCCACTAAAAGTTAGAGAAAAACACAATACTAAAATATTGTGTATATTAAACAAAATCCATTAAATCTTACAGACAACGTTTATCTTTTCATGACGCAAAAAGTTCAAGAAGTACCAGAAAGATTACTATGTAAATAATTTTTCTCTTGTAAATGTCAAACTGGACAATTAAAACGTGACAATTAGCTTGAGTATTGTGGTTTATAAATGGCAAATGTTGCATAAAATATATATTAGAACGTTTTAGATTTATGCTACACTTCTCATTTGTTGCGAAATCTGCCTCTAAAGACTTTACATATTACAAATGATTTAAGACCATTATCGGTTATCTACCTTTCAGTACAGAGTCTGATACAAGGCTTGCAGTGGTGGACGAGCGAAGGGATGCCGGTTCAAATCTCACGCTGACTGAATTTCTCTTTTAACTTTTTGTGTTTACTTTTTTTTTCGTCTTCAGGTACCTATAATGTTAGGCATGGTCAGACAAATATATAAGGGTTACGCTGCTGTTGCAACAAATGCTCCAAATCAAACTTCAAACGAAAAGGCTAAAAAATATGTCACATTAAACAATCAGCGTGGTTTCCATTTGCCAAAGCCCTCATCTCAATCTAAAGATATCAAAAATATATATAATAATCAATAAAATCTTTAATGAAAGTGATTCAATTTGTTTAAAGGCAATCTAGAACTACGTTTTATTATATATAAATATTAAGCTTCCCATTCTTCAGGGTATTTAAAAGCCATCTCCCTCTCTTAGTTTAATCTGACAACACCAGTTAGCAAATTGTCATTTGTTATTTTGCCAAGTGACAGTAGGGGGAATCGAATTCGAGGTTCTTCTTCTTCTTTATTTACAGACGTCATAAACAAAGGAAAATTAAAAGATAACCTCGAAATCGACTCCGCTAATACCTCATAATCTTAGAATAAGGTACGTATTGTTTACTTTTAGTTTCCATTTAGTGTTAATGTGGTGTATTGATAATTTGAGGTAAATGGAACTACAAAATATACAGTAATTTAAATTATACCTATAAACAGATGCTCAATGTAAATTATTACAATACAATTTTGTATTCATTATATTTATTTATTTTATTTCCAAACAGTATGGATACAGCAATAGTATATAAGTGTTGAAAAGATTTTAAGTGTAACAAGTGCGTTATGGTAGCGAATTTTCGTAAAAATATTTCAAATGTTAACAATTCAATTTCCCGTTAAACTAGAATCTTCAGTTTTGATACATACTAAAACCAATATAAAATCAGCGTGGATACTATATTTTAAAATTTTTAAAATAACACAACAAGCTTCACAGGAAACGACAAATTTGCTTTAGAAACCATTTTTCTTATTCTGTTTGCACAAACCGGTTCGATTAAGTTGCCTAAAACGGGTCATCCAAGTCACTAATAAGGATACATACCTGCCAGGTTTATATTGGCAGGTACATTCCTTTTGCAAATAAAAATTAAATTTTCGGTAAATTTGCAGATTAGCACACGGGGGCTTTTTAGAAAGAAATTCAGAAACATGCTTAGATCTCCTTCTGAATGCACAAACCACAAGAAATATTTCTTGCAAACAGCCCCCAATAAAGTTACGGGACCAGGAATGAATAGGGCTGTATGTATGTATGAATGCACCCTTTTACTGTCCAGGTCACTAGACATAGAACATCTTGTTATGCCCGTTCTTTTGTCCCGAGGACTTCCAAGCTGTTGAATTCCTTGCCGGCACATGTTTTTCCTTCTCCTCCGAACCTCCAAACCTTCAAGTCCAGAATTAACAAGTTGCCTCTTTTCTCCTTGTCAACACCTACGGTATGATAGTATTTAGGCTGTAGGCCCTCGTGGTGTGTTGTTGAAATATTAAAAAAATTAAATGTTAATTCGAGTAATATGACGTACTAATTGTGTACAATTTTTATAGAAATTCACTACGATAATGCACTTGCTGCGTCTCGATTTGTTTTTAAATTAAACATTGCCAAATTAGATGCATGTTAGTTCTAGTTAAAATTTAAAATTATAATCTGTTATTGGGTTCGGGTTTGTAACATAAAAGCGACACTAGTTTGTCTGATATGAATATTTGAAACCGAACATTGATCAACTGATTTGCTTACTATGGGGAAATTGACACAGACAACATAATAAACGAGCGGCTCTCATAATTGGAGAATACAGAGTGGATATTCAGGCGCACTATCAAAAAACGAACACGAAATGGATGAATATATGGTCAGGCGATCGGTGGGTTAGCGGGAAACATTACCGGGCGACTTTTTCTAATTGAAAAATTCACTGATTGTAAAATAAGTTGGAATATTTGAAGAGTTATTATGTTTTTACAAAAAGTCTGTTCATTATACGTTGGATAAACTAATGTACATTTTCTGTAATTAGATATATGTATATGTTTATTCTTGTTCAATAAATTAGATAATCGTTACACATAAGTATCTTGTGATAACTGATTTCAACTATTTAGATTTTCGCTTCACGGTCATTATTTATTTATTAGAATAAATATAAGAGTTAGGACGGGCATATAAAGTTTTTGTTGCCAAATAAATAGTGCTGCAAATTGAACCATAAGTTCCACATAGCAAGAGCACGTTCCCACCTCTTGTTTCAGGCGATGCAATTGTTCCTACCTCACTGGGCAAGGTTGAACTTTTTGCCTTGTTGTTCGCCGGCAATTCTACTCTCAACCCACCTCCAAATGTTCAACCACCAACAGTCCCCAATGTCAGGCATAAAATGACGGATATAATTTGAAAACTAAAAAGATACGAAAGATGCTCTCTTCTCTTAATACCAGGAAAGCCTCTGGCCTTGAGGAGATCGCAGCAAATGCGCACCAGAACTTGCTCCTGTCCTGACTCGTCTGTTTTAGACATCTTACACTAGAGGCATATTCCCTAGTAACCAGAAAACTGCTCTAGTACAACCCGTCCCCAAGAAAGGATCCAAAGCGCTTCCTAGCAACTACAGGCATATTTATCTCCTTTTAGTCGTCTCTAAAGTGATAGTAAAGTACATAGACACCGAATTACTAAAATTTCTTGGAAAACACAGTCTAATCCACGACAAACACTATGGATTCCGTCAGCGCATATCAACTATCGACCTTCTTTCCTTTGTCACCCAATCTTGGAACAAGTGAACAAATGAAACTTTACGGTGAATTCCAGATTGTCTCTCTAGACGCAACAATGACCTCCTCTCTAGCACATCCAACCCAGTTCACAGTTACGCAGACGACAGCACCCTACACTCATATATACAATATTCTAGGCCTGTCTCTTTAGCCCAATTAGACGAGGATCGCAGTCTCATGGAGGGTTCTGTTTCCGTCGATCTCTGAAAAATATGAGACTGGGGAAGTAGAAATATTGTACAATTCAACCCTACCAAATCTCAGTTTTGCTTTCTTTTTCATAAGAGATACACCAGCCCTAGACCCATCACAATGAACAACCAAGTTATTCAAATAATGAGTCCTTTATACTTGTTGGCATTTCTGTGGAACGCAATCTCAATTGGCACCAACATGTCACATCAATTGCAGAAGCGGCTGCTAAGAAATTAGGTTTCCTATTCCGGACTCGTAAAGACTTTTCACCAGCTAATCGCTATACCTTATATACTTCACAAATAAGGTCAAACCTCGAATACTGCTCCCACATCTGGGGTGCATTCAGAAGAGAGCTATATGTCTCATCGGTGACCCTACCCTCACCCAAAGGCTGCCATCCCTTGCCCACCGACGTGCCGTTGGTGACCTCTATCTCTATAATAGATATCTGCACGGACACTGCTCAGAGCAGCTTTCTTTCATAGTTCCTCCACCTGCTGCCCCCAACAGATCTACCAGGGGAACAGAGCGAATGCACCCTTTTACTGTCCAGGTCACCAGACATAGAACATCTTATTATGCCCGCTCTTTTATCCCCCGAGGATTTCCAAGTTGTGGAATTTTTCAGCAAACTTACAACAAGGGGCGCTGTAGGCGTGTTCGGTGTTGAAAGGAACTAAATCCAGGAGTTGGTTCCTTTCGTCACCAGTCAGTAAACTATTTATCAATTTATTGCCTTCAGTGCATATGGGACTTACTTCCTTTCACTGCCAAACGATTCTATACAGGTTGTTACACAGGAATCCACCATAAAGTGAAAAATGGCCAAAAGCGAAGTTAGTGCCTTTTAATTATAACCGATTCAATTGATTGTATTCTAGATATTCACCCTGTATAGCCTGGTGGATATAGGCGGTTAGTCTGGCAGCGGACTCTGCTTGTGGTATTGCATTGCATGACAGGGTGTGGGAGGCTTGCAGGGGAGAAATTTCAGTAGTGCAGTGCATTTTCTTTATCCCTTTATGTGTGAGAACAACTAAATTTGTCAATAAATGATTTCATTTCCACCAACAATACAATTTGAAATACGCTCCCACACTCACACTAACTAAATTTTCTCGCTCGTGAGTATAAACTTTCTTGTCTGGAAAGTGCCAATTCTCAGAACCGTAACGTGTACACTACTATTGAACATTAGACGGTAAATGGTTATAAAAATTCATGATTTTGGTTTTTCAAAGTTGTCATTTTTTATAATATATGATAGGGCGTGGTTAAAAGTAAAATAAAGTAGTATTTTTTGGCTGAGCTTATATATAAATTAATTCCATGGGGATCCGTTTGTGAAATTTACTGCCATTAAAATAGTATGTATAATAAATAATAAAATACCGCTAATCTAGCATCGATGGCAAATGTGTTTATTTATTTATTTAAATGCCCAGCACAAGCAATTTCCTTTTACAGAACATTAAAAATAGTACATATTATCAGAATACAATATATAATATTGCTGTAAATTGAATCATAACTTCCACATAGCTGTGATAACCTACTCTCCTCAGAAAGACATTCTCATGAAATGAATTTACGGCACATGACTTGACCGCAAAGAAAATATTTGGATTCCTGTACCCATGAATGTCTGAAACGTTATATTACTCGAGTTTCAACGGATAAATGCCAATTTTTACCAAATCGCCCCTCATTCATTCCCTACCCTCTTAAGCGTTCAAATTTGAAGGTGATATCTCAATTCGTTCGAACGTTATTGCGCCTCCTAACAGGCCTACAGACCGACCGACCGACAGAACGACAGACAAAAAGTTTTCTTTACAAAATCAAGTTTTCTATATGTTTTGAGACATACTACGCCGTTTTAGCAAAAAAATGGGTCCCTAGAACATATATATATATATATATATATATATATATATATATATATATATATATATATATATATATATATATATATATATATATATATATATATATATATATATATATATGTTATGCTATCGCATAGAAGAAATGTAAACAAAATCAAGCCAGGTTCCATAAAAATGATTCCAAAATAGGTTATTTTATCTTTAAACTTAAACATAAGACGTCATATAAGACCGAAACAGTTTCAATGGTAATTCTGTAATTAATTGTTACGTATACTTGGAATATAATATCCCGGGCATGAAGCCGATCTAATTTATCATGTAAACAAAACGTTACTAAACGTAGGCCTAGATGACTGAGAGGCGTTGCGCTTGCCTCATAAGCAGAAGGTTACGCGATCTAATCCAGCTCGCTGAATGTGTGTTTTTTAGCGAATTTTTTTTTTTTAAATTCGCTTATGGGGAGATCTGTGTTTATATATATATATATATATATATATATATATATATATATATATATATATATATATATATATATATATATATATATATATATATATATATATATATATATATATATATATATATATATATATATATATATATATATATATATATATATATCTATCCGACCGATAACTCAAAAAATAATGGACCGATCTTGATAAAATTTGCAGAGTACCTTCCTTTTGCAAGTGGCTTGGATAAGTTCGTTAGCCAGGAAAATCGAACCAGGTTTTCCCGGAAAATTTTGTGTTTTCTTTATAAAAAAAATCATATCTCCGGAAATAACAAAGTAAGGGCAACCAAATTTGGTACGCGTGTTTGTATTATAAAGAGTGAACCGCGTACCAAAATTTAGGTCCATAGCTTTAAAGAAAAAGAAGTTATGGGCAGTTAAAGCAATAAATGTTGGAGTTTTCCTCAAAACGTCAAACTCGCAATATTAAACGTCAAAATTGGCAATGTTTAGGCAAAGAATGTAAAACAAATACGACTTGTGAACAGAAAATGTTGCAAGAAGAGTGTTCTGCAAACCCTTAAGTTTCAGATTCAACCGTCATTGCCCTTCATTTTACTAAAATGTTTACAGGAAATCCATTTCAAATAGACCCTTTCTCTGGTGCTTTGGCTGTCAGTTTAGTTAAGTTTGGTAGCTGTTTGGATATTTATTTGTAGGTTTAGTGAAATTTATGGTTTAACGGCCTATAATTTTTTTAAGCTAATTATCATGGAACAAATTTGTTAATGCATTTTTGCATTTTTTATCGAAATATGATGCGTTTATCTTAAAAAATCTGGACGCAGTAAGTGCGTTTTGGTTGCGAATTTTCGGTAAATTTGCAGTTAAGCTCCCGAACGCTTTTCAAAACACTGTTTTCAGAAACCTGTCTAGCCCACCCCCCACCCCCCCAGGATCCACAAACCCCAAGAAAAATTTCTTGTTCACACCCCCAAAGGAAGTTACGGGACCAGGAGTGAGTAGGGGTGTATAATTTTTTTAAACTAATTTTCGTAGAACAAATTCGTGAATGCATTTTTCCATTTTTTGTCGAAATATGATGCGTTTGTAAGAAAAAAATCTGGACGCAGTAAGTGCGTTTTGGTAGTGAATTTTCGATAAATTTGCAGTTTAGCTCCCGAACGCTTTTCAAAAAACTGTTTTTAGAAACCTGCCTAGGCCCCCATCCCTCTGGATCCACAAACCCGCAGAAAAATTTCTTGTTCACACTTCCCAAGGAAGTTACGGGACCAGGAGTGAGTAGGGGTGCATAATTTTTTTAGCTAATTTTTTTAGAACAAATTCGTTAATGTAATTTAGCATTTTTTATCGAAATATGAAGCGTTTATAAGAAAAAAATCTGGACGCAGTAAGTGCGTTTTGGTAGCGAATTTTCGGTAAATTTGCAGTTTAGCTCCCGAACGCTTTTCGAAACACTGTTTTCAGAAACCTGCCTAGGGCCCCCCCCCTGGATCCACAAACCCCAAGAAAAATTTCTTGTTCACACCCCCCAAGGAAGTTACGGGACCAGGAGTGAGTAGGGGTGTATAATTTTTTTAAACTAATTTTCGTAGAACAAATTCGTGAATGCATTTTTCCATTTTTTGTCGAAATATGATGCGTTTGTAAGAAAAAAATCTGGACGCAGTAAGTGCGTTTTGGTAGTGAATTTTCGATAAATTTGCAGTTTAGCTCCCGAACGCTTTTCAAAAAACTGTTTTTAGAAACCTGCCTAGGCCCCCATCCCTCTGGATCCACAAACCCGCAGAAAAATTTCTTGTTCACACTTCCCAAGGAAGTTACGGGACCAGGAGTGAGTAGGGGTGTATAATTTTTTTAAACTAATTTTCGTAGAACAAATTCGTTAATGCATTTTTGCATTTTTTATCGAAATATGATGCGTTTGTAAGAAAAAAATCTGGACGCAGTAAGTGCGTTTTGGTAGTGAATTTTCGGTAAATTTGCAGTTTAGCTCCCGAACGTTTTTTAAAAAACTGTTCAGAAACCTGCAGGTGAGGTCCTAGTAATGTCTCTGAAAACAATTTGTTGAAAAGCGTTCGGGTGCTAATCTGCAAATTTACCAAAGTTTCATTAAATCCTTCAAATTTCAATAACTCAATTTGCTATTAACGTAAGCTTTGTTGGATAGAAAAGTAACATTTAAGTTTATTTTCGGAAAATTTTTGTATATTTTCAAAACATAAGTAATTTTGATAAAATATAGTACATTGTTTCTACTACATAGGCTATACCGGTAATCAGATTGATGCCTGCTCGCATTTGCTATTAAAAACATTTTTATGGAAAATCACTTCCATAACACATTTGCTGCATCTAGACTTTTGAAAAATGTTTATATATCTTCAAACAATAAATTTGTTTCAATGAAATATGATACATTGTTTCTACTATATAGGCAACCAAGTTTGATGCCTGCTTTCATCAAAGAAAGACATTTGCTACTAAAAATATTTTAAAGAAAATTCGCTACCATAACGCACTTGCTGCGTCCCGAGATTTTTATGTTTTATTTTGACATTTGGAGAAACAATAGTGCACAGATTTCATACGTTTTGAACAAGATATCATTGTTTTTTAAAACGCCTGAATAAGTTTGTCACCTTTGAGTGAAATTATAATCTTCGGCAGATCTTTTGTTATTGTTGGTATTGAAATAATCGGTTTGATTAGGTTGACTAAAATGAAATCATACCGGAGATTAATAAGGAAAAATAACCCCTACGTTTATAATTTGGCAGATACTTTACTTTTCCAAATATGAATTAAATTTCCTTCTGGAAATCTTCTATATAACTTTAATGAAATTTGTAATACAAGTTTCTTTTAATGAGACTTACACAATCTACAGATATAGCAAAATTAATTTTCTAGCTTCGTAGAAAATTGAGTTTTAGGCATTTATCTCAAAAGGAGTTTTTTTTTATAAAAGAGAGATATCGATGGTAACACTTTAGAAAGAACTCTTCAAATGTGCGCGTACTTGGACCTCTAAAATCAATCTTCAAGGTCTGTGTAAGTATTAACTTTACTAATATGCCGTATATTAGTAGTGTAAAATTCTTATGAAATATCGCTACTATAACGCACTTGCTGCGTCCCGAAATGTTTATTAATTATTTAAAAGACGATTTTTTCATTTAAACTAAATCTTGTTGAAATTCGTTGCCATGAGACCAAAATTTTACGATTGCGTCAATAATAAACATATAACTCACCTTTTTCTCTCCAACAGTTTCTTTCATAAATACCTTACTCTATTATCAATAAGATTGGGAGAGTCTAAGGCAGTCGTGTGACATCATTGGCTTGTAAAGTGTGGTTATCTAAACTGTTTTTATAAATGTTATAGGTTTTTTAACAGCGGATTTGGAGTGAATAATTTATAATGATCGATTGTATGAGTTAATTCCTGAGGTAAAAAATCTGATGATGTATCTTACATTTTTAGGATGTGTAAAAAGGAAGGTAAAGTTGGATACGTCAAACCTAGGGACAGTTTAGGAAATATGACAACACTGACTTTGGACAGCATTCCCGGCTTTGTTAAGTATACAGCAAGTCATCTTGTTAGTGATTTAAATATCAAGGAGGCTGCTTTTACTGTAAGTATTTTTGTTTAAAAAGACAATTTATCCGTTTGTTATAAGATTATATAATATAGACTAGCCACATCTTTTGGATCTTAATAGTCCTTAGTCCAAATGCTCTAAAGCTCTCGCCAAACACTGCTCAACAACATTATTCGATTTCTGGATGGCTTCCGGTCTGTTATGCCGTGTTCTAACTGACTTAGTGCTAATTGCTGTAGACATTTTAACAACCATCATGGCTGTTCTGTTCGCTCCTTCAGTCGCTGAACTGACACTAAACTGACGTTGTTCCGATTACTGTCATACAGTCGTCTTCAAGCAAGATCTAAGAACAAGGCTTATCACAAACATTATTTTTGGCAGATATTGTGTTTATTGCGTACAAAGCCCTTATCAAAGTTAATACATGCAAGCAGTCCCCAGTGAAAAGTGCAGAGCACAATACAAATACGTAAAACTCAATTATTACAGAACAGCGTCAAAGTCAACATCCACGACAAATTAACAAAATTACAAAGCCCTTATCAAAACTAAAACATCATCTAAGACTTTTCACTGTTGATGGTTTGCATGCTTTAGCTTTGATAAGAGTTTTATAATTTTCACAATCAGACGTAAATGATGATTTTGGTGATGTGCAAGACTCTTGTTTTTGAGTACCTAAATAAAGTAAGATTGCCATATATTTCGCTCAAAAGATTTAATCAGACGCTATAAATAATGGCCAATTAAATCGGATTAAGTAGTCATATTATATTTATGAAAATTTGCGTAAAGAAACCAGAACGCTAGAGTTAATAAAAATCCGTTGATAACAATTGCATATAACAATTTGTTATACGCAATAAATAATTTTAAACAAGTCGCAGAAGAAAGGTTTTAAAAGCATAAAATCTTATATAGATAAAAAATCACATCTATAACTAGAAATACCGGGGAATATGATAGTTAAGGTGGATGTATATTTAAGTACGACTAAGATGATGAAACTTAATAAAGCGGGAAAAATACACAGCCGTCGACGAATAAGCGCAGCGTGTGAGAGACATGACGAGTATACCGAATTAGCGAAAGAAAGGCGAAGTCAATCTGAACAAAGGTACGCCATGACTCGCGCATCAGTAACCGTGCCAATAAGATATTAAAAGGTCTGTGTGTCACGTGCATCAACCACTGGTACCAGAGTCATCCCCTTGTTGCCAATTTAAAGAGCAAGCAAGTTCGTATTGCGTAAAGCGCTAAAAAAATTCTCTAATAGCGCTCTGGGAATTAGTTAAAAATTGAAGCAAAAATAGCTTCAATCATCTTATTTTTTTCCCTTAGGGCTCGTCCGCGACTTCGCCGCCCCGAAAGCACTGCAGCCTTTGGCTTATTGTACATGCCCTTAGTCTTTTTACTCCACCCATTCCAAAATCACTGTGCCTTGAACTAGTCTGCACAGTAATTGGTAGGATGAAGTTTTATATTGCTCTGTCTCCGGTCTAGACTGACCGTAGATCCGTTATCTTTTGCGGTCCAGAGCTTTACACTAGCACAAGATGTGCTGGGCTGATTCCTCCCCCTCGCCGCAAAATCTTCATGCCAGGTGCCCCTCGAACCGCCCCATTTTATGCAGGTGTTTCTTGACGGCCATGTGTCCCGCCAAGAGACATGTTATGTTTCTGAGCTGTCCTCTGCTAAGATTTAGCAGCTCCACAGCTCTCTTTGAACTGGGTTCGTCAAGTACTGACTTCCAATGTCTGAGCCCTGGACAGTCTGCCCAGTATACCTTGTGTTCGTTTCCGACCCATGACTTAATGGCTCCCCTGGCCGTGCTCTTTGTCACGCCCAGAACTGGTTCTGGTCCCATAAATGATTTTTCTGACCCTCTCTTCACGAGACTGTCAGTTTCTTCATTGCCTTTGACCCCCGAGTAACCCGGCACCCAGATTAGGGTGACCTCATGCTACCAAGCTAGGTCGCCTGTCTCGTCTCGGCACTCACTCACCAGCCAGGAATGTACCCGTGTGCTAGAGAGAGAGAGATAGAGATCATCTTATTAATTTGAATTAGTATTTCACTGAATCCTCTCCTAATACTCTCTTTTCTTAGCAGGCATTTTTTCCAGCAATCACCACCTTATACTTAGTGAGCATTCTGGTTGCTGCCCACTTATAAAACTTAATTATTCAGTCAGACAGTCGTGTTTTGATTTTTCTTACCTAGATTTGATTAACTAGATATCGCAGATACCGTTTTTTTTTAAATATTTTTGGTGTTGCCGGGTAATCGGTAAAGTAAAAATTTTAAAAGAAGTTAGTATGAATGAGCGATTTTTACACATCTGACGGCGCAGTTGTTCTGTAATGATTGAGTTTTACATTTTTGTATTGATATACACAACGCCGACCTAAGACGTCTCTAATAAGCCCTTTACTTTTTTTAGATTTTCCCCTAAAGCTGGCTACTTAACAGCCTGTGACAACGTGTAGGGTAATAAATTAAAATTTTCCTGAAACATCTGACGGCGCAGTTGTTCTGTAATGATTGAGTTTTACATTTTTATATTGAGATACACAATGCCAACCTCAGGCGTTTCTAATAAGCCCTTTACTTTTTTAAGATTTTCTCCTAAAGCTGGCTACTTGACAGCCTGTGACAACTTGTAGGGTAATAAATTAAAATTTTCCTGAAACATCTGACGACGCAGTTGTTCTGTAATGATTGAGTTTTACATTTTTGTATTGAGATACACAATGCCAACCTCAGGCGTTTCTAATAAGCCCTTTACTTTTTTAAGATTTTCTCCTAAAGCTGGCTACTTGACAGCCTGTGACAAAGTGTAGGGTAATAAATTAAAATTTGCCTGAAACAATAATCCCTTCATCCAAGTTTATGTAACTATGTCAAACCAAGAGTTTTTGACGTTCAAAAGTAACAGACAAGTTATGGTAAGGCTAGATGTATTCTCGCCACAATTAGAATCGTAGACCGGTTTAGCTCTAATTAGAGATCTTCAGTACGGCATACTAATTGTAGCGAAAATACACCTATAAAGTAATACGGCTATGGTAGCCAGCCTTCCAACACTAAGTGAGTGTTATGACACGAAACACGTGCCGCCATCTCGTTGCGGAACCAGGTAGTATGTTGTCACGCCAGCTCCAAATAACACAAAGTGTTAAAAAATAGACACTGTATACAACCAACTAATAATTTAATAAATTGTCAGCCCTGGCCTATTTATACCCTAATATAGAGACAAATTATGTTAGGCTAGATGTATTCTCGCCACAATTAGAACCGTAGACCGGTTTCACTCTAATTAGAGCTCTTCAGTACGGCATACTAAGTATGCCGTACTGAAGGCCTCTAATTAGAGCGAAATCGGTCTACGGTTCTACGGCATACTTAGTATGCCGTACTGAAAAGCTCTAATTAGAGCGAAACCGGTCTACGGTTCTAATTGTGGCGAAAATACATCAAGCCTTACATACTTTGTCCCTATGTTAGGGTAGAAATGGGCCAGGACTGACAGTTTATTAAATTGTTAGTTGGTTGTATACAGTCTCTAATTTTTAACACTTTGTGTTATTTGGAGCTGGCGTGACAATATATTACTTGGATCCGCAACTAGGTAGCGGCACGTTGCTTCGTGTCTTACCAGTCACTTAGGTTATTGCTCTTTTATTTCAGCTGATGAACACATGCGAAGAAATTTTCGACACATGCTCCTGGAAATCGAACGCCTATAATTGCTGCGATGGTTTTTTCCCAGTATTCACAGAGAGCGGCTTTTGTTACACATTCAACTCTCGCCATTACGAAAAGAAGGTACCATGGTGAGCATAGCATATTTATCAGACAGCCACTCTAAAATTACACCTAGCATGTTATTCTCTCTCTAATCGGATACAGTTTGTCATGATTCTACTATGTGCTCACTATGTGAACGTTACAGGATGGAGAAAGAATTACCTCAATTTAATATGCAATATATTAAAGAGACTGACATCAAATGGTCATTGAAGTTTAAAGTTAGGAGCGATCAAATTAGAATGGCGGTGAGTCGCGCTTTAACACCACTACACCTTGCTTTCTCGCTGCTGGTTTGGCGCGAGTTCTTATCTCTGCTTCCATCCTCTGCTTATACTTCTGCTTTTGCTTGTTATTGCAGCATATATTCTATGTTATTTCACACACTTACGTTCAAAGTATTGTATCATTCACAGTTCTTCATCCTTTGAAGAATTTTTATTTAAAACGTTTCGCCATTAAAGGTTACGAGTTTTGGTTTTTTTTTCGTATCTGCTAGCACCTCGACATATTAAAACAGCTTATCCTTACTACGGTTGTCCATTATTTCGTGATGAAAAGACCAAGCATATAAAAGCGCTTAGTCAGCATGCATACAGTGTGAAGAGCTTATAACCAAAAATATTTATTGTGGAAACTTCGTAGAATAAATTCACTAGGAGTCGACGTTTTTAAATTTTGAAAATATTTTTATTATTATTTTTTATTTCAACAACACACCCCGAGGGCTTACAGCCTAAATACTATCGTACCGTGGGTGTCGACAAGGAGGAAAGAGGCAACTTCTTAATTCTGGACTTGAAGGTTTGGAGGTTCGGGGGAGAAGGAAAAACATGTGCCGGCAAGGAGTTCCACAACTTGGAAGTGCTCGAGACAAAAGAGCGGGCATAACAAGATGTTTTATGTCTGGTGACCTGGACAGTAAAAGGCTGCATTCGCTCTGTTCCACTGGTATATCTGTTGGGGGCAGCAGGTGGAGGAACTATGGAAGAAAGCTCCTCTGAGCAGTGCCCGTGCAAAAATCTATAAAAAAGAGACAGGTCACCAACGGCACGTCGGTGGCCAAGGGATGGCAGCCTTTGGGTAAGGGTAGGGTCACTGATGAGACGTATAGCTCTCTTCTAAATGGAGTCCAGGATAGCGAGTGTAGAAGCGGCAGCAGCACCCCAGATGTGGGAGCAGTATTCGAGGTTTGGTCTTATTTGTGAAGTATATAGAGTATAGAGATTAGCTGGTGAAAAGTATTTGCGAGCCCGGAAGAGGAAACCTAATTCCTTAGCAGCCGCTTCTGCAATTGATGTGACATGTTGGTGCCAATTGAGATTTCGATCCACAGAGATGCCAACAACTGAAAAGGACTCATTACTTTGAATAACTTGGTTGTTTATTGTGATTGGTCTAGGGCTGGTGTATCTCTTATGAGAAAGAAAGCAAGACTCAGATTTGGTGGGGTTGAATTGTACAAGATTCCTACTTCCCCAATCTAATATTTTTTGGAGATCCACGAAGATAGAACCCTCCATGAGTCTGCGATCCTCATCTAGTTGGGCTAAAGAGACAGGCTTAGAATATTGTATATTGGAGTGGAGGATGCTCGCGTCCGCGTAACTGTGAACTGGGTTGGATGTGCTAGAGAGGAGGTCATTGATGTGGAGAAGAAACAAAGTAGGGGCTAAAGCTGAACCCTGAGGGACTCCTGCATTAATTGGATACAGTTTAGAGGAATGGCCATCCACGACAACAGAAATGCTCCGATTGGAGAGGAAATTTGCTATCCAAGTACAGAGTTTTGGTGGTAGGCCATAGGCCGGAAGTTTATTAAGCAGCGCTGCGTGCCAGACCTGGTCGAAGGCTTTGGATATGTCTAGAGCGACAATCTGGGACTCACCGTGTAGTTCCATAAACTTGTTCCAAGAATGGGTGACAAGGGACAGGAGGTCGGCAGTTGATCTGCGCTGACGGAATCCATACTGCCTGTCGTGGATTAGACTGCGTTTTTCAAGAAATTTTAGTAATTCGGTGTTTATATACTTTTCCATCACTTTAGAGATGGCTGAAAAGGGAGAAATAGGCCTGTAGTTGCTAGGAAGCGCTTTCGATCCTTTCTTGGGGACGGGTTGTACTAGAGCAGTTTTCCAATTACTCTTGCTCTTGCAGAATCTATTCCCAATAGATTTAGCAAGAGTGTAGAAGGGGTTGCTGCCGTCGGAGCTTAAGAGGACTTTGTTTTTGATGTGGTTATTAAACGAGATTTTTTGCCTCAGAAAGAATGCGGACATAGCGGTTTCTTGCGTCGTTAAATGCTTGACAGTTTTCTTGACTGGCATTGTGTAGAAGCGTTTTGTGAGCTTTGAACTTTTCAAGTCTGGTCTTGCCACAGGATTTAGAGAACCAGTGCTTCTGGGTGGCTGAAGAGGATTTCTGTGTACGTGGAATAAATCATTCCATGCCAGCTTGGATGATTTCGGTGACGTTTTGTGAGATATCAGAGGAGTCAGGATGAGAGAAGCAGACAGACGCTCATGGAAATGGGGAAAAGTAATCCCGCATTTCGTCCCAGTTCGCGGAGTTGTGGGTGTGATAACTGGGTGTCCTCGGTTTGCATTGCGCAGGAAGCAGTGACAATGCCGTGGTCTGAGCGACCCAGGGGGGCTAACACTTAAAACAACATAAAACCTACTGCCTGTCTGGATCTCTCCGATTCATTGCTCTGCCTCCAAAGTCTGTTCACCTCAATTTGATGTGTCTCCCGGCACCTGCGCTGTCTTATGCGTCTGCGTCGTCCAATGGACCGCCTTACTTGCCCTGTTTTCGTCGCTGACTCTATCAAAGACTCTACCTGGTCAACTGTACCTCCAATACCGCTCGCTTTTTAGCCCGTCGCGGCGAAATAAAATTGAAACACATATCCAAAAATATTTGCAAGTATTTTATACGATTTTAACTCACGGTAAATTGAATGTATCTAGTTTCGGGAGCAGTCGGAACAACGAACTTCGAAAACTCCGTTGTAATCGTATTCTTGGGAGTTTCTATTAGATTAGACAGTTTTTGCTCTGTTGTGAATATGATTTTGATATTATGAGTTCTGTGTGTGTGTGTGTGTTTTGTTTCTTTAGCGTCGGCCTATTTCCGCGACTATGGCCAATCACCGACGTCAGGGAGCAGTTTCGTCTCACTATCCTGGAAATTTACCCGAACTGCTGACTTTGTGTAAGGAGGGTAGTAGTATTTAACGTGCCCAAAATCGCATGGACACAAGACCGACGGCTTTACACCCCCTCCGAAGGGAGATACTTGCAGACATTCAACTTGCTGAAATACAATACCAGTACCTCGGTTGATGTTAATGTTACAGTTTGTACTGAAAAACTGAAAGGAGTACCCTGGGATCGAACCCAGTACCCTTCGGTTCAGAGGCACACGTTCTTACCACTGAATCACCGAGGTTCTATTATGAGTTATAAAAGTGCGGCTGATTTTATCGGTGACACCATTAATGTATGGTTAGTTTAGACTCTTATAATGTAAAAACCCCTTTAAAATATGTCCACTTTCTACGCTTCTTTTAAAACACCTTTTCTTTAACTTTTGATATTTCGGACTAAATTTGGGAATTCTAACAAGCAGCAAAAGTCAACATTCCCAATTACAAGTAAAATAACTGAAATTATGTAAAACAGTGAAGAAAAATGATATGTCTAATGCATATTCATTATCTTTAGATCTACCAAATGACGATTTAGGTAAATTAGACGGTATACGTGAATATGAAATAGAATGCATGAATAACGGGAGACGGGAAGAAGGCCCGACTATTAATATTTAAGTTTCTATTTGCATTAAGTCGCGAATTTCAAATAGTTGCTCCCGCATGCGAGACTACACTTGGCTTCAAAAGTTTTGCCACCTCTGGCTATTCAGTAGTGTTTTAAAGCGTATAAAATATTTACTGCCAGATTATGTAACTGACAAAATTACGTTCTTTCCTTATTGACTTAAACTAAGAATCAAATAAAATTGTAATCATTATGAAATTTTTCTTACAGATGAGCGCTATTTAGGACCCCTGGAATCCAAATCCGAGCTCGGTTTCAGACTTTATATGTATATATATATATATATATATATATATATATATATATATATATATATATATATATATATATATATATATATATATATATATATATATATATTAATGTGTCGCACCGATAACTCAAAAAATAATACGCCGATGGCGATCAAATTTGGTGAATGCTTTGCCTCTGTAAGTGGCTTGGATAAGTTCGTTAGGCAGGAAAATATGCTCAGATTAAATAGATTAAACAATGCTTTGTTTTAATTAGATAGTCAGATTCCCCGGTCCGTGCCAGTTCTGACCTGACCTGACCTGACCTTTGATGTAGCTAATTTCGACCAGGTAGTTTTAATGCATGTTTGTAAAAAAAGGAATTCGGCACGCAGCAAGTGCGTTATGGTAGCGATTTTTTATTAAAATCAGCTAAGTCCAAATAGAAGGCCCGACTATTAATATTTAAGTTTCTATTTGCATTAAGTCGCGAATTTCAAATAGTTGCTCCCGCATGCGAGACTACACTTGGCTTCAAAAGTTTTGCCACCTCTGGCTATTCAGTAGTGTTTTAAAGCGTATAAAATATTTACTGCCAGATTATGTAACTGACAAAATTACGTTCTTTCCTTATTGACTTAAACTAAGAATCAAATAAAATTGTAATCATTATGAAATTTTTCTTACAGATGAGCGCTATTTAGGACCCCTGGAATCCAAATCCGAGCTCGGTTTCAGACTTTATATGTATATATATATATATATATATATATATATATATATATATATATATATATATATATATATATATATATATATATATATATATATATATATTAATGTGTCGCACCGATAACTCAAAAAATAATACGCCGATGGCGATCAAATTTGGTGAATGCTTTGCCTCTGTAAGTGGCTTGGATAAGTTCGTTAGGCAGGAAAATATGCTCAGATTAAATAGATTAAACAATGCTTTGTTTTAATTAGATAGTCAGATTCCCCGGTCCGTGCCAGTTCTGACCTGACCTGACCTGACCTGACCTGACCTTTGATGTAGCTAATTTCGACCAGGTAGTTTTAATGCATGTTTGTAAAAAAAGGAATTCGGCACGCAGCAAGTGCGTTATGGTAGCGATTTTTTATTAAAATCAGCTAAGTCCAAATAGATTAAACAATGCTTTGTTTTAACTAGATAGTCTGATTCCCCGGTCCGTGCCAGTTCTGAGCTGACCTTTGATGTAGCTAATTTTAACTACGTAATTTTAATGCATGTTTGTGAAAAAAGGAATTCAGCACGCAGCAAGTGCGTTATGGTAGCGATTTTTTATTAAAATCTGCTAAGTCCAAATAGTCCGTGCCAGTTCTGAGCTGACCTTTAATTTATCGAATTTCGACCACGTAATTATAATGCATGTTTGAAAGAAAAGAACTTCCGGACGCAGCAAGTGCGTTATTGTAGCGAATTTTTATTAACTGCTTCAAAATTTAATAGCTCAATCTGCTATTAACCTATAAGGCATGTTGGCCACGAAACTAGTTTTTTCGGGAACATTTTAAGTTTATTTTTTAAATAGTTTTGTACATTTTCAAGTAATAAAGTTATTTTTATAATATATGGCACATTTTTTCTACTATATAGGTTATACTGGTAACCAAATTTGATGCCTGCTTTCTTTTCAAAAACACATACATGTGCTATTTAAAACATTTTAATCAAAATTCACTACCATAGCGCACCCGCTTCATCCAGACTTTTTTGTTATTGTTTGCTCATTACTGTCTTAAAGCCATATCGCCTGTTGTCGCAACCATGATTCTTCGCAAGCCATTTTAAATTATTTGTAGTTTCCACCATTTATTTGTGAGTATTACATTCGTTAGCGTAAACATATTGATTAACTTAGTCCATCATAGAACAATTTACATAACCTAATCGTCCGTTGCTATATGGCGCAGAGTTTAAGGTGTAACGTTATTACTTCCATATCGTCACAAGGGATGGCAGCCTTTGGGTGAGGGTAGGGTCACCGATGAGACGTATATCTCTCTTCTGAATGGAGTCCAGGATAGCGAGTGTAGAAGCGGCAGAAGCACCCCAGATGTGGGAGCAGTATTCGAGGTTTGGTCTTATTTGTGAAGTATATAAAGTATAGAGATTAGCTGGTGAAAAGTATTTGCGAGCCTGGAAGAGGAAACCTAATTTCTTAGCAGCCGCTTCTGCAATTGATGTGACATGTTGGTGCCAATTGAGATGTCGATCCACAGAGATGCCAACAAGTGAAAAGGACTCATTACTTTGAATAACTTGGTTGTTTATTGTGATGGGTTTAGGGCTAGTGTATCTCTTATGAGAAAGAAACCAAGACTATGATTTGGCGGGGTTGAATTGTACAAGATTTCTACTTCCCCAGTCTAATATTTTTTGGAGATCCACGGAGATAGAACCCTCCATGAGTCTGCGATCCTCATCTAGTTGGGCTAAAGAGACAGGCTTAGAATATTGTATATTGGAGTGGAGGGTGCTGTCGTCCGCGTAACTGTGAACTGGGTTGGATGTGCTAGAGAGGAGGTCATTGATGTGGAGAAGAAACAAAGTAGGGGCTAAAGCTGAACCTTGAGGAACTCCTGCATTAATTGTATACAGTTTAGAGAAATGGCCGTCCACGACAACAGAAATGCTCCGGTTAGAGAGCAAATTTGCTATCCACATACAGAGTTTTGGTGGTAGGCCATAGGCCGGTAGTTTATTAAGCAGCGCTGCGTGCCAGACCTGGTCGAATGTTTTGAATATGTCTAGAGCGACAATCTGGGATTCACCGTGTAGTTCCATAGACTTGTTCCAAGAATGGGTGACAAAGGAAAGGAGGTCGGCAGTTGATCTGCGCTGACGGAATCCATACTGCCTGTCGTGGATTAGACTGTGTTTTTCAAGAGATTTTAGTAATTCGGTGTTTATATACTTTTCCATCACTTTAGAGATGACTAAAAGGAGAGAAATAGGCCTGTAGCTGCTGGGAAGCGCTTTAAATCCTTTCTTGGGGACGGGTTGTACTCGAGCAGTTTTCCAATTACTGTGGAAGTATGGCATCAGTGACAAAAATTTCATTTTTTTTTTCACGTCGTAAATTGTGTCAAAACGTATAGAATACATTATTTGGAAACGAATTTAGTTTGTCTGTCGGTCCGTATGTCTGTCTGTCTGTAGCCGCGATAACTTTCAAAAGCATTGAGATATCGTCTTCAAATTTGGTCTACAAGTTAGCACCTGGCAAACGAAGGGTTCGGATTGGTTTTGGGTAAAATCGCTCCATCTTCTCACGTTAAACTTTGAGTTTCTTGGCAGCTGATAATTTAGACCGATTAAACCATTCTCCTATTGGCTGGGTCAACCAAGACCTTATTGTTATTGTATTACATACGGTATTCAAAAACTCTTTAGTAAAAACCATTGCCGTAACAGGCCGAACTCGGGAATACTTAGCAACCCAGAATTTAGACTATAGAAAAATAACAATTAAGCCAGGGAAGAAGTATCTACACCTGTTTTTAGTATAAAATGGTTTGAACCAGTCAAGACAACAACAATTAATGATTATTTAGAGTCAAGTTACAGCGACAAAAAAAAATGATGATTAGTTAGATCAAGACGCACTCTATTCTATTACAAAAGGTAACTAATTATATTTCAACTTAAAAGTATATTAATATTCCACTAGTGGGCGCATAAGTCTCCCTTTGCGCATGGATCTCTCTTTTTCTGGAGATTCTGTTATTGGTAATGGCGCGTTTGGCAGTGCCATGTCTTCAGATGAGACATACTCCTTATGGCAGCAGCCTTTTGGGTCGAAAATCCGGTTTTTGCTCTTGTTTTTCGGATTTTTTCACCCCAACATCCCCAAAAAAGTTTTGCCTTGATAAAATTCTCCCTTTTACGTTCCGGATGGGTCTCTTGCAGCTTTCCGTTCTAGAAAAAAGTGTTTTTTGTTGCCCTCATGGCGCTTCACCCCACTCGTTCGCCCCCGATCACCCCTCATTGCCGGCGTCCTTCACGTCCGCTCGCCCACGTTTTAAATCATCAAGATCCAACAATTTGCAACGACATTTTTCACGTTCAACCGTTTACTGTCAAAATCTGATGCTTTTTAGTGAATTTTCTTTAAAAAAATTTCACTAACGAGGAGATCCCGAGTTTTGAATTTTGAAAAAATGTCTTCAAATGAGCGCTATTTAGGACCCCTGAAACCCAAATCCGAGGTCGGTTTCAGACTTTATATGTTTATATATATATACATATATATATATATATATATATATATATATATATATATATATATATATATATATATATATATATATATATATATATATATATATATATATATATATATATATATATATATATATATATATATATATATATATATATATATATATATATATATATATATATATATATATTTATGTGTCACACCTATAACTTAAAAAATAATATACCGATTTGGATAAAACTCGGTGAGTACCTTCCTTTCGCAAGTGGCTTGGATCAGTTTGTTAGCCAGGGAAATCCGCCTAGGTTTTCCCGGAAAATTTTGTGTTTTCTTTCAAAAAAAAAATCGAAAAAATTTGTATCTCCAAAATTAACAATGTAAGGGCAACCAAATTTCATACACGGGTTTACGTCATTATAGGTAAGTTACCTACCAAAATTTAGCTATGTAGGTTAAAGGATAAAAAAGTTACAGGCATTTAAAGAAACATAAATTTGAGTTTTCCTCAAAACGTCAAAGTCGCGATTTTAAATGTCAAAATTAGTAATATTTAGGCAATGAACCTGAAACTAAAATGAGCTATGGAAGGAAAATGTCTCAAGAAGAATGTTTTACAAAGCCTGAAGTCTTAGTTTCAATCGTCATTGTCCTTCATTTTACTAAAATATTTCCAGAAAATTCATTTCAAATAGACCCTTTCTCTGATGATTTGGCAGTAGTGTTGGCTATAGAGTTTATCGGTTATTATAGTATATCATTTTTGTCGAATTTTCGTAAAAAATCTATAAATTTCAATATATCCGTTATTATGCACGATACGAAAAAAAAAATGTATACATTAATTAAAATGTGTCTTAAGCTACATCGAAAAAAATATTTCTACAATTACAGGTGGCCCATAAGTCGTTGGTGATTCAAGTTTTCATTTTTAGTAAATTTTCTTAAAAAAAAATTGACTAATGGGGAGATCCGTGTTGTTATATATATATATATATATATATATATATATATATATATATATATATATATATATATATATATATATATATATAGTACGTACCGATAACTCAAAAAATAATGGACCGATCTTGATCAAATTCGGTGAGTACCTTCCTTTTGCAAGTGGCTTGGATAAGTTCGTTAGCCAGGAAAATCGGACTAGGTTTTCTGGGCAAATGTTGTGTTTTCTTTCTAAAAAAATTCGTTTCTCCATAAATAACAAAGTAAGGGAAACCAAATTTGGTAAGCGTGTTTGTATTATTAATTCCTTTTGCAAGTGGCTTGGATAAGTTCATTATCCAGGAAAATCGGACCAGCTTTTCCTGGAAAATTTTGTGTTTTCTTTCTAAAAAAAATTATAAATCCGTAAATAACTCTGTGCCAAAATTTAGGTCCCACCTTAAAAGACAAAGAAGTTATGAGCAGTTAAAGAAACAAATTTTGGGGTTTTCCTCAAAACGTCAAACTCGCAATTTTAAACGTCAAAATTGGCAATGTTTAGGCAAAGCATGTGAAACAAATACCGATTGTGAAGAGAAAATGTTGCAAGTAGAGTGTTCTGCAAACCCTTAAGTTTCAGATTCGACCGTCACTGCCCTTCATTTTACTAAAATATTTACAGAATATCCATTTCAAATAGACCCCTTCTTTGATGCTTTGGCTGTCAGTTTAGTTAAGTTGATGTGTTTTTGGATATTTATTTGTAGGTTTAGTTAAGTTTGTGGTTTAACGGTCTATAATTTTTTTTAGCTAATTTTCGTAGAACAAATTTGTTAATGCATTTTAGCATTTTTTATCGAAATATGATGCATGTTTGAAAGAAAGAAATCTAAACGCAGTAAGTGCATTTTGGTAGCGAATTTTTATTAAATCCTTCAAATTTCAATAACTCAATTTGCTATTAACGTAAGTTTTGTTGGTTAGAAAACCAACTTTTAACTTTATTTTCGGAACATTTTTATAAACGCAGCAAGGGCGTTTTGGTAGCGAATTTTCATTAAATGTTTCAAATTTCAATAACTCAATTTGCTATTAACCTAAGGTTCATTGTCTAGGAGACAAGTTTTCTCAGAAACATTTCAAGTTTATTTTCGGAACATTTTTGTACATTTTCAAATAATTATTGTGATAAAATATGGTACATTGTTCCTACTATATAGGTTATACCGGTAACCAAATTGATGCCTGCTCGCATTAGAGCGATATATTTGTAATTAAAAACATTTCTATGAAAATTCACTTCCATAACGCACTTGCTGCGTCTAGAGTTTTTTCCTTGCTGCTTTAGTAATATATAATATAACGCAATGAAAGAATATATCCACTTTAGGGGGCAAGTAAATATGTAACCGTCTTTATTTGTCAACCATGTCATTACAGTAATGTTCCCATCCAACATTAAGGATATTACAGAAAACTGGGAACGAGTATTACACAAAACCTTATTAATGTTTTAAAAAACAAAGACACATACAGATAACAACCTGTTTCAAGCGCGAACATGTCCTACGTGCATTACTGAAAGAAACTTAAATTTCTCGTTACGGCCATCCGGGAACAAAAACAACCATCGGGTTATAGAAGTGTCCTGCATGAGCTTAAACTCTAATCTGATTACTTTATTTTTGCAGGAAATGTGCTGTAAATGAAAGACCAGTGGCGTACAATGAACTACACAAGTATCTTTTTTGATATCCTTGAAAGTTAGCTTATAGATAGTCTCTGACTTCTTTCCGAGAGAGTTACCTTAAATTGGTGACGAGATTTTAATAGCAAAAATCTCGGGACGCAGCAAGTGCGTTATGGTAGTGAATTTTCATAGAAATGATCTGGCGCAAAATATTTTATTATAACTTTTTTTTCTTGTAACATAAAAATCTAAATTTTGGTGTATAGTTTACTTTTTATATCGTAAACCTACCTACCAAATTTGGTTATCATAGATTTTTTATTTTTTAAGATATAAATTTTTTTCAAATGAAAACTCAAAATTTTTTCAGAAAACCTCGTCCGATTTTTCTGATTAACAAACTTATCAAAGCCATTTACAAAAGGAAGGTACATGATAAATTTTATTAAAATCGGCTTATTATTCTTTGAGATAAAAAATTTTTTCGAATAAAAACTCAAAATTTTCCCGGAAAACCTCGTCCGATTTTCCTGACTAACAAACTAGTCAAAGCCATTTACAAAAGGAAGGTACATGCCAAATTTTATTAAAATCGGCTTATTACTTTTTGAGATAAGAATTTTTTTCGAATGAAAACTCAAAATTTTCCCGGAAACCCTCGTCCGATTTTCCTGACTAACGAACTTATCCAAGCCATTTACAAAAGAAAGGTACATGCCAAATTTTATCAAAATCGGCCCATTATTTTTTGAGTTATCGGTGTGATACATATATATATATATATATATATATATATATATATATATATATATATATATATATATATATATATATATATATATATATATATATATATATATATATATATATATATATATATATATATATATATATATATATAATATATATATAAACATATATATATATATATATATATATATATAAACATATAAAAATTGAAACTGACCCCGGATATGGGTTCTAGGGGTCCTAGTTTGCGCCCATTTGCAAAATTTTTTTCAAAATTCAAAAGTCGGGATCTCCTCATTAGTGAATTTTTTCTACGAAAATTCACTAAAATGGTGATTTCTTAAATACAATAGTGACATTTATTTGGGTGAAAAGTATCTTGTTTGTGTTGTATTTATGAACATCGGAGTTGATTACAAATTTCCTCTTGCTTTTATGAATATTAGTCAACAGATGGTACAAGTTTACAGATCTTAACGTCATAATATTTTTTAACATATCTCGACAAGAGTGCTCATCAGGTATATTGTATATTAATCTGAGTATTCGTTTTTGTAGCACTAATATATTTACGGCAGTCTGAGGATTAGCCCCAGATTACGATACCAGAAGGCATATGTAAACACACAGCGATTCCTAGCAACTACAGGCCTATTTCTCTCCTTTCGGTCATCTCTAAAGTGATGGAAAAGTATATAAACACCGAATTACTAAAATTTTTTGAAAAACACAGTCCAATCCACGACAGGCAGTATGGATTCCGTCAGCGCAGATCAACTGCCGACCTCCTTTCCTTTGTCATCCATTCTTGGAACAGGTCTATGGAACTACACAGTGAATCACAGATTGTCGCTTTAGACATATCCAAAGCATTCAACCAGGTCTGGCACGCAGCGCTGCTTAATAAACTACCGGCCTATGGCCTACCACCAAAACCCTGTACGTGGACAGCAAATTTCCTCTCCAACCGGAGCATTTCTGTTGTCGTGGATGGCCATTCCTCTAAACTGTATCCAATTAATGAAGGAGTTCCTCAAGGTTTAGCTTTAGCCCCTACTTTGTTTCTTCTCCACACCAATGACCTCCTCTCTAGCACATCCAACCCAGTTAATAGTTACGCGGACGACAGCACCCTCCATTCAAATATAAAATATTCTAAGCCTGTCTCTTTAGCCCAATTAGATGAGGATCTCAGACTCATGGAGGGTTCTATCTCCGTGGATCTTCAAAATATTAGACTGGGGAAGTAGAAATATTGTACAATTCAACCCCACCAAATCACAGTTTTGCTTTCTTTCTCATAAGAGATACACCAGCCCTAGATCCATCACAATAAACAACCAAGTTATTTAAGGTAATGAGTCCTTTTCACTTGTAGGCATCTCTGTGGATCGAAATCTCAATTGGCACCAATATGTCACATCAATTGCAGAAGCGGCTGCTAAGAAATTAGGTTTCCTCTTCCGGGCTCGCAAATACTTTTCACCAGCTAACTTCTATACTTTATACACTTCACAAATAAGACCAAACCTCGAATACTGCTCCCGCATCTGGGGTGCTGCTGCCGCTTCTACACTTGCTATCCCGGACTCCATTCAGAAGAGAGCTATACGTCCCATCGGTGACCCTACCCTCACCCAAAGGCTATCATCCTTTGACCACCGACGTGGTGTTGGTGACCTAGATATCTACACGGGCACTGCTCAGAGGAGCTTTCTTCCATAGTTCCTCCACCTGCTGCCCCCAACAGATCTGCCAGGGGAACAGAGCGAATGCACCCTTTTACTGTCCAGGTCAGTAGACATAGAACATCTTGTTATGCCCGCTATTTTGTCCCGAGGACTTCCAAGTTGTGGAATTCCTGGCCGGCACATGTTTTTCCTTCTCCTCCGAACCTCCAAACCTTCAAGTCCAGAATTAACAAGTTGCCTCTTTCCTCCTTATCCACACCCACGATACGATAGTATTTAGGCTGTAAGCCCTCGTGGTGTGTTGTTGAAATTAAAAAATAAAAAAAGACAGTCGCGGAATAGACCTCCAGTAGATGATGGAAGTGCATACAATTTCGAGTTTAATTCTTGCCCACATAATCGATCTAATCTATGTATGACAGGGTACTGTCAATCCTACAAATGTTGTCACTTTTATAGTTCAACTGCATTTCCGTTGACCAATTTATTGGAGAACCTTTACATAAGTAGATTTGAAGCACGCCTAGTAAATGAAAATGAAGTTTTTGGAATTTGCTCTTTCTTCTGCGATTCTTTTCGGGGTTGGTTGTAAGCTGATACTTTTAGCGAATTTTCATTAAGAAAAATTCACTAATAGTGAGGTCACTATGAAAAGCTTTTGAAACAATTTTTCAGATGAGCGCGAATTTGGGTCTCTAATATTGTATGTATCTATGTATGTATGTATGTATGTATGTATGTATGTATGTATGTATGTATGTATGTATGTATTTATTTTTATTTTTTTATATATTTTTTTATTTATTTATATGTAATCAAAATTATACATTGTATCTTACAAATAAGCTATGCTTGTGGATGTATTGATACAATTTTCGTTACGTCCTCAAAAAGTTCTTAACTGATTTCAATCAATGTTGGCAAAAATCTTATTTGGGTGAAAACCGAGGTCGAGTTCATTAATCAGCCTTTATGCTCAAGTTTTTCCAGTGGAAATTCGAGGAAAACTTTTTGAAACGCTATATTTTTGTAAGTATCAGAGTAACTGGAATGAGACTTTACATGTGGCTAGAAATAGTTTAAACAAACCTATGTTGTATATTTTAAGTAATTTAATACACAGTATTTAGAGTTTTTTCTAAATTAAAAATAAAATCCCAAAGACATGCGTTGAAAACTTAGTGGTTAAAGTGCAGTGCCTGACAGACAGAGTAGTTAACTGCCACACGTAGATTAATTAATACAACAGGTATAAACCATACATCAACGGTAACCAAACTAAATATATGCTAGGCAGAAAACATACTACCCGAACCAACAATCACGAAATCTCGGACGCAATTATGGAAAATGACAGACGACATGAAAATAAAAATTTGCCAACTGATTGTTATTTAGCTGAGGGATTCAGTCAATTATTGAAATACACTATATTTGCAGCTTTATTAACGGTCCCAAATACAGTTTTAGCGCAGCATAGATATATGATGCTGTCCCATAATATAGCAGAAATTTAAACAAAATCAAGCCAAGTCTCTATAAAACCTGCAGTTCTATCGGGGCGGCGAGGCCACGGGCGAGCCTTGGGGGAGGAAAAAAAGTCTCTATAAAAATGATTTTGAAATAGTTTCTTTTATCTTTAAACGCAAACATAAGACGTCATATAATGGGATGTGTTTCAATGGTAATTCTACTAATTCTGTAATTAATAATTGTTACGTATACTTTGAATATAATATCCCGGGCAGGAAGCTGATCTAAAGTATGACGCGAATAAAATGTTAGTTGACGTGTGCTTAGATGGCGCAGCGGGCATCCCCCTTGCCTTCTAAGCAGAAGGTTGCGCGATCGAATCTAGCTCGATGAATGTATGTTTCTTTTAGGTTTTATTTTGACATTGGGAGAAACAATAGTATTGTTGATATTGAAAAAACCGTTTGATTTGGTTGACTAAAACGAATTGATACTGGCCATTAATAAGGAAAAATAACTGCCACGTTTATAATTTGGCAGATACTTTACTTTTTTAAGTTTCCTTCTGGGAGTTATTTGTTTAGCGATAAAATTTGTAATACAAGTTTCTTTGAAAGAGACTTACACTATCTACATATATACATAGCAAAATCTAGTTCTTTAGCTTCACAGAAAATTGACTTTTGGGTATTTTTCTTAAAAGGAGTTAGATCACAATTTTTTTTTGATAATAGATAGATATCGATGGTAACACTTTTGAAAGAATTCTTCAAATGTGCGCGTACTAGGACCTCTGAAATATACTTGCAAGGTATGTGTAAGTTTAAAGTATTAACTTTACTAATATGCCGTATAATAATAGTGTACAATTATTATGAAAATTCGCTACTATAACGCACTTGCTGCGTCCCAAAATGTCTTTTTTCATTTTATTTGTAATTAAAGTGTTTTCTTTCATTTCAATAACGCCTTAATATGCACGGATTCTCTTTCGTCGATTATATCACTCACAAACCTTTACCCAAAGGACCATCTTATAATGCAAGTACAAGAATCTATTCATTGTGCCTTGCAATCTGGCAAATCTATCAGACTTATATTTGTCTCATCACACTGTGACATTACCGGAAATGAAAATGCAGACGAATGTGCCAGAAATGCTGTCTTAATCGATACTGTAATTCCTCTTTAACTTTACTCCGACGTTTCTGCATAGATAGACAGAAATGGCAAATCCATTGGTCTTCGCCAAGCAACAAACTGCGAGAAATTGAACCAACTATGGCAATCAAGAAACAGATTTATCTCGCAGGGAAGAAGTTATTATCAGAAGACTCCGAATCGGTCACTCTCTACATACACATGGTTATCTCTTAAATCAACAACAACGCCCTTATTGTGAGATCTGTGACCGACCAACTTCAATTTTTCACATACTATTGGAATGTCCCTTATATGCCTGTCCACGATTTGAAAATTTTGGTGAAAGAAACTTGTCTGAAATTTTAGGTCTAAATTTTATGAATGTAAACTGTTTACTTAGATTTTTAAGACAGTCTAATTTATATAATAGTATTTAAGTGTATTTATTAGTTCCTCTTTTTATATATAATTTTGTTATGTAATTATTTAAAGTGTCGTTAGTGTCAATGACCTTAGTCGTTAAGGCACTTAAATGATAAATAAAAAAAAATAAAAAAAGTGTTTTCTGTTATAAGGGGTATAATTGTATTTGTTATTATCATAACAAATATAATTACGGCTGCTTATTATCTTATTGTAATGTCGCGCCATATATAATATGATATAATAGTAGCCTGAGTGTAAATCCCATCAGGTAGTGTGCAGTAATGAATTAACTTGTTCACTGTTTTATGTAAATTATTTTGTTAATAAATATCTATTATTATTATTATTAAAAATATATAAACAAACTAATTCATTTGTTTTTGTGAAACGCACCCACCTACCAGTATCAAGTGCCGTCCCTGGAAAGCGAGTACACCCTCCATTTCTCGTTCTCTTTACCACATCTCATAATATTAAGAGACTATGCCGTTTCCACTGGCACATGTTATGATATTGTGTGAAAATTGAATAGAGTACGCCGCAATACTATGGTGGCGGACTAGATATTACCTAAACATTCTAGATAGCTAGAATATCTCATAATCAAATTGTTCTCGCCGTAAATTAATAACCCATCCTCTCCAACAAGTGTTAGAGATGTTATTGTTTCCTGTGTTGCAGATCTACATATTAAATTCTGACGAGATAGCAGGGATAGACGTTCAACCGCAGCACGTATGGGACTTTAACATTAACAGGATATCGTTCTCGGTTAAGCAGACGTACACCACGGAGGACACCAAGCAATTATCCATCAAGCAGAGACATTGTGCCTTTTCCAATGAGATCAAGCTGCAAGTTGATCACATGTACACTTATACAGCCTGCACGAGACAGTGCCGTATGGATACCGCCATGAAACTGTGCAAGTTAGTGTTTTAATTATTTATCTTTAAGAGGGACAGCACATTTGCCATAATCTTTTCTCGTTGCCTAGGCAAGCTCCCCTGAGCTTTAAAACCCAAATGGCTTCATTGCTCTGGGACTTTATACTTATATTTATGATATGTACAAATAAATCGTTTTAATATTGACACAGATGCGTCCCCCATTTCTACCCTGAGATAGGAAGATACAAGCATTGCAAAATTCTGGATTTAGAATGTATCGCAACTAACTTGGAGGCCATCAAGTCTGTCGACCACTGCTCTTGTTATCTAGGATGCTCAAATACCGTTTATGAAGTTGAAAAACTCAACGAAAACTCGTAAGTTCTAACTTTTAGATGCTAAAAAACTTTTCCAGATTTAGGTAAAGTCCAAATTGTTATAACAAACATTTACTGGAAATTTAATTAAAAAGTTTAGCACACAATTACAGAGTTAAGCTATGTTTTTATGTATCGGAGGTCCGTGTCTGATTTTACGTATTCAAAACGTGTTAGACTTATCATAACTTGTTGACCTTAACACCGTCAGACGATAAAAAGGGTTGACAGCTACATATTCATATTCATCTTAAAGTTTACGTTTACGTTTACGTTTACGTTTACGTTTACGTTTACGTTTACGTTTACGTTTACGTTTACGTTTACGTTTACGTTTACGTTTACGTTTACGTTTACGTTTACGTTTACGTTTACGTTTACGTTTACGTTTACGTTTACGTTTACGTTTACGTTTACGTTTACGTTTACGTTTACGTTTACGTTTACGTTTACGTTTACGTTTACGTTTACGTTTACGTTTACGTTTACGTTTACGTTTACGTTTACGTTTACGTTTACGTTTACGTTTACGTTTACGTTTACGTTTACGTTTACGTTTACGTTTACGTTTACGTTTACGTTTACGTTTACGTTTACGTTTACGTTTACGTTTACGTTTACGTTTACGTTTACGTTTACGTTTACGTTTACGTTTACGTTTACGTTTACGTTTACGTTTACGTTTACGTTTACGTTTACGTTTACGTTTACGTTTACGTTTACGTTTACGTTTACGTTTACGTTTACGTTTACGTTTACGTTTACGTTTACGTTTACGTTTACGTTTACGTTTACGTTTACGTTTACGTTTACGTTTACGTTTACGTTTACGTTTACGTTTACGTTTACGTTTACGTTTACGTTTACGTTTACGTTTACGTTTACGTTTACGTTTACGTTTACGTTTACGTTTACGTTTACGTTTACGTTTACGTTTACGTTTACGTTTACGTTTACGTTTACGTTTACGTTTACGTTTACGTTTACGTTTACGTTTACGTTTACGTTTACGTTTACGTTTACGTTTACGTTTACGTTTACGTTTACGTTTACGTTTACGTTTACGTTTACGTTTACGTTTACGTTTACGTTTCCGTTTACGTTTCCGTTTACGTTTGCGTTTACGTTTACGTTTACGTTTCCGTTTGCGTTTGCGTTTACGTTTGCGTTTGCGTTTGCGTTTGCGTCTACGTTTGCGTTTACGTTTGCGTTTACGTTTGCGTTTGCGTTTACGTTTACGTTTCCGTTTGCGTTTGCGTTTGCGTTTGCGTTTGCGTTTACGTTTGCGTTTACGTTTGCGTTTACGTTTACGTTTACGTTTGCGTTTGCGTTTGCGTCTACGTTTGCGCTTACGTTTACGTTTGCGTTTACGTTTACGATTGCGTTTACGTTTACGTTTACGTTTACGTTTACGTTTGCGTTTACGTTTACGTTTACGTTTACGTTTACGTTTACGTTTACGTTTACGTTTACGTTTACGTTTACGTTTACGTTTACGTTTACGTTTACGTTTACGTTTACGTTTACGTTTACGTTTACGTTTACGTTTACGTTTACGTTTACGTTTACGTTTACGTTTACGTTTACGTTTACGTTTACGTTTACGTTTACGTTTACGTTTACGTTTACGTTTACGTTTACGTTTACGTTTACGTTTACGTTTACGTTTACGTTTACGTTTACGTTTACGTTTACGTTTACGTTTACGTTTACGTTTACGTTTACGTTTACGTTTACGTTTACGTTTACGTTTACGTTTACGTTTACGTTTACGTTTACGTTTACGTTTACGTTTACGTTTACGTTTACGTTTACGTTTACGTTTACGTTTACGTTTACGTTTACGTTTACGTTTACGTTTACGTTTACGTTTACGTTTACGTTTACGTTTACGTTTACGTTTACGTTTACGTTTACGTTTACGTTTACGTTTACGTTTACGTTTACGTTTACGTTTACGTTTACGTTTACGTTTACGTTTACGTTTACGTTTACGTTTACGTTTACGTTTACGTTTACGTTTACGTTTACGTTTACGTTTACGTTTACGTTTACGTTTACGTTTACGTTTACGTTTACGTTTACGTTTACGTTTACGTTTACGTTTACGTTAATTTATTAAGAAGAGGAAGCGCAGTTACTAGAATCTCCTTACTGAGTTCTGGATAATGAATACGTTTTACATTTTCATTGACAAGTTCATATAGAGCAACCCTGTAAAATGTCTTTGAAAATGTGTTGTGGTAATTTGGGTTTTCCAGGTGTACTTATTGAAAAATTTTATTAAATTAAAAGGTACTTTTTAAATAGTTTCATTGTTTTTCTTGTTCTGTAAAAACTTCACAAAGAAAACGCTCAGAGGACTTCTGATTTCCACTAAGCTTAGATACATTGTCACATTTTCGCATTATAAGTAATTACGCTAAGTGTAAACGTAAAAATAGGTACCTATGGCTAAGACAGGTATAGACAAAACTGAAAATCTATAAATTTTTATTATTTGTTTTGCGCCTTTGTTGGCATGTTATACATCAAACAAACACGCCATTCTATCGCTAATGTGTGTCAGGGTTTTGCAGAAATATTTTAAAGCACGAATGCATTTAAATCCATATAAACGCAAGGACACAACGAAGCAGAAAATCCCCTTGTTATCGAATTCTAATTTATCTAAGTTTTTCAGGTGTACAGGATGGTAAGGCCGTAATGTTTCGGTACGTGACTCTAATACCACCATGCTAACAATTTAATCTCTCTAAAATGTTATATACCGTCCTTTGATTGCGGTTGTAAATCACCTAAAAAATACTCCGCGGTTATACCTTATTTCAAATTCCGGGAAAATACTCTCAGTTGTCCGTGTAATCAATTTATTACCCAGAGAAATTATAATATAACGATTACTATTAGCAGAATTCTGAGGACACTACGTGCATTCGAAATGTACTCTGGGTCACTGGCTACCGAGAATTTATCAATGCTTTGTGGCGACTGCTGGGAATACGACGACGCTCTCTCTACTATGAGCAAGAAATCGTGCAGTATCCCACTTTACTGTTTCTTAGCGGATTCTTGTTTTATTATTGAATTATCAAATTATTCTTTGGACGAACATTTATCCTAATGAACGAAGAAGTTCGTACTGGTGACGTTCCGAAAGCGACACTTAAAAAACAAATTTATGTTACCGCGAATTACGTAATCAGCAAATATTGGGAAGACAATTCATCGCAACATAACAATTGTTTCGTCAGTAAATCAGATTCAATTTTTTATTTTTTATTTCAACAACACACCACGAGGGCTTACAGCCTAAACACTATCGTACCGTGGGTGTCGACGACAAGGAGGAAAGAAGCAACTTGTTAATTCTGGACTTGAACGTTTGGAGGTTCGGAGGAGAAGTAAAACATGTGAGTAGGTATTGCGACACTTGGGACAGACAGTGACGTCACAGGTAGTGGGGGTAGGAGTGGGGGTACCCCCACCCCTAGCCCCACCCCTGGCCACGCCCCTGGCCACGCCCCCAAGATGGCGTCCAGCCACGCCCCCAAGATGGCGTCCAGTCACGCCCCCAAGATGGCGTCCAGTCACGCCCCCAAGATGGCGTCCAAGATGGCGGACTTGGGCCAGACAGGACGTCACATTTACATTTAGCCTTGTTATGTAACCTGTAAACATTCTAAGGTCATTGACCTGTCTAGGAAACTTTGGCCAGACAGTGACGTCACACGACTTGGGCCAGACAGTCACATGCAAACATTCCAAAGTGTCTAACCTATTACTTCAAATTATTATATTTTGAAAAAAACCATTTGGAGCAGGTGAGTTTCGAACCCCGGGCACTCAGATGGGAGGCAACGATGCTACCCATTGAGCTAAGCAGACGCTTGTTAATTTATTGTTTTAGGCTAGTATATATACGACTTTTAATTACAAACAAACCATACATGTAACATAATTAAAGTTTTTGTTATTATTAGACAAATGGATGATTTACAAAATAATAATATGTTTAATATTAGAGGCGGAACCAAAACGGAGGAACCAAAATGGCGGAATAAAAAAAATGGCGGAATGAAAGATGGAAGCCTAACCTGTGATACCTTAAGCTGACATCCCTGACATTATAAAAAATGGCGGCTTTCGTTCTTAAAGATGGTGCCTTTCGCTGATAAAGATGGTTGAAGACTCCATTATTTAAAGTTACGTCACCCCAACCTTTAGAGCCGACAAATGAGAGTGAGGTTGATAAGCGAGAATAATGGTATTGGTCAGTTACGCCCCCATTAAAACAAACCATTCATAAAGCTTTTGTTATTAGACATAAGACATAATAATTAATATGTTTAATATTAGACTATTAGATTTCGCATAGAAATTAGCCGAACGCCACAATTGTTATATGGGTAGGTTCTAAAAATAACACACAGAGGTCGTTGGCAAACAAAAGAAGGAAGTTCAGAAACAAAATAGACAACAGGTTCAAATAGGAAACCAAATATCGTAGAGACAATAGAGGTCGCTGGCAAAACAAAGAAGCTCAGAAACAAAATGGACAATAGGTTCAACTCTTAAGCTTAGAAACAATGGTTGGTTACAGGTTCAATTCCTTTCTCCACGTGTTTAGTGTCATGTTACTCGTCTAAGTAAGCAGAATTAAAAAATGGCGACTAAAATAAGATAAAAAACTTTAAACCCTTATCGCGGAAGATCCGTGAGACGTACGCAGGAACCAATACATGCACGGTGTTAAGGAGGCCAAATCAAATTGGAATATACAATAAAATGGCCACTTCCGGTCTAAACTTTAAATCGTTATATCTTTTCAACGGAAAGTGATAGAAAGGAACCGACTTCAAAAATATATCATTTCATAACAAGCTCTACAAGAAACTGAGATAAAAAACTTTAAATCCTTATCGCGGAAGATCCGTGAGATGTACGATAGAACCAACACATGCACGGTGTTAAGGAGGCCAAACCAAATTGGAATATACAATAAAATGGCCACTTCCGGTCTAAACTTTAAATCGTTATATCTTTTCAACGGAAAGTGATAGAAAGGAACCGACTTCAAAAATGTATGTTTCGTAACAAGCTCTACAAGAAAATGAGATAAAAAACTTCAAACCCTTATCGCGGAAGATCCGTGAGATGTACGATAGAACCAATACATGTACGGTGTTAAGGAGGCCAAATCAAATTGGAATATACAATAAAATGGCCACTTCCGGTCTAAACTTTAAATCGTTATATCTTTTCAACGGAAAGTGATAGAAAGGAACTATCTTCAAAAATGTATGTTTCGTAACAAGGTCTACAAGAAACTGAGATAAAAAACTTCAAACCCTTATCGCGGAAGATCCGTGAGATGTACGATAGAACCAACATATGCACGGTGTTAAGGAGGCCAAATCAAATTGGAATATACAATAAAATGGTCACTTCCGGTCTAAACTTTAAATCGTTATATCTTTTCAACGGAAAGTGATAGAAAGGAACTATCTTCAAAAATGTATGTTTCGTAACAAGGTCTACAAGAAACTGAGATAAAAAACTTCAAACCCTTATCGCGGAAGATCGGCGAGACGTACGATAGAACCAATACATACACGCTGTTCAGCAAAGCAAACTCTATAAGCATATTCAATAAAAATGTTACTTCCGGTAGACACTTCCGGTATAGCTATTCTTAGAGCTACATACATGTGTGACACATCAAAATAATCGTCTTGTTGAACAGAAGAAATATAATATTTAAGTAAGTTAGAACAAGCTGTATTAACACCTAAAACCAACACACACTCTCTTGTACAGGCTGATTACCCTGTCATCCAATTGTTAGTAAGGTTATGTTTGTATTTGTTGATTGAATACAAACAGACATAATAAGAAGAGTGTACTTACATACAGCAAGAGACGTTATCCTTGTTTCACGACTTAACACATACTGAACAAGTGTCTCTCTCTCTTGTATTGAGGAAACAAACTGATGTAAGAGAGAGGGGGTCTTACAAAGGATAAACAACGTTTTTTACAGTTGTTAACCTTACAGAAAGGGGTTAATAAAAATGCAACAAAATAAAAATAAAACAACTGATTTACATACAATAAAAATTTATTAGGATTAATTAAGTTGTACATATTGATACATAAATGACATACATAAATGACATACTATTATTACATAATGGCTCTAACGATACCCGTTAGAGGTTTATATTCCATTACACTGTCATGAATAACCAAACAATAAACACGAGTATTTTTTGGGAAGTTGGCGTGACTCATGATGTACCAACCAACCAATCAACCAACTGTTTTTTTGAGGTGTAGCCTTTATGTATGTATGTATGTAATTTAATTTTCGATAGTGTAAAATAAAATTAAAAAGTGTGATATATGAAAAAATAAGAAAACTAAAGAGTTGATTGCCTATTACAACGGTCAGCTGAAGAAACAATTAGGTAGCCAGAATACCGATACCCTAAATATTTCAATCGAAGGAGTTCACTTAGAGTCTCATCTAGGGGGCCGGAATACCGGCCCCCTAGATGTGTCGGAAGCAACATCTCAACTAACGCCTACAACCGCTACATACTTGGTGGACTTTGGTGGAACACAGACTGAAAACAACTTGATATCTGGTACATATGTCTGTAAAGATTTCATTCTAAATTTAGCCTGTTGGATATCCAATCTTTTCTATGAAAAGTGCAACCAACCAACTAACCAACCACCCAACCAACCAACCAACGTTGAGGGGCGTAGAGATAGCAAGCTATCTACAAGTGGACCCCTCTGAACCTATGATGTTAATAATGGATTAAGAGATTGAATTGGTACGTGTTTATATTGAAGGCTTGCAAGCTACGTACAAGTGTCTGAATATATGATGGTAATGATGGGTTAAGATATTTAATTGACATGTATTAAAGGCTTAGCGGTTTTCACTTGAGTCATCGTCATTCGAAAACTATTAGAACGAAAACCAGGTCCTTTACTCTGGTATATCTTACTCAGTAGGAACCAAATGTCTTCGAAAACAACATTCTTTGCTTTTCTGAAAGGCAAGTGAGCAGCCCCCTTGTCGAACCCCTCCGAGCTAAAGGTAAACCCCACTCTGTCTTCGGGATCGACATCATGGACTATATGACTCACAATATCTTTAATACGATCTTTGACCCACTTCTCTGGATCGTTGACATCGTCAGGTATATCTTGTAGTCTAAAGCATACGCTTCGTCTATCAAGTTTAAACTTCTTATTGGAGGTCACTGTATCTTCAAGTATTTGGAATGCCATTGTTTCGTGCTACACAACTGACTGTGTTGGTTAAAGGACCGAAGTTTAGCCTCGTGTTTATTAAAGACTAAAGTTTAGCAGGTACTAATTGTTTTCACATTCACTGTTGGCTACCGACTGAACCTTAGCTCCTCGTCTTAATATTCGACAAACAACACAGACAACACAACTTATTGTTTTCACCTTCACTGTTGGTTAACGACTGAACCTTAGTGGACGCTTCTGAGTCAAACAAGAAGAAAACAATTTAAAACACATCTACGATGACCATGAGGCAGCCGACATGGACTTTGAACAATTTTTAAAAATAGATGCGGTCAGGTTAGTTGATCAACCATCCAGGTCAGTCTTCACCTTCACTGTTGGCTACCGACTGAACCTTAGCGGAAGCTCCTCGTCTTAATATTCGACAAACAAAAATAGATGCGGTCAGGTTAGTTGATCAACCATCCAGGTCAGTCTTCACCTTCACTGTTGGCTACCGACTGAACCTTAGCGGAAGCTCCTCGTCTTAATATTCGACAAACAACACAGACAACACAACTTATTGTTTTCACCTTCACTGTTGGCTACCGACTGAACCTTAGCGGACGCTCCTCGTCTTAATATTCGACAAACAACACAGACAACACAACTTATTGTTTTCACCTTCACTGTTGGTTAACGACTGAACCTTAGTGGACGCTTCACGTCTTAATATTCAACAGACAACAACGACAGCTGTCATACAGCCGTCTGACATGACAGACAGCTGTCATACAGCTGTCATACAGCTGTCATACAGCTGTCTAACACAGCTGTCTAACACAGCTGTCTAACACAGCTGTCTAACACAGCTGTCTAACACAGCTGTTTAACACAGCTGTCTAACACAGCTGTCTAATAGGGCAGACATATGTCTAACACATGTCTAGCAGATGTGTAACAGTCACTCTTTTGCGGAACATAAGCTGAATGTTTTTAAGTCAAACAAGAAGAAAACAATTTAAAACACATCTACGATGACCATGAGGCAGCCTACATGGACTTTGAACAATTTTTAAAAATAGATGCGGCCAGGTTAGTTGATTAACCATCCAGGTCAGTCACAGCTGACGCTATAAATAAAAACGATGCTGGAAGCGAGTGACGTCACAAGAAACGGTGGTGCATGTGCCCAGGTTAGACCTCTAAGCTTTCCAGGTTAATACCGGGTTAGCTCCATGACAAGGTGGTGGACCAGTCGGGTCAGCTAAGAGTCGGGGTGGTGGAATGGTCGGGTCAGCTAGACGACCCGGTCGCCTAGCTGACCCGACCATTCCACCACCCCGACTCTTAGCTGACCCGACTGGTCCACCACCTTGTCATGGAGCTAACCCGGTATTAACCTGGAAAGCTTAGAGGTCTAACCTGGGCACATGCACCACCGTTTCTTGTGACGTCACTCGCTTCCAGCATCGTTTTTATTTATAGCGTCAGCTGTGACTGACCTGGATGGTTAATCAACTAACCTGGCCGCATCTATTTTTAAAAATTGTTCAAAGTCCATGTAGGCTGCCTCATGGTCATCGTAGATGTGTTTTAAATTGTTTTCTTCTTGTTTGACTTAAAAACATTCAGCTTATGTTCCGCAAAAGAGTGACTGTTACACATCTGCTAGACATGTGTTAGACATATGTCTGCCCTATTAGACAGCTGTGTTAGACAGCTGTGTTAAACAGCTGTGTTAAACAGCTGTGTTAGACAGCTGTGTTAGACAGCTGTGTTAGACAGCTGTGTTAGACAGCTGTGTTAGACAGCTGTATGACAGCTGTATGACAGCTGTATGACAGCTGTCTGTCATGTCAGACGGCTGTATGACAGCTGTCGTTGTTGTCTGTTGAATATTAAGACGTGAAGCGTCCACTAAGGTTCAGTCGTTAACCAACAGTGAAGGTGAAAACAATAAGTTGTGTTGTCTGTGTTGTTTGTCGAATATTAAGACGAGGAGCGTCCGCTAAGGTTCAGTCGGTAGCCAACAGTGAAGGTGAAAACAATAAGTTGTGTTGTCTGTGTTGTTTGTCGAATATTAAGACGAGGAGCTTCCGCTAAGGTTCAGTCGGTAGCCAACAGTGAAGGTGAAGACTGACCTGGATGGTTGATCAACTAACCTGACCGCATCTATTTTTGTTTGTCGAATATTAAGACGAGGAGCTTCCGCTAAGGTTCAGTCGGTAGCCAACAGTGAAGGTGAAGACTGACCTGGATGGTTGATCAACTAACCTGACCGCATCTATTTTTAAAAATTGTTCAAAGTCCATGTCGGCTGCCTCATGGTCATCGTAGATGTGTTTTAAATTGTTTTCTTCTTGTTTGACTCAGAAGCGTCCACTAAGGTTCAGTCGTTAACCAACAGTGAAGGTGAAAACAATAAGTTGTGTTGTCTGTGTTGTTTGTCGAATATTAAGACGAGGAGCTAAGGTTCAGTCGGTAGCCAACAGTGAATGTGAAAACAATTAGTACCTGCTAAACTTTAGTCTTTAATAAACACGAGGCTAAACTTCGGTCCTTTAACCAACACAGTCAGTTGTGTAGCACGAAACAATGGCATTCCAAATACTTGAAGATACAGTGACCTCCAATAAGAAGTTTAAACTTGATAGACGAAGCGTATGCTTTAGACTACAAGATATACCTGACGATGTCAACGATCCAGAGAAGTGGGTCAAAGATCGTATTAAAGATATTGTGAGTCATATAGTCCATGATGTCGATCCCGAAGACAGAGTGGGGTTTACCTTTAGCTCGGAGGGGTTCGACAAGGGGGCTGCTCACTTGCCTTTCAGAAAAGCAAAGAATGTTGTTTTCGAAGACATTTGGTTCCTACTGAGTAAGATATACCAGAGTAAAGGACCTGGTTTTCGTTCTAATAGTTTTCGAATGACGATGACTCAAGTGAAAACCGCTAAGCCTTTAATACATGTCAATTAAATATCTTAACCCATCATTACCATCATATATTCAGACACTTGTACGTAGCTTGCAAGCCTTCAATATAAACACGTACCAATTCAATCTCTTAATCCATTATTAACATCATAGGTTCAGAGGGGTCCACTTGTAGATAGCTTGCTATCTCTACGCCCCTCAACGTTGGTTGGTTGGTTGGGTGGTTGGTTAGTTGGTTGGTTGCACTTTTCATAGAAAAGATTGGATATCCAACAGGCTAAATTTAGAATGAAATCTTTACAGACATATGTACCAGATATCAAGTTGTTTTCAGTCTGTGTTCCACCAAAGTCCACCAAGTATGTAGCGGTTGTAGGCGTTAGTTGAGATGTTGCTTCCGACACATCTAGGGGGCCGGTATTCCGGCCCCCTAGATGAGACTCTAAGTGAACTCCTTCGATTGAAATATTTAGGGTATCGGTATTCTGGCTACCTAATTGTTTCTTCAGCTGACCGTTGTAATAGGCAATCAACTCTTTAGTTTTCTTATTTTTTCATATATCACACTTTTTAATTTTATTTTACACTATCGAAAATTAAATTACATACATACATACATAAAGGCTACACCTCAAAAAAACAGTTGGTTGATTGGTTGGTTGGTACATCATGAGTCACGCCAACTTCCCAAAAAATACTCGTGTTTATTGTTTGGTTATTCATGACAGTGTAATGGAATATAAACCTCTAACGGGTATCGTTAGAGCCATTATGTAATAATAGTATGTCATTTATGTATGTCATTTATGTATCAATATGTACAACTTAATTAATCCTAATAAATTTTTATTGTATGTAAATCAGTTGTTTTATTTTTATTTTGTTGCATTTTTATTAACCCCTTTCTGTAAGGTTAACAACTGTAAAAAACGTTGTTTATCCTTTGTAAGACCCCCTCTCTCTTACATCAGTTTGTTTCCTCAATACAAGAGAGAGAGACACTTGTTCAGTATGTGTTAAGTCGTGAAACAAGGATAACGTCTCTTGCTGTATGTAAGTACACTCTTCTTATTATGTCTGTTTGTATTCAATCAACAAATACAATTCAATCAACAAATACAAACATAACCTTACTAACAATTGGATGACAGGGTAATCAGCCTGTACAAGAGAGTGTGTGTTGGTTTTAGGTGTTAATACAGCTTGTTCTAACTTACTTAAATATTATATTTCTTCTGTTCAACAAGACGATTATTTTGATGTGTCACACATGTATGTAGCTCTAAGAATAGCTATACCGGAAGTGTCTACCGGAAGTAACATTTTTATTGAATATGCTTATAGAGTTTGCTTTGCTGAACAGCGTGTATGTATTGGTTCTATCGTACGTCTCGCCGATCTTCCGCGATAAGGGTTTGAAGTTTTTTATCTCAGTTTCTTGTAGACCTTGTTACGAAACATACATTTTTGAAGATAGTTCCTTTCTATCACTTTCCGTTGAAAAGATATAACGATTTAAAGTTTAGACCGGAAGTGACCATTTTATTGTATATTCCAATTTGATTTGGCCTCCTTAACACCGTGCATATGTTGGTTCTATCGTACATCTCACGGATCTTCCGCGATAAGGGTTTGAAGTTTTTTATCTCAGTTTCTTGTAGACCTTGTTACGAAACATACATTTTTGAAGATAGTTCCTTTCTATCACTTTCCGTTGAAAAGATATAACGATTTAAAGTTTAGACCGGAAGTGGCCATTTTATTGTATATTCCAATTTGATTTGGCCTCCTTAACACCGTACATGTATTGGTTCTATCGTACATCTCACGGATCTTCCGCGATAAGGGTTTGAAGTTTTTTATCTCATTTTCTTGTAGAGCTTGTTACGAAACATACATTTTTGAAGTCGGTTCCTTTCTATCACTTTCCGTTGAAAAGATATAACGATTTAAAGTTTAGACCGGAAGTGGCCATTTTATTGTATATTCCAATTTGGTTTGGCCTCCTTAACACCGTGCATGTGTTGGTTCTATCGTACATCTCACGGATCTTCCGCGATAAGGATTTAAAGTTTTTTATCTCAGTTTCTTGTAGAGCTTGTTATGAAATGATATATTTTTGAAGTCGGTTCCTTTCTATCACTTTCCGTTGAAAAGATATAACGATTTAAAGTTTAGACCGGAAGTGGCCATTTTATTGTATATTCCAATTTGATTTGGCCTCCTTAACACCGTGCATGTATTGGTTCCTGCGTACGTCTCACGGATCTTCCGCGATAAGGGTTTAAAGTTTTTTATCTTATTTTAGTCGCCATTTTTTAATTCTGCTTACTTAGACGAGTAACATGACACTAAACACGTGGAGAAAGGAATTGAACCTGTAACCAACCATTGTTTCTAAGCTTAAGAGTTGAACCTATTGTCCATTTTGTTTCTGAGCTTCTTTGTTTTGCCAGCGACCTCTATTGTCTCTACGATATTTGGTTTCCTATTTGAACCTGTTGTCTATTTTGTTTCTGAACTTCCTTCTTTTGTTTGCCAACGACCTCTGTGTGTTATTTTTAGAACCTACCCATATAACAATTGTGGCGTTCGGCTAATTTCTATGCGAAATCTAATAGTCTAATATTAAACATATTAATTATTATGTCTTATGTCTAATAACAAAAGCTTTATGAATGGTTTGTTTTAATGGGGGCGTAACTTTAAATCATGGAGTCTTCGACCAATACCATTATTCTCGCTTATCAACCTCACTCTCATTTGTCGGCTCTAAAGGTTGGGGTGACGTAACTTTAAATAATGGAGTCTTCAACCATCTTTATCAGCGAAAGGCACCATCTTTAAGAACGAAAGCCGCCATTTTTTATAATGTCAGGGATGTCAGCTTAAGGTATCACAGGTTAGGCTTCCATCTTTCATTCCGCCATTTTTTTTATTCCGCCATTTTGGTTCCTCCGTTTTGTTTCCGCCTCTAATATTAAACATATTATTATTTTGTAAATCATCCATTTGTCTAATAATAACAAAAACTTTAATTATGTTACATGTATGGTTTGTTTGTAATTAAAAGTCGTATATATACTAGCCTAAAACAATAAATTAACAAGCGTCTGCTTAGCTCAATGGGTAACATCGTTGCCTCCCATCTGAGTGCCCGGGGTTCGAAACTCACCTGCTCCAAATGGTTTTTTTCAAAATATAATAATTTGAAGTAATAGGTTAGACACTTTGGAATGTTTGCATGTGACTCTCTGGCCCAAGTCGTGTGACGTCACTGTCTGGCCAAAGTTTCCTAGACAGGTCAATGACCTTAGAATGTTTACAGGTTACATAACAAGGCTAAATGTAAATGTGACGTCCTGTCTGGCCCAAGTCCGCCATCTTGGACGCCATCTTGGGGGCGTGGCTGGACGCCATCTTGGGGGCGTGGCTGGACGCCATCTTGGGGGCGTGGCCAGGGGTGGGGCTAGGGGTGGGGCTAGGGGTGGGGGTACCCCCCACTCCTACCCCCACTACCTGTGACGTCACTGTCTGTCCCAAGTGTCGCAATACCTACTCATGTGCCGGCAAGGAATTCCACAACTTGGAAGTCCTCGGAACAAAAGAGCAGGCATAACAAGATATTCTATGTCTGGTGACCCGGACAGTAAAAGGGTGCATTCGCTCTGTTCCCCTGGTAGATCTGTTGGGGGCAGCAGCTGTAGGAACTATGGAAGAAAGCTCCTCTGAGCACTGCCCGTGCAGGTATCTATAAAAGAGAGAGAGGTCACCAACGGCACGTCGGTGGGCAAGATATGGCAGCCTCTGGGTGAGGGTAGGGTCACAGATGAGACGTATAGCTCTCTTCTGAATGGAGTCCAGGATAGCGAGTGTAGAAGCGGCAGCAGAACCCCAGATGTGAGAGCAGTATTCGAGGTTTGGTCTTATTTGTGAAATACATACGGTATAGAGATTAGCTGGTAAAAAGTATTTGCGAGCCCGGAAGAGGAAATCTAATTTCTTAGCAGCCTCTTCTGCAATTGATGTGACATGTTGGTGCCAATTGAGATATCGATCCACAGAAATGCCAACAAGTGAAAAGGACTCATTACTTTGAATAACTTGGTTGTTTGTTGTGATGGGTCTAGGGCTGATGTATCTCTTATGAGAAAGATAGCAAGACTGTGATCTGGTGGGGTTGAATTGTACAAGATTTCTACTTCCCCAGTCTAATATTTTTTGGAGAACCACGGAGATAGAACCCTCCATGAGTCTGCGATCCTAAACTAATTGGGCTAAAGAGACAGGCTTAGAATATTGTATATTTGAGTGGAGAGTGCTGTTGTCCGCGTAACTGTGAACTGGGTTGTATGTGCTAGAGAGAAGGTCATTGATGTGCCAGACCTGGTCGAATGCTTTGGATATGTCTAGAGCGACAATCTGGGATTCACCGTGTAGTTGCATAGACTTGTTCCAAGAATGGGTAACAAAGGAAAGGAGGTCGGCAGTTGATCTGCGCTGACGGAATCCATACTGCCTGTCGTGGATTAGACTGTGTTTTTCAAGAAATTTTAGTCATTCCGTATTTATATACTTTTCTATCACTTTAGAGAGGTCTGAAAAGAGAGAAATAGGCCTGTAGTTGCTAGGAAGCGCTTTGTATTCATTCTTGGGGACGGGTTGTACTCGAGCAGTTTTTTAGTTACTAGGGAATATGCCTCTATTGTAAGATGTCTGAAACAGACGGGTCAGGACAGGAGCAAGTTCTGGTGCGCAGATTCAAAAAATGAAGAAAATTTTAGTTCAGCCTTCTTATAAAAATATCAGGATAGCATTTTAGAAAAGGCTGCAGCTAGATCTACAGTGTAATAACATACATTAGAACCTATAAAGAAAATTGACATGCACTCCAAGTACACATACATAAAAATCATATAAAACGTCGAAGTGTATGATTGTCAATAGTCAAGTATTCCATGAAGCGGATGATCATTGAGGTATTCCACCACACTGCAGTGAGTTTTACCAATTAGCAATTTCTTCACATTGGATTTAAACCACCAAGGCTCACTTTTTATACACTTCCGGTAGCTCGTTAAAGGCTTTGTGTCTTAACGTGGATAAGTCTTATATATATATATATATATATATATATATATATATATATATATATATATATATATATATATATATATATATATATACAAGGTCATTGATGGTCGACGGTAGGTTAGACGTTTATGGAAAACGGGACAGGATTAATCTGAAAATTTGGAAATATTTTCATTTTGGCTGTGTTGCCGCTTTGACTCAAAAGTGGTAACAACTTTCTTATTTTTAATAGGACACTCTGTTTATTATTTTATTTTTAGAACTTAAATTTCTTTGTGATCATTTTTTCTTAATACCTTCCTTTACCTATCTACACCGGTTTTCGAGATAATACTTTTTTTTTCTCGGAAAAATGGTACCACTAAAATTTTAATGTAGCTACTATTTGCAACCACAGAAGGCTGAAATTTTGGGCACAGCTTGTAAAAACCCGGTATTTAATAGCTACCTAAAGAAATTCATTTCATATTATACAGGGCGGTTTAAAATGTATGATTTGAACGTGACACACAGAAAAGGCCAAAACTTTATTTTTTTAAATAAGACACCCCGTATATTAGTTGAAATTCTGAAAGTAAATTAAATTTCCTCCAAGCTGATGTAGGATAGTGGTATACCCAACTCTTCAAGTTTTCGAAATAATCGCGATAATTACTAAAAAAACACATGATCTTCACATAATTTGTATTAGTTGGTCATGGAACGCAAAGTGATTTGACAATTGCTTAATTGTTGTAGGAAATTCAATGAAATGTATCATGAATTGCAACCAATGAACGAAAGATAGGTTATGCGAATACAAGATAATTTTTTCAATTGTTATTTATTATTAGATTCTAAACATTTTACAATAATTACACAAAATATCCCCCATTGACTTTTAAGCACTTCCAAATCCGGCGATGTACACCATCAGTTGTCGCTTTATGTATTTCATTCATCACGTGCCGCCACCATGCTTCGTGTCTACCACTCACTTAGTGTTGGAAGGCTGGCTACCATAGCCGTATTACTTTATAGGTGTATTTTCGCTACAATTAGTATGCCGTACTGAGGAGCTCTATTTAGAGCAAAACCGGTCTAGGGTTCTAACTGTGGCGAGAATACATCTAGCCTTACATACTTTGTCTCTATATTAGGGTAGAAATGGGCCAGGGCTGACAATTTACTGAATTGTTAGTTGGTTGTATACAGTCTCTATTTTTTAACACTTTGTGTTATTTGGATCTGCCGTGAGAACATACTACTTGGTTCCGCAACTAGGTGGCGGCACGTTGCTTCGTGTCTAACACTCACTTAGTCTTAAAAAGCAAATAAGTGTTATTGAAATATCATCTAGTATATGTTGTTTTTTATTAAGATTATGATAAACAAACTGAATCAGCTGCTCTATAGCACCCGCTGTTGACTTACTTTTTAAAAAACCGTGCTGAATGTCACTAAGAAGACACTTGTACTATTTAAGTAATTATATAATATGTTATAAAAGGCCAGCTCAAATACTCTACTTGCAAGGTTTTGAATAGCAATCAATTTGAACGATGCCGGTTTATCCATACTACCTCGGCTTTTATAAACACATGCACGTTTAGATGTTTTTTAGCGACTTTTTTTTAATTCGCTAATGAGAAGATCTGTATATATATATATATATATATATATATATATATATATATATATATATATATATATATATATCCGACCGATAATTCAAAAAATAATGGACCGATCTTGATCAAATTAGGTGAGTACCTTCCTTTTACAAGTGGCTTGAATATGTTCGTTAGCCAGGAAAATCGGACCAGGTTTTCTCGGTAAATTTTGTATTTTCTTTCTAAAAAAATTAATATCTCCGTAAATAACAAACCAAGGGCAACCAAATTTGTTACGCGTGCTTGTATTATAAAGGATGAACTCTGTACCCTAGCGTTAAAGACAGAGAAGTTATGGGCAGTTAAAGGAACAACTTTTGGAGTTTTCCTCAAAACGTCAAACTCGCAATTTTAAACGTCAAAATTGGCAATGTTTAGGCAAAGAATGTAAAACAAATACCGATTGTGAAAAAAAAAATGTTGCAAGAAGAGTGTTCTGCAAACCCTTAAGTTTCAGATTCAACCGTTATTGCCCTTCATTTTACTAAAATGTTGACAGAATATTCTATTCTAATAAACCCTTTCTCTGATTCTTTGGCTGTCAGTTTAGTTAAGTTGATGCTTTTTTGGATATTTAATTGCAGGTTTAGTGAAGTTTATGGTTTAAGGGTCTATAATTTTTTTAGCTAATTTTCTTAGAACAAATTTCTTAATGCATTTTTGCATTTTTTATCGAAATATGACGCGTTTATAAGAAAAAAAGCTGACGCATTAAGTGCGTTTTGGTAGCGAATTTTCGGTAAATTTGCAGATTAGCTCCCGAACGCTTTTCAAAAAACTTGCCTAGCGCCCCCCCTTGATCCACAAACCCCAAAAAAAATTCTTGTTCACACCCCCAAGGAAGTTACGGGACCAGGAGTGCATAGGGGTGCTGAGCGGGGTAGGTAGTAAAAAGGAAATATGAGCAGAAAATGCGAATAAAACGGACTTGAAAGTTGTCTTTTTCACATCTTGAAGCCATATCCCCCTTAAACCCTGCCTACCCCGCACAGCACCCCTATTCCCCCAGGTGCCATAACTTCCTTGGCGGGAATGAACAAGACATTTTCTTGTGGCTTATGCAACGAGGGTGGTTGCAAAGTTTCGACAAAGTGGTTTAGTAACCAACAAAAAACGGGATCCTGAACGTGAATGTTCGGTTAGAAATGAGACTACTGAGAGAGAGAGAGGCACCCTCAACCCCCAATTCTACCGCAAGTCAAGGGGGAGGGGGTCTGTTTCGTCGTAGGCATTTTTCTTCCCCCCTCGTATGCATACAACCACCCTCGTTGCATAAACTATCAGAAAAACTTCTTGTTCATACACCCCAAAGAAGTTACCTGACCTGGGGGCGAATAGGGGTGCTGTGCGAGGTAGGCGGGGTTTAATGAGGATATGACTTCAAATAGACAGCTTTTAAGCAGTTTTCTTTGCTTTTTCTGTTCATATTTCCTTTTTACTACCTACCTCGCCCAGCACCCCTATTCACTCCGAGTCCCGTAACTTCCTTGGGTGGTGTGAACAAGACATTTTTGTTGTGGTTTGTGCATCCAGGTGGGGTCCTAGTAATATTTCTGAAAACAATTTTTTGAAAAGCGTTCGGGAGCTAATCTGCAAATTTACTGAATTTTCATTAAATCCTTCAAATTTCAATAACTCAATTTCCTATTAACCTAAGCTTTGTTGGTCAGGAAACCAACATTTAAGTTTATTTTCGGAAACTGTTTGTACATTTTCAAACCATAAGTAATTTTAATAAAATGGAGTACATTGTTGCTACTATATAGTCTATACCGATAATCGGATTGATGCCTGCTCGCATTTGCTATTAAAAACATTTTTATGGAAATTTACTTCCATAACACATTTTCTGCATCCAGACTTGTGAAAAATGTTTATATCCTTTTAAACAATAAGTTTCTTTCGATGAAATATTGTACATTGTTTCTACTATATAGGCAACCAAGTTTGATGCCTGCTTTCATCAAAGAAAGACATTTGCTATTCAAAATATTTTTTTAAAATGAGCTACAATAACGCACTTGCTGCGTCCAGAGATTTTTTCAATCCATCAGGACAAATCATAGACAGAGACAATTGATTGATAAGGTATGAAAGTGCGGTTCGACAAATTTACTAGCAGCGTACCTAACAAGAAGGCCAAAAACATCAACTCCTAGGATCGAGCATCAGCAACAAGAAACAACACCACATGGGTTGAAAGAATTTTATTAAAATTTACTACAATAACGCACTTGCTGCGTCCAGACTTTTTTATTTTATTTCACCATGCATCCTTTTTGAAACCCCCAATTTTCACTTATTACTTTTATGAACATTTATGTAATTATCAACTCTTTGACAAAGCGCTTACAGAGTTGTAATGTGTGAAATCAGAGCCCGGCTATCTGCGATAACAACAACAGACACGATTGAATTCACTGAAACATAAAGCCAGAGCGGATCGATTTACTGTATTTATCAATTACTTGTTGCTCTGATATTAGATTATTATCGCCCCCAAAGGAGTTATTGTCATGTTCTATAATATTAGATTATATCAGTCAGATTGTCCCATTGTTCCTGTTTGCTTGTAATGATAATGATGCGAATAAATTGATTGTTGAATGATTAATCACTCATGTTAAAAGGGTAGAAAAGGTAAAGGTAAGATGCTTACTGGCAATTAGGCCATTGCTGACCCTTTTTGCTCATCTAAACTAACCTACCCTCCACCTTGAGCTCGATCTCAACGACGACAGTGATTTGAAAAATTCTCCGCCGCCGGTGAGTCTCGAACCGTCGTCCCCCGAGTCCGTATTGGAAAGTCTGAATCTGCTTTGTGCTTTTAGAGTATTTATTATTATAATGGTTAGATAATATTGTACAAATACATATAAACAAATATATACACATACATATATCTTAAATTTTTCCCGCACGGCCACGGAGGCGCATGACTCAAGTTGAGTATTTTAAAATACTATGTTGTATTACATAAAGCATATAACTTCTAATTTCATGGAAGGTAAACCTTCTCTCAATTGTTGAACTCGACTCAAGTTATCACCGGTAATTGAGATGCACTGGAGGCCAAAAGATGGAACAATACCAAAATATTATATATGCTTACCATAATCTATTAAATATTATTCACAAAGATTCAGTTTTTAATGCAAAAGAGTCAAGAAGTTCCAAAAAGACTTTGAAAATTTCATTGTTTTTCTTCTAAAAACGTGAAGTGACGATTTGTAACGTCCCAGCCTATGGTTTTTAAACAAAATTTCAAAAACGAATGCGGATTATGGAAAAGAAATATTACAAGAATCAAGTAGTGTCTTAAATTTCTAATCAACAGCTATTATTCTTGATCTGACTGAAATATTTGCAGAAAATATTTAAAAGAGACCCTCTAGGTGATGTTTTGGCAGTAGCCGAAGTTATACAGAGTGGCGCATTGAAAACGAAACAGACCGATTTGCGTCCAGAGAATATATTTTTTAAGAAACGCTGAAACGCGTCAATTTTAATATTGAGGGGGACATGTTTTGACATAAAACTCAACATTGTCACATCAACCCCTTAAGGATGGTGATAACAACCCTTATATTTTAAATAGGGAACATGGGCCGAGTATTACATCATTTGAATGCTCTTTCTTTTCTGAATTCAGCACACTAATTTTTTTGGAAGTTTTATCAACTCGTTGAAAAATTATTCACAGTTGAAGATGGAAAAACGCATTTCACTCATTCCGATAAGAAATGCACTAATTAGTCAATTTTTCGTTAAAAAAAACTACAAAACAAAACCAAACGTAAAAAAATGTTTTTCAGTTAAGTAAATGTTCAAATTATTGACCACAAGCTTCCATACAAAAGTACCAAATTTTGTTCAAAACGAGCTCTGACATTCTGGTGCATTTGTGGAGTTATTAGATGGCATTCTTCAACAATGCGTCGCCGTACTTCTTCGAGATACTTCGGTACTGTTGTGAAGATTCTACTCTTTAAATGGCCCCATAGAAAGAAGTCTAAAGAAATTAAATCCGATGATCTAGGGGGCCACTCAATAGCACCTCTACGCCCAATCCATTGCTTTGGAAACTCTCTGTTCAAAAACTCCCTAACACGTTGTGAAAAATGCGGAGGAGCTCCATCTTGTTGAAACACTAATTGATTTTCTTGACGATCATCATTTTCAACAATGTCAATTAGTAAAGGGTAAACGATGTCTTATAGTAACTCCAAATACGCCACTCAAATTTCTGTCAAGAAAAATTGGTCCGATTAAACGGTCTCCAAAAATGCCAGTCCAGACATTCAATTTCTGTGGTGTTTGAGTGTGGACTTCGTGAAAATTTCTTGGATTATTATCTGCCCAATAACGACAATTATGACGATTGATTGTAGAGTTTAATAAAAACGTACACTCGTCTAAAAAACAGATATTGAATAAGTTCCCGTTATCAGCTATTCGTGCACTCATAACTAAACCAAACTCCACCCGCCGATCAAAATCATCTTCATTCGGTTGTTGTACAAGATGAATTTTATACGGGTGAAATTTATTATGTTTCAATATTCGCTGAATAGTTCTTCTTTTGATGTTTGAAACAGTGGCCAATTTTCTGGTGCTCAAAATTGGGTCTGCAGCAATTTGTCCTAAAACTTCAATCTCAGTAGTCTTATTTCTAACAGGAAATTCACGTTCAGGTACCCGTTTTTTGTTGGCTACTGAACCACTTTATCTAAACTTTGCAACTAATTCCAAAATGTATTTTCTGTTATCATGTCTGTTCGGACGTCGTTCATTAAACAAATTTGCGGTACGGTTGGCACAGTCATCGTTTTTTGAAAAAAGAGTAATTATTTCAACTCTTTCTTCTACAGAATACACCATTGTGAAATTAATTTTCGGTAGTACTATCAAGTGTCAAACCGACCGATAAACTGAAATAATAAACCGCATTTCTCTCATTCCGATAAGAAATGTTTTGATAGTCAATTTTTTGTTTACAAACCAACAAAACATTGACTATCAGCACATTTCTTATCGGAATGGGTGAAATGCGTTTTTGCATCTTCAACTGTGAATAATTTTTAAACGAGTTGATAAAACTTCCAAAGAAATTAGTGTGCTGAATTCAGAAAAGAAAAGAGCTTTCAAATGATGTAACACTCGATCCATGTTCCCTATTTAAAATATAAGGGTTGTTATCACCACCCTTAAGGGGTTAATGTGACAAAGTTGAGTTTTATGTCAAAACACGTCCCCCTCAATATAAAAATTGACGTGTTCCAGCGTTTCTTAAAAAAATTATCTAGACGCAAATCGGTCTGTTCGGTTTTCAATGCGCCAGCCTATATAGTTAGTGAGTTCAGAGTGTAGTATTTCTTTGCTTATCAAAATAAGTTTGGAAAATATTCATCTTCGGTCCATAAGTTGATGAATCGATAAACAAACGATATATAACCAGTAGTAATACTTGAGGCACAGCAAATGGGAATTAAGTCAATAAGCCCTTTTTTGTCTTTTAAAAAATTGTAACTATTAACTTCGAAACTTTACAACTATATCTTTATGTTGTTTCTGTATTTTTTGATCCTTGTGTAATAAAACTAGAACTATCTTATAATGATAACTACACTACAACTACTATGACTAGACTAACTTCTAACATAAAATAGTAACAGCAATAATGTCTTTTCATCTGTTAACTCCGGGAAGGTTCCCGTGAGATCCGCTGATTAAAACACTTTCCTTAGATTTCCTTAGATGTCGTTGACTGACTGGACATGTGTTGATAATCCAGTATACCTTGATTTATTTCCATTCTCTAATGAGCTTGCATTGGTGTGTGTATGTATGAATAGTAGGGTGGCCTCAGAAAGCTTGCATTGGTGAATATACGAGGGTAATATAGCTTGCCTTAACGTAACACGTTTTAGTCTTTTTAGTAAATTTTCATTAAGAACATTCACTAATGGAGAGGTACCGATGGTGAGACTACTTCACTGATTTGGACCATATTTGGGAATTACCCTTATTTTATTAATGGCTTGGATGAGTTCGTTCATCAGATCTTAAGGCCCAACAGTTCTTAACAAAAAATTAAAAAATATTTTTTAAAACGCAATATCTCTCAAAGTCTTTAAGTGATTGAAACAAAAATCTACAGGCATGGTTCTACCAATTTTCAAGTATTTTGATTAAAGAAAAATACAGTTATTCGAAATTAGAATTAAAATAATCCTTGACATCACTTCAAATTTTGTAATGTAATATCTACAATGTTGTACAAATATAGATGATGTTACCTGTACTGCTATGCTATTAAATGAATAGTCGATAAAAATCTAAACAATGGAAGTTACAAGTATTATTGCACCATGTCAGAACGTAGACAGGGACGCCATCTCGGTGCGGAACCAGGTAGTGTGTTGTCACAACAGCTCTAGTTAAGACAAAATGTTATATATGGAGACATGTGTAAAATCAGCTAACAATTTTGTAGATTGTCAAACCTGGCCCATTTCTTTTATAATACCGGGACAATGCTTGCTTTCAAAAGCGCTAAATTTTGGCATGCGACAATGTTCTTTGCAAGTATCAAAACCTGCTCACAAAATGAGAACGATACTGATAGATAAGTTACTAAATTCATCATTGTTATTATTGATGATTTCGCAGGTTAGTTTTTTAGTGAGTTTAGTGGAGCATTTTTAAGCGTATTTCTGTATTTCTCATATTGTACGTTTCAAACAGGTACAGTCCCGCTTAAAATCAGACCTACCTACGTTTGTTTAGCGTCCAAGCCTATCGAGCTTAATTTAAAAGGTGCTTTATTTGGCGCCGACCGGATTTCAGTGTAGTCTTGGACAAAACCTAGATTCATACACTCGCGAACTGCGAAATATCCGCGAAGCGTATGCCTATTGGTTTATTTAAAATAATATCGTAAAACTGTTGTTTTTTATTAGATTTTTAAATTTATTTTACTAATTTTGTGTGCACACAGACACGATCTAAATGTCTTCTCTACTTTTAAGTTTCGGTAGCCCCAATGTTAATTAAGGGCTTCCCTTTATTATACTTACTTATCTTGTGCTTATATATATAATATATAAGAAATGTTCGGGACGCAGAAAATGCGTTATTGTAATAAATTTTCATAAGAATAATATATTATTTTGATTTAGCCTTATCTTAAAAGTTATAAAACGCTACTTTATTTAGGAACGGTAAACATAGGGTGAAGAAGAGCAAGCAAAAACATGACCCCTAACATTAATATTTATACAGTAATTTGGATACAAAACTCAAATAAAACAGTTAATAAACAGGAAATATACTTAACAAAAATGACACTAAAAAGCGGAACATAAAAAACTCTTGTGGTTTATGTATTGAGGGTGATTGTATGCATGCAAAAGGGGAAAAAGAACCCCCAGGACAATGAGGATTTCTGCCCCTTCACCCAAAAACACGGGGGCGGGTTCTCCTTCCCATTGGGCATGCACAAAACTACCTTCAAAGCATAAAGCACAAGAAAAATTTCTTGGGTGCAACCCGCAAGAAAGTTACTGGACCTGGGCGAATATGGGTGTTGTACGGGGTAGACAGGGTTTAAAGGTGGGGTTGGGGGAAAATGTGAAAAACTCATCTTTTCAAAGTTCGCTTTGGTCTTTTTAGCATTTTCCGCTCAGATTTCCTCCCCGCCCAGCAACCCTATTCATTCTTGGTCCCTTAAGCTTCTTAGGGGTTGCTTGCATCAAATCTGTCTTGTGGCTTGTGCATCCAAGGGGGGTTCTCAGCATGTTTCTGAAAAAAAAATCTACAAACATTGCTTGCAGTAAACTGTAAATTTACCGAAATTACATTCCACATTATCGTCTATAATGTATTTTTCAGATAATATCGAATACAGCACTAAAGTAACTAAATTCACTTGCTGTTTTACTCCGTTTTCATTTTTATATTACATATACAAGCACAAGATAAGTAAGTATAATAAAGGGGTGCCCTTAATTGGAGCTACACAAACTAAAAAGTAGAGAAGACATTTAGATCGTATCTGTGTGCACACAAAAGTTAATAAAATTATAAAATATAATAAAAAACAACAGTTTTACGATCTTATTTTAAATAAATAGGAACACGTTTCGTGGCTATTTCAAAATTGGCGAGTGTATGAATCTGGCTTTTGTCCAAAACTTTACTCAAATCCGGTCGACGACGAAAGCAAGCACCTTTTAAATTGAGCTCGATAGGCTTGGACGCTAACAAACGTAGGTATGTCTAATTTTAAGCGGGAGACTGTACCTGTTTGAAATGTACAATATGCCAAATACAGAAATACGCTTTAAAGTGCTATTTACTAAATTAACCTGCGAAATAATCGATAATAAAAATGATGGATCTAGTAACTTATCTTTCAGTATCGTTCTCATTTTGTGAGCAGGTTTTGATACTTGCAATGAGCATCGTCGCATGCTAAAATTTAGCGCTTTTGAAAGCAAACATTCTCCCGGTATTATTAAAGAAATTGTCCAGGTCTGACAGCTTACAAAATTGTTAGTTGATTGTACACATGCCTCCATCTATAACATTTTGTGTTAACTAGAGCTGTTGTGACAACATACTGCCTGGTTCCGCACCGAGATGGCGCCCCTGTCGTACGTTTCACAATGTTCTACGACATCTTGCAATAATACTTGTAACTTCCATTGTTTACATTTTTGTTGATGGTATATTATTCTTATGAAAATTCACTACAATAAGCAACTTGCTGCGTCTAGAACATTTTTTAATTTAGTGACTTTATTTTTTCCCAGCTCAAAATTCAATTTTTGTATGTAACAAATATTTATAAAGAAAACAGTTTTATGAAAGCAACTTCATTATTTTCGAAGTTACAATGTTTTTGACCTCTTAAGCTATTTTGCGATTTGAAAGATTTTTATAAGAGTGCACTACCATGACACTTGCTGGGTCAAGACTTGTATGGCGTGGGCCTCTTATTCATACCTGCAAAACTATTTGTCTCTCTTTATGCCTCCGTTCTAAGATTTATGTAATACTATTTTTAGTGAATTTTTATTTTAAAAAATTCACTAATAGAGAGGTATCGATGGTGAGACTTTGCAAAAATTTTTGCAAATGAGCGCGAACTAGGACCCCTAGAACCCATATCCGGGGTCAGTTTCAATTTTTATATGTTATATATATATATATATATATATATATATATATATATATATATATATATATATATATATATATATATATATATATATATATGTATCACACCGATAACTCAAAAAATAATAGGCCGATTTTGATAAAATTTGGCATGTACTTTTCTTTTGTAAATACCTTGGATAAGTTCGTTAGTCAGGAAAATCGGACGAGGTTTTCCGGGAAAATTTTGAGTTTTCATTCGAAAAAAATTCTTATCTCAAAAAGTAATTAGCCGATTTTAATAATATATATATATATATATATATATATATATATATATATATATATATATATATATATATATATATATATATATATATATATATATATATATATATGTATCCGTCTGGTAACTCAAAAAATAATTAACCGATTTCGATGAAACTTTGCAAGTGGCTTTCTTTTATTAATGGCTTGGATGAGTTCGGGAGTCCGGGAAAATTTTGAGTTTCCTTTCAAATTTTTTTTTTCTCCGAAAGTAACAAAGCTGTTTTAATGAAATTTACTATATATGTTGCCTTGGGAGAGATCTTACTACGTATCGAAATTCAACTTTCTAAGTTTATAAAAAATTGAGTTATTCAAATTTTAAATTTTTTATCCAAATTTTTTTTCTCTGAAAATTACAAAGTTATATAAATAAAATTTGGTAGATATCTTGCGTTAGGAGAGACCTTACTACACACAGAAATTAAACTCTCTAAGTTTATAGAAAATTGAGTTATTCAAATTTAAAGCATTTAATATTTAACATGAAGTTTTTACCACAGAAATCGTAGGAACGACGAGACGATTTTCACGTCTCTAGTATCAGGATCACTTGAGAGGATGGGCAGTGACAACTAATGTTGTACATGCTAGTTTGTTATTCTGCAGATGATGTTTTCAATATATGGTGAATGTAACAGAATAGTTGGGACAACAGTTCGAACATTTAACAACAGATTCCTTTATTTGGCTCCAATGAATAGAACAAAATTCAGCAGAATTAAAAGTAAGTCGTCAAGTCATGGAATAATACTGATACGACGCGTTGTTAAACGTTTCAAAATTGAAGACAATGAAATGAATGAAATTATAGTTCTTGCATATTTTGAAGCATGTCTACAAAGTTCGTTAAGAAGTAGCTCTCAAGATTTGGGTTTATCTATCTGAGCAATACACAGAATATTGAGAAAGCACAATATGCATAATTAGTTAATTTTTATTAAAAAAAAATCACTAATAGAGAGATATCGATGGTGAGACTTTGCAAAAATTATTTCAAATGAGTGCGAAATGGGACCCCTAGAACCCATATCCGGGGTCAGTTTCAATTCTTATATGTTTATATATATATATATATATATATATATATATATATATATATATATATATATATATATATATATATATATATAAACACAGATCTCCTCATTAGTAAATTTTTTTAAAGAAAATTCACTAAAAGGTCCAGACTCAGTTAATGCGTCATAGTAGCGAATTTTCATAAAAAATTGTTAGTTGAATATTATAAAAGTTTACTAAGTGAAGATTGGTGCCTCTGACCAGCACTGATAAGCAAACTTGTAGAACTGAACTCACCACAACACATCTTTTTAAAGCCCTGAATATCGTTTCACTAACAAAGTTAGCATCATCAGATGATTAAAAATTCTAAACTACTTACACCGAAACATCATATTTTATTAGCTGAGTGAAATGTCAAATGAAAAGTGAAAAACCAGTTCCTCGGAAAATTGACCTCGTAAAAAATCTTTCTTCACGGTCATTTCATAAAAAGGGTTAAAATTCGGTATACAGTCACAAAAAGACGATATTGTAGAAATCTTTGCTGGTATTGAAAGGAAAATTAGAAAACAGCCAGAACCGTCAAGAAATCTTATTAGAGAAGCGTGTAAAAGTAAAATTTCAAAAAACTTGAAAGAAAATAAGTCCACAAATATATATATATATATATATATATATATATATATATATATATATATATATATATATATATATATATGTATCCGTCTGATAACTTAAAAAATAATCAACCGATTTCGATAAAACTTGGCAAGTGCCTTTCTTTTATGAATGGCTTGGATGAGTTCGTTAGCCAGAAAAATCAGACGGGGTTTTCCGGCAAAATTTTGAGTTTTCTTTCGAAAAAAATTTTTTCTCCGAAAATTACAAAGTTATTTTAATCAAATTTTGTGGATATCTTGCCCTAGGAAAGACTTTACTACGTATTAAAATTAAACTCTCTAAGTTTATAGAAAATTGAGTTATTCAAATTTGAAGCATTTAATAAAAATTCACTACCATAACGCACTTGCTGCGTCCCGAGTTTTGCTCTGCAGTTTTATCGTATTTTGTTTGTTCACAATAAACTAGCAGCAGTTTCTATGAAATGGTGGCTGTCGTAATTTTTCACAAGTATGCTGTTAAAGCAAACGTGAATAAGCCCTGTACACAATACAGTTCTTTTAGCTCGAGCAAAATTGAAATATGTTAAGACCCTGACAAATAAAAAATTTAATTAGCTTTTTTTAAGTCAACGCCCCGGCGTAATATTTTCACCGTATAAAAAGTCTTGTGGCAACATAAATAATTATTCGTAGCTTGTCGCTAATGGAAAAAGTAATCATAAAACTCATGTCACTTTGATTATTTTTCTGATCATTGGCACTTTTTAGAAACGATTTTAATTGCCTCAGTTAGAACGTCGGATCAGTCTCGCATATATTTTCGCTGTGTTTCTTGTAAACTTTAGCAAAAACAAATTCGAATAGGCGTTACATATTATCGAGATTCAGACATTATTCTAAATTAACACTGTCTCGATTATATGGTAAATACATTTTGGAGAACCCAATTTACATTTTAAAACCTGACGATCGTCTCGCTAACAACGTTTGCGTTATCAAAGGGAAGAATAATCTAAACGGATAAAAACTAGAACTAGCATTTTTGTAGGGTGTCTCCTAATGACGTGTAGAAAATTCAAGAATGTGTTCTTTGACTAGATTGTATATTGTTTATTAAGTCGTATTGGACTTCGGCCTCTCAACGCTGCCACCCCCATGGGTCGTTTGTCCATGACTCTTTTTCTTAATAGTTGCCCAGAAAGTACACACTTTTTATGTAGTCTTCTTGGGGGCTATTTTACCCATTTCCTTTAGTAGAGTAAATAGGAAAAAACATCACAAGTAGTGATAGAGAGGAAACACAGAACCAAAACAGAAAAAGCAGAAAGAAATTAAAGACAGCGATAACAAATGCATAGATATTTGGGGACTAGGATACAAGATTGTCACAGGTCAAATTGGTACTAGACCACCAATGGCAATAGGCGATGATGAACAAATTAAGATAGCACAGGAATTGTTTCCCAAATACGAACTCAAGGAATGGCCGAAAGTGGAACTGAAGTCGGAGAATATTCCACCTCGTACGGATGAAGAAATAAGGGAAGCAGGCCGAACGATGAAATCTGGTAAACCCGCAGGTGCGGATAGTATACCGGTCGAGGTTGTTGAGGCAGTAGCAGAATAGAAACCAGAGATATTGCAAGTTCTGATAAATAAACTAGTCCGTGATGGAAGTTTCCCATCAGAATAGAAGAGTGTTCGATTCGTGTTATGTGAGGAGTCACAGAACAGAGGAAATAAGTGATGAAGAACTAAATGCCTGGAAGACGGAATAGCACAATTATATGAACATGTAATAAATAAAAGACTTATAAAGGAAATTGAGAGAAAAGGGGGGTTAGCAGACAACCGATTTGGCTTCCGCGAGGGGTGATTCCTTGAGTTCGTGCTTGAGGAACAATTCCTGCATTATCTTAATTTGTTCATCATCACCTATTGCCATTGGTGGTCTTGTACCAATTTTACCTATGACAATCTTGTATCCTAGTCCCCAAATATCTTTGCCTTTGTTGTTGCTGTCTTTAATTTTTTTTCTGCTTTTTCTGTATTGATTCTGTGACGATGGATGCTATAAAGAAGGTACACGACGTGGCAAAGAAAGCAATAAAAACATGTTTGTGGCCATGGTAACATTGGACGTAAAAAATGCATTCACATTGTGACGCCGCCGCGCTTCCTTTTATACCAGATGACAAATGCTCAAATAATTCCTAACCTATCAACAAATCTAATTTGTCATTGGCATAAGCTAAGTTACCGGGAAGTTAGAGGGCCGCCAGCTTTTATACAGTGGAGATGGGCGTGGGTTAAAATAAGATCTTAATTAGGGGCGCCACTTGATTGTTTAACCTCCACTCCCGGATATTCTAATAAGATGTTTACTAATCTGCTTCCTTGCCCAGATCCAACACAACCAAGAATTCTTGGATCACACTGGCAACTATAGCCAACCACAATCGAGCACTGGAAGCTACAAGGGAGATGTAATTACGATAACACAAACTAAAGTTCGGAACGGTATGGTCTCATAGACCCACAAATAAATATAACGGTAATGATCCAATCTATCAACAGTCCTGAAAAGAGAACACAAACACAAAACCAAAACACCTAAAATATGATAAAATAAGGGCTTTTATTAAGCTTCTTTGGCATACAAGAATCTATTAAAAGTTGTTTTTAAAATTCTGATCTAAAATAAAATAAAAATAAGTCTCTATAATATCACAAAAATGGCTTACTACCAAATACTCAAGATCTTTACTGAATATTTATGAATGTACTACAAATATAGTTGTTCCACGGAAAATTCCACTTTTCGTGCACGCAAAGCTCACAAATTATTTTCCCCAAATACTAATTAATTACACGTTAATTACGGTAAGTGGCCTGATTAAAGATCAAGTCCCAAAGAATAATCAATAAGCTGGACTAATGCTAACAGTATATGATAACTAACGGTACTCTCAAAAGTGAAGCAATTATATTAATAATGGTCTTATAAAAATCTGTACCATATTTAGTGAAGTTAAAATAAATTCGGTTTGATTTTAGTAAATTTAACACAGATGAATATTTAAAAATGTATCTTATCAAGAATGTCTCTTATCACTTTATTCGTTATCACAAAACGGAAAATTCTTACTTGAAAATTCCTGGACTTCTAGGCCATCTAATTACCACCAATTTCCACACCAACCAATGCCTTTAGGGGTACGGGACTGCAACCACGGGAATAATGTAACAACGGTACGGCAATGCGACAACGAAAGGGAAGACCTTCTCACTGAGATCTTAATTCATTTCTCCATTTAATTCAATAGCCATACACGTCGTTCGGGACATAAAAATTCGCTAATCCATGCGAGACTTTTCCACTCAAACTTGCGATACGTGAATTTACCAAAGATATTGCCCAATACAATAATGTCTGCCTAACACCAGGCTTTCGCTGTTCGGCACAAAGATCGCCCTACACAAGGACTTCGTCTAATACGAAAATTCTTCCTCCGGTACAAGGAAAATCTATCCTGCACCAGGAATTCTTCCAGTCGGTACGAGAATTGCTATCCGGTACAAGGACCCTAAAAACAACAAGTAACGGAATGCTAAAGGTGTTATAGTTAAGAGAGAGGATGATTTCTTACCTCCAGAGAGGGAAACAAAATTCCACAACGGGACACGATAAATGTGGTCCTTAAATCCCCTCAAATGGGTATCTCCACAGCCTTCGGCACTAAATCCGTACATTACGACATCACCAAAAAGACTGCAGATTAAATTCTGAGAGCAATAAAATCCACAAAGGAGGATACTTAATATCCAAAACTTGCTCCTCAGAAGGAACCACGTGTTAACTCCACAAATTACCAACGAAATCTCTCTCTCAAAACTTTCAGCGCATTCACATCTTTTACTTGAAAACAGGTGCTGCCACACCCTTCGCTCTCTCTCGCATCACATACGTCCCCAGCCATCTATCCTCTTCAACATGCGGACCCTTTTCGAACTACCGCAACGGCAACGCAAGCGTGTAAGCCGGCACGATATACCAGGGGTAATACAAATATAAATAATTTAACGAAAGATCTCAATTCGATTCATTATACGAGGGATATCCAGAAGAATTAACCACGGTTGTCGCCAATAACTCTTTATGCAAAGCAGAGGAGGAACCACAAATACGTTCAAACTAGCTTAGTTGTTTAGCTATCCAATTTATACTGTTACAATATATATATATATATATATATATATATATATATATATATATATATATATATATATATATATATATATATATATATATATATATATCACACTGATAACTCCAAAACAAGAAGCCGATTTTGGTCAAATTTGGTGAGTACCTTCCTTTCGTAAGTGGCTTAAATAGGTTTGTTAGCCAGGAAAATCGGCGCAGCTTTTCGCGGAAAATTTTGCGTTTTCTTTCTGAAAAAAAATTATATCTCCAAAAATAATAATATATATATATATATATATATATATATATATATATATATATATATATATATATATATATATATATATATATATATATATATATATATATATATATATATATCACACTGATAACTCCAAAACAAGAAGCCGATTTTGGTCAAATTTGGTGAGTACCTTCCTTTCGTAAGTGGCTTAAATAGGTTTGTTAGCCAGGAAAATCGGCGCAGCTTTTCGCGGAAAATTTTGCGTTTTCTTTCTGAAAAAAAATTATATCTCCAAAAAAAATAATGCTATAGCAACAAGTAGGCTGGTTTCTCTCATAAAGAGTATCCTATGTTCCAAAATTCAGATCTTTAAGTTAAAAGACAAAAACGTTATAGAGACGCCCTTGATTAAAAACTAATGTGAGTGAAAAATACGACACGAAACAATGAACAAGCTCCTAGATCTGTGTCTAAATCATTTTTTTTTTCATTTTGTTAAAATATGAGCAAAAATCCATTGTAAATAAAAAATGGTTTTGAATAAATAATGAAGATATTAGAAAATTCACATACTAGCGTATATAACTGCTAGTACTCTCATGTCGACAGTGTTCGAGTGGTGTAAGCGTGTGTAATCTGACAATCGAGTCCTGCAATAAGACGAGTTCTAATCCTAGTTAATGACTTCGCTTTTTATAATTTTTGATAGTCTTTTATTCCATTTTACCGTTATCTGATCAGATTATTGTTTTTTTGAAAAAATTTTTAGCGAGTTTTTGTATAAAAAATAATTCAAAGTGGAGATGAAACATTTTTAGGCTTAATTCAATTTGAATAGTATACCTGGTTGTTTATTCTTGCCCTAGCTTAGTTAAATCGTTCCATCTACAATACACTCGTAGACTTTTTCCGTGGCTTCACAAGCGCTTGTTTTTTTTTTCTGCAACCGATTTCAATTTTCAGTGAATTTTCTTTAAATAATTCACGAATGAGGAGATCGCGTTTTTTGAATTTTAAAAATCTTTTCAAATAAGTACGTATACGCCCTCTAGAACACATATCCGTGGGCAGTTCCAATTTCTATACGTATATATATATATATATATATATATATATATATATATATATATATATATATATATATATATATATATATATATATATATGTGCAAAGATATATATATATATATATATATATATATATATATATATATATATATATATATATATATATATATATATATGTATATATAAATATATATATATATATATATATATATATATATATATATATATATACCGATAACTCAAAAAATAATGGTATGATTGTGATCAAATTTGGTTAGTGCCTTCTTTTTGCAAGTGGCTTGGATAAGGTCGTTAGCCAAGAAAATCTGGCTAGCTTTTCCCAGAAAATTATTGTTTTCAGTTGAAAATTTTTTATGTCTTCACAAGTGAATCACATACGAAAATTTAGATCTGTAGGTTTGAAGACAACAAAGTTATAGGCATTTAAAGAAAAATTGGGATTTTCCTCTTAAAACGTCAAAGTCGCGAGGGGCAGGTGTTTATTCGGAAGGACCCAGGAGTAGTCATAGTATTTCCCTCGGAGCCCATGCAACGGTTTTTCAGGCCAAAATGTACGCCATCCTGTACAGTGTGCGGGAGAAAAAGAGGAGGTGCTACACTAACAAGCGGATCCTTATAGCCACGGACAGCCAGGTAGCTCTTAAGGCCCTAACTAGCCCACGGATAAATTCCAGGCTGGTGAATGCCGAGACGAGACGAGCGACCTGGCTGGGCAAAATGAGGTCACCCTCATCTGGGTGCCGGGTCAAAGGCAATGAAGAAGCTGAATAGAGGGTCAGCAGAAACATTTATAGAACCAGAACTGGTTCTGGGTGTGACAAAGACATTAACAGGGGAACCATTAAGTCCTGGGTCAGAAACGAACACAAGGTGTACTGGGCAGACTGTCCAGGGCTCAGACCTGGGAAGTCAGTTCATGGAGAGCTGTGGAGCTGCTAAATCTTAGCAGAGGAGAGGTTAGAAACATAAATTTGTTTCTGATCCAGTACTTAATGGATCCCCTGACAGTGCTCTTTGTCACGCCCAGGACCGGTTCTGGTCCCATAAATGGTTCTGCTGACCCTCTCTTCGCGACACTGTCAGCTTCTTCATTGCTTTTGACCCCCCAGTGACCCGGCACACAGATGAGGGTGACCTCATTCTGCCCAGCCAGGTCGCTCGTCTCGTCTCGGCAGTCACTTGCCAGCCTGGAATTTACGCGTGGGCTACTTGGGGCCTTAAGAGCTGCCTGACTGTCTGTGGCTATAAGGATCCACTTGTTGGTGTAGCCCCTCCTCTTCTTTTGCCCGAAGTGCAAGATGGTTGCATGAGCTCCGAGGGAAACACTGTGACTTACTCTCGGTTCTTCCGAATAAACGCCTGCCCCAGTCCCACGCACCCCGCCGGATCCATCCACTGTAAAATTCTTTTCCCCGCAGAACCGCGGGCTCGCGAAGTCTGACCTCATTTCAAGCATGGGCTCCTTCATGATCTCCTGAATTTTTCGGTGGCCACTGCAGCCTGGGTTGATCTTCAGTTTATTATTGCATGCCAGTCTCTATAGTCCTAGTCTGGCCTCCTCCATGATAACTAAGTGTAGGGGCGGGGGGGCAGATCCAGCAACACATCCATGGAGGTTGTTGGGGTTGAAGCCATGGCCCCTGTGATGCCTAGGCAAGCCATCCTTTGAATCTTGCCTAGTTTTTGTTTGGCACTGGATTGTGTCACCTTAGGCTACCAGACCAGTGCCGCGTATACCACTTACTTTATGATTACCTCATACTTTCAGTGATATTTGAAAAATAGGGATTTTTTAAAACAATTTCAACACCCTCGGAAATTAAGCCGTTGCGGACATACCTATGTTCACATAACTTTTCCTTTATAAAATTACCTGACAAATTATAGCCTGAAATAATAGCACGTCGTTAAGCAACACAGTGTAGAAGGATAAAAGTGAAACCATAAAATCGTTTGCACATTTAGAACACTGTAATTGTCGAAAATGTCATTTTTTTTCTGTTAACCTTCAAAAAGTCAAGTTTACGCTGGTCATAACAAAACTGTAAGCGCTATCTGCGGTTAATCACTGTATGGCTATGTTGCATGTCGATAATATATTTTGCGAATGTAGATTTGTTAAAGTAATCATTTCTGCATAAATGTGTTCCTCATATCAAGTGTTGATGCTCCTAGAAGTTTGACCGGTCTAGATTTCGTTAATCAAACAATTCTGGTGTAATTTGTGTTTGTTAGGTAAAAAGCAAAACATAAAATTTGGTAGCGTTGCACTGTTTAGTGGGAAAGAGAAGAATATGGTAGTGAGAAGGTAGGAGGAACCAAGTATATTAAGCAGGATCGATGTTGAAATGTGGGACTCTTAATCAAAATTAAGTTACAGCGCGAACGTCGTTATTTAAAAACCACAGCGCGTATCTTGTGAGTGGATAAAGAAAGAAAAAAGGGCATCGAAAAAGCAGAGAAAAAGCAGGGCGCATATGTGAATGGGCTCCTGCTGTGAATCTAGTGACAGACACGTGTCAGAAGTGGGGTAAAAGTTTCCCGTTTTACCGCTTGCTGTTTGCTCATATCGGATCTAGGAGTTTACAAACAGCCACTGCCGCCGTCGCCGTTCTATTCTGCGCTCTGCCTCGTCTGTGAAAAGCTCGACAGAAAAAGTTCAGCTTTTGTTATCATGCCTGAAATCCGTGATACTCTTCCTAGAGAATTAGCGACGTTATAACTTAGAGAATACATAATGTTCCAAACTTGGACGGAAAATTTGTTCAAGTGTACAAACTGCATGGTGTAAAAAGTTATTTTATGATCTTATCAAAGTTATTAAAATGAAAAAGAAAATCTTCTTACACAATAACATGCCATGATGCAATCTCATCAGCGTTCATTGAAACTTAACGGCAAACTTTCTCATCCTAGCATAACAAAAATTTTATACCGTTTGCCCCGAGTTCGATTTTTACCATTGCTATCTTACATGTATATATTTCTCTTCTTTACCGTTGGCACATTTCTGTGACTGTGACCAAGAGCCGATGCCAGGTAGCAGTTTTTACTTACCTTTTCTGAAATTAAGAGGAACCCTTTATTAACGGGCCAAACATTGGTATGATACACGGGACTGACGGCCTTACGCCATTTCCGAAGAGTGAAACACAACTCTTGGATTTCGAGGCAACCGTTCTCGCCGCCGAACTATCAAGGCTGCCTATTGCTATTTTAAAAACCATAAGTCCTAGTTCTTAGTGATGAAAATATTAGCAAATAAATCCGCTTTTATTTTAAATTTCATGAGGTGTCAACGCTAAGATATTTTTCAAGTTATCAACAAAAAAAAAAACGAAATTTTAAGGAATTCGTTTGTGCGCTCTGGAGCTCAGACATTAAGTATACTTCCAGGTAATTAACAAACTGCATGCTAAAAAGTCTGGACTCAGAAAGTGCGTTATGGAGGTGAATTTTCATAAAAATGTTTTTAATAGCAAATATGTCTAATGCAAGCAGGCGTCAATTTGGTTACCGGTATGACCTATATAGTAGAAGCAATTTACCATATTTTATTAAAACAACTCATTGTTTGAAAATGTACAAAAATTTTCCGAAAACAAACTTTAAATGTTTCCGAGAAAACTGGTTTCGTAATCAACGAACCTTAGGTTAATCGCAAATTGAGTTATTGACATTTGAAGCATCAAAATTCTCTACCAAAATGCACTTACTGCGTCTAGATTGTTTTTATTACAAGCATACATCATATTTTGATAAAAAAATGCAAAAATTAAATAATATAGGGGATCTCCGAAAAAAATTGTAGGTATCACCAACGACTTATGGGCCACCCTGCGCTTGTCAAAATCATTTTATAAGATGCAGCTCAAAACACCCTATAACTAACTTATACAATTTTTTCTCGTCTCCTGTATAATAACAATTATATTGAGAATTACCGTAGAAATGCGTCACCCTGTATATTTGTAAACAGATAATAATTAAAACCAAACCCGGAAATGGACTCTAGAGTGCCTAGTTTGTACCTATTTATAAAAATCTTTTTAAAATTCGAAAGTCGCTGTCTCCTCATTAACGATTTTTTTTTTCATAAAAATTAGCTAAACATTATAGACCGTTAAACCATAAACTTAACTAAAACTACTGCCAAAGCATCAAAGAAAGGGTCTATTTGAAATGAATTTTCTCTATATATTTTAGTAAAATTAATGACAATGACGGTTGAAGCTGAAATTTAAGGGCTTGCAAAACACTCTTCTTGCGACAGTTTCTTTACATAACCCGTATTTGTGTCAGGTCGTTGGTCTAGATGTTGCCAATTATGATGTTTAAAATCGCGGCATTGACGTTTTGAGAAAAACCCCATTTTACTTTTTTAAATGTCTTTAAACTCACAGACCTAGATTTCGGTACATCGATAACCCTCTATATAGGAAACCCGCCTGCCAAACTTGGTTGCCCTTAGTTTGTTATTTCCGGAGATATACATTTTTTCCGAAAAAAAAAAAACACAAAATTTTTCGGGAAAACCTGGTTTGATGTTCATGGCTAACGAACTTATCCAAGCTGCTTGCAAAAAAAGGTACGGCCCATTATTGTTTGAGTAATCGGTGTGATACATATGTGTATATATATATATATATATATATATATATATATATATATATATATATATATATATATATATATATATATATATATATATATATATATATATATTAAACTGACCCTGGATATGGGTTCTAGGAGGCGTTGTTCGCGCTTATTTAAAAAAAAAATTTCAAAATTCAAAACTCAGGATCTGTTCATTAGTGATATTCACTGAAAGCAGCGACCCCGAACTTCTTTTGTTTATATTATAACTTTTGTTTTTTTTTTATGGCAGATATCTAATTTTTGTAGCTTGTCTAACTGCAGTTTTTGTTTCTTTAACATCGGGTTAACCCCTTGTAATTTTGTGGCTTTGGTACTTTTCAGTTCTCTTTAACATGCTGTTTGACTTTGATGGGAACTTTTTAATTTGTAGTGAATTTTTATAGAAAAAAATCACTAATGGGGAGATCCCGACTTTTGTAAAAAACATTTGCAAATGAGAGCAAACTAGGACTCCTAGAACCCATATCCGGGGTCAGTCTCAATTTTTATATTTCAATATATATATATATATATATATATATATATATATATATATATATATATATATATATATATATATATATATATATACTCAAAAAATTGTGGGAAAGCCGTCAGCTGCAAAATAAAACTCTTTATTAAAAGCCGAGCTTTCGAAAAAGTTTATTCCATTCTCATGGATATAACGTGAGTTTTACTATGACCATTATGCAATAACAAACATATATATATATATATATATATATATATATATATATATATATATATATATATATATATATATATATATATATATATATATACTTAAAAAATTGTGGGAAAGCCGTCAGCTGCAAAATAAAACTCTTTATTAAAAGCCGAGCTTTCGAAAAAGTTTATTCCATTCTCATGGATATAACGTGAGTTTTACTATGACCATTATGCAATAACAAACATGAAAAAAACCTTTATGTAAATTTAAGTGAAGTCGAAAAGGTTTTTTTCATGTTTCTTATTGCATATTTAGTCATATATATAACTCACGTTATATCCTTGAGAATGGAATAAACTTTTCCGAAAGCTTGGCTTTTAATAAAGAGTTTTATTTTGCAACTGACGGCTTTACCACAATTTTTTGAGTAAATAACACCGTCATATATATATATATATATATATATATATATATATATATATATATATATATATATATATATATATATATATATATATATATATGTGTGTGTGTGTGTGTGTGTGTGTGTGTGTGTGTGTGTTACACCGATAGCTCAAAAAATTACGAGGCGAATTTAATCAAATTTGGCGTGTATCTTCCTTTTGTAAATGTCTTGGATAAGTTCGTTATCCAAGAAAATCAGACGAGGTTTTTCGGGAAAATTTTGAGTTTTCTTTCGAAAAAAATTTGTAACTCAAAAGTACAAAAGCTATGATAACTAAATATGGCAGGTAAGGTTACGATATAAAAACTAAATTATACACCAAAACTTATATTTCACATTACAAGAAAAAAAAAGTTATGATAAAAGTTTTGTGCCAGATCATATCTATGAAAATTCACTACCATAACGCACTTGCTCCATCCAGACTTTAATTGTTTTCACGCTAATATTGACTTTTATAATGACTGGATTTTATGTTGTGCTAAGCACAACTCCCTGACAGCAACAATGTTTCTAATAAGTCTTTTATTATATTTTTAGATTTACGCCCGAAGATGGCTGCTTGTTAGCCGAAACGCGCAGAAAATAGATAGGTAGTTTTCTGGAAGAAAAATTCTTTTATTTTCAAGTGTATGTAAGAATGTATACCCCAAACTGTTTGGCATTTAAAAATAATATTTTTTTTTGTCCGATTCATGCATTTGAAACTATTTTATAAATATGATTACTTTGGAAAGCCAATGGACATCAGTTTGGATGTATACATGTTTTAATTCGCGCCGTAATAGTGTCACTAAGCTCGTGACGTCACGATATGATGGTTCAGGCCACTATTATTGCGACGGCTATGTTTCAGGATTGTGCAACGTCGAAATAACTCAAATATTTTATTATAACTTGTTTTTGTGTTTATTTAAAGTTGCCATTGAAATTTTTGATAGTAACTGAAAAATAAAAATTATTATATAATAGTAATCTTTTAGGGCAGCAGAAGAGGACGACAGAACAGAATTGGAGGCAGAATTTGTATCGTGGCCGATGGTGCGCTATAAGAGGGAGGTTTTATTCGGCTGGGTCGATTTATTAGGTACGTGATTTAAAACACCCTCCATCTATTCCACACATTTGCCCAACACAAGATTGTGAAAAGACAAACTACCACTATTTCACACTGGCGGATATCCAGCTTCAGTTGAATTTTATTGAAAACCTCTTATATTACGAAATCAATTAAAAAATCTATCAGTGATATTTAGATTGTAAGCTATTTGTGTAAGACAATGTTATAACGTAAAATAATTACTGAACCCCACATTGTGGAGACAATATAAAGTTAATTGTATTTAACTGTAATAATAACTGTAATAAACATAATGTAATCTGACACAGATTATCTCAGGGCTTGGGTTCAGGCACTTGCAGTTGGTAGATCTTAAGAGGTACAAATGAAATCAGGCGTTATGAATAAAATTAATTTATTTAAAAAATTATTGACTCTATATAATGCAATGGATTGAATTTAATAAACTAGATGAAAGAAAAATATTTGATTCAATTACTTGTGATACTGTAAAAATGAATTGTGGAGCACACTCTACAAAAGAAAAAGAAAGCCACAGATAAACAGTGTACTTAACTTTCAGCTTCAGGTTGAAGGGGTCCTTCTCGGCGATGGTGCTGAAGGAGACTCCTTAATGATGTTGTTGAGGGGGCTCCTTACTAACGAGGATGAAGAAGGTTCCTTCCTAACGATGTTGTTATTGAGGGCTCGTCCCTAGCGATGTGCCACTTAGGGGGCTCTTCACTTACGATGGTGTTGAAGGTTCCTCCCTAACGGTGGTGTTGAAGGGTACTCCTCACTTACAGTGTTGTTGGAAGGTCATCTATTTAAGATGTTCATTTGGGGGCTCCTTACTAGCGAGGTTGTTCGGGAGAGCTCTTTACTATGTGGTTGAAGATATCTCCTAACCAACGGTGATGACGGCGCCTTCTAACCACCGGTGATAAAGGCCGCCTCCCGACCACCGGTGATAAAGGCCGCCTCCTGACCAACGGTGATGAAGGCCGCCTCCCAAGCAACGGTGATGAAGGCCGCCTCCCAACCAACGGGGTGCTATAAAATTCCATCGGTATAAGTAATGGTTCAGGGCTTAATGATTTACATAGGGCTGCTGGTAGCAGGTTGAGTTTATTTACAAAATATATCTGTGTTAATGATTGGAAACAAACTAACGTATAAGAAACAAAATCTTAAATGACTTTGCTACAATGCATTTAAAACAGTACAATAGCAGTTAATTACCGAACTAACGCTACCACAAGCCACCTGTTAACAATATAAAACTTATAATAAAGAAACCAATAATTGAAAGTAATTTCAACACACATACATTAGCAAGCAATCTACCATTATTACCAAGCAAAGAAATGTACGAATAACTGGAAATAAGTCGATATTTAAATATAAAACTCACCCGTTCAGGCATGCTACTTTCCGAGTAAACTTTAACGGTAATATTTCATCTTTTAAGGTCGATTCAGAAGAGAGCCTGGCATATGTCGCACGCGTATATATAACGACCCCCTTATCGCAAACATGTCACAAATTCAGCTCGCACGAAGGCGCGTTTCTATGGGTTGAGTGCGGTAGCGCAAGCGACCGCCGAGTTTGACGTCACTGAAGGGACTTGGACGCTGACGTCACAAAAGGGGTTGATTCATAAGCTTAAAAGTAAACGGCGTTGACGCGTGTGACAGGTCACGCTTGTTAAATACAAGCGAAATGCTACAATGTAAATTACCGTAACTAAATGAAATTTTTAAGAGTAATTAAATCGATTTTCTACTTAACATGAATTTTTTGGACCGCCTGGTTTGCTCATCTCTGATATAACGCTAATTTTGTTAGCGAAACGATCGTCAGGTATGAAAAATACATTGTGATAAATTGGATTCTCCAAATTGTACTTAAAAGGTATTGGTGGCTTTGGAACAGTTGTTCCATTAGTCACAGAACTTTGCCTTATTTTATCGAAATACTGTTTAATTTTGATCAATAAAACATACTATACGATAAGTACACTTGGAGAACATGAAACATTCTTCATCCTCTGATGACGCTAACTTGGTTACTGAAACGATCGTCAGATCTTTTAAAATGTGTTGTGGTGATTTGAGTTCTCCAAGTGTACTTATCAGTGCTCATCACAGGTTCCAATCTTCACTTAGTATACTATACGATAGTATATTATATACAGATGTACACACAAACATATATACCCTTTTTCTCTTTTGTATTGTTAGTAAATTTCCTTTAAAAATATCACTAATGAGGAGATCGCGACTTTTGAATTTTGAAAAGATTTCTTCAAATGAGTGCGAACTAGAACCCCCAAAACTCATCTACAGGGTCAGTTTCAATTTTTAGATGTTTATATATATATATATATATATATATATATATATATATATATATATATATATATTTGTATGTGTGTGTCTGTGTGTCACACCCATAACTCAAAAAATAATGGGCCGATTTTGACCCAAAAAAAAATTATCTCCGGAAATAACAAAGTAAGGGCAACCAAATTTGATACGCGGGTTTACGTCATTATTGGCAACTTAAGTACCAAAATCTAACTTTGTAAGTTAAAGGACAAAAAGTTATAGGAACTTGAAGGAAAATAAATTGGGGTTTTCCTCAAAACGTCAATGTCGCTATTTAAAACATCTAAATTGGCAACATTTAGGCAAAGAACCTGGAACTAATACGGACTATGGAAAGAAAATGTTTCAAAAATAATGTTTTACAAATTCTGAAGTCCTAGCTTCAACCGTCATTGTCCTTCGTTTTACTAAAAAGTTTCCAGAAAATTCATTTCAAATAGACGCTTTTCCTGATGGTTTGGCAGTAGTCTTAGCTATAGAGTTTAACGTTTAATGGTATATAATTTTTGTCCAATTTTGATAAAAAATTAATAAAGCTCAATATTTCCGTTATTATACACGACACGAAAAAAAAATCTATACATTAATTAGTGAGTGTCTTGAGCCTATATTTCATTGGTGATATAAACTTTCCTTCTTTTTGTTAAATCGAACACGCCTTATGTTATTGCATTTTTGCATGTTTCATCTAAATATAATGCATGTTTGTAAAAAAGGAAATTCTGGACGCAGTAACTGCGTTATGGTAGCGAGTGTTCATCAAATGCTTCAATTTTGAATAGCTCAATTTGCTATTAACCTATAAGGTTGACCAAGAAACCGGTTTTTTCGGGAACACTTTAAGTTTACTTTTGGAAATTTTTGTAAATTTTCAATCAATAAAGCGATTTTGATGAAACATGGCACATTGTTTCTACTATATAAGTTATACTGGTAATCAAATTTGTTGCCTGCTTTCATAAAAAACACACGTATTTAATATTAAAAATATTTCTACTGAAATTCACTACCATAACGCACTTGCTGCGTCCAGACTTTTTTTATATGCTGTTAATATTTACTCGTGTACAAATATTTAAAATCCTATCTTTAGCCGTTTTAAAGATAATTAAGGAAAATCGCTTTAAGCATAGAAATCTTGTACAATTAAACCCCACCAAATCTCAGGCTTGCTTTCTATCTCATAAGAGATACACCAGCCCTAGACCCATCACAGTGAACAACCAAGTTGTTCAAAGTAATGAGTCCTTTTCACTGGTTGGCATTTCTGTGGATTGAAATCTCAATTGGCATCAACATGTCACATCAATTGCAAAAGCGGCTGCTAAGAATTTAGGTTTCCTCTTCCGGGCTCGCAAATGCTTTTCACCAACTAATCTTTATACCTCATATACTTCACAAATAAGGACAAACCTCGAATACTGCTCCCACACCTAGGGTGGCGCTGCCGCTTCTACACTCGCTATCCTGGGCTCCATTCAGAAGACAGCTATACGTCTCATTGGTGATCCTACCCTCACCCAAATGCTATCATCCCTTGTCCACCGACGTGCCGTTGCCGTTAGTGACCTCTCTCTCTCTCTCTCTTTTATAGATATCTGCACTGGCACTGGTCAGAGGAGCTTTCTTCCCTAGTTCCTCCACCTGCTGCCCCCAACATATCTACCAAGGGAACAGAGCGAATCCACCCTTTTACTGTCCAGGTCACCAAACATAGAACATTTTGCTATGCGCGCTCTTTTGTCCCGAGGACTTTCAAGTTGTGGAACTCCTTGCCGGCACATGTTTTTCCTTCTCCTCCGAACCTCCAAACCTTCATGTCCAGAATTAACAAGTTGCCTCTGTCTTCCTTGTCGACGCCCACGGTACAATAGTATTTAGGCTGTTAGCCCTCGAGGTGTGTCGCTGAAACAATAAAAAAATAGGCATGCTGCTTCCTCCTCAGCCTATTATTATATTGACCATGTTAATTTTTAAAATGATATTCAGGAAGACGAGTGCATTAAATACGGTGGGGTGTATATACACTTCTTATCTAAGAAACGAACATAAACGACGGCCCAATTAACTAGTTGCTACCGAAGAGAATAGCTATATTTCTATGGCCCACGATACGATAATATTTAGGCTATAAGCCCTCGTGGTGTGTTGCTGAAATATATAAAAAAAAACAACTTTAACACCCTGTATCACAGTATCGCTACATTAAAATGAGAAATGTTATACGAACTACCCCCATTATTTTTTCAATGGCAACTTACCCCCCTTTTTAGTGAATTTTCAAAAAAAAAATTCACTAATGAGGAGAAATTTCTTTAAATGAGCGCTAATTAGGACCCCCGGAACCCAAATCCGAATATATATATATATATATATATATATATATATATATATATATATATATATATATATATATATATATATATATATATATATATATATATATATATATATATATATATTTATATATTTATGTGTCACACCTATAACTGAAAAAATAATAGAAAAATTTTAATAAAACTTGGTGAGTACCTTCTTTTTGCAAGTGGCTTGGATAAGTTCGTTAGCCAGGAAAATCCGCCGAGGTTTTCCCGGAAAATTTTGTGTTTCCTTTCGAAAAAAATCGAAAAAAAATTTTTCTCCGGAATTAACAAAGTAAGGTCAACCAAATTTCATACGCGGGTTTATATCATTATAGGCAAGTTACCTACCAGAATTTAGCTCCGTAAGTTAAAGGACAAAAAAGTTACAGGCATTCAAAGAAAAATAAATTTGGGTTTTCCTCAAAACGTTAAAATCGCGATTTTAAACGTCAAAATTGGTGAGTACCTTCCTTTCACAAGTGGCTTGGATAGGTTCGTTAGCCAGGAAAATCCGCCGAGGTTTTCCCGGAAAATTTTGTATTTTCTTTCGAAAAAAAATTATATCTCCAAAATTAACAAAGTAAGAGCAACCAAATTTGGTAAGCTGGTTTATATCGTTATAGATGTGCTACCTACCAAAATTTAGCTCTGGAGATTAAAAGACAAAAAAGTTATGGGCATTTAAAGAAAAATAAATTGGGGTTTTCCTCAAAACGTCAAAGTGACAATTAAATCGTCAAAATTCGCAACATTTAGGCAAAGAACTTGAATCTAATACGGGCTATGGAAAGAATATGTCTCAAGAAGTATGTTTTACAAACACCGAAGTCTTAGTTTCAACCGTCATTGTCCTTCATTTTACTAAAATATTTCCAGAAAAATCATTTCAAATAGACCCTTTCTCTGATGCTTGGCAGTAGTCTTAGCTATAGAGTTGATCGTTTAATGGTATATAATTTTTGTCGAATTTTCGTAAAAAATCAATAAAGTTCAATATATCCGTTATTATACAAGATATGAAAAAATATTGTATACATTAATTATACCGTGTTTTGAGCTACATCTTAAAAAAATATTGCGACAATCACAGGATGGCCCATAAGTCGTTGGTGATACAAATATATATTTTTTTTTGTCGAAAACGCCTTATGTTTTTGCATTTTCCATCGAAATCAAATGCATGTTTGTAAGTTAAGAAATTCTGGAGGCAGCAAGTGCGTTATGGTTGCGAATTTTGATTAAGTGCTTCATATTTGAAAAGCTGAATTTGCTATTAACATATAAGGTTGACCAAGAAACGGATTTTTTCGGTTACACTTTAAGTTTACTTTCGGAAATTTTTGTACATTTTCAAACAATCAAGTTATTTTGATGAAACATGGCACATTGTTTTTACTATATATGTTATACTGGTAATCAAATTTGATGCCTGCTTTCTGAAAAAAAAACACACACACATATTTGCTATTAAAAACATTTGTTCGCTCCTCGTATAGTGTAAAAGCAGTGGAATTTATAATCTTTATTTTGCGATAAGAAGAACAGACCAGAATTCCACGAATCGTCAAGAAGAACACAACTTAAGTAGTCAGCAACGCAAAACCGCGATATCGTATAGTACCGCTACCTTAAAATTAGATGTGTGTGTGATACAGTCAAACCAGCCTTAACAAATCCATTAAACGCACCAGCAACCCAGGATAGCCTTTTCCGGGACACGCACGAGTTTCTGTGAGTCCAGTACTCGACAAGAGAAGAAATTCACAAAGGTAAGTGGCTTTTTGGTCATTCACGAGTTTGCATCAATTTCCACTGCTTTTGCCCCTTCTCTTTTCATTAAAAACGTTACTTAATTAACAAACGCAAATTACAGTCCACTTTGTTCGTAATAGCCCGCTTAACGCCAATTTCTTCGCCCGCTCCAGCCCATTTTTTGGTCCTTCGAGCCGGATAGTTTTTTTGTCTCGAAAATAATACGCAACTAAATTTGGCTATTCAACTTTGTTAATTTTGAAAATAACTAAAGCGCGCTGGTTTAGCTGTATTCAATTCAGATTTTAAATTAATTTCCCGCAAGTTTCATGTATATATCGCTAGAACCTTTATAATTATAGAATTTTTAAAAGTTATTTTCTTATCGCAAGAATCCGCCATTCAGTTAAATTTTGCTTTATTTTGAACAACGAGCACGGCTTTAGGAGTCGACGCATATCATTTCACGCATATATCGCTCTTTGCTTCTGTTTCATTCTTATCAATTTGTACCTGAATAATTCTTTGTTTCACATTGGTACGTATATCTGTTATATTTCCATATACGAGGCCTATTCAATTAATATCATGACTGACACTAAATTAAGGAAATACAAAAACCAACGCAATATTCAGCTATCTGAAATAGACACATTGTCTTCTCTAGCCCAGAAAGCCCAGTCAGATGTTTCGCTTTATAATTTACTTAGGGTTAGATCTTCCGAAATCGACTATTTAAGGGAACAGTTTATTCAAACGCACGAAAATATCGTTTCTGTAATTTTAAGTAGTGAACATGGAAACGCTTCTGATGAAAACACTATTTACGCTGGATTTATGGACGCTTATTTTGAAATTAAAGCCATTTGTTCTAGGTTATTCCCTGACAATAAAACAAATGTCCAGGAAATTCTAAATTCAAATACAGCTGGTCTTAATGAAGGTGCTAAAGCAAGGCTAGCTAAAATAGAAATTCCTAAATTTAGAGGTGACTATAAAACCTTTAACACTTTTATCGATTTATTCAATGCCTTAGTACATGACTGTCCCGCATATTCCGACATTGAAAAGTTTCATTATCTAACTATATCAGTAGAAGGCCCGCCGTTATCTCTAATAAGATCTTTGCCTCTGACCGCTGACAATTATCAGATAGCTTATAATACATTAGTCACTCGTTATTCTAACAAACGTCTGCGTGCCCAAGAGCACTGGCATGCTATAGATAGCATTTCGAAATTTAATTCTGATGACCACGTCAATATTCGCAATTCGCTAGACATTATTTCGGAAAATCTTTCTGCTTTAAACACTTTAGGCTTTCCTACAGACCAATGGGACTTTGTTATGTTTATGTTGGTGTCAAAACGCCTTGACAGGAACATGTTGACGAAATTTGAGTTAGACCACGCTTCCACCGAGGTCCCTACATTTACGCAATTGCTTGACTTTCTAAATAAATATTGTATCGCTGGTGATGCTATGAATCAGAAGTCATTCCTTTCGCACTCTCAAAAGAAATATTCTGACAAATCGCAAGCTAGACCAACGCCTCGAACTTCCGCTTTTTTCGCTGATAATTTAAATTGTAAATCTATCTTACATACTTGTGTGTTTTGCAAAGATTCTTCGCATTCTATTTATAATTGCTCCTCATTTTGTAATAAAACTCCAAAAGATCGCTATAATTTTGTTAAATCTTCTCGTCTTTGCCACAACTGTTTAAGTAGCCTACATTATCTTAACAAATGCAAATCTACCAGGTCCTGTCGCAAGTGTGGTCAGCGTCATCATACGCTCTTGCATTTTGATAAAAGCTCCGCGCCTATTCCGTCGCCAGTGTGTAATAACCCTTCCAGATCTCCAGTTCCTTCCGCTCCGCTCGACCAAGAGCAGGTCTTTGCTGCTTCTGGGATTGTATCTAATCAAACCACGGTCTTATTGGCCACTGCGCTGATTGAAGTTCTTGATAACCATGGAAATTATCAGATTATGAGATGCCTTTTGGATGGAGGTAGTATGATGTCTTTTATCTCGCAAAGGGCTTTTAAGCGTTTGGGGTTGCCTAAGCAAAACTGCATGTTTGCAATCAAAGGACTGGCATCTATGCAGACTTCTTCTCAGAGTGGTTGTGTAACGCTCACTGGAAGACCGGTTGGTCAAGATTCTTTCAATTTTACTGTCGACGCATTGATCTTGAACGCCATTTGTGATAATTTGCCAGCAACCGCTATTTGCTCTTCCAATTGGTCTCACATTCGCAATTTAAAATTGGCTGATCGCCATTTTAATCGTCCAGGTCAGGTCGATATATTGTTAGGAGCCGACGTTTTTTCTAAAATCCTTTTAAACGGACGCATTTCCGGTGGGGAAGGTCAACCTGATGCCGTCAACACCGTCTTTGGTTATGTGCTCATGGGTAAGATTGGCAACACAGTTCATTCTTCTGCTGTCTCTTCTTTCTTGTGCAGTAACTTTGAATCAAATCTCGATCGCACCCTTAGGGATTTTTGGGAAGTGGAAAGTGTTCCGACTTCGTCGCATCACTCTAATGAAGATATTTTTTGTGAACATCATTTTAAGACTAAAATATCTCGCTCTCCTTCTGGCAAATATATCGTTTCGCTCCCATTTAAATCTGAGTCGCTGCCTATTTTTCCTGGCATTCGCGACCTCGCCGTCCAAAGATTTCTTTCCCTGGAACGCCGCCTTGCTAGAAACATGGACTTGTATACCCAATATTCTGCTTTTATGAGAGAATATTTGGAACTAGGCCACATGAAACGTGTTTATGACAATAAAGATTCTCCCGACGCATATTATATTCCGCATCATTGCATTTTGAAACCAAATAGCTTGTCTACTAAACTCAGGGTAGTTTTTAATGGTTCGGCGAAACTTCCCAACCAAAGCTCTCTTAACGATTGTCTACATACTGGACCAAAACTACAACAAGATATTGCCACAATTCTGTGTCACTTTCGCCTTCATAATTATGTCTTGTGTGCTGACATCAAAATGATGTATCGTAACATTCTTGTCGACCAATCACAGCATGATTATCAAAGAATTGTTTGGAGGTTTGCTTCTGATGAACCTTTGGTGGACTATAGCCTGGTTACGCTTGTATATGGACTAACGCCATCCCCCTTTCTCGCGATACGCACTCTTCATCAGTTAGTGAATGACGAAGGGGGCTCTTACCCGCTAGCTTCTGCCGCCATTTTAAACGACACTTATGTTGATGATGTTGTAACCGGCTGCTCTTCTTATGAAGACGCAAAGCTTTTACAGTCAGAGCTGATCTCGCTTTTTGAACGAGGCGGCTTTGAGCTTAGAAAATGGTCTAGTAACTGTTCCGCATTACTTTCACATTTACCTCCGGAACATTTGTCGCAAAATCCGCTTATTTTTGGTTCACTGGCAAACGACACTCCTTTAAAAATTCTCGGTCTGCAGTGGAGTCCCTCTGAGGATACATTCTTTTTCTCAGTCTCGCCGTTGGGGAAACCCTGTACGAAACGCAACATGCTCTCGGAACTGGCCAGAATCTTTGACCCGCTTGGATTTCTTTCGCCTATTACTATTTTTCAAAAGATTCTAATCCAGTCGCTGTGGACTTCTAAATTAGATTGGGACCAAACCCCGCCCTCGCATATTGTTGAGGCTTGGAACCGTTATCGAAATGAACTCGGTTTACTAAGCAATTTACGCATTCCTAGAAAAATCCTTCCACCTCATTCTGGATGTGGTTATGAATTACATGGGTTCTGTGACTCTTCTGAAAAGGGTTACGCTGCCGTTGTTTATATACGATGCCTCCGCCCTGACAAAACAGTTTTTGTTCAGTTTGTTTGCTCTAAAACCAAAGTCGCTCCGGTTAAGAAACTAACCATTCCTAGGCTAGAACTGTGTGGTGCAGTTTTGTTGGCGAAACTCCTATCGTTTCTTCTGAACGTTTATCAGACTCGCATGACTTTCGAAAGAATTTTTGCCTGGTCAGATTCGCAAATCGTCTTGAGTTGGATAAAATCTTCGCCTCATCGTTGGAAAACCTTTGTGGCAAATCGAGTTGCCTACATTCACGAAAGGGTTTCTTCTGAATTTTGGCATTATATAGATTCTGCTAATAATCCCGCCGATATCGCCTCTCGAGGTGTTCATCCGTCTCAATTTCTCGCCCATGATATTTGGTTCAATGGTCCATCGCTACTATGTCGTTCTGAGCTGTCTGCCTGCTCCCCGTCTTCAGAGCTGCAGTCTGAAGAGGTCTCTGTTGAGGAAAGGACAGTTTCGCTTTTAACATTTACAGGTGAAGAAAATCTGCTTGATGATTTGTTAGAAAATCATTCTTCTTTACATTACATACAGTCTATTTTGTCATACGTATTACGCTTCGCTTTTAATTCTAGACATTCTTCTATTGCGAAATTTGGACCGCTATCTCGGTTAGAGCTTCATGATGCTCTGACCCTTCTGGTCAAGCGCACTCAAGCGGTCTACTTTGAAAAGGAGTTATCTAGTAAAAAATTCCCTAAGTCCTGGAGAAAACTCGCCGTATTTCAAGACAATACTGGTCTTTTGCGTGTAGGTGGTCGCTTGACTCACTCAAGTTTGTCTTATGAGCGAAAGCATCCGCTCTTACTTCCACAAAAGTGCCGACTCACGGTGCTTTTAATTGAACAATACCATAAGAGGTATCTTCATATTGGCCCTCGCACTCTTCATTTTTTGTTGTGTCAGAATTTTTGGATTTTGTCTGCAAGACGTGCCATAAACACTGTTATTTCGAAATGTATGCCATGTTGGAAAATAAAGCCTCAACCTTATCAGCCACCTATGGGTGACTTACCCCTTTCTCGAGTTTCGCAAGTCAAACCATTCTCGCATACTGGGGTAGATTTTGGTGGTCCATTCGCGATCACTATGAATCGATACCGAGGTGCTAAAACCTCTAAGGCATATATTTGCCTCTTTGTGTGTTTCGCGACTAAGGCTATACATCTAGAACCTGCCTGTAGTCTTTCGACTGACGCTTTTCTCGCTGCCCTCCAACGATTTATTGCTCGTCGTGGTCGATGTGATAATCTCTATAGTGATTGTGGTACAAATTTCGTTGGCTCCGCCAAGGAGCTTAAACGCATTTTTTCTGATGCAACTGCTAGGGAAGGAATCCATTGGCATTTCAACCCCCCTTCTGCACCACATTTCGGTGGTCTTTGGGAATCTGGTATCAAGAGTGTAAAATCTCATCTCTCTCGTGTTGTTGGCCAACAAATCCTATCGTACGAAGAATTCTACACTGTCCTGACGCTTATAGAATCTGTCTTGAACTCCCGACCTTTAAATCCCATGAGTTCGGATATCGATGACATTCACGCTTTAACTCCTGGACACTTTCTTCATATGGAGCCAGTTTCTACGCTTCCAACTCCCGATTTGTCGTCTGTCCCCTTAACTCGTCTGTCAAGATGGCAACTTCTCCAACGTATGCACCATGATTTTTGGATTCGCTGGCACAAGGAGTACCTTCACACCCTACAACAACGAAGCAAGTGGCTTGACGCTGGTGCTCTTCCTACTATTGGGGCGATGGTGGCCGTGAAAGCTGAAAAACTTCCGCCTTCTAAATGGCTACTAGGTCGTCTATTGTCTCTAATTCCTGGTCCTGATGGTGTCGTAAGAGTTGCTATTGTAAAGACCTCGAATGGTATCCTTCGTCGCCCTTTGGTGAAGTTGTGCCCGTTGCCAACTAATGACTAGTAGTAGTAGTATTTGTTTCTAATTTAATTTAATTTTTATTTTAAGTCTTTTTATTGTTTTGTGGATTCTTGCTAACCGGGATAATCATTTATTTTGTTTCTTGTTCTCTTTTTTCTTATCCGCCGCATGTTATCGCTTCTCCTTCGCGTTAATTATTTTTTTTGTGTAGAAAAATGTCTTGCTGATAGCAGCCATTTTGGCCGGGCGGGATGTTCGCTCCTCGTATAGTGTAAAAGCAGTGGAATTTATAATCTTTATTTTGCGATAAGAAGAACAGACCAGAATTCCACGAATCGTCAAGAAGAACACAACTTAAGTAGTCAGCAACGCAAAACCGCGATATCGTATAGTACCGCTACCTTAAAATTAGATGTGTGTGTGATACAGTCAAACCAGCCTTAACAAATCCATTAAACGCACCAGCAACCCAGGATAGCCTTTTCCGGGACACGCACGAGTTTCTGTGAGTCCAGTACTCGACAAGAGAAGAAATTCACAAAGGTAAGTGGCTTTTTGGTCATTCACGAGTTTGCATCAATTTCCACTGCTTTTGCCCCTTCTCTTTTCATTAAAAACGTTACTTAATTAACAAACGCAAATTACAGTCCACTTTGTTCGTAATAGCCCGCTTAACGCCAATTTCTTCGCCCGCTCCAGCCCAACATTTTTATGAAAATTCACTACCATAACGCACTTGCTGCGTCCCGAACTTTTTTAAGTACAATCAAGACACTAATTATTATTTGTACATCACACAGTAAAAAACTTATAAAATATGAATCAACAAAGAAATAATCGGTGTCACCTGATATTGGATAATATGTTGTTGTATTTTTTTAGAATCATCAAATTACTAATAAGTTTGTTAACCATTTTTACCTTCCTAAATATTAGCCTACGTTTTTATTCACCTAACTGTTATTGCGCATCCAATAAATAATGGATTATAAGATATTCCGACAACTTATAAAACAATGACATTCAATATTTCTTCAGTTCCAAGTTAAAATGCTTGTTATGTTTTTCTACCAAATATCAGTCCATTAAATCAAAAAAATTTAACAAATATTTGTTAGCAGCTGCTTGTACATAATTTATTGAACACACTTTACATATTGTTGTTTCAGTGTCATTTGGTGGTATAGCTGGTCTCTTCCTGGGTTTTAGTCTACTGTCCGGTGTGGAGATCATCTACTACTTCACTGTACGTGCGTGTTGCATGGCCATTAAAGAAAAACGCGAGCTGGAAAGGATCAAGCACGACGAAGCGACCAAACCACCCCCCGACTACGACCTGAGCCTAGTGCCGTATTTCATACGCAAGCCGCTGCCCAACAGCGGAATTAATCAGGTGGCTAAAGGGTTCTATTCGAAGAATTTGCATAATTGGAGCAACGTAAGTATCCCATCAGCCAACAGTTCACATAGCAATGAACGTTTTTGCCTGATTCGCCAGCTCTTTTTTACCTCTCTTCGCTAACAACCCGTCTTATTAGCATGCATATTAGAGATGAGCACTTCTGTATCGCTGAAAATATGGTTCAAATTGTAAAAGTGAATTAAATTAAATTAGTTTGTTGAATGTTACAGTGCGTTCTCGAAATCTTTCAGCGACCTGACCTGATTTCAAAATGTAATATATCTAACTGTTTTAATGAAAGAAAAAGCATAATCGTATTTCGACACCGAAGGTGTCATTATCAGCTGTCGCTAAAACTGATTGTATGGGCAAAAACCATCCTATTTATTAAACTATGCACTAAAAATGATGTAATGCCGATGATGCAATAACCGATGATGCAATATCGGATGATGAATTACCCGATGATGTTTTTTTTATTTAAAGGAAGGGGAAATCTTCAAAAGACAGTCGGCTATCTACCGAGCTGTGTTGGATTCATTCCCTCTAGAGAATGCCTTACCAACTAAAAACCACCTCCCCTAGTGCGAAACCGACCTGGAACTACCTTACGGTATTACTTCAGATAAGCTTCTCCTTTCTGCAGATTTCAGTTGTGTTGTTGTTGTGCTTCTGCTTCTCTCCTCTCCATATCTTCCTTCTCTTCCATTATCTTCTCTATCATTTTGTCTATGATGGTCCATTTCTTGTCGCTTTCTAGCATATGTGGTATGATGTTTTCTGCAGTTAGCGCCTCCCCAATCATTCCTACCGCTTCTTCCCTGACAGCCGCCCATTGCTCGCACACCAGAACGGTATGCTCGGCTGTATCCTTTTCTCCACAAAAGCTACAATCGTCAGATTCCACCAGTGCAAATCTGTGTAGATAGGAGCTAAAGCGCCCATGTCCCGACAAAAACTGAGTGAGGTAGTATACAACCTCACCGTGCTTTCGGTGTACCCAAAGCTTGATTGTGGGTATTAGCCGTTTTGGCCACTGAGCTACCACGGTCTCCTCCTCCCATTCTTCCTGCCATTTTGTCATTGTGAGTTCTCTTCTTCTGTTCCTTTCAGCCGCCTTGTTCATGTTTTTTTGGTAAGTCCGCTCTGCTACCAGCAGATGTATAGGTACGACTGCTGCTTATACCTGTGTAGGTGCCTTGGTGGATACTGTTCTGTATGAGTTGGCGATTCTTATAGCGATTTTTCTCTGGGTGCTTTCGAGGATCTTTCTGTACTTAGTTTTGGATAGCCAGCCTTTCCAGGCAGGGCCACCGTATAACAAAATGGAGTTTACGACGCTGCCGAGTATTCTTCTCCTTCCTTCCTTGGGGCCTCCTATGTTTGGCATCAGTCTGCTCAGTGCTGCAGTCATCTTCTCAGCTCTTTCCGCTGCATTCTTGATGTGCCAGCTCATGTTCATGTTTTGCCCCATGTACATTCCGAGGTATTTTAGTTTGGCGCTGAAGGAGATTTCCAGGTTACCGATTTGGACTGTTGGTGTCTTAACAGTCCTTCTTCCTGCCAAGATTAGCATTTCGGTTTTGTGGAAGGCAAGCTGTAATCCCATCTTCATCAACCACACTTCGATTCTCCCACTCAGCCATGCTGCTTGCTCTTCAATGTCCTCTCTGGTGCTACCCCGTATAATCAGAGCAAGATCATCGGCATATGCTACACAAGCACTTCCTTCCGGCATCGGCATCAGCAGTAGCTCATCGTAATAGATGTTCCACAGGGTGGGACCCAGCACTGATCCTTGTGGAAATCCGCTCGTGATGTCCATTATACCTGTCACTCCCACCATAATTTTCCTGTGCTCCAGGTAGCTGCATACCATCCTGATAAGGTATGGTGATATTTGTCGCTTTATCAGTTCATCTATTATTCCCTTCCAGGGGACAGAGTTAAAAGCGTTTTGTGCGTCGTAAGTTACCATAGCTACATAGGTTCCTGGCCAGGTTTGTGTGTCATTTCCGGTGCTCGGCACTTTTTGGATGGCATCCAGTGTGGAGAAACCTTTTCGAAATCCATACTGCGTGGGCGCAAAATCTCCATTTTTTTCAATTTCTTCTATCAATCTATGGTTTAATATTTGTTCGAACGTCTTTGCGATGACGTCTATCAGGCATAAGGGTCTGTGAGTCTTTTTACATGGCTTCTCAATCAGCACCAGTCTGGCTATCTTCCATTTTTCGGGAGAGATGCCGAGAATGAGGAGATTATTGAAAGTTTGCACAAGCAGTTCGGGCACATTTGCTGTGATCGCCTTAATCACATCCGGGGGTACTCCATCCGGACCAGGTGCCTTTCCAAGTTTAATTTTGTTTCCAGCCGCGATTAGCTCTGCCTTTGTTATCATGGGCATACTGTTTTCTCCTATATATTAGAACAGGCCATGTGTTAGTTTCATGTTCTAGAAACAACTCTCCAACAATGTGCATCTGTTCCTTATCTGTCAAAACTGTCGATGCGCGTAGACCTAGTTTATTGGTAACGATTTTGTATCCCAGGCCCCATATATCAGTGTCTACTTCCTTGCATAGTGAGAGCCACGACTGTTTTTTTGCCTTCGTTATCGCTTTCTTCAGGAGGTTTCTCTGGTCTTTGTACTGTTGCCTTAGTCCGGTTTTGATGATGTAACACCGGATGACGTAGCACAAGCACTATTGTTGTGTTAGTGGATACACCTAACCGGTTCTGTCGATGTTGTTACGTCACCCGGTGTTACGCCATCCGGTGTTACATCATCCATGGCATTATCCGGTATTTCATCATCCGGTATTGGATCATCCGGTATTGCATCATCGGTATTACATCAATTTAGTGAATTTTCATTAGGAGAATTCACTAACGGAATTAGGGAACCCAAATCCAAGGTCAGTTGAAAATTATATATATATATATATATATATATATATATATATATATATATATATATATATATATATACCAAATTTGGCGATTCCCTTCATTATTTAATAGCTTGGATGAGTTCGTTGGACAGTATTGACAGTCAAATACTTTTGGAAAAAAATGCGAAAAATTGTTTAAAAACGCAATATCTTTTAAATTAGTGGAAGTATGAAACTGAAGCTTTACATACATGTAGATATCGAATAAGTGGTTCTCTCTACCAAATTTGAACTTAATCTGTTCAGTAAATTTTGAGTTATAACCAAATAAAAATAAATAATTTACGATATAACCTGAAATAACCTCTGAATGGGGGTCTATAGTGTTAGACAAGGTCGGACAGATAAATCAGGGTTACGCTGCTATTGCAAACAAATGCTCCAAATTAAACTACTGACGAACAGGCTACAAAAATATGTCACAATAAACCAGTAGCGGTGTTCCCATTTGCCAAATCTCTCAAGACAAACAACTTGAGATATCAGAAAAATACATAGTAATAAATAAAAAATTTAATAAAAGTGTTTCAATTTATTTAAAGGCAATCTAGAACTACGTTTGTATGTATAAATATTAAGCTTCTCATTCTTCAGCGTATTTAAAAGCAATCTCGCTCTACTAGTTAAATCTGACAACACCAATTACCTATTTGTCATTTGGTATTTGGCCAACTGACAGCATGGAGGAGCCGCATTCAAGGTTATCTTCTTCTTATTCTTTGTTTACAGACGTCATAAACAAAGAAAAAAAAGAAGTTAACCTCGAATTCGTAATATTAGAATAAGGTACTTATTGTTTACTTTTAGTTTTTATTTTCTCTTCATCTCGTATATGAAAAATTTGAGGTAAATGAAACTACATAATATGCAGTAGTTTAAAGTATACCTATAAACAGATGTTCAACGTAAATTATTAAAATTTTAATTTCAAAATTTTGTATAGTTTATATTTATTTATTTCATTTTCTAAAAGTATGGATACAACAATAGTAAATAAGTGTTGAAAAGAGTTTAGGTGCGGCAAGTGCTTTGTGGTAGCGAATTTTCGTAAAAATGTTCCAAAGGGTGATAACTCAATTTCCCATTAAACTATAAGCTTCAGTTTTGATACGTACTAAAACCTATATAAAAGCAGCGTGGGTACTGAAATTAAAAAATAACACAACGACAAATTTGTTTTAGAAAACCTTTTTGTTGTTTTGTTAGCAGAAACTGGTTCGATTGAGTTAGATAACACGGATCATCCAAGCGACTAATAATGAAAAATACCTGCAAAGTTGATAATTTGGCAGGTGCTATCGGTTTGTAAATAAAAATGAACTTTTCGGTAAATTTGCAGATTAGAACATGAGGGATTGTTAGAAAAAAAATGAGAAACATCCTTAGATCTCCTTCTGGATGCACAAACCACAAGAAATATTTCTTGCAAACAGCCCCCAAGAAAGTTATGGGACCAGGAGTGAATAGGGGTGTTGGGCAGGGAAAAATATAAAAAGGTAATGTGAGCAAAAAGTGAGAAAAAAACAGCTTAGTTGGACCTCTATAAGCTGCCCTTATCCCATTTTGTAGGTGTACCTCCTTAAAATTCTGTTTTTCCCGCCGGAACTCCTATATTCACCGCAGGTCCCGTAATTTTCTGGCGGGTTGTTCCCAAGAAATTTGTCTTGTTTACATTGTTCCTCTTGTTTATGTACTGAGGGTGGTTGTAGGCATGCAGAGGAGAAGGGGAACCCCTGAGACAAAGCAACGAATCAAGAATTTATGTTTAAATTACCATTTTATTTGTTTAAAACGTTTTTCAAAAAATGAAATTTAGGTTGCCTTGTTTGTCGGTCTTACATAGAGCGCTACAATATTTCATCATTTTTAAAAACTATGGATACAGCAACAGTAAATAAGTCATGAAAAGGGTCTGGGTGCAGCAAATACATTATGGTAAAGAATTTTTGTATAAATATTTGAAATCCGTTAACTCAATTTCCTATTAAGCTAGAATCTTCAATCTTAAACCATAGTAACACCTATGTAAACGCAGCGTGCGTACTAAATTAAAGAAAAATAACATAATGAGCTTCGCGAAGTTGGTTTTAAAAAACCTTTTTTGTTGTTTTGTTTGCAAAACTAGTGCGATTTGGTTGACTAAAACAAAACCATCCAAGCAATTAAAATCTCGGGACGCAGCAAGTGCGTTATGGTAGTGAATTTTCATAAAACTATTTTTTAATAGCAATAATGTGTGTTTTCTTTAAGAATGCAGGTATCAAATTTGGTTACCAGTATAATCTATATAGTAAAAACAATGTGCCATGTTTCATCAAAATAACTTTATTGTTTGAAAATGTACAAAAATTTCCGAAAGTAAACTTAAAGTGTTCCCGAAAAAACTCGTTTTTTGGTCAACCTTATAGGTTAATAGCAAATTGAGCTATTCAAATATTAAGCATTTGATCAAAATTCGCTACCATAACGCACTTACTGCGTCCAGAATTTTTGTTCTTACAAACATGCATTATATTTCGATGAAAAATGCAAAAATGCAATAACATAAGGCGTGTTTGATTAAAAAAAAAAAATTGTATCAACAACGACTTATGGGCCAGCCTGTAATTTTTTAAGATGTAGCTCAAGACACCCTATGATTAATATATACAATTTTTTTTCATAGCTAGTATAATAACAGATATATTGAGCTTTATTGATTTTTTTACGAAAATTCTACAAAAATTATATACTATTAACGATAAACTCTGTAGCTAAGGCTACTGCCACGCATCAGAGAAAGGGTCTATTTGAAATGAATTTTCTGGAAACATTTTATTAAAATGAAGGACAATGACGGTTGAACCTAAGACTTCAGGGTTTGTAAAACATTCTTCTTGAGACATTTTATTTCCATAGCCCGTATTAGATACAAGTTCTTTTCCTAAATGTTGCTAATTTTGACGTTTAAATCGCAACTTTGACGTTTTGTGAAAAACCCCAATTTATTTTTGTTTAAATGCCCATAACTTTTTTGTCTTTTGACCTACAGAGCTAAATTTTGGTAGGTAACTTGCTAATATAGATGTGAACCTGCGTATAAAATTTGGTTGCCCTTACTTTGTTAATTTTGGAGATATAAATTTATTTTGAAAGAAAATACAAAATTTTCCAGGAAAACCTCGGCGGATTTTCCTGGATAACAAACATATCCAAGCCACTTGCAAAAGGAAGGTACTCACCAATTTTGACGTTTAAAATTGCGATTTTGACGTTTTGAGGAGAACCCAAATTTATTTGTCTTTGAATGCCTGTAACTTTTTTGTCCTTTAACATACGGAGCTAAATTTTGGTAGGTAACTTGCTCCTAATGATATAAACCCGTGTATGAAATTTGGTTTCTCTTAATTTGTTAATTTTGGTGATATAATATTTTTTTTATTTTTTTCTAAAGAAAACACAAAATTTTCCGGGAAAACCTAGGCGGATTTTTCTGGCTAACGAACTTATCCAAGCGACTTGCAAAAGGAAGGTATGTGCCAAATTTTATCAAAATCGGTTTATTATTTTTTAAGTTATAGGTGTGACACATATATATATATATATATATATATATATATATATATATATATATATATAACATATAAAGTCTGAAACTGACCTCGGATTTGGGTTCCGGGGGTCCTAAATAGCGCTCATTTGAAGAAATTTTTTCAAAATTCGAAAGTCGGGATCTCCTCATTAGTGAATTTTTTTTAAGAAAATTCACTAAAAGGAAAATACCTACCATACTTATGATTTGACAGGTACATTCACTTTGTAAATAATTAATTTTTTCTAGAAAACTTTTGTGACTTTAATGAAATTTGTAAAACAATTTTTTTAAAGACACTTGCCGTATTTACACATTATATAAGACAAAATTGTATTTTTTAGCTCCATATAAAATATATATCTTTTTTAAATAATCGCTAACTGAGACTCTAAAACTGATCTCCAAGGTCCATTCAAATCTAAAGAATTAGTCTTGATAATATACCTTGCTAATAGTGTACAATTTTTATGAAAATTCACTACTTGCTGCGTCCAGAACTTTTTTATAAGATGCATGTTACTTGTCGTTAAATAGAACAACTGAGAGCTTTAATCTCATCAAAATCATTTTTTAATACCTATCCAAGCTCTCTAGGTATATATCCAGTAAAAAAAGAAAACTGTTAACTAATTTCTCTTTTACAGCTCCCGCGAACTCAGTAAAAACTAAAAGCTCCGGCTGTGATTAACCGAAATTTATAAAACCAAATGAATTCAATACAAGTACGAAATGCTTTTACGAATTCGTTCAGAAATAAATTCACATAATACATAGTCTAGTTGTAAGACTCTCAGAGAGTTATTTTGTATGCAAATGGAGCATAAATAAAGGCAAACGATACAAGGATTTGGATTTTGCGCAGGCACATTTCACGGCATTTTTTCAAGTGGATATCTTTTTATTTTAGTCGGATCTTTAGTAGCTCTTGAAATAATTAGGTGTTCAAGAGTACTGAAATATAAATATATAACTAGACAGACTTAGAAGGAGGTCATGGCCGACCTTGTTATATATATATATATATATATATATATATATATATATATATATATATATATATATATATATATATATATATATATATGAGATATACTTGGTTCCCGGGTTGAACCGCGTCCAGAATTTATTAAAACTCGACGTTTCGGCTCTTGAACTTTTATTAATATTAAATCATCAGACAAAAGCCTATTACTACTAGCTCTTTATAATCAACCTATTTACTGAGTTTAAAGCTTTTAAAACTCCCAAGAAAGAACTGGCCAGTTTGTCGTCTTAATAAAATTTTAAATTTAAACACTTTGTGTTGATAAATTTGTAATTGGTAAAAGCTAACTTATTCTATTGAAATTTCACGTGTTATTAGTTAATGGTAAGTCTCTTCTAAATGCGGTGTGTGTAATAATCCCTGCTGTCCAAAAGATGGCCAGATTAACGCCTTATTATGAATATTCTATCAAAGATGGTAGCTTTTAACAGATTGTAGCAACCTATGTCTGTTTTTTATCACAGTTTTAATGCTTTAAAACGTAAGTATTATGATTTTTATTCAAACTCACAATTTTTTGTCGATTACTTCTTCCCTGACTCTTATTCTGCTGCTATCATTTGAACTCTCAATCTTGTTCTTGTTTGTTTGAACTTTTTACTTCCATCTCCACTCTTTACAAATTTTTCTCCTTCTCGCTCCAAATTTTTTTTAAAAGCTCCCTCTGTTTATTTTTCTTCCAACCAAGGTAACCAATTAAATTCTTTTTTTTTTGTTGAATTGGCCACCTTCTAATCTCACATTATTTTTCTTTCTCAACATTGTCTTGTCCATTGTCCCCTCGGATACATAATTTTAATTGTTGTTGATAATTGATTTTCAAACATTTGCATTGTCATTTTGACATCTGATAGTAAAAGAAAACATCTGTTCTATATCTAGATTATGACAACTTAATAAACTTAATTTTAATAAACAGTAACACATTAAATCTCCTTAAAACTATCCGTGCAGGCCGCACTTTCCAACCATTTACATTTTTTATCAAACATTGTTTGGTTTCACATGGGGTCTTTTACATATTTTGTTGGCTTGTAGTGTGTTCAACTTTTATGTAAGTGTATATACGTGTGGATATTTTCTGTGTTACTCCCCTTATAAATACCATATCAATATTTATATATATATATATATATATATATATATATATATATATATATATATATATATATATATATATATATATATTTCAACAACACACCACGAGGGCTTACAGCCTAAATACTATCGTACCGTGGGTGTCGACAAGGAGGAAAGAGGCAACTTATTATTTCTGGACTTGAATGTTTGGAGGTTCGGGGGAGAAAGAAAAACATGTGCCGGCAAGGAATTCCACAACTTGGAAGTCCTTGGGACAAAAGAGCGGGCATAACAAGATGTTCTATGTCTGGTGACCTGGACAGTAGAAGGGTGCATTCGCTCTGTTCCCCTGGTAGATCTGTTAGGGGGTAGCAGCTCAAAGAACAACGGCACGTCGGTGGGAAAGGGATGGCAGCCTTTGGGTGAGTGGTGGGTCATCGATGAGACGTATAGCTCTCTTCTGAATGGAGTCCAGGATAGCGAGTGTAGAAGCGGCAGCAGCACCCTAGATGTGGGAGCAGTATTCAAGGTATAGAGATTAGCTGGTGAAAAGTATTTGCGAGCCCGGAAGAGGAAACCTAATTTCTTAGCAGCCGCTTCTGCAATTGATGTGACATGTTGGTGCTAATTGAGATTTCGATCCACAGAAATGCCAACACGTGAAAAGGACTCATTACTTTGAATAAAGGTTGTTTATTGTGATGGGTGTAGAGCTGGTGTATCTCTTATGACAAAGAAAGCAAGACTGTGATTTGGTGGGGTTGAATTGTACAAGATTTATACTTCCCTAGTCTAATATTTTTTGAAGATCCACGGAGATATAACCCTCCATGCGTCTGCGATCCTCATCTAATTGGGCTAAAGAGACAGGCTTAGAATATTGTATATTTAAGAGGAGGGTGCTGTCGTCCGCGTAACTTTGAACTGGGTTGGATGTGCTATAGAGGAGATCATTGATGTGGAGAAGAAACAAAGTAGGGGCTAAAGCTGAACCTTGAGGAACTCCTGCATTAATTGGATAGAGTTTAGAGGAATGGCTATCCACGACAAAAGAAATGCTCCGGTTGGAGAGGAAATTTGCTGTCCACGTACAGAGTTTTGGTGGTAGGCCATAGGCCGGAAGTTTATTAAGCAGCACTGCGTGACAGACCTGGTCGAATGCTTTGGATATGTCTAGAGCGACAATCTGGGATTCACCGTGTAGTTCCATAGACTTGTTCCAAGAATGGGTGACAAAGGAAAGGAGGTCGGCAGTTGATCTGCGCTGACGAAATCCATATTGACTGTCGTGGATTAGACTGTGTTTTTCAAGAAATTTTAGTAATTCGGTATTTATATACTTTTCCATCACTTTAGAGACGACTGAAAGGAGAGAAATAGGTCTGTAGTTGCTAGGAAGCGCTTTGGATCCTTTCTTGAGGACGGGTTGTACTCGAGCAGTTTTCCTGTTACTAGGGAATATGCCTCTATTGTAAGATGTCTAAAACAGACGAGTCGGGACAGGAGCAAGTTCTGGTGCGCATTTTTTGAGAACAATTGCTGGGACCTCGTCAAGGCCAGAGGCTTTCCTGGTATTAAGAGAAGAGAGCACTTTTGTACCTTTTTAGTTTTGAAAATGATATCATATATATATATATATATATATATATATATATATATATATATATATATATATATATATATATATATATATATATATATATATATATATATATATATATATATATATATATATCCAACCAATAACTCAAAAAATACTTCACTGATTTAGACCATATTTGGGAATAACCCCTATTTTGTTAATGGCTTGGATAAGCCCGTTCATCAGATCTTAACGCCCAATTGTTCTTAACAAAAAACTAAAAAATTTTCTTCAAAACGCAATACCTCTCAAATTCATTAAGTGATTGAGACGAAACGAAAATTTACAATTTAAAAGAAGAATGGCGGGCATGGTTGTGTACCAATTTTCAAGTCATTTGATCAAATAAAAATAAAGTTATTCTAAATTAAAATAATCCACCACATCACTTCAAATTCTGTAATGCAAGATCTACAATGTTGGACAAACACAGATGATGTCACCTGTACTGCTATGCTAATTAAATAAATGGTGGACAAAAATCTAAACAATGGAAGGTACAAGTATTATTGCAACACGTCAGACCGTAAAACATTGTGAAATGTACGACAGGGACGCCATCTCGGTGCGGAACCAGGTAGTATATTGTCACGACAGCTCTAGTTAACACAAAATGTTATAGATGGAGACATATGTACAATCAACTAATAATTTTGTAAATTGTCAGACCTGGCCCATTTCTTTTATAATACCAGGACAATGTTTGCTTTCAAAAGCGCTAAATTTTAGCATGCGACAACGTTCTTTGCAAGTATCAAAACCTGCTCACAAAATGAGAACGATACTGATAGATAAGTTACTAGATCCAACATTTTTATTATCGATGATTTCGCCGGTTAGTTTTTTTTTAGTTAGTTTAGTAAATAGCACTTTAAAGCGTATTTCTGTATTTCTAATACTGTACGTTTCAAACAGGTATAGTCTCCCGCTCACAATTAGACATACCTACGTTTGTTTACCGTCCAAGCCTATCGAGCTTAATTGAAAAGGTGCTTGCCTTCGGCGTCGACCGGATTTCAGTGTAGTCTTGCACAAAAGCCTGGGGGTTCTTCTTCCCCTTCTGCATGTATACAATCACCCTCAATGCATGAGCCACAGAAAAAATTTTATGTTCCGCTTTCTAGTGTATTTTTTGTTGAGTATATTTTCTGTCTATCAACTGTTTTATTTGGGTTTTGTATTCAAATTACTGTATAAATATTTATAATAGAGGTCATGTTTTTGCTAGCCCTATTCGGTGTTATCTTACTTTTTGGATTCAGGCTCTTGATTCTAAAAATATTACCATGGGGCTTCAATACAAGCGATTTTTTAATTGCATTTCATAATAACAACCCTGAGCAAGCATGCAGCTCTGGACTGGTTTTGCCTCTAGATTTCACAATATTTTGGTAACACTGAATATTCAGTTAGAAAAGTAAGAGTGCAAGTTGCATAACAAACTTCTAAGACAGTTTAATGCAATTACCGTAACGTGTATGTGGCATTATAAAGTTTTAATTAACCAGCAGCAAAGTGTTAGTAAATTTACTTAGGAATCACGTTAAGTGATCGAGAATAGAAAAGCAGCCAGCACCAGCAACAGCATCAGCAGAGGCAGAGGCAGAGGCCATAGGAGTTATTAGTTAGACCTGTCTTGGTGGGAACAGTTTCCACAATGTGTTCAGAGGAAGTAGATTAATATATCACATGCAAGGAGCAAGGAGGTTGGTTGCCTATGCCAGAGTGTCGATGTCGAGATGGTGAAGTTTCCAAACTATCGTTACCGATTCTCCTCTACACAATTTTCATACTCAACTACCTACCTACATCTGCACTTTAAAACACAAACTCCACTCCGAATACATTAACCCCGATCTGTGTTTTAGACTGCTACAACTAAAAAGAACGATTTTCTTGTTTACACGCAAACTATTTCATGGGTTTGTAACTCTAAGATTAAATTAAAAGTGGGTTCCACATGAACAAGTTTATTAAGCAAGTTATCGTTGCTTTAATTTTCAATTTTGTTGGGTAACATAGTTTCGTAAGCGGCGAGTTAATCTTGTAGTATCTTTTTTGGTTATAAAGGCTGTTATAAAAAGAATCTCTTACAAAAACTTTAATTTCTTGTAAGTTTATACTCGCCATGGTTAACACCATATCTCTATAATAACGTAAACGCAAAAATTCAACAAAATAAATGACTTAATAAATGTTGACAAACAGAAAATAAAAGCAGCAAGTGCATTGTAGTAGTGAATTTTCATAATAATTGTAACGTATATTATTAAAACTAATTCTTTAAATTTAACTGAACCTTGCAGATCGGTTTTAGATGTCCCGGTAAGCAATTACTTGAGGAAGATTCTATTTTCTATGGAGATAGAAAATAAAAATTTAGTACTGCACTACTAAATGTAAGTACTGCAAGTCTGTTTAAAAATAACTCGGGACGCAGCAAGTGCGTTATGGTAGTGAATTTTTATTAAATGCTTCAAATTTTAATAACTCAATTTTATAAAAACTTAGAGAGTTTAATTTTAATACGCAGTAATATCTTTCCTAACGCAAGATATCCACAGAATTTCATTAAAATAACTTTGTAATTTTCGGAGAAAAAAAAAATTTTTCGAAAGAAAATTTGAAATTTTAATAACTCCATTTTATATTAACTTAGAAAGTTGATTTTTGGTACGTAGTAAGAGCTCTCCTGAGGCATCATATACACTAAATTTAATTAAAACAGCTTTGTTACTTTCGAAGAAAAAAATTTTTTTGAAAGAAAACTCAAAATTTTCACAGAAAACCCCGTCCGATTTTTCTGACTAACGAACTCATTTAAGCCATTAATAAAAGAAAGGCACTTGCCAAGTTTCATCGAAATCGGTTAATTATTTTTTGAGTTAGCGGTTGGATACATATATATATATATATATATATATATATATATATATATATATATATATATATATATATATATATATATATATATATATATATATATATAAATTGAAACTGACTCCGGATATGGGTTCTAGGAGTCCTAGTTCGCACTCATTTGAAAGAATTTTTGCAAAGTCTCACCATCGCTACCTATCTATTAGTGAATTTTTTTAAATAAAAATTCACTAAAAAAGTTGTGTTATAAATTTCATTAAAGTTAATTAAAATTAATATTTACAAAGGGAATGTACCTGCCAAATTATAAATATAGCATAAATTGGACGCTTTTGTTTGAGTCAACCCAATCAAACTAGTTTTTGCAAAGAAAACAAAAAAAGGGTTTTTCAAAACAAATTATTAGTTATTCGCGAGGCTCATCATGTTATTTTTATTTAATTTAGTACCCATGCTGCGTTTTAATATGGCTCAACATTGAAGATTCTAGCTTTATCGGAATTGAGTTCAAATTTGAAATATTTTTACCAAAATTCTCTAGAAAATAACGTACTTGCTGCACCCAGACCATTTTCAGCACTTATTTACTGTTGCTGTATCCATGCTTTTTTTAAATGATGAATATTGTAGCTCTCTATGTGAGACTGACAAACAAGGCAACCTCAAATTCATTTTTAGAAAAATATTTTAAACAAATTAAATGTGATAACAAATTAAACATAATTTAAAAACCTGGGTTCGCTTCTTCATCGGGGGTTCCCCTCCACCTTCTGCGTGCCTACCACCACCCTCAATAACAAAGAACAATATGAACAAGAAAAATGTATTGAGACCAACCCTCAAGAAAGTTGCGGTACCTGCTATGAATAGAGGTTCTGCGCGTAAGTAAACAGGATTTTAAGAAAGTGTAGCTGCAAAATGGGATAAAGGCAACTTATACAGGTCCAACTAAGCTGGTTTTCCGCACTTTCCGCTCACATTTCCCTTTTATCGCACAGCACTCTTATTAACTCCTGGTCCCGTAACTTTCTTGGGGGCTGTTTGCAAGACATTTTTCTTGTGGTATGTGCATCCAGAAAGGGTTTTAAGCATGTTTCTGATTTTTTTCTAAAAGTTCCACTTGTGCTGAACTGAAAATTTACAGAATATTTAATTTTTATTTACAAAAGTAATGTACCTGCCAAATTACAAACGTGGCAGGTATTTTTCTTTATTAATCGCTTGGCTGATCAGTTTTAGTTAATGCAATCGAATCAGTTTCTGCAAACAAAATAACAAAAAAAAATGGTTCTTAAAGCAAATTCGTAAGTATTTTTAAATATAGCACACATGCTGCCTTTATATGGGTCCTACTATGTATCAAGACTGAAGATTCTAGTTTGCTGGGAAATTGAGTTATCACCATTTGAAATATTTTCAGGAAAATTCACTACCATAACGCACTTGCTGCACCTAAACTCTTTTCAACACTTATTTCGTATTAATGTTTAGTAATACAGTACCTACATGCATTGATTAACAACCTGAATCTGATGCAAAAAAACACTTTCTTATTTGTTTGATCGGATGTTAAAATCATAATATACTATAGACGACGGCCGAAGGCATTTGTTAATATTAGGTTAAATTTAAAAGTTGGATTATTATTTACCTAGTCCTGTTTGTATTAACCTTGAAATATAGGTCGTTATTTTACATTGTAAGATTCTAAGGTTTTAGCGGAATCGATTTCGGGGTTATGCTTACAACGCGCACGTTTCACTCATGACTCCTGTCAGTTAACAAATGACAAAGAGTTATATTGTCAGGTTACACTAGGGGAGGGAGATGGCTTTTGAATACCGTGAAAATAGGAAGCTTAATATTTATGTAAAATAAAACGTAGTTCTATTGTTTAGACAAATTGAATCACTTTCATTTAAATTTTTATTTATTAAATTTTTTATATCTTCAGATTCAGATGAAAGCTGTTGCAAATGGCAACCCCGCTGATTGTTTATTGTGACATACTTTCATAGACTATCCGTTTAAAGCTTAATTTGGAGATTTTGTTTGCATAGTATTCTACGACGCACAAGTTAAGTGCCTGTTGAAGATATCCTTGAACCAAATCATCGCTCTCTTTTTCAAAAGTCTCTGTCTCTGCGGTACAATTCGTAGGTTGAGCAAGAGTTTACCTAATACCTATTATCTTACGCAAAGTTATGTCATATTAACGAAATTATATACTTCAAATATCTAATTACTGCCTTTATCTACTTATAGTGTCGTTAGCAAGCTAATTTCTCCCTTGAAATTTAGAGGGTACGTTGTTCTTATACAGTGTGTCCCAAACTGGATGGGAATAAATTGCTATCTCCGTTATTATTAGAGATAGAGAGACAGTTAAATTAGCAATGTTTTGTATAATTTTATGCTCGTTCCAAATATGACTTCTATTTTGCCCTACCTCTTTTAGTTTTCGAGTAATTTTGAAAAACACAAAATTTGTCGATTTTTTTCCTTCAATATGTAAGTAGGCGTTGATCTGACATGTCTAAGACTTGCACATTGTCAGGACACTTTTTACAGAGTAATCTTTTTATGCTATTCTCAACTTTGGATTGTCATTTGTTTTTAAGCTACAGGTATCAACGTTTGTTTTATTATGGCAGCCATATTCAATTTTTGCTCCTGTGGTAGCCTGTAAAAAGAGCTTTCGAATGATATACAACATGCTTGAAAAATATTGTAATTGCACTGACAATTTTGAGAAAAACGGTTTTGAGGATAATAGGCTATGAAATCCAATACCAGAAAACAAATGACAAAAAAAGTGTACAAAAAGCAATAGGCCATGGAGTCTAACAATAGACTTTTACTTTTGGCATAATTTTCCGTAATGATTCACGATAAAAAAATAGGAACTTTGAGCACACCAATGAATCGGCCCATTATTACAAATGATATTTTACATTACAACATTATCCTAAAAAAGCGCTATAATTTCATTAAATAGTAAACCTAGTAAATAACTAAATTTACTAACAGAACACTTTAAAAAGCAGATTAGTGAATTACGACGACGCCTTTGAAAATTGTTTGATTTTTAAACGTAAGTCAACCAAAAAACAACAGAAGAAAGGTTGCTATAGATATAAAACTATCACGACAACTAAGAATACTATCATTCTTAATTATCTGAACAATTTGAGGTGAATTTAACACGTTGCTTAAAGTTTTTTACTAAATAGTTTGTTTACCGTTTATTTTAAATATGATTCAACAATATGTTCAGTAATGAAGTATATTTTGACATGTTGGAATGTTATATTCGTTCTAACCGAAATACTGAGGCAGCTGCAAATTCATATTAAAACAACTACCCAGAAAGTCGACAACCAAACACCAAAATATTTCATAGGATAGTGATCAACCTATTGAACGACGGTAGCTTCCACGCAAAGAAACTACCAATGGCTTGAAATGAAGAAAGAAACAATGCCGTCTTACAGGTTTCAAACGAAGATACTCCGCAATCTGTTCGGTTTTATGGTGAACAAATTGACGTTCCAAATAGTACGGTACCCTGTGTATAAAAACAAAGTCATTACTATCCATAAAAACCTACAATCGCGACTTCAATTCTGCAGATGGTATCAAGGACAATGTCAGCAAGATAAAATTTTTCATTTGAAAATATTATGGACGGATGAATCCAGATTTATAAATTGTGGTGTATATAATCGCCATAATAGACATTATTGGGCAAATGAAAATCCCCATCTAAAGGAAGAAAGATGATTGCAATACAGATTTGGTATTAATATTTGGTGCGGCTTATTAGGTAAAAAACTGTTATTTTTATTTGTAGATTAGACAGTTAATTTTAAAAAATATCAGGTAATTTCATTGTTGGTTCGTTCTTTTCTGAAAATAATTTAACTGGAGAAAGGTAACTTAATCTATTGAGAAATGATATCTTATCAACAATTAGAAGAGTTCATGATAACTTAGATGATTTCGTACCAACAAGACGATTGTCCAGCTCACAATGCTAGGATCGTCAAAGAATTTTTGTACCAAAATTTTAATAATCCTGTCATTTGTAACAATGGGCCGGTTCATTGGTGTGCTCGAAGTCCTGATATAACACCGATGGATTTCTATTTTTGGGGTACTCTGAAAAATGATGTGTATAAATTCGATTCATCACAAAATGTCAATGAATTACGAAACAGAATCAGGGAAGCTATAAATCATATTAACCAAAACGCCCTCACCAGAGTTTGCAGGCATGTTTAAAAAAGGTGTATAAAGTGCATTGAACAAAACGGTGGCCAAATTGAACAGTTTTCTATTTAGTGTATTTTTAAGTTTCTGTTTTATTATTTGTTGAGTTCCGTTTCTAATTGTATTATTTTGTGGAGTTTAAGTTTCTATTTGTTATTGTCAAGTTTCTTTATTAAACTGTATTTCACATAATATTACCTAGCATTATTACGTAATTAAGTATTGTAAATTAAGTCATCAGGGTTTTCTTTGGATGTGCTGTTGCTGGTGTTGTCAATCTTTTTGAACACCAAACCATGGAATCAGTTTGTTAAAGGCTCCACAGCAGATTAGCCATATTTGGAAAAACATCTTTAACTAGTTTTCTTACTTTATCTATGTAATACAAGTTTGTGGTCCGAGATTAAAGGAAGAAAACAAAATGAGAAAAATTGATTTTTATATTGCAGCCATGCAGGGCTTATTCAAAAGGCTTTTAAAACATCCCATATAGGAAAGTTTTAGGAAACACTTGCACTCTTATTTTATCAATCGCCTCGCCTTGCAAGAAATTACAACTATTAATTTTCCTGACAAATCTGTCGTAAACTAGAGGAAAGCAGGCACCTGAGGTTCATATACCAACCACCACCGTCTCGCAAAATAAATTCTTAGTTAGCACCACATCTTCCTTACGACACACAACCACGTTCTGATTCCTTTGATTCAATCAGTATTGCAGAATTTACTTGTTGGAATTGTTCAAATTCCAAAACACTTTTTTATAGTTGCGGTACTTGTAATCTCACCAAAGGATGATGTTCCACTTCACTAATCATCTCACTAACAACCCTATACCATCACCTTGAAACAATACAGTTTCCTGTCCATTTTTAAGAAATTGAGAAATTTGTAACGAACTCTAAGGCCCTAATCTACCTACTTCCCAAATCTCATCGAATATCGTTTCTTAGGTTCAGTGTTTAATCCTAGACAACGTAGCACCAGTATAATACACTAAGATTTTGTTTTTTCATACTTACCTATTTCGTTTTACAGAAAGTAGCTGCTGTTCCTGTCCCTAAGAAGTGGAAGCCTGAGTGGAGACCAAAGAAGAGCCTCCAGCCGCCTTTTGGAATAGAGTTTATCAATTAAGACACAGTGACTTCACAAATATTCTCTTTATTAAAATTTGTACATTGTTACATTTTTAAGTAACTAATCATCCATCTTAGGCATGGATACATTAAATCAAGTATCAATAATTTCTTATGTATATTATTTTATTACACAGACTGGTCGATTTATTAGCACATTCATTTAATTATGGACATAAGGCGACTTATTACTTGTATATCAAATTTGTTGAGAGAGTCTACAACTTTTGCTTGTGAAATACCGCCATCTCTACAACATGATGGAGCGCCAGCGCATTATGACAAGCAAACTGTATGCCTTGATAAAACTCGTTGATAAAATGTCGATTTTAAAAGATATTATCAAGGCATATAGTTTGCTTGCCATAGTACGATAATGGCTCTCCATCATGTTGTAGACAGAGCGCTTTTGAGAGTCTACAGTTTTTGCTGGTGAATATACCGCTATGTCTACTACATGACAAGCAAACTATATGTATTGATACTAGCGTTTGGCAGCATCTCACCATATACTTTGCCTGTCATAGTGCGCTGGGTCTCCATCATGTTGTACATACAGTGCTATATACCAGCAAAAACTGTAGACCCTATTAGAAAACAGTCTATGGGTGAGCTTAAGTGGAGGAGTCTGCTGTAGCTTGCTAAATCGCCGCATTGTAATCTTGATCTTTTTGTTACGGAACTAACAACTTATCAGGATTATTAAATATATTTTACATCCATCTTGAAAACCAATGCACTTATATATCAAACACCCGGCATATAACAGTTAATAATACAAAACGTTTAAATAAAGCCACAATTTGTCTACCAGAAGCTTGGCCACTCTCATGTGGTGACTACAAACGTAAACAAAAAGAAACTATTTGGTCGAGTGACCAAATTATTCTAAATTTATATAGTAATACGTTATTTTGTACAATAACACAAATACCTATGTAACTACAAATACAATACTTATATTGATAAAAATTCCTTAAGTGGATTAGAACAAAAATCGTGTCATATAATAATAAAAACAGTAATAATAAAATATGGATTGTAGCCGTGTCACAACTAAACTTTAATTACACTAGAATATTTTGAAAAATAAATTTAAAAAAATTACACATCATTATAAATACATATAGCCTATAAGACTTAATACTTTATTATTATATTTGACGGTGAAATTAAATTACACCGAAAAAACACCTACTTAAAAATAATAATCGAGGATAAATTATTTTCTTCACACATCTATTTTTTCATTGTAAACATTAGCAAATAGAATTGAAACATCGGTAGTTAAATAATCTGTATTGTGCACGACTTGTATAGACAATTATAAGTACACTTGGAGAACCCAAATCACCACAACACATGTTATTTAAAGACCTTACGATCGTTTCACTAATCACGTTAGCATCATCAGAGGATGAAAATATTCTAAACTCAATTAACAAGCTAGAAATTTATATGATACCAAGGTAGACGAACTAAACCAAAGGTAAAATTGTAGTCGGAGAACCATCCTTTGTCTATTGTGTCTATATTTAACGGACGAGGTTGACGAACTACTCTAATCATCTAGTTGACAAATTTATGATCTTTTTATCTAATTTAAAGGATATTTAACGGAGCCCAAGTTCTTTCTTGATTCTCTATGAGCACCGACAAGCACATCTAGCGACAATCCAATAACTGCCGCATATCTTTTTGAAAGCAAAAACGACCGTTTCGCACACAATGTTAACTTCAACAGAGGATGAATATTCTAACTCAAATTATACATAAGTATTTGTGTGGTTTCTTAGATATAATAGAAAACGAAGGGAGATTTTTAAGTCGGAGAACACCAACGTACAACCTAGTATCTGTATAGACCGGACGAGGTTGTAGACCATACTTTATTATTTTTCCTGACAGATAAGGAGTGTTAAGCTGGTCAAATGCAAAGTGACAATATAGAGTATGAAATCAAAGGTGCCGCACGGTTCAATGACGTTTTGTTCTTAATCGATCTTGATATATATATATATATATATATATATATATATATATATATATATATATATATATATATATATATATATACATATATATATATATATATATATATATATATATATATATATATATATATATATATATATACTTTCATACGCGCCAAGCATAGTGGTGATTATTATCTCATATATGTTTTGCCACACATGATTTGTCTACCATACCATATCGTAAATGTGCGAGATGTTCAGGAAATCTGGTGGCTATGTTTCTCTTTATTTGACCCACGTTTGGTTTGACTCACACAAATATATTCAAGGTTGAAGAATTTACTGAAAAACTAAATAGTCAATTTGATTCAATAAAATTTATCCACGAAATAGAAATCAACAATAAACTTCCTTTTCTAGATATACTGGTTATTAAAAATAGTGACTCGCTTGAATTCGATGTCTACAGGGAGGAAACTACCACTATTAGTTACATTCCAAACGACTCACATCATACATTTGCACAAAAACGGCTAGTTTAAATTTCTTCGTAAATAGATTGATGCATTTTCCGTTAAGTAAAAATAGATTTAATATAGAATTAAAGTACATAAAAAAGGTGGCAAGTTATAACGGTTATTCGGATCGTTTAGTGGAAAAATTGGTTAACAAACACAGAACAAAGAAAATGATATTTGAATGCACGACATTTAAGAAAGATAAGATAGAGAAAAAATTTGTGTGTTTACCTTATGAACCACGAATCACAGAGGGTTTGGAAAGTATTTTTATGAAAGCCGATTTACATTTGACTTTTTCGACGAAAAGTAATTTAAAAATTTGTTGGGTATTACGAAAGACAAAGACAAAGCCACTGAAATGTCGGGTATTTATGGAATAGGTTGAAAATATTGTAATCTTAAATACGTGGGTCAAGCGAAGAGAAACATAACCACCAGATTTCGTGAACATCTCGCACACTTAGGATATGGTACAGTAGACAAATCGTGTGTGGCACAACATATATGAGATAATTTTCCTTATCAATGTGATGATTATTATCCCATATATGTTGTGCCACACATCTTGATATATATATATATATATATATATATATATATATATATATATATATATATATATATATATATATATATATATATATATATATACATGAACCGTGCGGCACCTTTGATTTCAACCCCTTTATTTTCACTTTGCATTTGATCAGCTAAACACTCCTAATCTGTCGGGCAGAATAATAAAGTATGGTCAACAACGTCGTCCAGTCTCTACAGATACTAGGTTCTACGTTGTGTTCTCGACTTAAAAATCCCCTTTCGTTTTCTTTTGTATCTGAAAAATCAATGTAAATACTTGTCTTTATGTCGAATTTAAGTTAGAATATTTATGCTGTCAGCTTCCTTAAATATCGCGGCACCTTTAATTTTAAGCCCTTTATCCTTTAAGTCAGATAAAATCTCATAAATTTGTCAACTAGGAGATTAAAGTAGTCCGTCAACCTCGTCCGTTCAATTAAGACACAACAGACAAACGATGGATCTCCGACTAAAATTTTACCTTCGGTTTAGTTTGTCTATCTAGGTATCATATAAATATATTTGTAGCTTGTTAATTTAGTGTAGAATTTTTTCATCCTCTGATGATGCTAACGTGGTTAGTGAAACAATCGTAACGTCCTTAAAAATATATGTTGTGGTGATTTGGGTTCTCCAACTGTGCTCATCACGGCTTCCAGTTTTAACATGGTGTATAGACAATTGAAAGTAATAGGTACTAATTTTTTGATATGCATGTGGCAACAAACAAGTCGACGTTGTGTTATTTTTCAGTAACATTGTATCAATGTAGATCACGTAACGTTTGGTCCGGTAAAGTCAGGTAGCGTTGAGCCTAGCTGAGTTAAAAACGTTAGGCCAGTTTGGATTAAATAACGTTAGGTCGACACAGCTATGGTAACGTTAAGCTAACCGAAGCTAAGTAACGTTACGCCTGGTTGGGTTAAGTAGGAATCCTTACCTAAGGTCAGGTAACGTTAGACTGGGTTGAGTTGAAAACGTTAAGTAGTTTGTGTTCCTTAGCGTTGAATAAATCTGGGCTGATTAACGTTAGGGTAGATGTCAAAACATATCGTTAACTGAGGTTATTTCAGACGTTAAGCTGAATCAGGAAACTTTGAAACAAGTTACACATGGTAACGCAAGGTCAGGTTAGGAAACGTTTGGCCAAGCGGGTATAAATAACATTATGCCAAGTCTGATTACGGCTGATTATGTCAAGTTGCGTTAAGAAATATTCGGTTTAAAATGATTTTACAAATAAAGAAATACATGGATAAACAAAAACAAGTACCAAATTCTAAAGAATTTTTATCAGGTCAGCCTTGTATAGGAATTAAATATCAGCATCACCGTTTTTTTTTTTTTGAGAAATATATGTTTTAGTAAGGTCAGTTTAAGTCACAATAAAGAACCTTTGACCAAATGTGATCAGATAACGTTGGGTTAGATCGCGGAGGATAACGTTAAGTCAGATCAGGTATCGTTAGGCCCAGTCTCTTGGAAGCCTGTTGGATATAGATGGCACCAGGTAATTTCAGGCCAAAGTAGACCAAAGTAACAATAGGTCATTTTGCATAAGGGATGGTTAAGTCATGTTATCTAAACTAACGTTATGTTGCATATAAATATGTATAAAAATATACGTTAAAAAATTAATGAATAAAATTAAGGTGCCAAAATTTAAAAAATATTTAGAAAACAGGTGCTGTAAATAAATTAAAAATATCAGGTACCAATTTTTAGGAAACATATTTAAAGACAATTAGGTCAAGTGTAGTGATTCAGTTAGGTCGACTCACATGTAAATTGTAAGTCGACCTAACTTCTTGCTTCGATTAGGTAGCTTCAGGCCAAGTCATGGTGAAATACGTTAGGTCAGATCAGATCCAGTCAAGTAACCACAGGCCAGATAAAGTCAAGGCACAATTGCTTAAATCAGGCTGTTTGAAATTTCGAAACTTCCAGATGTGGGTGGTGTCTTTTACCAAGTGTGTTTTGTTACTAAATTAAAACTTATCTAATTATTTTCCTACAAATATTTGTAATGTGTAAAAATATGATATATAGAAAGTGTTAGATAATATGCTTAAAAAAATACCCTAGATAAGTTTTAGTTGATTAGATCAAGATTAGAACAAGATATGTATTATCTTAGTTTGTCTTTAAATAATTGTTTATAAGGTGAAAACTAAACTCAGATAAAACAACAAAAAATAGATTGCCACTAATATGACCTACAAAATACACAGACAAATAAATTCTATACAACATATTTACGAAATAAATAAAATCATCTAATAACTATAATTAGAAACATCACAAGTTAAATTATGACCTAAATTTACTCTATCATTCATTTTTACAGCATAAAAAATGCCGAGTCATGTCTCACGCCACGCATACCATCAATAACATTCTCGATGCCCCAATATTCACAAATAATGGAAAATCGATGAGTATGAAAAGGTAACATGTACCAAAGTAAATTCAAATCGAGTCGAAGTCCAAATTCAAACTCTTTAATGAATAAAAATCATCACTTGTCGGTCGCGTTTGGATTCGTATAGCTAAAACCTTGAAACTGTGTTTGGTCCATTGATTGCAATATGGTTTCCTCGATCGGTGTTAACTTTGCTTTCTCAGCGGTGAAAGTCTTATCAAAATACTGTGTATCCAGTGGATGGAGCTAAAATTTAAGATAAATTTATTAATTTAATCATAGAAGCGTTCAAAATTATATGATTCCTAAGAAGACATTTAAATTATTGTGCAATAAGTGACACAGATCAGAGTAAATTTATTGAAGGACGATTGTTGTCTATTGAAAGTGCACACACTTGCCTATTGCTTTTGCTTTATCAGTTATATCCATATTTTTTAATTAACAAACTTATACCAAAAACAGGCGAGATAAGCTGGATCTTATACAAGTGGCCCAACAGTAATGGCACAGAGAGTAGACTTAGATTATTAAAACAGTCTGGACGCAACGTGCGTTAGGGTAGTTAATTTTCATAAAAATAGTATTAATAGCAAACCTATATATTTTTTAATGAAAGCAGGCGTCAAATTTGTTTACCAGTATAACCTATATAATAGAAACAATGTACCATACTTCATGCAAATGAATTTATTGTTTGAAAAAGTACAACAATTTTTCGAAAATAAACTTAAAATATTCCCGAAAAAACTGGTCCGATTTTGCTGGCCACTAAACCTCTTCAACCTATTTACCCATCTACGAAGATAAAATTATTCACAATAAGCTTTTTCGATGCAACTTACGAAATAATGTTTACCTGAAAATTTGCAAATCACTACAAAAACATTTTTTTTTACAATAACTTACTAAACATGTATTAGTAATTACCAAAATTTCACAAAAAGCTTACAAACGATGATTTAATGAAACTCGAAGTTCTCGGGAAAAAACTGAGCTGATTTTCCTGGCTAACAAACTTATCCAAGCCACTTGCAAAATGAAGATACTCACCAAATTTGATCAAAATCGGACCATTATTTTTTGGATTATCGGTGTGATACCTACCTATATATATATATATATATATATATATATATATATATATATATATATATATATATATATATATATATATATATATATATATATATGAGACATACTTGAACCGCGTCGAGTTTTCGACGTTTCGGCTCCTGTTTTGGAGTCATTTTCAAGAGGTAAAGGAAGTATGTAAGGACATTCTAAGACCTTAGGCTGCCTACTCCTTAAAGTGGTGGACAAAGGTGGGTAAAGGAAATATGTAAGGACACTCTAAGGCCTCAATCTGCCTGCTCCTCAGAGTGGTGGGTAAAGGTGGGTAAAGGAAATATGTAAAGAAACTCTCAGGCCTCAATCTGCCTACTCCTTAGAGTGGTGGACAAAGGTGGGTAAAGGAAATATGTAAGGACACTCTTAGGCCTCAATCTGCCTACTCCTTAGAGCGGTGGACAAAGGTAGGTTGGGTTGTTGTAGCTCGATTACGGGGCCTCAATCTTCCTACTCCCCAAATCTCGCCGGAGATCGTTTGTGAGGTGTCAGTGTGTTCAACCATTGGTCTCAGAGAGATCTGGCAGTTCGTTGTAAGTCTTGTCTTATATGTGTCGTTCCGTCTACCCGCTTCGTTATCGGTGAAAGTAGTGGGGTCACCGTCAATTAAGTGGGGGGCTGTGGTCACGGTACTTAGAGGATGAGGAGGATTAAGAGGGTCACCGGCATTTGTTGAGGCAGTTAATGGGGCAATAAAATTGTCTGTGGAACAATCTAATTTTGACTTGGGACTCAGATAAGTTTGATTGTATCGTAATCTTGTGATGTCACCTTATATTTAGTGTTTGCAGAATAAGTTTGCTAATTTTCTTAGGTCATTGTGCTTTGAAGAAGTTTGGGCCTGTAAAGATATTACTCACCAGCCTCGGTCTGAATGGGGCCTCCAGCTGTCTTGCTTCCAACATGTGCCAGTCGATTTTGCTGAAGAATGGCTGGTCTTGAATGTCGCCATAAGAACTAAATCTATTTCCTAACCGTTTGTTGGCGTCTTTTTCTAAAAACTAACAGAAAACAACTACATTACCAAATGGATAAGATTAGTTAATATATATGCTTGACAGAAAATTTAAATAACAATAATAATAACGGTTTTTGTCAACCAATAACAAATACAATTATAAAATTACAAAAACAATTACATAAATACTATAGCAGAAAATATAAATAAACGTAATAGGTTACAGAAGTTAGCGACTTGTACGTAAGCCACCAAATAGTCTAATAATACAATACAGTAAGAGTAAGTGTAAGAGTAAGTCCTCACATATGGGGGCGAAGAGTCGTGGGCCAAAGGACTCCAGGGGGCAAGCTGAAGAAGTGGAAACAACAACGTAAGCTTCCGATGAATCTTCCCCCAAGACCGTCATGCGCGGTGAAGAGCCGCATCCTGCACGAGGTGCCCCTGCTGATAACTAAACATGACAGATCTAGACGAAAAAAACTTCCCCAATCCACGGTGTCACTTGACCTGTGCCTAGGGATGGATGGCACCAGGGTGAGGGTGAACATAACCTCTGGAGTATCGAGCAACCCTCCAGAGTAACCCGCCTTGCACCACGCAAGGGGTTCTGATGGTGTGATCAGTATTTCCCCCATTCTTGTGGGAACAACATGAAGAACATAAACCAAAACTAATGAGGCTCGAGGAGTGGCTCCGGCTACAGACTCGTGCCTTGAGTCAATTCCGGAAATGGAGACGAGCCAGGGGGCGTCAGCGTCCGCGGGCTCTGGAGGTCAAGCGACCGACGTAGATACTGGGGATCGGGGGGTATCTTTGGCCACAGACTTGTCCCCGACACCCAAGCAGGAAGCTGCGTGCCACCGGAGAGCAGCGAGGTCCGCAGACTCTGGGGGCCCCTCCACCAGTGAGGATTCTACTGTAGGGGTAGAGGGACTGTCCCGGCAGTCCAAGCGCCTTTCCGGGGCGCAAACAAAGAAGCTCCGGAGGGCGCAGAAAATGGCGACCGTCCACGTCCCGGGCGGTCGAGAAACCTATAAAGGCGCAAGAGGGGAGTGCGAGTCAAAAAGGCCGCGCTCGGACACTAGCACGCCTACTACAGACAGACGTCCCAAAAGGATTAACGCCGGTCCTAAGTTCTCCAATTCATTGGTCAAAATTTCATTTGGAATCGATGGGCATACATTCGAGAGAATTAAACTAATTATAAATTAATAAAGGTATTAAATACAAATGTAGAGACCACGTCTCAATTAATTAATTGTTGTTGTCCTAATTTGGTCAAACCGTTCGATACTAATAAAGGTTTTGCTAAAATGGCCAACTCTACCAACTTCTATACAGTTTATATATTCTTTCAAATCCTGCTCCAACACACCTAGTGTTAATAATCGGCATTCCCTAACAAGTGTGACTCGCAAATCTACTAGATTATCAGGCTGGGTGGTAAAATCTTTTGACTTTGGGAGTCTCCAAAAAAATCCAAGGGACTTAGATCAGATGTTCTAGCTGACCACTCAATTGGACCTTTTTCACCAATCTACTGTCTTGAAAAACGTTGATTCAAATATTGTCACATGCTAACTTCAAAATGCGGAAGTCCACCATATTGTTGGAGAATTAATTCGTTAGAGACTGTTATCTTCGCCAATATTTCGGCAATTGTAGTTACAATCTGACAAATGTAAATGATTTTCTCTGTTCAGATTGCCTTCCATGAAGAAGGGTCAACTAAGACGGTTTCCTACAAAAATTCGATTCACCACAATCGTAATATATTTACTTAACGATCGTTTCTCTGACAAAGTTAGATTTATCAGAACGTTAAATTTGCTGTTTACTGAAAGCTCTGATGGAGTTAAATTAACTAGCGAGAAGATCCCCATGTCTAAAATGTATTGTGGTAAATTAAGTTCCCTACTTTTTACTTATTACGATTTTATGACTGAAAATAGAAAATATTTTGGAATAAACATACTGTATATGCGTCACAGTTTTCAAACAGAAGTGATATTACTTCATTACATTGAAAGCATCTGAAATATCATAAACACAAATGTGGGTATATACCATTTTACAACTTACATTTCTTCAAAATCCCCAAGGGGCACAATCGATATCATAAATCAAAAACATGACAGCTATTTCGTAAATGAAACAAATTAATCTTCCTCAATGACTGTTTAGGAAAAAAGAACACACGCTGAAATACTTCAAATCCGACGGCATACGCTTATCCTTCATAATGCAGAGTAAAATGCTAGTAGAACCAGGAAACAATCCACTTTATATACTGTATTGAATAAAAAATGCAATGTAAAATATAAATATTGTCTTATTAGTTAGGCTGACGTATATTCCCATAGACACCAACAACGTCATAGAGTCTACACAAATACAATTTTACAGTTACTCGATATATCGTGGCAAGTGTTCTAATTTTTAATAATTACTAAAAGTGACGCAATAGTGGAGTTACTAAAACAGCCCGTTTCTGCAAATGAGGAATTATTACATTAAAGAAGACAAGATTTTTTTAACCAAAAAGTAATAATAGTGATATCAATATTTATTTAACCACTAATGATTACATGGTTCGTTATAACAAAAATAATTGTGTAAGAGGTTAACGCATCATACCGAGGTGACAAATACACCTAACAATGTAAACAAAATATAATAAAAGTCTGGACGCAGCAAGTGCGTTATAGTAGTGAATTTTAAGAAACGATCTGACACCAAATATTTTCTTTAATTAAATGGTTATAATTTTTTTCTTCTAACATAGAGGTCTAAATTTCCGTGTATCGTTTAAATTTTATAACGTTAACCTACGTATAAAATTTGCTTCCTTAGCATTCTTATATTTGAAAATTTCGCAAAGTAAACCCAAAATTTTTCCGAAAACCTGGTCCGATTTTCCTTGGTAAGGAACTTATCCAAGCCACTTACAAAAGTAAGGTGTATGTAAAATTTTATTATATACAGGTGTTCTGATTATAGGTCGAAAAAATTTGGGTGTGAGTTGCACTTGAAAAAATAGTGGGGGTAGTTTGTATAACATATTTTAAGGTCGTGATGCAGGGTGATAAAGTTCTTACGGTCAAAGCGATTTTTCTTAATTATCTTTAAAATAGCTAAACATGGGATTTTCTAAATTTCTACAAACCTCCGTGGTGCAGTGGAACGAGTGGCTGCTACATGGAGTACCCGGGTTCGTTTCCCGGTGGTGGCAATTTCTGTCACTGTGTGTTGGGTGTGTGTCCGCTGTATTTTCTATTTAACCTTCCCCCGCACAAGCTAATAATGGCTTCTGGACGGCAAGGTATCATTAATCTAGTGTCATTTATTAAATATTAACAGCATCTAAAGAAAAGTCTGGACGCAGCAAGTGCGTTATTGTAGTGAATTTTCATAGAAATAGACATGTTTTCTAAACAAATGCCTTTAACTTTTTTTTTTGTAAGATAGATATTTCACTTTTGGTGTGTAGTTTACTTTTTATCAAGTAAACCTACGTAGCTAATTTGGTTACCATAGCGTTGTTATTTTCGAAGGTACGATTTTTTTCGAAAGGAAACCTGAAATTTCCCGAAAAACCTAGTCCGATTTTCCTGGATAACGAACTTGTCCAAGCCGTTTACAAAAGGAAGGTATCTGCCGAATTTTATCAACATCGGCCAATTATTTTTTTAATTATCGGTATATATATATATATATATATATATATATATATATATATATATATATATATATATATATATATATATATATATATATATATATATATATATATATATATATAATGTCTGAAACTGACCTCGGATTTGCGTTACATGGGTCCTACTTTACACTCATTTGAAGACATTTTTTCAAAATTCGAATATAGCGATCTCCACAATAGTGATGTTTTTTTAAAGAAAATTCACTAAAAAAACGCTACTGGAGACAGATATGCATGGTTTCGATGACAAACCGACGTCGCTCTTAGATTGTGATGATGACGATGAATGATTCCCGTACAATATAAGAGCCTATCTTTAATATGTAAGTAAGCAAATAAAGTAAACAAAACAATTATATAAAATGCAAAAATGCAATAACATAAGGCGTGTTTGATTAAAAAAAAATTGTATCACCAACGACTTAAGAGCTACCCTGTGATTGTAGAAATAATGTTTAAGATGTAGCTCAAAACACCCTATAATTAATATACACAAATTTTTTTCATATCTTGTATAATAACGGATATATTGAGCTTTATTGATTTTTTACGAAAATTCGACAAAAATTATATACCATTAAACGATAAACTCTATAGCTAAGACTACTGCCAAGCATCAGAGAAAGGGTCTATTTGAAATGAATTTTCTGGAAACATTTTAGTAAAATGAAGGACAATGACGGTTGAAACTAAGACTTCAGGGTTTGTAAAACATTCTTCTTGAGACATTTTATTTCCATAGCCCGTATTAGATTCAAATTATTTGCCTAAATGTTGCCATTTTGACGTTTTGAGGAAAACCCCAATTTATTTTTCTTTAAATGCCTATAACTTTTTTGTCTTTTGACCTACAGAGCTAAATTTTGGTAGGTGACTTACATATAATTATATAAACCGGCGGTTCCCCTTGCTTTGTTAGTTTCGGAGATATAAATTTTTTTCGAAAGAAAACACAACATTTTCCGGGAAAACCTGAAGCATATAAAAATTGAAACTGACCCCGGATATTAGCGCTAATTTGAAGAAATTTTTCAAAATTCAAAAGTCGGGATCTCCTCATTAGTGATTCTTTTTTAAGAAAATTAACTAAAAGCACAAAATCCGATTTACTATGTGAAGCACTAGCGCGCGTGGGGGCACTCTGTGGGTAATAATTTAGAAAAAAATATGTTGAGTAAAAATTTTTGAAATTTCCCAACGGTTCTAAAAAATTCAAAGACTAATACAAAAATAAGGTATACTGATGAAAATTTCATAGAATGTACAGTTTTCGAGAAAATTTGGGTGCTCACTAAAGACGCACAAGTATTAAGTTTTAATTAAGATTTTTAAACTGAAAGTTTACGTTATTATGGATACAGAAAAAGTATCAAACAGCAGTTTACATTGTCATAACTTGTCAAACAATATTGTTTTTAACCGACTTAAAAAAAGGAGGAGGTTCACAATTCAACTGTATTTTTTTTTAAGTGTGTTACCTCAAAACTTTTTTCTAGGTAAACCAATTTTGATTAATTTTTTGTTATTTGAAAGCTGGTGCTTCTTGTGTCATCCCGTATGAATTTAATCAAGATCTGACTAGTAGTTTTTGAGTTATCATTAATTTACCTCACATTAACACGTGTAACAAATGGTGGCAGCGTTAATATGCATTTCTCTAATAGGTGGTCTTTTTTTAACCAACTCCAACATACCTAAGAACTTTTTTCTAAGTGAACCGATTTTGATGATTCTTTTTTTATTTGAAATCTGGTGTCTCTCGTGTGATCTCGTATCAATTTTATCAAGATCTGACCAGTAGTTTTTGAGTTATTGGTTTTCTATTTTTTTAGTGAATTTTCATTAAGAAAATTCACTAATAGAGAGGAATTGATAGTGAAATTCTCGGAAATGTTCTTCAAATGAGCGCAAATTAGCGCCGCTGGAACCCATTTCATATATATATATATATATATATATATATATATATATATATATATATATATATATATATATATATATATATATATATATATATATACATATAGTATTAAGTTTTCGTGACGGTAATAGTGTTATTTACTTAAAAAATTGTGGGAAAGCCGTCAGTTGCAAAATAAAACTCTTTATTAAAAGCCGAGCTTTCGGAAAAGTTTATTCCATTCTCAAGGATCTAACGTGAGTTTTACTATAACTAATTATGAAAATACAAACATGAAAAAAACCGTTTTATAAATTTGACTTCAGTCAAATAAAAAAACGGTTTTTAGAGGTTGTTTTAGAGGGATTTTAGTCTTAAGTAGCCTTAAATGAAAAAGTAGATAGGAATTTTTTGAAATTCAAATAATGAAGGGCAAGATAGGGCTTGGAGCGATAAGGGTTCAGTTGGGAACCTAAAGAGAAGGAAGTTAGATAAAATTTGAGTGCTGTAATTTAGCTAAGGAGTTAGTTATTAAACTTATGAGATAGTATACCGGGGGAAAACAATTCAATTTTCACAGGTATCAGTTTTACATAAAACTTAGTTTATTTTTTATATTAGAAAGCCTTCCATACAATGCGCTTCAATAAACATTAGAATTTGAGGTATTAGAGTTAAGAATTTTCGTCTGACATAGACCGAACTTTATCACATTTATTAGGACATTGAAAGATGCTCTCAGGAAAGCCTCTGGCTAAAATTTCTTGAAAAACACAGTCTAATCCACGACAGGCAGTATGGACTCCATCAGCGCAGTTCAGCTGACGACCTCCTTTCCCTTGTCACCCATTCTTGGAACAAGTCTATGGAACTACACGGTGAATCCCAGATTGTCGCTCTAGACATATCCAAAGCATTCGACCAGGTCGGGCACTCAGCGCTGCCTAATAAACTTCCGGCCTATAGCCTACCACCAAAACTCTGTACGTGGACAGCAAATTTTCTCTCCAACCGGAGCATTTCTGTTGTCGTGGATGGCCATTCCTCTAAACTGTATCCAATTAATGCAGGAGTTTCTCAAGGTTCAGCTTTAGACCCTACTTTGTTTCTTTTCCACATCAATGACCTCCTCTTTAGCACATCCAACCCAGTTCACAGTTACGCGGACGACAGCACCCTCCACTCAAATATACAATATTCTAAGCCTGTCTCTTTAGCGCAATTAGATGAGGATCGCAGACTCATGGAGGGTTCTATCTCCGTGGATCTCCAAAAAATATTACACTGGGAAGTAGAAATCTTGTACAATTTAACCCCACCAAATCACAGTCTTGCTTTCTTTCTCATAAGAGATACACCAGCCCTAGACCCATTACAATAAACAACCAAGTTATTCAAAGTAATGAGTCCTTTTCAGTTGTTGGCGTTTCTGTGGATTGAAATCTCAATTGGCACCAACATGTCACATCAATTGCAGAAGCGGCTGTTAAGAAATTAGGTTTGCTCTCCCGGGCTCGCAAATACTTTTCACCAGCTAATCTCTATACCTTATATATTTCACAAATAATACCAAACCTCGAAAACTGCTTCCACATCTGGGGTGCTGCTGCCGCTTCTACACTCGCTATCCTGGACTCCATTCAGAAGAGTCCTATACATCTCATCTATGACCCTACCCTCACCCAAAGGCTACCATCCCTTGCCCACCGACGTGCCGTTGGTGACCTCTCTCTCTTTTATAGATATCTGCACGGGTACTGCTCAGATGAGCTTTCTTCCATAGTTCCTCCACCAGCTGCCTCCAACAGATCTACCAGGGGAACAGAGCGAATGCACCCTTTTACTGTCCAGGTCACCAGACATAGAATATCTTGTTATGGCCGCTCTTTTGTCCCGAGAACTTCCAAGTTGTGGAATTCCTTGCCGGCACATGTTTTTCCTTCTCCTCCGGACCTCCAAACCTTCAAGTCCAGAATTAACAAGTTGCCTCTTTCCTCCTTGTCGGCACACCCACGGTACGATAGTATTTAGACTGTAATTTTTTTAAATTTATTGTGCCCTTAAAATATTTATCTGTATAAATTTTATTTTTGTATTAACTTAATTTTAAAACTAGATGCTGGGTTTTATTCTTAGCATAAAAAGCCTTAACCGAAATTTATTTTTAACAATTCATTAAAAAATGATTCTGACGCGTTTCGTCAACTAGGTATATGCTAAGGCCGAATATGTAGTAAAATTTTGGGGAATTGGTCCCCAAATGCTCGGTCATAATGTTACCAATAATTATCAGGCAAGACGTCCCTTGAGGGTCGTTAAACTTAAATATTGTCTTTCAAGGTAACAAGGGGTAGTTTTGTGAATACACGTTCTGCCGCTCGGACGTTTGGTGTATTTTTAAAAATGTACCAAATAAATATTTACCTAAATTTTCTTAATAATAATAATTGTAGTTCACGGTCATTAAAACTTTGTAGTAAGGAAAAGTAAATGGCTCGTAAAGATTGCCCCGTTAGACAGTTAGTTAATAATCTGAGATAAATTAGGCATATTTGTGAACATCTTCTCTTCCTTGTGATTTAATAAGAAACAATTCCACCTAATTAAAGTGAAACCCATTATCAACTCCAAAGGAATGCTCGTTGTTTAGATTTTTATTCAAATGTGTATATTTTCCGGTCTTGTCGAGTTAACGTTGCGGCTCGTGGTAGGAGAAGGAGGGGTTGTTGTTGGGAATAACATTAGCGAGTTACTTACCCGCGACAGGATCTCCCTTGCCTCTGTGGACAGGAATCGGGGAAGCACCGGTTTCTCGTTGCAGATGGACCAGAACAGTTCGTCTTCGTCACAGCCACTGAACGGGGACTGTCCTATCAGCATTTCGTACAACAGCACTCCGAACGACCACCAGTCTACGCATTGGTTGTAATGCTGACCCTTTATTATCTGAAATTTACATCAATCGTTTCATTAGTCGATTATTACGTTTATTAATGTATAATGAACCACAATAAAGGTTTAATGATCTACAGATTATCATTGTAATATACAGGATGAGTGTTCCCAAAGACCCAATTTGGCTTTAGAAACGAGCGTTCGGTTAAAGAAAGCATGGCACATTTTATCACATATTAACATGTCCTTTACCAACTCATAATCTATAGTAACTGCATTTTTAGTGAATTTTCATTATTAAAATTCACTAATACATAGGTATAGTTAGGAAAATATATTTTATACTTTTTACCTAAATACCGATATTATTTATAGCTGTAAAAAGCACGTTGGTTGATAATAACATGGCTATTGGGTAAGTACACTTGGAGAACACCCAAATCACCACAACACATATTTCAGAGACCTTACGATCGTTTCGTTGACAATGTCAACATCTTCAGAGGAAGAAAATTCTAACATAAAAAACTAGATCCCGTATATTTATATCGCGTCAAGGTAAACGAACTAGTCCGAATTAAACTTGTTATACAACAACGATCGTTTGTTTATTGCGCAGTGAAACAACGAGGTCGGAGACCTGCTTTAATCTTTTGGTCGACAAATTTATGACCCTTATCTAATATAGGTTTAAAAGGACCAGAGTTATTTAAAGAATCAGCACGTTTCCTTTCGATCTAGAAATTTACTATGTGGATATTGGTTCATGCCGATAAAGACATCTGGTGAGATAAACAACATCAACTCAACTCATCTTTTTTTTAAATAGAAAACTAAAAACCCAGATGTCTGTCTCACCATGTTAACTCTAACAAAGGATAAATAGTTCAACTAAAATACTACATAAAAGCTATATTTATATTGATTTTAATTCTACGTGAAAGTATTTATATTGACTACATAGATACAACAAACCGAACAGGTCTTTAAGTAGAGACAAACATAGAGATTAATATATGTATAAACCGGTCGAGCTATTGACAATAATTTATTATTCTACCAGACAAATTAGGAGTAATTGATTACAACATGGTCACAGTTAATACCAACAAAACAAAGTTTCTGGCTTTCTCTTCGTACGTGAATGGTTCCGTTTATTGGAAACTGATGTAATTACTGTCACCAGAGAATCTTTGGTATCTTATCTAGGCGTAAGAATTAATCACCACTTAATATGGAATTTCCACACAACTGATGTCTTAAAAAAGATAAGAAGCCTGATAAGCAGATTCAAATACCTGAAACGTTTCCCAGACATCAGCAATCTGCGAGTTTTGTATTTCTTAGTCGTGCAGAGTATCATATGTTTCGGAATGATTGGCTGGGGAGGTGTACTTGATAGCTACTTGGGCCCACTTAATACAGTGTAAGAAAGGGTATTTAAAATAATTTATGGTAGATCGAGGATATATCTCACCAATGGATACTAGAAAATTATATATCTTAAAATGTTTGTTTTATATGCATTTAAACCCCAGTAGGTTGGGTCACCCACAACGTGGATACGATACAAGATGTCAATAATTTGTTGGTATAAGACCAATAAATGTGTGGGTAAGAGAAGCTTCTTATACACAGGAGCAAATTTTTACAGTTAGCTTTCTGGACACATTAGGAATCTTCATTTGGGTGGTTTCAAGAGATTTATTAAACGCTGGATTAGTGGAATGGATAGAAGCAAGCTGCATCTTGTCATAATTGGTTAAGAATCGTGCTGTTGGGTGCGTACTTCATTGCCAATGTGGTCAAGGCTCCTGTTGATCCATGTTGCTAGGTTTTGTCATCGGGTAATGTATTATGAAATTTATGTTTATTTTTTATGTTGCTTTTAAGTTAGCTTGTGATTGTTTTCTATTTTATTTATATATTTCAGTGACTTAGGCAGAACTGAATTTGAATTTGTTGAATTTTGTTTAATTTGAGCATAGTATGGTTTAATATTTAAAAAAAAAAAAATTAAGTTGTGGCGTTTTTATTTTTGCTTCTATTTTTATCTATATACAGGGTGCTGCAGATTCGAGGCTCACCATAGGTATCTTCTAAACCGTAAGAGATACAGGGTGGGTTAAATTAAGGCAAATATGCGCAATTATGGACCTTGTAGCATGCCATCTTAAAATTTGCTAATTTCCGAATACTTCCGAAGATATACGAAAAAAACCTAAAAATGTAAATTCTGTTTAAATTTTTTCCTGAAGTTATTTGAAACGAAATAAAAAAACGAAAGGCACTTTTTCATTGCCACTTTTTCTACTCTTTAAGATGTAGTAAACAGATTCTCAGTACAACGTTTCCTTTCGAAGAAAACATCATCAACTTTGTTTTTTCATATGGCCGTTAAAATAAGTACACCCTGTATTAGAAAGCATATTTCATTGCAAATTCAATTATGTATAGCACTATAGGTTTCTTATGTTGTTTTTTGCAGTATTTAAATTTTCAACAATTTTCTATGCGTAGCAGGCGATGGACACAAAAAAGTTACGATGATTGTAAAGTCAGACATAAGCAACACCATGATAAACAGTTAAGAGAACATGGTTCAAAGATACAGCCCTTTAATGGTAGGACGGACGGATGGATGGCGTACCTACTCTTATTAGTAATAGGTTTCCGTTTTTGTATGAAACCCTGAAAATACGGTTCATTAATCTAATCTGCACTTTATTTAAATTTGATAATTTACAATGGGTGGGCTTTGGACATGAAATGTATCCAAGTAAACGGCAATTTATTTGAGCATTTGCCTCATTAACACCTAAGCTTAAGATATTAGTTATTTAGTTGCAGACACTTCTTCATTACGTACTTTGCTTCCATATTGCATTCGAAGCTTATTGAATGAACTATTTTCTCTTAAGTGTTTATCCACTCTAGCAAAATCAGTTCTATGTGGTTGACTTCGCTGGGGATATTGTTGGAAATACATATCTGTAGCACCAACCGCATTTCTGTGGCACAAATAAAAATTTACATGTAACTTTGCTCCTAATTTCAAGACTGCATTGTAATCAAGATTATAAAAACGTCAAATAAAATATTTTATTAATAATAATATTAATTAAACCTGATTGAGATGCAAAGCAATGCAAAATTGGCGTCTGTCTGATTGTTGAGTTTCTACGCATTTTCAATTTTGACAGTTGTACTAGTGTTTCGTGTCCAAAGCCCACCCATTGTAAATTATCAAATTTAAATAAAGCGCAGATTAGATTAATGGACCGTATTTTCAGAGTTTCATACAGAAACGGAAACCCATTACTAATAAGAGTAGGTACGCTATCCGTCCGTCCGTCCTACCATTAAAGGGCTGTATCTTTGAACCATGTTCTCTTAACTGTTTATCATGGTGTTGCTTATGTCTGACTTTACAATCATCGTAACTTTTTTGTCTCCATCGCCTGCTACGCATTGAAAATTTTAGTCTTGTTAGGTTAGGCAGTGTTTTAGTTTATGTTATATTTAAATTTTTAGGCTGTTGTCTCCTACGGACAATAAAACATCGATAAATTTCGGTGCAAGTTTGATTTTTATCTTTGTCATTTTTATGTGATGTATATGTGTATTTTTTCTCCATGGAGATGCAATGTTATGTGTTATATGTAATTTACTATTTACTTACATACAAGCTTCGGCTTCAGTAAGATAAAGATACTTAACATCCTTTATTCTAATGTAGTATATCAATATTGTAAATTATGTGCTGTTACTAAGAAATAAAGGTTATACTTTATGTATGTATGTATATATATATATATATATATATATATATATATATATATATATATATATATATATATATATATATATATATATATATATATATATATATATATATATATATATATATATATATATATTGCTATGGAATTGTAAGTAAAGGGTTTAATATGTTGTCTAACATGCTAAGATGTTTTCATATGACTCATGTAATTGGGTGGGCTACCAGAGTAACGGATAATACTCTTAGTACCATCGACAATGCTTTTCTTAACTTTTTTAACAAGGGTGCCTGCCTTGCGACTGGCAATAATATTTCTGACCACATGACAATGTTGTTGGAGCTTGACACAGCTTCAGTTAAATCGAATCATAGCGCTGTTTCTTTGACGCGAGTTTTTGATGAGGACTCTATTTTTGACTTTGAGAGTGCCCTTATTGGTGAAAATTGGGAAAATGTTTTTGCTGCCAGCAACATTGATGACGGGTATAAAAATTTTCATGAGTTGTTTCTTTATTACTTTCATTTATATTTTCCACTACGTGAGATATATAGGAAACAATCAAAGGGCCGTGAGTGGGTTCCTTCTGAGGTCAGAGCCTCTATTTCAAGACTTAAAGACCTATTTTTATTGAGAAGTGTTTCTCCTCAGGTGGATGATTCTTACAGGGCTGCAAGGGCTGCTCATAAAAAACTTGTAAGATGTACTAAAAGGAATTTCTGCCAACATAGGATTCTGGCTTCTGATAATCCGACTAAAGCCGCATGGCATCTGATTTCAGAACTAAGTGGCAAGCAGGTCAATGAACATAACAATATTGTAATACGACACGAAGATAGGCTAGTTACCGATCCACGGGAAATCGCTAACTTATTCAATTCGTTCTCTGTAGAAGCACCTATAAATATTATTGTAAACATTACTAAGGACTTTACTCCTTTAAACGTTTCGACAAAACCCAATAACAAAACAATGTATTTACTGCCTTTTAGTAAAGACAAGTTGTATATTTTGTTAATAAAAAAAATAAAAAATAAGTCTTCGTGCGGTCGAGACGAAATTCCACCTTTTTTAATTAAGAAAGTTTTAAGACATATTATAAAGCCTCTTACCTGCTTAGTGAATCTTTCATTTACATCGGGTATCTTTCCTAGTGACCTAAAGGTTGGTAAGGGCTTTCCTTTAATAAAAAAGAATGATTCAACTATTTTGAACAACTATCGGCTGATTACATTAGCTACGACTTTTTCAAAGGTATTTGAATATAGCTATCTGAATCGCTTGGAACAATTTTTACAGTCGTGTGGTATATTGTCTGCCTGTCAGCATGGCTTTAGAGGGGGTCACTCCACTACAACGGCTCTCATTGACTTCTATCAGGGCTTAGTTCCTTGTTTGGATGCTGGTGAGTACCCTGTTGGGATTTTTTGTGATCTCAGCAGGGCCTTCAATTGTGTTGACCATAGGATACTGTGTGACAGGCTCTATTGTTATGGTTTGAGAGGTAATGCGCTTGGCTGGATTGACTCTTACTTGATGGGCAGAAAACAGTATACTGAGATAAAGTTCAAGACATCAGAACGAATAAGTAGGTGTGTGTTCTGAGCGTATTGTTGTTCCTACTGGTGTGCCTCAAGGCTCAGTACTGGGCCCTATTTTTTTTTACCCTTTACGTCAATGAGCTTGATAAAGTATCTCCTGATGCGCATTACACTCTATATGCGGATGATACGTCTCTAATCGTTTCTGAAAAGACAGATGATGCTTTGAGTAATAAGTGTCATCATGTTTTTAATAACTTAAAGAGTTGGTTCTCTCGGTCTCTGATATATTTTAATTCTTCGAAGACAGAGATGGTGAGATTTCATCCGCGTCAGAGGGAAGTTGATATACTTAGTGTGGGTGTTGACAATACTTATCTAACGTGTGTCAATAACTACAAGTTCCTTGGAGTACACGTTGATGAACATCTCAACTGGAAGTTGCACTGTACGACGTTGGTTTCAAGGCTTGCATCTTTAATTTTTTATTTATAAATATATGAAATGTTTTGACTGAAAAGCAACTAATATCTTTATACTACAGTCATATTGATTCTAGACTGAGGTACGGTATATGTCTTTGGGGTAATTCTACCTTGCTGCATGATGTCTTTATCGCTCAAAAAAGAATAATACGCTCTATTTTCAACATAGGACAGATGACGTCATGCCGGGTCTACTTTTCTAGTCATAAAATTTTAACTGTGACATGTTTATATATTTTAGAGTTGTGAATATATGTTTTTAAAAATGCTGATAAATTTAAACTAAACAGTGATGTTCATACCTTCAGTACCAGACAGGCTTGTAACTTTTATGTTCCGTATGCTAGAACTAAGATGATAAAAGACTCTCCAAACTGTATTGAATTGAAAATATTTAATCACCTTCCTAATGATTTAAAAAATATCCAAAATATTAAGGTGTTTAAAAGTCAAGTTTCTTCTTTTCTATCAGACCACTGTTTTTATACGTTAAATGAATATTTATATGTTGTGAAAAATCTATTATTGTAAAAGGCTGACAAATCCAATGTAGCTTGTATGCTGTCAAAATGGATAATAAAGGTATTATTATTATTATATATATGCCAGAGTGCTAATATAAGTAACCTTATAAATTTTATTATTCTCTTTCTCAGTCATTTCAAATTTTTAATTACCTTTGGTACTCCTTCTGTCATTGCTTTGTAAAACTTTGTGTTCTAAAATAAACCGCTTGAATTTTTATGCTTGTTTTTTGGTTCCTTGAAGGTATTATTCACTTTAATGATCAAACTAGTGCCCTACCGTCGACCCACGACCTGGAGTCTCATGCAAAACGACACTAGTCGGATGATAATGTGTTTTACTTTATAAATTTTCATGGGTTTAGTAAAGTGCGTTTCATTTTATAAATTAATCTTATAATACTCACCTCAGGTGCCATATAATCTGGTGTTCCGCAAAAAGTATCTGCCATTCTGTCCAGAAATATCTGTAGTTTGCACATACCGAAATCAGCTATTCTGACATGACCGTCATAATCTAGCAGTATATTGTCAAGTTTTAAGTCCCTGGAAAAGATACATTTATTTTAGAACCGTTAGTTCATACAAAATTAATATTATTTTCGAAAATTAGAATCAAATTTTTAGTAAATGTACACTGGGTAAAGATTGGAACCTATAATAAGCACTGGTAAGTACATTTTATTGGACAACACATTTCTAAGACCTGACCGCTTTCGCTAACAAAGCTAGCTTTGTTATAGGGATGAATAAACTAAACTAATAAAAAGTATAAATGGTATTTGAAAATGGAATCATCCAAGCGCCTAACAACTGAAAATGCATGCCATGTTTATAATCTCGCAGGTACCTTCCTTTTGTGAAAGGCTTAAATAAGTTAAATCTTGAGCCATAGTAAAACCTATGTAAAATATCTTTTTGGTTGTTTTGTTTGCAAAAACTAGTGGGATTGGGTTGACTAAAACAAAACCATCCAAGCAATTAATAAGGAAAAATACCTGCCATATTGATAATTTCACAGATACTTTCCGTTTGTAAATAATCAATTTTTTTCTGGAAAACTTTTGTAACTGTGGCGGTGCTTCCGACCGCAGTGTTTCCGACCGCAGTGTTTCCGCCAACACTACTCTGTGTTTCTGCGTTAATACTCTTGACAGTTAAAAGTTACGTTATGCGACAGCCAGCTGTGAAGAACTACGGCAACTATAAGAGACACTAGGCGATCTCTCTCCTTCTCTTCTCTACCAACCGCTACAGTGAACACACGTCCTCCACGCTCGGTCAGTTATCTGCTATGTACTCGTGTACTGTTGTAGATCTCTCGTTTCGGTGTTCTGCAATACATCACCACAGACAGAGGTAAACAATTCGATTGCCACCTTTTCACACACCTCACTAAAACACTAGGTGCAGACCACATTAAAACCACAGCTTACCACCCAGCAGCAAATTGTGTAATCGAGAGATGGCATAGAGTTCTGAAACAGTCCTTGAAAGCTCATATGGACGAAAACTGGGTCGCTAAATTGCCAATTATGTTACTAGGACTCAGATCGTACATAATTCCAGAATATCGTTCAACACCCGCTGAAATAGTCTACGGAGAATCAATCAAACTTCCCACCGACTTTTTCAACAGCACACAAGCTCATGATGTTCCACCACTTATATCTCAGCTGAAAGAAGACATAAGGAAACTTCGACCAGTACCTTTTAAACATCATACTGCAAAAAAAGGTATTTGTCCATCCTAAGCTTATGGAAGCCGCTTTTGTTTTTGTTCGCATTGATATTCCGCGAAAAACCCTCGAACCAGTTTATGACGACCCCTTTGAAGTGTTATCCCGAACTGACAAAGTCTTCAAAATCAAGAAATCACACGGAGAAGAGACAATTTCTGTTGACCGTATTAAACCCGCATTCATTCTTTGTGATAACGAACAGACAACTTTCCAGCCTCAGAGACATCCTAGTGAAACTGAAAGTGACAGTGAAAGTCCAACACCTAGTGAAACTGAAAGTGACAGTGAAGTTCCCGTTCCCGTTCAAACTATACGCCATGGACGTAGAGTTCGATTTCCACGAAGATACTTGAACTAATAGCGTTGCCACTGAGAGGGGAGTATGTGGCGGTGGTTCCGACGGCAGTGTTTCCGCCAACACTACTCTGTGTTTCTGCGTTAATACTCTTGACAGTTAAAAGTTACGTTATGCGACAGCCAGCTGTCAAGAACTACGGCAACTATAAGAGACACTAGGCGATCTCTCTCCCTCTCTTCTCTACCAACCGCTACAGTGAACACACGTCCTCCACGCTAGGTCGGTTATCTGCTATGTACTAGTGTACTGTTGTAATTGTTATTATATCATAAAGTTTATTATAGTTAAATGTATCATAGTTTAACCAAGTGAAGTAATAAAGTTATATTAAATGTTTACGTGTGGATTTAATATCAACATGCAATTAACATACATAGTAACTTCAATGAAATTTGTAACACCATTTTTTTTTAAAGCGACTAGCAGTATTTACATATATGTACCGAATTTTAATTTCCTAGCTCCATATAAAATAGAAATTTCTTCAAGTAATCGCTTGGGAATCACTGGGACCTCTAAAACCCCTCTCCGAGATCGATTTAAATTTAAAGAATTAGTTTTAGTAATATACCTTACTAATAGTGTACAATTCTTACGAAAATTCACTAAAATAATGCACTTACTGCTTCCCGAACTTTTTTCCAATGGTCCCACGCAAGCTCAGTCATTAGTTATAGGAGCCTATATTATCGATCATTAAAGTAAACAAGGATAGACAGTTCTGTGTCTAGGCGCGTGTCGAACTCCGTCTCAAGTCCGAACTAAAACAACCTCCTTACACTTTTTACTATGAGAGTTAAACATCTGTCTTGGTTTATCTGTGCGTTTAGAGATGCTAAGAAGAATAATATCGCTACAATAAATTCCATATGAGGGTAGATACATACAACAGCTTTGTGTTGTATGTACGACCTAGTTTTGGTAATGGAATGCCTAAACGTCTTGTAGTGTATCTAGTTGTTGCTTTCAGCACCCCCTCTGCGAAGAAACCCAGAGAAATTGAAAATGAGGGTGCTCTTGTTAATACAGAGGGAGTTAAACAGCTTTCAGCATTTGACACTGTGTGTTTTGTTCTTTTGGCTTTCGACTTATACAAGTTATAGGATAAGCTCAGAAAGTTGATTGAATTTCCGGATTCAGGGATGAAAATAAAGTAACAGAACATTCTTGACTAGTAACAGGTCTTTCCAGAGGTTAATATATAATTTTTGTTAATGTTATTTCCTCCAAATCTCAAATTATATTTATTTATTTATTTATTTATTTAAAACAGAGAGCTTAGGCTTAGAGCCTGTATGTTCATTACACAGAGTTAACAAAAATTAAAATTCAAAAGTAACACTAGCGTCACTGGCGTAGCCACGGAGGAAATATAGGGTCTATAACCCCCCTCCACCATGAGCACAATATATTTTAGTGAACAGTACATTAAAAAAGTTTGGAAGCAGCAAGTGCGTTATGGTAGTGAATTTTCATTAAAATGTTTTAATAGCAAATATGTGGGTTTTTTAAAGAAAGAATGCATCAAATTTGCTCACCAGTATAACCTGTATAGGCGAAACAATGTACCATATTTCATCAAAATGACTTTATTGTTTAAAACTGTACAAAAATTTTCCGAAAATAAACTTTAAATGTACGCGAAACAAACTGGTTTCCCGACCAATAAACCTAATAGGTTTATAGCAATTTCAGATATTCAAATTTGAAGCAGTTAATAAAAATTCGCTACTATACCGCACTTGCTGCGTCCAAAATTTATTTTCTTACAAACATTCATTATATTTCGCTGGAAAATGAAAAAATGCAATAATATAAAGCGTGTTCGAGTAAAACAAAAAAGAAAATTTGCATCACCAACGGCTTAAGGCCCCCCGGTGCTTTTAGATATTTAAGGTGTAGCTCAAAACACCCTATAATTAACGTATACATTTTTTTCGTATCTTGTATCATAAGGGATATATTGAACTTTATTGATTTTTTTACACAAATTCTCTAAAAATTATATGCAATCAAACGATAAACTCTATAGCTAAAACTGCTGCCAAACCATTAGCGGGAGAGGGTCTATTTGAAATGATTTTTTTGGAGATATTTTAGAAAAACGAAGGACATTGACGGTTGAAGCTGAAACTTCAGGGTTTATAAAACACTCTTCCTGCGATATATCATCTACATAAACAGTATTAGTTTTATGTCCGTGCCTACATGTTGCCAATTTTGACGTTCTAAATCGCCAGTTTGACATTTTGAGAAAAACGCCTCTTTTCTTTAAATGCCTATATTTTTTCTCTTTTAACGTACAGATCAAAATTTTTGTATGGGATTTACTTTTAACGACGAAACCCGCGTACCAAATTTGAATATCCCTACTTTGTTGTTTCCGGAGATAGCAAAATTTTCCGAAAGAAAACGCAAATTTTTTCGGGAAAAACAGGGCCGATTTTCCTGGGTAACGAACTTGTCAAAGCCACTTGAGAAATGAAGGCCCTCACCAAATTTGATCAATATATATATATATATATATATATATATATATATATATATATATATATATATATATATATATATATATATATATATATATATATATATATATATATATATATATATATATATATAACATGTTACACGTTTTACAACCTTCACTACGCTATAAAGTTCATTAATACATCATTATAATATTTGTTTACTCAAGCGACTTTGCTAACATAAGCTTACGCCATACCAAGTAATGTCAGAATTCGACCTGGTCGATGGAATGTAAGCGGGGGTCAGTGTCACATCCGTCTATGAGAATTAAGTTTATGAACTTTGTTACTTCTATAGTCATTGGCTAGTTGTAGAGTGTGCTGGTAACAGTGAACACTCTGGAATAATATTTCTAGAAGGGAACACAAGTGACAGATGTAGAACAATCTAGAAAGTCTAAAATCTCTATGGAGAGTATAAATAGGCGAACAGCACACATATTGTCACTTCAGTATTGAATTAATGCGGTATGGAATAAATTATCATAGAGCATTAAGCCAATCAGCATTAAGTGTTGGTGTATAAGAAGCCATCATAGAATACGAATAGTGGAATGTCGTTCTATGGACATTTAGTAAGAGAGAGAAATATTTTAGTTGATGGTGGTGTTGGAAAATAGTTGGTTATAATAAGATATAGTAGTTTGAAAAGCTGTGTTTTGTTAGTCATCAAATCCAGAACCCTGTGGAACGCAACAATATATATATATATATATATATATATATATATATATATATATATATATATATATATATATATATATATATATATATATATATATATATACTTACAAAGATTATAAATTCCTGTATATATCTGGGAAAATTCCCTGACATATTGAAACTGGCTGTGGTTGTTGCTGTGTTGAAGGCGGGAGACAGTACTAATTTGGAGAACTATCATCCCTTCTCTATATTAAGCATTTTTTCAAAGATCATAGAAAGGGCAGTACATAGAAGGATGGTCAAGTTTTTAAACGCTAATAATATTATATCACCATCACAGCACGGATTTAGAACTGATCATTCTACAGAAACTGCCCTTATCGAATACATTCAATATGTAAATGAAAGAATGGACCTCAACTACATTGTGGTGACCTTATTTTTGACCTGTCTCGTGCCTTTGACACAGTAAATCCTTTTTTTGTTAAGGAGAAGATGTGGGCGTTGGGGATAAGAGGCACTTGCAACGACCTTCTACTTTCGTATCTCACCAACAGACAGTTGCTTGTAAAAGCGAATAATATTAATTCCCAAAGATATGGGGTAAGTATGGGCACACCCCAGGGAAGTGTCATTGGCCCACTTTTGTTTACACTCTATGTAAACGATTTGCCGCAATTTATACAAGACGGAAAAGTCTTCATGTACGCCGATGACACTTCTATTGTTGTCTACGGCAAGACGGTGGAGGAAACTGAATTAAAAATTAAAATCAGTGGTATAATCTTTTGATGAGTGGTGTTATAGAAATCGACTCATTTTAAACTATGACAAGACTTTTTCTCTTGAAATGCATAACTGCCACCGAAGAGAGAGGATGTGCGGCAGCACTATTTTGGTGAATGGAAATGCTGTGCAATTCAAAAAGGTGGCAAACTTTTTGGGTGTTAGAATGGACAGTAGCCTGTTATATATAGACCAGATTGATCACGTGTGTAAGAAATTAAATTCCGCGTTTTATGCAATTTTGATGCTTAAAGATTGCTTAAGCTCGGAACATCTGCTGAAAGTCTATTACGCGGCTGTCTATTTACATCTGAGTTACGGTATCGTTATCTGGGGCCAATCTTCGGACTGCTATAGAATATTTGTGCTACAGAAACGAATCCTGAGATTAATATACAATCTACCTTATGGGCACCCTTGTCGTGACATTTTCAAGAAAAATAACATTATGACGTTAACATCAGTTTATTTGTTCCATCTGTTAACTTACAGTCATAAAAACAAGAGAAAATTTGTTATCAACTCGGATTTTCATAAGCACAACACTCGTGAAAAAAATACTTTTCACCTGAATAAATGTCACCATTCTTTTTTTAAGAAGTCGTCATGTTATGCGGGTTGCTTTTTGTATAACCAGCTGCCTTGTTCTCTGAAGGACACAAATTGCACACAAAAATTTAGAAAGCAACTGAAGGTTGCTTTAATTACTCATAGTTTTTATAGTTTGAGTGAATTTTGTGAAGCTGTACTGTGAACGTATCTTTTTTGTTGTGATGTGAAGCTCGTTAGATTTTAGATTTTTGGGCACGTACCCTTGTGATAAGTTGTGATACGTTCTTTATCTTTTTATCTTGTAAGTTTTTGACTTGTCCGATTTACAATAATTGTAACTAAAGTACCAAATAAATATTATTATTATTATTATTATATATATATATATATATATATATATATATATATATATATATATATATATATATATATATATATATATACAGGGTGTTTAAAAAAGATGGGGCAATGTTTAAGGAGTTGATTTCCTAGGTCATTTTATGAAAAAAAGTTCCCATAAACATACGTGCTAAAATGCATTGTTTCCAAGGTACAAGGTGTTAATTTTTTTGTATAATAACGATTTTTTTAAATAATTGAAGTCCATTGGCGTTAGGGGGAGCACCTCAACAAAATTTAGTGGCATAAAAATGTACGCCACTGACTGCATGAAAATGGACATACAGAAAATCACAAACGCGTACAATAATTTTTGTTTAGGTGTCCCCCCTAATGCCAATGGACTTAACAATCTTTATCTAATTAGGGTCAAATTAGCTCATTAATAATAAAAACAACGCTGCCAAATTTTAAAACAATCGGTGAGGAGATTTTTTAATTATTTTTAAAAAATCGTTATTTTACAAAAAAAATTCACACCTTGTATCTTGGAAACAATGCATTTTAGCACCTATGTTTATGGGAACTTTTTTTCATAAAATGACCGGTGAAATCAACCCCTTAAATATTGCCGCGTCTTTTTAAACACCCTGTATAAAGTTATCACCCGATTTTGATGAAACTCGGCGAGAATCTTTTTATTAATTGCTTGGATGAGTTCGTTAGCCAGCCCTATCAGATAGTTTTTCTTAAAAAAAAATATTTTTCCGAAAAAAAATTTGTATGTCAAAAAATAACCAAGTTATTTTGATGACATTTTGTTGATGTTGCCCTCGTAAATACCTTGCTCCACCCAAACTCAACTTTCTATGTTTATACAAAATTGAGCTATTCAAATTTGAAGCATTTAATGAAAATTCGCTACCATCACACACTTGCTGCGTCCAGAAATTTTCAATATATTAACCTACTAGTTTTAGAATTAGAAAACACCGAACACCCCTTCTGAAATTTCCAATTCTAGGAATTGTGGTGCTATTGTAGCAAAGTGTTCAAGTGTTATCGCATTGAAGTAGTCATATGGGTGTTGACAGGATCATCCACAACACACGGAGTTTATTACTGTGCTCCCTACAGCTTTACTGAATCTTATAATGTGTTTGCTTATAGTGCCACAGACGCACATTAATTCTCAGTCTACATACAGCTTTCAACTTTGTATTAGAGAACATGTCCTATTTGCAGTTTTTCCGTGATTTTATTTTCTCTTATTATTCATATTTACTGTGCCGCGTTTGAAAAATAGTAAAAGTTTCAAATGCGATATGCATAAAGTGATGCAAAACATTTGTTTTGTTCTAACATATGAACAACGTGATCAAAATACTTGGCTAGGAAATCACATTGTTTCGTCGTAGCTGTCCAAAAAAGATTAATGTACCATTGTAAGCAAGTTTTTGTTTTGTTATTTTAATTGGTTTGTAGCGTTTTGTTCATATGACTAAGAAGATATGTGATCAACAATAAAATATTTTTAAGTACAATTTTTTAAGTTTCACTTGATTGAAAAATTAGCCAATAAACATGAAAAGAAAATGTTGTCGAACACTATGACTTTCAGAAAAACTCTGGACGCAGCAAGTGCGTTATGGTAGTGAATTTTTATTAAATTCAATTTTAATCTGTCTGAAAATGCTGTCAAGCAGCGAAACTATAGTCACAGAAGCATTGAAAAACATCCTAGAACTTCCATAATTCGAAGGGCCACTTGCTCCAGTTAGCTCACGCGCTGGCTACGTCCTTCACCACTAAAAACCAACAGTGAAGCCAGAGAAGTATTCTCCAAGTCTGTATGCAGTAATAAATTTTGTTAAACGTTTTATTAAAAAAATTTAACTAAATTTTATGTCCTAAAAAATTCAATTTTGGTATGTAACAAGACCTATATAAAGCTTATACGTGTACAGAATGTTATTAAACGAGCTTCATTATTTTTGGAGTCATGCCCAATTTTCTTCAAATATTTTTTAAATTTTTCCTATGCTTTAAATACTGTTATAATATTCCGCTGTTATAGAGTACTTGCTACCTACAGATTTTTTTAATATTTATTCAGTCCGGTCCCGTTAATATTTTTGCCTGAACTGTACTATGTACTGCTTTACATATTTTAATGTTCTGTAGATGTCAACGCAAATGAAGAAACGCCGTCTAAAAATAAATTGCCGGTGGCAGAAAGCCTTGTCAAATATTGTGAGGTTGGTTCAATGATGAGAACAGGCAGTCACAGCATTAATATATTTGGTTGTCAGGGCAAGAAAATTAAAACGCAGTTTAAACAAGGTGAATAAAAATACACCTACATACAATTTTATCAACCATATGCAGCCAATAAATTCATACACATTAATTTGTTCATACAATTTAATTTAAAAAACAATACCGATACCGACACCAATAAAAAGTGGTTTCAGATAAATCAAGATACGTATCAATCATGTGACAATCTCTATACGTATCAATCAGGTGACAATCTCTTATCATCGGCTATCTACATTTTATCACCGACGGGTGCATATAAAAGAGGCCGAATTAAAGGAAAATCAGTTCACTCCGAGCCTTCTTCAAGTACATCAACAGCACCTAGTGCAAGCAAGTTACTGCCAGCCAAACGTCCACAGCCCTAGGTGAGATTGCCCCGGTATTATATCACTGTGTGGTAAATTATTTGCCAGCAATTACAACAGATGTTGAATGCTGTATGTAATAAAATGGTACGATGTAGCTAGTTTGAACTGCATGCCCCAGTTGTTAATTCCTGGGCGTAAGCATCAAAAACTAAACCGCACTGCCGCCTCTTTCCCCCCTTTGTTTTCAACAACACACCACGAGGGTTTACAGCCTAGATACTATCGTACCGTGGGTGTCGACAATGAGGAAAGAGGCACCTTGTTAATTCTGGACTTAAAGGTTCGGGGGAGAAGGAAAAACATGTGCCGGCAAGGAATTCCAAAACTTTGAAGTCCTCGAAACAAAAGAGCGGGCATAACTAGATGTTCTATGTCTGGTTACCTGGACAGCAAAATGGTGCATTCGCTCTGTTTCCCAGGTAGATCTGTTGGGGGCAGCAGGTGAAGGAACTATGGAAGAAAGCTGCTCTGAGCACTGCCCGTGCAGATATCTATAAAACAGAAAGAGGTCACCAACGGCACGTCGGTGGGTAAGGGATGGCAGCCTTTGGGTGAGAGTAGGGTCACCGATGAGATGTATAGCTCTTTTCTGAATGGAGTCCAGGATAGCAAGTGTAGAAGCGGCGGCAGCACCCCAGATGTGGGAGCAGTATTCGAGGTTTGGTCTTATTTGTGAAGTATATAATGTATATAGATTAGCAGGTAAAAAGTATTTGCGTGCCCGGAAGAGGAAACCTAATTTCTTAGCAGCCGCTTCTGCAATTGATGTGACATGTTGATGCCAATTCAAATTCCGATCCACAGAAATGCCAACAAGTGTAAAGGACTCATTACTTTGAATAACTTGGTTGTTCATTCTGATGGGTCTAGGGCTTGTGTATCTCTTATGAGAAAGAAAATAAGACTGTGATTTGGTGGGGTTGAATCGTACAAGATTTCTACTTCCCAAGTCTAATATTTTTTTGGGATCCACGGAGATAGAACCCTCCATGAGTCTGCGATCCTCATCTAATTGGGCTAAAGAGACAGGCTTAGAATATTGTATATTTGGGTGGAGGGTGCTGTCGTCCGCGTAACTGTGTGTCGTCTCTTTTGTGTTGACCAATCAGGGTGGCTATGAGAAACGCTGACTCCAGATCGTAACCCGCTGGTCTGGTCAAGAATCCAAAGTTGTTTAGTACCAGATATTGAGTCCTGCGTGCTAAATAAGGGCAACTTATTACACACGATCCCCTGTCTCCATTTTTGTTAGGCGACCAGGGTACCTTTGATCTGCGCTGATTCCCGATCGTAACCCACTGGTCTGGCCAGGAAGCCAAAGTTGTTTAGTACCAGATGCTGAGTCCTGCGTGCTAAATAAGGAAGCTAATTCCACATGACCCTCCTTTGCCCCCGACCAAAAGAGGCAACCGAAAGCTCACCGTCGCCTGGCTAGGCTGTAATCTGACAACTCTAAAAAGGCGTCCTCGCCGGAAGAAGTATCCAGGGTTCCGTTCCGCAGCAGGAAGAACCGACCAAGCATTATATTGAGGATCATACCAGGTGTAAATAATGTATATACTGTAAATACTTTTATAATTTAAAGAAGTTGTAAATTATTCTGGCAATCAAGGAAACAACCTTACACAGTTTGTGATTGGTCCTCTTAAGCAATAACTAACTAACGTGGCATTAAATATTTGATGAGGCTTTTTGCAACCAGACAATTTTCCCCTCAGGGCTCGTCCGCGGCCTTGCAGTTGATTGTGCATACCCTTAGTCTTACTCCACCCATTCCAAAATCACTGTGCCTTCAACTAGTCTGCACAGCGATTGGTAGGGTGAAGTTTTATATTGTCTCCGGTCTAGACTGACCGTAGATCAGTTGTTTTTTGCGCTCCAGAGCTTTACACTCGCACAAGATGTGCTGGGCTGATTCCTCCCCCTCGCCGCAGAGTCTGCTTGCGAGGTCCCCTTCGAACCGCCCCATTTTATGCAGGTGTTTCTTGACGGCCATGTGTCCCGTCAAGAGACCTGTTGTGTTTCTAAGCTGTCCCCTGCTAAGATTTAGCAGCTCCACAGCTCTCTTTGAACTGGGTCCGTCAATTATTGACTTCCCATATCTGAGCCCTGGACAGTCCGCCAAGTACACCTTGTGTTGGTTTCTGACCCAGGACTTAATGGCTCCCCTGGCAGTGCTCTTTGACACGCCCAGAGCCGGTTCTGGTCCCATAAATGGTTCTGCCGACACTCTCTTCGCGAGACTGTCAGCTTCTTCATTGCCTTTGACCCCCGAATTACCCGGCACCCAGATGAGGGTCACCTCATTCTGCCCAGACAGGTCGCTCGTCTCGTCTCGGCACTCACTCACCAGCCAGGAATTTACATGTGGGCTACTTAGTGCCTTAAGGGCAGCCTGCTTGTCTGTGGCTATGAGTATCCACTTGTTGGTGTTGCGCGTCCTCTTGTTCTCCCGCACACAGTGCAGGATGGCGTACATCTCGGTCTGAAACACCGTTGCATGGGCTCCGAGGGAAATACTATGACTTACCCTCGGTCCTTCCGAGTAAACACCTGCCCAGTCCTTCCGAGTAAACACCTGCCCAGTCTCACGCTCCCCACCGGATCCGTCCGTGAACCAGACGAGCACGTCCCGTGGTATGCCCGGCGTCTCCTCCCGCCATTCCTCGAGGTCGGGGATTTCCACTGTAAAGTTGTTTTCACTGCACATTTGCGGGTTCGCGAAGTCTGACCTCATTTCAAGCATTGCCCCTGAAGCCTGGGTTTATCTTCAGTCTACCATTGCAGGATAGTCTGTATAGTCCTAGCCTGGCCTCCCCTATAATAATTAAGTGTAGGGGGGGGGGGTAGATCCAGCAACACCTCCATGGCGGCTGTTGTGGTTGATTCCTAGGCAAGCCATCCTTTGAATATTGCCTAGTTTTTGTTTGGCACTGGATTGTGTCACATTAGGGCACCAGACCAGTGCCGCGTATGTTAACGATGGTCTGACCACCCTTGTGTACAGCCAGTGGGCCATACTAGGTCTTAGTCCCCACCTTTTTCCGGCTAATGCCATGACTGCCTTACGCAGTATTTTTCCAATGTGACCATTCCAGGTTAGCTTAGAGTCCAATACGACCCCAAGATATTATACCTCCCTGGCAATTGGAATGCTCCTACCGTATAGAGTGAGAGTTCTGTGGCTGTCGCACTTCCTCCTCCTCGTAAACGGCACGACGGTTACCTTCTCGGGGCTCACCCCGAGCTCTTGATCAACCGTCCACCCTTCAACCACTTTCATTGCAGTCTGCATGTGCTCCCACACTGCCTGTGTGACCTTTCCTCGGACTATGATGACAATGTCGTCCACATAGCCCTGTACCTCACACCTCCCTCCCGAGAGCCTCCCCAGCAGGCCGTCCACGACTAGGCACCAGAGCAAGGGAGACAGAACGTTTCCCTGCGGATACCCCGCCGCGACCCCCGCCAGCAGAGTCCCTCCCGCGAGTGAGGTGAACACCGCCCTGTCCCTGAGCATAGAACCGATCCACCTGCAGCAGGTCTCCTCTATTCTACGCTCCCGGACAGCTGTTAGAACCGAACCGAACGAGGTGTTGCTAAAGGCCCCCTCTATGTCTAGAAAGGCCCCCAGCGCCACCTCCCTGTTTTCCAGCGTATTCTCCAGTTTCAGCACCAGTTGGTGCAGTGCTGTTTCTGTTGAGAATCCTGCTCTGTATGCATATTGTCCTAAGTATAGGGGATATGCTTCCAGTACACCGCCCCTAATGTGCCGGTCGAGCAGTTTTTCCACTGTTTTTAGCAAGAAGACTGAAATGTATTGGCCTCAGGGACTTTGTCTGGTATGTTGGACACCCAGGTTTAGGAACGAATACAACCCTGGCCAGTCTCCATGCCCTCGGAACCAGACAATAGTCTTACCTTGACTGAAAGAACCTATTGTAATAGAAATTAACTTTGGCAACATCGATTCAAGCATGATCTGCTTGACGTTTGTAATTATGCAACTACTTTTTCTACAAATATTATTCTTACATTTATTTAATGTTAGAAACATATTTACTACTTTTTCTAATGCAGCACGATAGATATCTGCGTCGTTGAGATTCAAAACACGTCCCAAACTCAACATATTTTTATTTTAAGAGAAATATCTAAAACATTATTTAGACAAAACGTTTTGCAATTTCTGGCTGATGTTCTCCTGTTGTTAGTTAATTGCGTTTTGTCATTTCGTGAATAAATTTAATTTCCACGTCTCTGGAGATTTTAAAGGAGAGTGAGTGAAAGTGACAAGTCGAGTTTAAGCTGCCCGTTATTTTGAACAGTCAGTTCTTCCGCTTCGATTTGGCGAGAAGAGAGGTCAATTTAGCGCCACAGTTAACAGACATTTTCAGTAATGCTTTGCTGCTTCCTGCTTCTTGAATACCGATACGGGTACTCATCTTAAATTTACTTTATCATTTTCAATCCCTTTGTGCTCACGAGATGGAAAAATTTAAGTGAAAACTGAAAACGGACAAAAAAAAACAAAGAAGATTTAAATGTGTTTTAACGTTTATTATTAAATTATCTTTCAGCTGCGTCTCGGAAATAAACTTTTGCAATACACTAATTCCACATATTTTTAAAGATAATCAAACTTATTCTCCTATTTATGTGGATCGTTCAATTAGGCCAGGGCCGAAGCCTTTGGAAATGGTAAAAAGTGAAAAATAATTAGAACAGGATAACACACATTCGAAAACGAAGAAAATAAAACAAAAATAAGAGGAAAAACAAATTACGGGCGATTTAAGGTCGGGAAGTGGAAGGGGGTGGATTTTGAAGGGTGGAAAACGGTTTTAACACGATTTCAGGCAAAACAAAAAAATTAAATAGCGAAGTTGTAGGTAATGGAAAGGTCTACAACTTATGTGTCTACACTTTTTTCACATAACCTCCAAATGTCTGTGAAAAATCAAAATAACCGACATTTTGGTTTTTTATTTTTCTCTCTCACAAAAAAAAAAATTTTGTGGAAACTTTCCTTCTTAAGTCCCAAACACGCTGTAATTTTTTCGGTTCAAATATTTATTTTTTCCCTTACGTTGATTTTATATCGAAAAAGTAACCCCATTTTCAATAGAAAATTCCTACGTCAAAAAAGCTACTTTTTAAAAAAGTCGGTGCGCTTTTTGTTCGCTGAAACCTCTAGTTTCTGATGGTGTACAACAAAATATACATTACTATGCACAATTTTCTCAGAAAATGCAAAAAAGCGAAAAATTTCGATTTCCAATTTTTTATTCACATTTTAAAATTTTGCGCTATTTATTGAAATTTACACCTTAATTACACGAAAAATTTAAGATTCCATGTTGCATTGATCAACTAGGAAATTGCAAATCGATATATATATATATATATATATATATATATATATATATATATATATATATATATATATATATATATATATATATATATATATACATATGCGTCACACCTATAACTAAAAAATTATGGACCGATTTTGATAAGTACCTTTCTTTCGCAAGTGGCTTGGATAAGTTCGTTATATCCGCCGGCCGAGGTTTTCCCGGAAAATTTTAGATCTTCTTTCGAAAAAAAATTATATCTCCGGAATTAACAAAGTAAGGGCTTGGTGTGCGGGCTTACATCATTATAGGTAAGTCACCTACCAAAATTGAGCTCTGTAGATTAAAGGATAAAAAAGTTACAGGCATTTAAAGAAAAATAAATTTGGGTTTTCCTCAAAACGTCAAAGTCGCGATTTAAAACGTCAAAATTGGTAACATTTAGGCAATGAACCTAAAACTAATATGAGCTATGGAAGGAAAATCTCTCAAGAAGTCTGAAGTCTTAGTTTCAATCGTCATTGTCCTTCATTTTACTAAAATATTCCCAAAAAATTCATTTCAAATAGACCCTTTTTCTGATGCTTTGGCAGTAGTGTTGGCTATAGAGTTTATCGTTTAATGGTATATTATTTTTGTCGAATTTTCGTAAAAAAAACTTTAAAGCTCAATATATCCGTTATTATGCAAGATACGAAAAAAAATGTATACATTAATTATACGGTGTCTTGAGCTACATTTAAAAAATATTTCTACAATTACAGGTGACCCATAAGTCGTTGGTGATTCAATTTTTTTTTAATTGAACACGCCTTCCGTTATTGCATTTTTGCATTTTCCATCAAAATATAGTACATATTTGTAAAAAAATAAATTTGGGACGCAGCAAGTGCGTTATGGTAGCGAATTTTCATTAAATGCGTCAAATTTGAATAGCTCAATTTGTTATTAACTTATAAGGTTGACCAAGAAACCAGTTTTTTTCGGGAACACTTTAAGTTTACTTGAGGACATTTTCGTACATTTTCAAACAATAAAATTATTTTGCTGAAACATAGCACATTTTTTCTACTATATAGGTTATACTAGTAACCAAATTTGATGCCTGCTTTCTTAAAAAAACAACATATTTGCTATTAAAAACATTTTTTTAATCGAACGCGCCTTATATTATTGCATTTTTGCATTTTCCATCAAAATATAATACGTGTTTGTAAGAAAAGAAATTCAGGACGCAGCAAGTGCGTTATGGTAGTGAATTTTCATTCAATGCTTCAAAATTTGAATTGCTCAATTTGCTATTAACCTCCAAGCTACACCAAGAAACCAGTTTTTTCGGGAACACTTTATGTTTGCTTTCGGAAATTTTTCTACATTTTCAAACAATCAAGTTATTTTGATGAAACCAAATTTGATGCCTGCTTTCTTTAAAGAAAACATATTTGCTATTAAAACATTTCTATGAAAATTCACTACCATAACGCCCTTGCTGCGTCCCGCTCTTTTTTTTGTTTTATTTTATTCCTTTTAGAATGGATGTCATCTTATTCTAATTTTTTTTGGTCTCAGAAATTATCGGCCCTGACCTAAATATAATATTCAGTTTCTTTGTTCGTCTCAATTAGTCCACACACGCCAGCCGTGCGTCTTAAGTACTTCGATGTATGTTCTTTATACAGGATGATTCTTTACGAGTTCCTATTAGACGTTTTGGAGAAACTAGAATGATTTGGATTCTGAAAATTTGTAGTCTGAGGTTTTCCAATATGTCCAATTCGTCTAAAATATTTAAAACATCCTGCGACTTCTGATTATACAGGAAATGGACATTAACTCGCTTATCTAAAAAAACAGCCTGTATATAATTACAGATTCGGATAGAGCTGATCTTGTTAGTGAATTTTCTTTAAAAAAAATTACTAATGAGGAGATCCCGACATATGAATTTTGAAAACATTTCTTCAAATGAACGCTAATTAGGCCCCCTAGAACACATATCCGGGGTCAGTGGCTTGGATAAGTTCGTTATTCAAGAAAATCTGTAGAGGTTTTCACGGAAAATTTTGTATTTTCTTTAGAAAAAAATTCATATCTCCGGAAATTACAAAGTAAGGCAACTAATATTGGTACATCGTTTTATATTTACATAAGTAAATTACATACCGAAATTTAGCGCTGTAGGTCAAAAGACAAAAAAGTTATGGGCATTTAAAAAAAATGGGGATATTCTCAAAACGTGAAAGTGACAATTTAAAACGTCAAAATTCGCAACATTTAGGTAAAGAACTTGAATCTAATACGGGCTATGGAAAGAAAATGTGTCAAGAAGAATGCTTTACAAACCCTGAAGTCTTAGTTTCGACCGTCATTGTCCTTCATTTTACTCAAATGTTTCCAGAAAATCATTTTAAATAGACCCTTTCTCTGACGCTTGGCAGTAGTCTTAGCTATAGAGTTTATCGTTTAATGGTATATAACTTTTGTCGAATTTTCGTAAAAAATCAATAAAGCTCAATATATCTGTTATTATACCAGATGTGAAAAAATATTGTATACATTAATTATAAGGTGTCTTGAGCTACATCTTAAAAAATATTTCTACAATCACAGGCTGGCCCATAAGTCGTTGGTGCTACAAATTTTTTTTGTCGAAAACGCCTTATGTTTTTGCATTTTCCATCGAAATATAATGCATGTTTGTAAGTAATGAAATTCTGGACGCAGCAAGTGCGTTATGGTAGCGAATTTTGATTAAATGCTTCATATTTGAAAAGCTGAATTTGCTGTTAACCGATAAGGTTGACCCAGAAACGGATTTTTTCGGTTACACTTTAAGTTTACTTTCAGAAATTTTTGTACGTTTTCAAACAATAAAGTTATTTTGATGAAACATGGCACATTGTTTTGACTATATATGTTATACTGGTAATCAAATTTGATAACTGCTTTCTGAAGAAAAAAAAACACATATTTGGTATTAAAAACATTTTTATAAAAATTCACTACCATAACGCACTTGCTGCGTCCCGAAATTTTGATTCTTCCAATATACAGTTTTGCTACTTTGTATTAAGTGCTTCACGAGATATGGCCATTTTTATTGCAAAAATATGTCCCTTTCAATGCCCTGTATCTTATTAATTGATGCAAATTAGAAGTTCTTTGTTATGAGTAATTTTTTTCATTATTGTATATTTTAACTTAGTACACGCAATCTTCCAACACATTGATTGTTGTCTACAGGGTGATTAAAAACGCATACGCGCGGATATCTAATTTTTTTCAAATGGATCACTCTGTATATTATAATTCCATTGGCAAGATCTTTTACTACACTTTGAATTTTGTTAATCACTCCCGGCACTAGTTCGAAAGCTTCTAATACACGCCTTACGTGAGACAGCCTGTATATAAACATATAAAAAAATTAACGGACCTTGCTTTTGGGTTCCATTGATCCAAATTCGCGCTCATCTGAAGAAATTTTTTCAAAAGCTTTTCATCGTGACTTCTCTATTAACGAATTTTTCTTAATGAAAATTCGCTAAAAGGAACTGTATTAATTAGATTTCTTTTGCTATTGGACACTGAAAATGTTATATCGCGGCAATGAAGCGGATGAAAAGCTAAGAAAATCACCGGAAATTTTAATCTCAGAGACAAATTTTAGTATGAATTTCGCTATTGAGGCCAGTTATCCAATAAATAATTATAAATGCATGAATGGGGAGTTCTGATTGAAGATGAATGCAGTGAATTGATTTTTAATAGGATTTCGATCAATCCACGCAGTAGATTTATATTTAATTGGTGACTGATTTCAGTTTGGCCATGGAAAAGTTTGGAATATTGAATTGGAATGGAAAGTAAATGAGAGATTGGTTGGTAACGAAGTTGTTCGGTGCAGGTAACCTGAAAACTTCAAATACGCTAATGTAAAAGTATAAAGTTGGAGCACCGGAGGGCACATCTGCCCCGTATAGTTGCCAAACTTCGCTTTTAATTCACCTTTTTCTCTCTTTCCGTCACTGTATCCCACCCTCGAGGTTGTTTCTATGATTCATAAAAAGTCTGGACGCGGAAAGTGCGTTATGGAAGGGAATTTTCATAAAAATGTCTGTTTTTTTATTATTATTATTTTTATTTCAACAACACACCACGAGGGCTTACAGCCTAAATACTATTTTACCGTGGGTGTCGACAAGGAGGAAAGAGGCAACTTGTTAATTCTGGACTTGCAGTTTTGGAGGTTCGGGGGAGAAGGAAAAACTTGTGCCGGCAAGGAATTCCACAACTTAGAAGTCCTCGGGACCAAAGAGCGGGCATAACAAGATGTTCTGTGTCTGATGACCTGGACAGTAAAAGGGTGCATTCGCTCTGTTCCCCTGGTAGATCTGTTGGGGGCAGTAGGTGGAGGAACTATGGAAGAAAGCTCCTCTGAGCAGTGCCCGTGCAGATATCTATGAGAGAGAGAGAGAGAGAGAAAGAGATAGAGGTCACCAACAGCACGTCGGTGGTCAAGAGATGGCAGCTTTTGGGTGAGGGAAGGATCACCGATAAGACGTATAGCTGTCTTCTGAATGGAGTCCAGGATAGCGAGTGTATAATCGGCAGCAGCACCCCAGATATGGGAGCAGAATTCGAGGTTTGGTCTTATTTGTGAAGTATATAAGGTATAGATATTAGCTGGTAAAAATATTTGCAAGCCCGGAAGAGGAAACCTAATTTCTTAGCAGCCGCTTCTGCAATTGATGTGACATGTTGGTGCCAATTGAGATTTCGATCCACAGAGATGTCAACAAGTGAAAAGGACTCATTACTTTAAATAACTTGGTTGTTTATTGTGACACGTCTAGGGCTGGTGTATCTCTTATGAGAAAGAAAGCAAGACTGTAATTTGGTGAGGTTGAATTGTACAAGATTTATACTTCCCCAGTCTAATATTTTTTGGAGATCTACGGAGACAGAAGCCTCCATGAGTCTGCGATCCTCATCTAATTGGGCTAAAGAGACAGGCTTAGAATATTGTATATTTGAGTGGGGGGTGCTATCGTCCGCGTAATTGTGAACTGGGTTGGATGTGCTAGAGAGGAGGTCATTGATGTGGATAAGAAACAAAGTAGGGGCTAAAGCTGAACCTTGAATAACTTCTGCATTAATTGGATACAGTTTAGAGGAATGGCCATCCACGACAACAGAAATGCTCCGGTTGGGGAGGAAATTTGCTGTCCACATACAGTTTTGGTGGTAGGCCATAGGCCGGTAGTTTATTAGGCAGCGCTGCGTGCCAGACCTGGTCGAATGCTTTGGATATGTCTAGAGCGACAATCTGAAATTCACTGTGTAGTTCTATAGACTTGTTTCAAGAATATGTGACAAGGGAAATGAGGTCGGCAGATGATCTGCGCTGACGGAATCTATACTACCTGTCGTGGATAAGACTGTGCTTTTCAAGAAATTTTAGTAATTCGGTGTTTATATACTTTTTCATCACTTTAGAGACGACTGACAGGAGATAAATAGGCCTGTAGTCGCTAGGAAGCGCTTTGGATCCTTTCTTAGGGACGGGTTGTACTCAAGCAGTTTTAGTTACTAAGGAATATGCCTCTATTGTAAGATATCTGAAACAAACGAGTCAAGACAGAAGCAGGTTCTGGTGCGCATTTTTTGAGAACAATTTCTGGGATCTCGTCAAGGCCAGAGGCTCTCCTGGTGTTAAGTGAAGAGAACATCTTTCGTCCGTTTTGAAAATGATATCCGTCATTTTATGCGCGACATTGGGGACATTTGGTGGTTGAATATTTGGAGGTGGGTTAAGAGTAGAATTGCCGGCTAATAACGAGACAAAAAGTTGAGCCTTGCCCAGGGAGGTAGAAACAATTTCATCCTCTGAAACAAGAGGTGGGAACGTGCTCTTGTAGAAATTCTTCCCAATAGATTTAGCAAGAGTCCAAAAGGGTTTGCTGCCGCTGGAGCTTAAGAGTACTTTGTTTTTGATGTGGTTATTAAACGAGTTTTTTGCCTCAGAAAAAATGAGGACATAGCGGTTTCTTCCGTCCTTAAATGCTTGATGATTTTCTTGACTGGGATTGTGTAGAAGGTTTTTGTGAGCTTTGACCTTTTCAAGTCTGGCCTTGTCACAGAATTTAGAGAACCAGGACTTTTGAATGGCTGCAGAGGTTTTCTGTGTACGTGGAATAAATAATTCCATGCTTACACACCTCCATGCAATCTAAAGGAAGTAAGAAGCTAATACCCCGGGAAATTAAGGTGATTAGTAGCTGTTTTGGCACTGATTTGGGTTTCGGTGAGGAAGAGTAGTAGGGGCCTATTAGCCTGGAGGAAATGGTGGACGGAGTTAGGTTAGAATTTAGGCCACATATATTAGGGAGGGATATGTTAAATCTTGATGCCGACGCCTCGTGCACGTCCCTCTCCCCTAAATCCGAATGGAGGGGTATTTTATCTCCAGAATATTTTGTACAAGGAGGATCCATCACCACTTTTGTTTATAAGGGAAACCGACCCATGCACCAGAACCAGTAACGTCCGTTGGGACTTCACCGGTCCCTTGATGTAAGGGGCGGTACCTCCTCGGGCGTGAAAAAAATCCTTTACTATCACGTAAAGAAAAAGTCCACTACCACCTACATAACTGAGTACATAGTCTCATAACATTATGAACAGTTCTAAGAATTTCCAATAAAATCAAGTGAAAATAATTTTAAAAATATTAAAATTAACAAATATTTTAGTGTTTCTATTTCGTGATTCTGTATTTTTTTGGAAAAGGTCATTACATAACAATATCTGCAGTGATTATTCAAATTATACTGAAGAAATATGTGATGAGACGGAGACTATGAAAAATAATTTCTGTAGGTATTGTTTTTATATATTAGGAGCTATATGAATTATTATTATTATTAAGATGTGGTGACCTATTTTGTGACGGATCAAGTACATTGTAATGATGTCCTCTTAATATTGGGGTGTTCCGGTTCGTTTCCCAATGGTAGCAGTTTCTATCGCTATATGCTGGGTGTTTGTCCATTGTCTTTTCTATGTAACCTCCACGCGTACAAGTTGTTCAAAGCCACTGTACGAAAGGTGTAACCATTACGTTTCGTTACTGCTTCAACTATTCAAAATAAACGCGTAAGAGACTTAATTAAGAGCCGACATTCCAGTATCTGTAAGGAAATTCATGTTTTGATTTCAAAATTTCTTTTATGAAAAGTCGCTAAATCTTTAAGTACCGTAAACCCCTTTACTGCATTTCTAATTTGTACGTTACAATTCAATATATGTTTGCCATGGGAAACTACCTCGCATTATTACTGAACAAATATTTCCAGAAACGAAATAAGCATTTAAAATATTATTTATCTGTAAGTTTCCGACCGGTGATCTCACCCAAGAAAGACCGTTGAAAACGTTCCAAAGAATTGGTTGCAAAAACCTTCAACTGTGAACACGGGAGGTGCGACGTCGGAATTTCACCACCGATTGGAGGTCTAGTTTTATCTCATTCAAAGAATTGAGGCTAGATAGAGCTCGCGCACAGCCACCAACCGTCACAGTAAGAATTTTTGCGTGCAGCGACTAACAATTTGCAGAACTTGAGACATTAGCGAACACTGTCTGCTGAGCCTTCATAGAGTGAACACCGTCACTTTTCGGTGGCTATTAAATTATCTTAAAACGGGGTTGTAATGTTCTTTCTGTTATCTGTACCACCTGGTAATTATTGTCAGTGATTGTTCGAAGTGGTTCAAGTGATCTTCGAGTTTGATTAAACATCGTATTCAGCATAAAAACGCGAGCGAACTCGTGGTTCTTTGTTCTGAGCTGTTGACTTCTTGCCGTAATTATAAAGAATTTTTGGTTATTATCGAACCTTAAGTCAATTGGTAGTGAATTTTACTTAAGCAAACTCACGTTTTAATGGCGATTCACAAAATTTCCATCAAGCGAATTGAGAACATCGACATAGGTGTCAAATGGTCTTGTAGTATTGAAGCAATAACATCCACTGGCCCAATAATCGCTGTTGGGAAGTCCCAGTCCTTTTTCCCCAGTTTTTCCGCTCTTATTGGAGTCTGGAATCTGTGCCAGGCTCTCATGATTGATCCCACCTAGAAAGCATCTTCACCGGGTCATCATGTAACTTAATACCGGAAGACTGGTGAGTCTAAACAAATCTTTTCTCTGATTCAGCAGAATTTTCATGCCGAAATCTAACATCTGAAGTTTTAATAACCTGAACTTTCAAAATCACGTAATCAAGTTTGAGCTTATACAATGTCAGAGAGGTGCTGTCAGCAAAACTATATATTTCCTGTTTAACCTCTAAGATTTTGTCAATTTTTGTAAATTTAAATACACAGTTTTCATTATTTTCTTTTAAATTTTAATTAGCAAATTTTGTCTGTAAGATACCTAACCTATACATTCTCTTTAATATCTCTTAGTTTTTCATAATTAATATAGACATTTCACGTAGGAATCTAATAAATAGATTTTCTTTCTTTCTTTTTTGTTGGAGCCTCACTCAAAGAACTGGCCAGCTAATTCACTAGAATACCTAGCAATTGATTGACAAACGTCAAGTAATTTACCTAATCATTTGTGTTTATTTTTATTTTTGAGCGATACCCTAAGTAATTGACAGTAACATTTTAGTAATACACAATTATCTTTATCTTATTGTCTTGGCATATGTATGTACATGGTGATTCTTTATAATGTCGCCCCCCTTTAACTTTGTTATTTTAAGTGTCCCAAAAAAAATGAAAGTATGGTTATGTAAGTGGTAAAAAATACTTTTTTCTACGTATAAAAAATTTTTGAAAAAGGGTCAGTATACAGGGAAAACTAAAAAGTTCATTTTTTTTCAATGGATCGCCCTATATGTGAATTTATTTTTCGATTCCTCGTAAAATTCTAAGCATAATTTATATAACATACCGTATACTTAAAATGAATAGTTTTTGAAATATTCGCATTTGAAACGTTATCATCAAATATTTTATTAAACAAGCGTTACAAATCAAGAAGTCCTAGGATACCACGCTTTTAATTGAAAACAAATAACTGACAGTGACATTCATCAATATGCCGTACTCAGCCAGAGAAAGAAGAGTTACTTTAAGTTATTATATTAAAAATAATTTAAATTGTCGCGCTGCCATTAGAAATATGATAGAAGATAATCCCGGTATGTAAGTCCCAACTCGAAAAACGTTTACATCTATATATAGGAAGTTTCAAGAAACGTCAAATTTACAAAGGAGAAAAAGAACTGCTGTGAACGTAGATGAAATTGCAGAATTGAATATTTTACTTGCTATAGAAGAGAATCCAAACAATTCCATAAGAAACATTTCAAAAACATTACGAGCAACACAAGAAAATATTCAGCGAACTTCATACAGTAAAGTCGAAAGAAAATGGAATCTAAAGCCATATAAGATTAAACCCACTACAAAGCTTACCCAAATGCAAAAAGATGATCGGGTCCCATTTTGTCAACTGATTCTAGACAGAATAAACATAAGTAACAATTTTTTTTAACAATTATATGGACTAACGAGTCTACCCTTGCTACTAGTGGCCTGTTTAACCGAAAAAATATCAGACAATGGGCAAGAGAGAATCCACATTCTTATAGGGAATTTAAGTTCCAAGGGCGGCAATCTGTGAATGTGTGGTGTGGTATCCTGGGCGATGGAGTTATCGGTCCATATTTTTTTGATACTGTTTTAAATGGAGGCCGCTATTTAGATTTCTTGGAAAACGAGTTCGAAGAATATTTAGACGATTTGCCTTTAAATATATTACAAAATATAAATTTTCAACAGAATGAAGCACCCCCTCACAACATTCCTGCTGTGCTTAATTACCTAAATGAAAGGTTTCTTGAATGGATCCGAAGAAATGCGCCAAATAAATGGCCTGCAAACAGCCCAGATTTGACACCTATGGATGCGTTTCTTTGGGCTTATATAAAAAACCGTGGATACAACCACCAAATTGAAAACCTCGATCATCTTAAAGATTTATTACGGAATGAAATTATTAATTTGAATGAAAATAACCCATCATTCATAACAGATTCATTAGAGAAAATGCGAAGAACCCTTATACAATGTGTTGAAAAAAATGGAGGCCCGGTAGAGTATCTTTATATTTAATTAGAAACTGTTTTTGTTATATTATTTATTGTTAGATTTCTTGATTTGTCACAGTTGTTTTATTTTAATAAAATTTGTGATGATAACGTTTCAAATGCGAATATTTCAAAAACTATTCATTTTAAGTATACGGTATGTTATATAAATAATGCTTAGAATTTTACGAGGAATCGAAAAATAATTTCATATATAGGGTGATCTATTGAAAAAAAAATGAACTTTTTGGTTTTCTCTGTATACTGATCATTGTTCAAATTTTTTTTATACGCAGAAAAAAAGTATTTTTTAACACCTACACAACCATACTTTCAATTTTTTTGGGACACTTAAAATAACAAAGTTAAAGGGGGCGACATTATAAAGAATCACCCTGTACATTAATAATTTCTTGTTCTTGAAATTCTTGCTGTGTATTTGATTTCTATTTGTGTGCAATTAATGTTTATTTGAAATTTATCAATCTTTTATTTCATTATATTCGCTATTTCCAAATTTAATTTATATTAATAAATTCAATATTTTGTTACATTAACATGTCTGTTTAATTGAAGAGAAATTCCTCCCTAGTATCTACTTTTCTTTTGACGTCGGCGCAAACAATTATTTCTTACTAACTATTATCTAGATATCTAAATTTCAATGTAACCTGACACTAGCCTGGAGAGCCCACAAATATAGGACTCTCGGCAGTGCGAAGCAAACAAAGGAAGAGAATGTGAGTATCAAACTATATCCAGGTCTGTCAACCTCCTAAAAAGTGCTGCTAATCTTAATAAATTTGATAATCTGATAGATAGCTACTTTAGGGTAGGATGTTATAGGCAATTGTGACCTCACCATTGAGCAGATCTATATCCACCTGAGGTCAATCATCATATACCACGTTCTCTAAGTATTTGTTTGAAGGAGGTAACAAAGGATGCAATTCATGGGTGTCATTTATATATTTAATTTCGTTTATGTGGCAGCTATTGATGACTAAAATTTGTTAGCAATTCATTGAAAGAAAAAATGTATCTATTAATTTCGTTGGCAATATGCAAAAGATTTCCTTACAACTTCCCGGATACTAAACCTGCATTACAGAAGCCTAATAAACGGTTTCATACACGTGTTTGAAATTATGCGTTACAAGATTAACAACACGATCAGATAAAAGCCGAAATTACCGTCGTAAATTCCGGACTTGTCGCCAATATCATCACCAAAATGCCATAAATCAAATTTCAATTATACTGCACGAATCACCGCGGCCTTTTTTTGTGTGTGCCACCTCATCAAACGCGGACTCGCAGGTAGAGAATGGCTGAATTCTATACAGGAATAAGTTTGATCTGTAACAATGAACTGGAATGACCCACGAACATTTATCAAGCAAAAATGTACGAATTAAAACCGGATGGGTGACTTGCTAATTTTGATCCAGAGAAACACATAAAACATGCTTTCTGTTTTCAGGTTCCGCTGAAAACACGCTGAAAACAATTATTATGCAATTCGCACACATGGATGGACTCTATTCGTTTGCAGTTCACTGACTGCGCGTTTTTATACTACACTGCCCTGAAAAACTTTTGTCTCGTCAATACACGCTGATTTAGAAACATTACTTTTACAATGTAACTGTTTTTTTTTCGACTCTTTAGCTCTCTTTTAAACCAACACAAAAATGAAGCAGCAAAAAATAAACACGTGTATACAAAAAATTATTAATACCTGAAGTTTTATAATCACTCCAATACCACGCTTATCTAAAAAGTTTTAGTTCATAATGCAAGAATTGTGGCTAAACATGATATTGTTTAGAGAATAATACGGCCCTAATAGCAAATAGAGGATTACCCGGTCTAGTTTCACCTTAAAATGCTCAAAAATACCTTGAACTCAGTTCCACTAGCTTAGTTTTTTATTTTACAGTAATCTGATAGACTGTTGCCTTCTCGACAACACACTAATTTGAAGATTAAAGGTTAAAAATTGTGCTGCAAAATTAATAATAACTTCCACATAGCTGTCATAATCTACTCTCCCCGGGAAGGCATTCTTATGAAATGAATTTAGAGTCCAGACTTGATTACAAAGAAAATATTCGTATTCTTGTACACATTAACTTCTATAAACGTCTAGAACGTTATATTACTAGAGTTTTCACAAAAAAACGTCAATTTTTACCAAATCACCTCTCATTTATCCCCTACCCCTTAAAGCGATCTTACCCAAAAACAATTAGAAGTATTCCTTTATCGGGTGCTAACTATAAGATGATATCCCAAGCAACATTTAAAGTCAAATTGACGTAAAATCGCCCTACCAATAGGTCGGCGACCAAATCACCACAGGTCATTTTCAAGTAAAGTTTAAGTGTATATTACCAATCTGGGGAATAAAGTCAAAGTAATATGGATGTCGATAATAGGTCCAGCAAGGCGTTTCGACCAAGGCGTTTTAGTTATATTTAGGGCATTTTCATTCAACATTGGGCCAATGGACGTAATATATTGGTAAATATGTGCTATGCTTTACTTGAATCTGACATCTAAGCGCCGAGTGCTGTGACGTTCTTAACAACGAACTACGCATGTGACATTATTCGGTTCTGCAGGATCTGTGGTTATGTATATATAAACAAACAGTAGAGTAGTAGAGATATTGTCCATCTTTGTTAAAAAATGACGTCTTGAATGATCAAAGAACTTACTTCAAATATTTGCAACAATGATAAAGGTGATTCGTATTATATAAAGAAAAAAACCACTGCGGTTATGTTTTTTTCTGTTAACATGATGGTGGGACTTCGATAAAATTCGAGCGCCCGTGTAAAAGATAAAATTAGTGAAAATAAAAAATTATTCAAAATTCTTGAAATTCTGATTTTGGAGGATTGGTGATGTAAACAACACAAAACTATCTTGTCGTCATGGTATACAATCATTATTTAATGTTTTTTTCGAACTGAAATTTGATTACACTATATTCAACAAAATATTATTTTTCATTTTCGAATACAATCAAGATAAATACCGCAAAATTAATTTAATATGGCTGCCCTTCTAACATTATTGACCTGAAAGTTAATTTTGCCCTATTCTTTTACCTATAAGTCACAATTCCTAATGACAGGGCAAACTAACAAACTTTGAAGGCATTTTGTCCTATTATGGGAATTTCAACTATATGGTAAACGAATTTTGTTTGAATTTATTAGAAATGAAACATTTTCGTGTATAGAAATATATATTACTTATATCCGTGCACAGCGGAGAGACATATAGGAATGATTATACAGCGCTTTTGGTCTTTGATTCCATAATATATAAACATTAATAGAAAATAGAAACAAAAAAAAAACATAAACATGACAGCTGACCGTATTGCCAATACTTCACTCCATTTGGCATGAAAAGAGATGTATTATATTGAAGAGGGAAACGTGCTGATTTGATACCAGCATAGAATTGAAATTCAGTTTTACTTTCATATACCTAGTAGTAGTAGCCGATAAAGTTGTCATACTTTTTTAGGATTGAAAAATAAGTTCTTCATTTGATGTAAGCCACTTTGAATGATCAGCATCTTACACTATTTTTCTGTGAGCATTCTTTACTATATAATAGTTTATAGTATGTCTGTAAACTTTTATTGGTTTCAAAGGGGGTATTGTAACCCTATATTTGTTACTGGTGCACGCACATTAACAACAAGAATAAACTTTTATTGATAAAGTTTATCAACTGACACACCTTTAAGATTCACAAGTGTATTTCACTGCTCTACACTTTGAACTTTGAGGACAATTTTTATTTCAAGTCAGATTTTTGGGTATTTTCAACTTGAAGGTAGGCAATTTGACTTGGAAGACCATTTCTGCAGTAATTATGACTTTATAGCCGATCAGAAAGCCATTTTAGGTTAGCTCAGTGCCCAAAATATTTCCTGTGCTGTATTGCAATGAAATTGGTAATATATATGTAAGCTGGACTTCATAAGAAGACCTCCAATTTACTAGACCACAGAGACATATTGCAGGTTAATATTAGGTAATAAATTACCTTACAGTAGGTATTTCAGGTATCTGGGCTTGGTAGTGGATTTTCAGTCAAATTTAGAGCACACTTCGACCTAAAAATTACTAACTCTGGAATTGAAACACAAAAGTATATTCAAGTATATTTTATGAGTAAAATTAAACCAATTTTTTCCCAATTTAGTTACTTGTAAGTTACTGACTTTGGAGTAATTTTAATAGTCAAAAACAAGCTAGTTCAGAGCCGCATTTCCAAATTTGTAGTCATTATGACAATTAAGGCAACATTTTAGTTAATTATTACTAAATTACAACTTGGTTAGGTTATTTGGACTCGAGTGCTGGTTAACATGCCTTAATTTGTTGCTTGGGATCTCAATTCGTTCAACAGTTATTGGGCATACAAACAGCTAGACAGATGTACAGGCCGACAAAATTCTAAATTTCTGTCCGATATTCCACTTCCACACATTCAACCTCTAATTTAATTTCAGCACATAATACCAGATGTTTCATTAAATTGAAAGTATTCTAATAAACAAGCCCTAAAACGTTATACTACTGGAGTTTTAACAAAAAAATGTCAATTTTCAACAAATCATTCCCCATTTCTCCCCTACCGCTAAAGTGATTTTACCCAAAAATAATTTGAACCGTTCGTTTCTCCGGTTTTAGCTGTATACTGAATTTGAAGACGATATCTCAATTCGTTCTAAAGTTATCGTGGCTACAAGCAAACAGACATACAGACATACAGACTGACAGACCGACAGACCGGCAGACTGACGGACCGACAGACTGACAAACCGACAGACCACAGACCGATAGACCGACTACTTCTTCCTTAATTTTTCTAGTATGTGTTCTTCAGATAATCTTTGTCAGAAAATTATTATGTCTTCAATAAATTTTGTCCTGCTAATCTCATTTTCTTTCAGCAAACGTCTTTCTCCTCAAGTCTCTCCTAGCATGCTTTTATTCGTCTCTCTATCAGTGTACCGTTTTTCTAAAATCCCTTATTGTCACATTTTAAAAGCCTATATTCTCTTCATGTCGTGCTAATTCAGTGTCCAACTTTCAGCCCTATACATTCATTGCAACACCCCCTACGTATGACTTGACTTCATCAGATCCAAGTTAAAATGGCTATGAGTGAACAGCGGGCTTTAACTATTGAATTAGTGAACTACTTATAACATTTTGTATTATTTGGAGCTGTCGTGACAACATACTACTTGGTTCCGCAGCGAGATGGCGACTCCTGTCTTACATCTTTGTGCTGTGAGGCTGGTTACCATAGCTCGATTAGTCACAGCAATTAGTGTACCATACTGTCGAGCTCTAACCACCAAATCACCCCCCTCCCCATTCATCCCCTACCCCTTAAAGAGAGTTTACCCAAAAACAATCAGAACCATTCGTTTCTCGAGTACTGTATACCAAATTTGAAGACGATATCTCAATTCGTTCTAAAGTTATCGTGGCAACAAACGGACATACATACAGACCGACAAACAGACAAAAAAATTTCGTTCCCAATCATGTTTTCTATATGTTTTAATGTTTTATACGACGTTATGTTTTTATTTTTGTCGTCGATACGATACTTACACACGTTGTGACGATGTGGAAGTGAAAGAAAACAAAAATGGTTGAAATTTTGTTGAGCAGTATATATTAATAAGAGAAAGAAATGTGCCAGCAACAACATCATTTTCATGCAGACAGTTGGAATGTCAGACCATGAAAAAATGCGGATGACGAGACGCAGATCTCGTAAATCTGACAAGGAATATTCATATTTTTCTTATAAGTGTTTCAATATTTGTCTTCCATTATATTTGGCATTCAGTTGACGGAAAAGTAGATTACTTTTACTTAAAATGAACATTGCAGCAGCAGGTGATGCTACATGTGTAAGCAGAAAAAGAATATTTTCCTTCTCGCAAAGTTTGATGACCTAAAGAATTATGTGTTCCAACCGTGGTAGTATCAAATTCTATTATTAGCATGCAATAAAAATATGCCAGATTTATGCTAATTTCATTATTTTAACACATAGTGTGGTGTTTTGTCGCCCACGATGATAATTCATATTTCCTGTTTATTCTAGAAAAAGTATTCAGTAAGTATCCGCTCTGCTTACATTAAACGACTGATAACACTAATTTTCTTGTGATAAAGCTTCAAAGGTATGTAGTCTGTCATATCTGCATTCTCTTGTTTTATTTTTAAAGAAAACTTGCTTAGTTTTCTTTGTTGCATAGTGTGTTGGTAAGTTCAAAATTTGATTGTCTATATATATATATAATATATATATATATATATATATATATATATATATATATATATATATATATATATATATATATATATATATATGGCTAGAGCTTTTAATAGGTATTACAGAGATGTTGGAGAGAATCTTGCAGCGAATATCCCCAAACAAGACATTTTGGAGAGTGGCCCCACTATTAGAAACAGTATGTACCTCGACGAAATCGAAGAAAGTGAAGTGAAACAAAAAATATTAGAATTAAAAGAAAATAAATCGCCAGGTAATGATGGAGTGGAGGCCAAGACATTGAAAACAATTTGTAATCAAATATCCGGAGCTCTTACGTATTTGTTTAATAGGTGCTTACTTGAGGGAACGTTTCCAAGGGTGTTTAAGGTGGGTGTTATTTTTCCTATCTTTAAGAAAGGTAATCCAATGGAAATTATGAATTACAGACCTATAACAACAATTTCTAATATCGCCAAAATATTTGAAAAAATCTTGAAATCCAGAATGATGTCTTTTATTAAAACTTATGGGGTGCTATTCAGTCGCCAGTTTGGTTTCTGTGAGGGTTGTTCTACGGAGGATGCTATAGCTTTTCTTACGAAAAAACTTTATGAAAGTCTAGATAAGAACCAACCAACCTTATGTGTGTTCCTGGACCTTGCAAAAGCATTCGATACGGTATCCCACCAGAAATTACTGGAAAAATTATATAAAAGCGGCTTTCGGGGAAGCGTATACAGCTTACTCAAGAGTTATGTTAGCGATAGAAAACAGTGCGTAAAGGTGAATGGTTATTTGAGCAGCTACGAAAGTGTTAAGTGTGGGATTCCGCAGGGTACAGTGTTGGGTCCCATACTGTTTAACATATATATGAATGACTTATTACACTTGCCTACGGCAGGGGAAATTGTCAGTTATGCTGACGACACAGCTATTATATGCACTGCATCAGACTAGAAATCCCTGAAACAAAGAGCAGATGAGAGCCTCAGATTCTTGAAGGCTTGGTTTGACCACAATATGTTGACAATAAACTGGAACAAGACAAAGTATGTACCATTTACATCGTATGCCAGTGGTTTGCCAAATCTGGGTAATTTAAACATCGGCAACAGTCCAGTAGCTGAAGCAAAGAATATGTTATATCTGGGATTAAACATAGACTGTCATCTGAGATGGGATATACATACGAGTCAAATTGTTAGGAAGTTGAGAAGCTTTCTGTTTAGATTTAGAAAACTGAAACAATTCATGGAGGAAACTCACCTCAGAACTGTATACCTTGCCCTCATTCAATCCCAACTGATTTATGGATTGCTCGCTTGGGGCAGCGCTTCAGAAATATATTTGAGAAAGGTGGGAACCACACAGAGATGGATACTAAAGATTATATGTGGAAAAAATATGACTTACCATAGCGATCTGCTCTATTCTGAGAACAAAGTAATGGATATCCATAAGTTGTACTGCTGTGCAATTTTATTGTACACACACAGAGAGAAGAACACCATAAGTTTCCTGGAGCACACCTACCAAACACGGTTTAAAAATGTGGTAACTGTAAAACAGAGAGCGAATAAAAGGATTGGCCGAAAAAACTTTGTTTATATTGGTTTGAAAGCATACGATGTGTTGCCACTGGATATAAGACAAGTGCATTCATATAGATTGTTTAGGAACAGGGTACAGTCCTGGCTACTTGAAACTCCGAGAGATGTTATCTACAGACTGGTTAATTTAGGTTAAGATTTTGGAGATGTAGTGAATCCAATCCTGTGTTTTAAAATCGGATGTAGTTTTTTTTAATGTGTGTTTGTGTTTTACTTGTATTATATATTGGCTGCTTAACTTACAGAGATTTTTTATGGTTTTGACTATTGTTTTACCCCTGCATATATTTCGTGATCGCATTCGTATGGTGTTTTATAGCATTATTTTTGTTGTTTTTATATATTCTCGCTTGTTTTTAGTACAGCTGTACATGGTTTTGGAATTTTGGTGTTGTTTGGGGAGTACTGGATTGGGGGGTGGTTTTGTGTTAGCGGGAGAAAGGGATGAGAGGGAGGAATGTGACTGTTGTTGTCGGATGCAATTGTTTTTTTTTCTTTCTCTCTTGTGTGCGCATTGTGTCTGGGGTGTCCTCATTGACAAGCTATTTTGCTTCTATCGGGGCATGCTGTGTGGAAGAGAGAAGGGAAGGAGGGAAAAAATGTGTGGTATTTTAGTGATCTAAATTGTTGGGCACATATGCTGGAAATCGGTTTTAATAATATGTGGCTTGGTTTTGTTTTTTTTTTTCAGTTGAATTGTTCGCAATTGTTTTGGATTATGTGCACTAGGTATTTTTGAGAAAGAAATTATATTGCTAGTATCACCAACAAGTCTCTGACTTAGGTGATTATTATCTTATTGAACAATTAGCTCTAATGTATTTTATAAGTTATTTGTAGTAAAAAAAATATGTCTATATTGTTCAATAAACTATTATATATATATATATATATATATATATATATATATATATATATATATATATATATATATATATAGAGAGAGAGAGAGAGAGAGAGAGAGGGTGGCGCATTGAAAACGAAACAGACCGATTTACGTCCACAGAAAGTTTTTTAAGAAACGCTGAAACACGTCAATTTTAATATTGAGGGGGGCATGTTTTGACATAAAACGCACCTTTGTCACATCAACTCCTTAAGGGTGCTGATCACAACCCTTATATTTTAAATAGGGAACATGGGTCGAGTGTTACATCATTTGAAAGCTCTTTCTTTTCTGGATTCAGCACACTATTTTTTTAAAGTTTTATCAACTTGTTTAAAAATTATTCACAGTTGAAGATGCAAAAACGCATATCACTCATTCCGATAAGAAATGTGCTGATAGTCAATGTTTTGTTGGTTTGTAAACAAAGAATTGACTATCAGAACATTTCTTATCGGAATAAGAGAAATGCGGTTTATTATTTCAGTTTATCGGTCGGTTTGATACTTAATAGTACTACCGAAAATTAATTTCACAATGGTGTATTCTGTAGAAGAAAGAGTTGAAATAATTACTCTTTTTTTCAAAAATGATGACTGTACCAACCGCACCGCAAATTTGTTTAATGAACGACATCCGAACAGACATGTTAACAGAAAATACATTTTGGAGTTAGTTGCAAAGTTTAGACAAAATGGTTCAGTAGCCCACAAAAAACTAGATCCTGAACGTGAATTTCAGGTTAGAAATGAGACTACTGTGGTTAAAGTTTTAGGACAAATTGCTGTAGTCCAAACTTTGAACACGACAAAATTCGCCACTGTTTCAAACATCAAAAGAAGAACTATTCAGCGAATATTAAAGCAATATAAATTTCACCCGTATAAAATTCATCTTGTACAACAACTGAATGAAGACGATTTTGACCGGCGGCTGGAGTTTTGTGAAGTTATGGCTCCACGAATAGCTGATAAGGGGAACTTTCTGTTAAATATCTGTTTTTAGACGAGTATACGTTTTTATTAAACTCTACAATCAATCGTCATAATTGTCGTTATTGGGCAGATAATAATCCAAGAAAATTTCACTCAAACTCCACAGAAATTGAATCTCTGGACTGCAATTTTTAGAGACCGTTTCAATCGGACCATTTTTCTTGATGGCAATTTGAGTGGCGAAACGTATTTGGAGTTACTAGAAGATATCGTTTACCCTCTACTAATTAACATTGTTGAAAATGATGATCGCTATCAAGAAAATCAATTAGTGTTTCAACAAGATTGAGCTCCTCCGCATTTTTCACAACGTGTTAGCGAGTTTTTGAACAGAGAGTTTCCAGAGCAATGGATTGGGCGTAGAGGTGCTATTGAGTGGCCCCCTAGAACACCGGATTTAACTCCTTTAGACTACTTTCTATGGGGCCATTTAAAGGGTACAATTTTCGCAACAGAACCGGAGTCTCTGGAAGAGTTACGACGACTCAATGTTGAAGAATGCCGTCTAATAACACCACAAATGCTCCAGAATGTCAGAGCTCGTTTTGAACAGAATTTGTACTTTTGTAGGGAAGCTGGGGTTTAACAATTTGAACACTTACTTAATTTTTTTTTATTTTTTAATTTCAACAACACACCACGAGGGCTTACAGCCAAAATACTATCGTACCGTGGGTGTCGACAAGGAGGAAAGAGGCAACCTGTTAATTCTGGACTTGAAGGTTTGGAGGTTCGGGGGAGAAGGAAAAACATGTGCCGGCAAGGAATTCCACAACTTGGAAGTCCTAGGGACAAAAGAGCGGGCATAACAAGATGTTATATGTCTGGTGACCTGGGCAGTAAAAGGGTGCATTCGCTCTGTTCCCCTGGTAGATCTGTTGGGGGCAGCAGGTGGAGGAACTATGGAAGAAAGCTCCTCTGAGCAGTGCTCATGCACATATCTATAAAAGAGAGAGGGGTCACCAACGGCACGTCGGTGGGCAAGGGATGGCAGTCTTTGGGTAAGGGTAGGGTCACCGATGAGACGTATAGCTCTCTTTTGAATGGAGTCCAGGATAGCGAGTGTAGAAGCGGCAGCAGCACCCCAGCTGTGGGAGCAGTATTCGAGGTTTGGTCTTATTTGTAAAGTATATAAAGTATAGAGATTAGCTGGTGAAAAATATTTGCGAGCCCGGAAGAGGAAACTTAATTTCTTAGCCGCCGCTTCTGCAATTGATGTGACATGTTGGTGCCAATTGAGATTTCGATCCACAGAGATGCCAACAAGTGAAAAGGACTCTTTACTTTGAATAACTTGGTTGTTTATTGTGATGGGTCTAGGGCTGGTGTATCTCTTATGAGAAAGAAGGCAAGACTGTGATTTGGTAGTGTTGAATTGTACAAGATTTCTACTTCCCCAGTCTAATATTTTTTGGAGATCTGCGGAGATAGAACCCTCCATGAGTCTGCGATCCTCATCTAGTTGGGCTAAAGAGACAGGCTTAGTGTATTGTATATTGGAGTGGAGGGTGCTGTCGTCCGCGTAACTGTGAACTGGTTTGGATGTGCTAGATAGGAGGTCATTGATGTGGAGAAGAAACAAAGTAGGGGCTAAAGCTGAACCTTGAGGAACTCCTGCATTATTTGGATACAGTTTAGAGGAATGGCCATCCACGACAACAGAAATGCTCCGGTTGGAGAGAAAATTTGCTGTCCACGTACAGAGTTTTGGTGGTAGGCCATAGGCCGGTAGTTTATTAAGTAGCGCTGCGTACCAGACCTGGTCGAATGCTTTGGATATGTCTAGAGCGACAATCTTGGATTCACCGTGTAGTTCCATAGACTTGTTCCAAGAATGGGTGACAAAGGAAAGGAGGTCGGCAGTTGATCTGCGCTGACGGAATCCATACTGCCTGCCGTGGATTAGACTGTGTTTTTCAAGAAATTTTAGTAATTCGGTGTTTATATACTTTTCCATCACTTTAGAGATGACTGAAAGGAGAGAAATAGGCCTGTAGTTGCTAGGAACCGCTTTCGATCCTTTCTTGGGGACGGGTTGTACTCGAGCAGTTTTCCAGTTACTAGGGAATATGCCTCTATTGTAAGATGTCTGAAACAGACGAGTCAAGACAGGAGCAAGTTCTGGTGCGCATTTTTTGAGAACAATTGCTGGGATCTCGTCAAGGCCAGAGGCTTTCCTGGTATTAAGAGAAGAGAGCATCTGTCGTACTTTTCTAGTTTTGAAAATGATATCCGCTATTTTATGCGCGACATTGGGGACTGTTGGTGGTTGAACATTCGGAGGTGGGTTGAGAGTAGAATTGCCGGCGAACAACGAGGCAAAAAGTTCAGCCTTGCCCAGGGCGGTAAAAACAATTTCATCCCCTGAGACAAGAGGTGGGAACGTGCTCTTGCAGAAATTATTCCCAATAGATTTAGCAAGAGTCCAGAAGGGTTTACTGCCGTTGGAGCTTGAGAGGACTTTGTTTTTGATGTGGTTATTAAACGAGTTTTTTGCCTCAGAAAGAATGCGGACATAGCGGTTTCTTGCGTCGTTAAATGCTTGACGGTTTTCTTGACTGGGATTGTGTAGAAGCTTTTTGTGCGCTTTGACCTTTTCAAGTCTGGCCTTGTCACAGGATTTAGAGAACCAGGGCTTTTGAGTGGCTGCAGAGGTTTTCTGTGTACATGGAATAAATAATTCCATGCCAGCTTGGATAATTTCGGTGACGTTTTGTGAGATATCAGAGGGGTCAGGATGAGAGAAGCAGACAGACGCCCATGGAAAGGAGGAAAAGTAATCTCGCATTTCGTCCCAGTTCGCGGAGTTGTAGTGCCAAACGATACGTGGGTGTGATGACCGTGTGACCTCGGATTGCATTGCGCAGGAAGCAGTGACCATGACGTGGTCTGAGCGACCCAGGGGGGCGGTGACTGATATCTTATAGCAGTCAGGCTTTGTAGTAAGAAAGAGATCCAAGGGATTTGAGCTGTGTGTTGGGATGCGAGGAAAGTAAGTAGGTTTCTGAACCATATTGGCTAAAGAATTGCTTACTGCAAAGGCCTCCGCTGCTCTTCCTTGTGGATCGGTTTTTGAAGATCCTAGCTATTCCTTACTATGTACATTGAAGTCACCAAGAATAGTGACCTCGGAGGAAGGATATTCAGAAATCAGATGGTCGGTTTTTTCAGAAAGGTAGTCAAAGAGCTGGACAAAGTTGTTGTCAGAAGGTGACCGGTAAATGCAACAGATGAATTTAGTTGCAGCCCTGAGAGAGAGTTTTATCCATAGTATGTCTTTTCTTCCACCTTCTAAATTGGGGAGTCTGGTGCAGGGTAGATTGCTACGGAAGTACGCGCACACGCCTCCATGCAATCTAAAAGAAGTAAGGAGCTCATACCCCAGGAAATTAAGGTGATTAGTGGCTGTTTTGGCACTGATTTCAGTTTCGGTCAAGAAGAGGAGTTGGGGCCTATTAGCCTGCAGGAAATGGTGGACGGAGTTCAGGTTAGAATTTAGGTCACATATATTCGAGAAGGATATTGTTAATCTTAACTGAATAAACATCTTAGAACGTTTGGTTTAGTTTTTTAGTTTTTTAACGAAAAATTGACTAATTAGTGCATTTCTTATCAATTTAGTTTGAGTAATTAAAGTTTCAAATTAAAAAAGAGCCGAGTTATCAAAATTTGACTTAAGTGTAGCATATCAAACTTTATCAGATTATAACTTTAGCTTTCACAAATTTTTCAGTAATCCATTAACCAAAGAGATCAAATTTGATCCAAGTGTGCTTGCATTCTATGATTACACATGAAATCCAAAAGGCAAACTAGATTTTAGATAATATACAGTTTTATAATTTGGTTATCCAAACACCATAAAAAGTTTCAGAAATTATTACTTTTTTAATTCTAAATGCAATTATGGTCATGAGGCATACTGTAGATAAGATAGTACAAAGCCATTTGATCAGGCAACTTCAACATTGACATCGCTTCTTGCAAGAACGATAACGTATTCAATTTTGATTACTCAAAAATTAAATAACAATGTTCCTCGCACTTTGGACGAACCCCGGTTGGAACGCCTCTGTGAGATCTCTGACGCTGACGCTGATGACAATGGTCGTCACATAAATGGCAAACGTAAACAAACAAACACACATACAATATAATGACAATATAGTTATACCTACCTGTAGACAATGCCTTTGTTATGAAGGAACTTCAGCCCTGACACGATCTCGGCGCCATAGAACCTCGCTCTGTCCTCGGAAAACCTCCCCGACTGCTGGATGTGAAACATCAGATCGCCTCCATTCAGGTATTCCATCACGAAGAACAGATGCGACTGTTAACAAATAAACAACACCCACTTGACACATTTCCTTTACTTACTGCCCTTTTCGACGCCTACAATCTAACTTAATGTCTATATGTACACTAATTTGATTAAACAATGTGTATTGTAATATGAACGTATTCGTAAGAACGTTGAAAAAAAAATACAAAAAGTAATTTAAAGATAATGTAAGGAATTATGTCCTAAAAATCTCGTTATACATAATGTCAAAGATAACATGTTTTCTTTAACTTAAAGAAGTATAGACGCAGAGAAGTAGTAGCTAACAGTGAACAAATTAAAACATATATGAACAAAGGATGGTCAAATCAAGCTTATTAACAAAAAGGAAGACTACAAAATAAACCAAGCAGAAAAAGTAGAGTTATAAAAAATAACGATGGAAATTTATTACTATAGAAAAGAGAGATATTGCCCAACGCTGGAAAGCCTATCTGAAAGAATTGTATCACGGAGAAGAAGGGGTACTAAGAGAGATAAACACGAAATATCTGGTCCGGTCCATTTTTTATTTATTTATTTACGAAATATAATTACATTTATTGTGATAAATTTAGTTCATGCTTTGTTATTACTACACAATACGATAGTATCTTAACAGTCACTCAGGCAGTCCCCAGGACTGGTATAAAGAGAAACTGATAACTTATAGATATTAGCAGCCGACTTTTAGTGAATTCTTTTTTTTTATATTTCAACAACACACCACGAGGGCTTACAGCCTAAATACTACCGTACCGTGGGTGTCGACAAGAAGGAAAGAGGCAACTTGTTAATTCTGGACTTGAAGGTTTGGAGGTTCGGAGGAGAAGGAAAAACATTTGCCGGCAAGGAATTCCACAACTTGGAAGTCCTCGGGACAAAAGAGCGCGCATAACAAGATGTTCTATGTATGGTGACCTGGACAGTAAAAGGGTGCATTCGCTCTGTTCCCTTGGTAGATCTGTTGAGGGCAGCAGGTGAAGGAACTATGGAAGAAAGCTCCTCTGAGCAGTGCCCGCGCATATATCTATAAAAGAGAGAGAGAGAGAGAGAGAGAGAGAGAGAGAGAGAGAGAGAGGTCACCAACGGCACGTCGGTGGGCAAGGGATGGCAGCCTTTGGGTGAGTATAGGCTCACCGATGAGACGTATCTTCTCTCTTCTGAATGGAGTCCAGGATAGCGAGTGTAGAAGCGGCAGCGGCACCCCAGATGTGGGACCAGTATTCGAGGTTGTCCTTACTTGTGAAGTATATAAGGTATAGAGATTAGCTGGTGAAAAGTCCACACAGACAGAATCTTCCATGAGTCTGCGATCCTCATCTAACTGAGCTAAAGAGGCTTAAAATATTGTATATTTGAGTGGAGGGTGCTGTCATCCGCGTAACTGTGAATTGGGTTGGATCTGCTAGAGAAGAGGTTTTGGTGTGGAGAAGAAACAAAGTAGGGGCTAAAGCTGAACCTTGAGGGACTTCTGCATTCATTGGATACAGTTTAGAGGAATGGCCATCCACGACAAGAGAAATGATCCGGTTGGAGGGGAAATTTGCTGCCCAGGTACAGAGTTTGGTGGTAAGCCTTAGGCCGGAAGTTTATAAAGCAGCCCTGAGAGCCAGACCTGGTCGAATTCTTTGGACATGTCTAGGGCGACAATCTGGGATTCACTGTGTAGTTCCATAGACTTGTTCTAAGAATGGGTGTTTTATGTATTCTTGTAGTACTTCTTGTTTTCCACTGGAGTATAGTAAAATCGTGTCGTCTGTAAACATGGTATAATAAGCTTTCAATAATTCCGTCTCCACTGTTTGTACGTATAGTTTATATAACACTGGTCCAAGAACAGATCCTTGAGGTATGCCAATATTGATGTTTTTCGTACTGCTTTTGGTTTCCTCAATTCGAGTTATAGTGGATCTATTTTCCAGATAGCTTTTTAGTGAATTTTTATTTTAAAAAGTTCACTAATAGAGAAGTATCGCTGGTGAGACTTTGCAAAAAAAATTTCAAATGAACGCGAACTAGCACCCCTACAACCCATATCCGGGGTCAGTTTCAATTTTTATATGTTCATATATATATATATATATATATATATATATATATATATATATATATATATATATATATATATATATATATATATATATATATATATATATATATGAGTGTGTGTGTGTTTGTGTAACTCAAAAATATATTAACCGATTTTGATGAAACTCAGGAAGAATCTTCGTTTTATTAGTGGCTTGCATGAGTTCATTAGCCAGAAAAATCGGACAAGGCAGTCCTGGAAAATGTTAAGTTTTCTTTTGAATAAAAAATTTTTATCTCCGAAAAGCACAAAGCTATTTTCATAAAATTTGGTGAATATATTTCCTTGTAAAAGACCTTACTACGTACTAAAATTAACTTTCTAGGTTTATACAAAATTGAGGTATTCAAATTTGAAGCATTTAATTAAAATTCGCTACCATAACGCCCTTCCTGCATTCCGAACTTTTTATTAATTAATTGAAGCTGCCTCTGATGCCCACTTTTGTATGATGTTCAATAAAATACCGTGATTTACTGTGTCAAAGGCTTTTTTGGTTCCTCAAAACCTACAACCGCATATTTACCTTCATCAGGGTTATATATGTATTGCATAACTTCAATGACAGTGACTTGAGTGCTACTATTTTCTTGGAACCCAAACGGCTTTGCGTCTTATCTGCAGGTTCGTGTTATGAAGCCAGGTATTCTTTGTTTTAGGAGTTATTCAAATATTTTCGAAAAAAATACTGGTAAGTGCACTTGGTCTGTAGTTTGCTGCATCATCTCGACTACCGGTCTTATAAACCGCACAAAGGATTGCGGTTTTATACTCATCAGCGAAAATGCCACCTTCTATACTGTTATTGATTAATTTCGCTATAGTAGGAGCTATTACGTCCTCCATTTGCTTCAAGTCTTGTGCAGTTATTCCATCTTTACCAGGCGCCGCATGCTTTAAATTCCTTATCTTCATTAGTACAGTAAATAACCGCATTCAACCACTACATTTTTGTATGGACAAACGTAAACTAGACTTTTTTTAAGCTTTAGAAGTCAAAAAGCACACACGTGTATGAAATCACGTGAAGATCACGGCAGGCTTTTACAAAGGTGAAGTCACAAAGGAGACGGTATTTGCGGATAAGAAGTTTGTCGAAAATTTTGGTATAAGATAAAAGGTACCATACAGTAAAGGTGTCACCGACAAAAACAGCCAAATCTTTAGAACCCATAATATCAAAACCGTATTGACAACAGAGCACAAACTGTCAAATCTGATAGCAACTCCCAATGATACGATTCCAAACGAATCCCACGGAGTTTACGAAATTCCTTGTTCCGGCTGTTCCCGAACTTATGTAGGACGGACAAATAAACGCATCCACAATAGAATATATGAACATTCCCTCGCAGTTAGAAAATCCGACCCCTCATCGGCGCTGGCCATGCATCATATTCATACAGGACACAAAATAAACTTCGATAATGCCAAAACAATAGCACCGGTTTACAACTTCAGAACCAGAATTACCCGCGAAGCAATCGAGATCGAAAAACGTCCCGATTGTTTAAATAAAAGAGATAATGGTCTTCGCCTTTCGATTATTTGGAAACCTTATATATCTTCGTTAAAAACGCACAAAAAGAAAATCTCAACTCCCCATTATCTGTCTCAACAAATGCCGGTAATCCTCTTAATCCTTTAAGTACCGTGACCAAATCCTCTGGCTTGATTGACCGTGTCCCGACTACTTTCACTAATAACGAAGCAAGTAGACGGAACGATACATACAATACAAGACTTGCAAAGAACTGTCAGATCCCTCTGAGGCCTAGGGTTGTAAACACTGAGACCTTGAAGACGATCTCCAGCAAGATTTGGGGAGTAGGCAGATTGAGGCCCCGTAATCGAGCTACAACAACCCAACCCACCTTTGTCCACCCCTCTAAGGAGTAGGCAGATTGAGGCCTTAGAGTGTCCTTATATAATTCCTTTACCTCTTGAAAATGGCACCAAAACAGGAGCCGAAACGTCGAGTTTTGATAAATTCTGGACGCGGTTCAACGCGAAAACCAAGTATATCTCATATATATATATATATATATATATATATATATATATATATATATATATATATATATATATATATATATATATATATATATATATATATATATATATATATATATATAACGGACCTTGGTTTCGAGTTCTAGGGATCCAAATTCGCGTTCATCTGAAGAAACGTTTTCGAAAGCTTTCCATCGTAACGTCTCTACTAGCGAATTTTTCCGAATGAAAATTCGCTCATAAGAGAAAACGAAAACAAATGGGAAATCAAAGTGAAAGTATGGACGTAAAATTATTTGTAAAGGATGTCCTTGCCAATCTACTTATTTTTTTAAAGTTCGGTACTTACTACAGCACTGAATTTATGAAAGCCTGTGGTGAATAGAAGAGTAGATGCATCTTCTAAAGCCATCTGATATTCTTTGTACATACATTTTAATCAAATCAGTGTAAACTTACGGCTAAATAATCATGTATTGTCAGAGGTGTTCGGAGAGGTGGAGGAATGGCAAGAGAATTAAGTTAACTATGGGAGTTTAGGGAGTTAAACTCGCGACCTTCTCTTGTTATTCCTCGTTGTTTCCTTTCAAAGGCAAATCGACTTTTCCTACGTTTCTTGTTCCACGATGTGAACGCGATCTTAACAGAGTTTCCTTTACACTCGATAATTACTGTGAAAATTTATTTGCCGTGTTGTAGCTGATTCGGAATGAGGGAGAGCGCGAGGAGGTAGTGATAACATTGAAAGTGTGGGTATTATTCTAACACATAAAATAATAAAACTTTTCTTTCGCGATCAACGTTTCTGGAATGCTGAATTATATCTCGGCAAGTCTGCTACTAATATTATAATCTCTGATTAAGGTTCGGATTTATTCTGAAATAAATTGTGGGGAAAGCTGTTAACTTCGTTTTAGATATTCCCCAATTTATGATCTGCCTGAGGAACTGGGGGAGTGATATCTGCTAATCCAGTCGGTCGTTAATTAAATAAACAAAAACTGGTACGAGGCATTTATAAATAGATTTTCCTTTTCTTGTAAATTACGTAGTAAAATAATTAATTACAGCATCATGTATGATTTCACTTTAACATGGCCTATTTCCGCGACTACGGTCGATCACGGACTGTAATGAACAGTTCCACCTTGCCAACCTAGCAACACTTTTTTTTTATAAGCAGCGTAGGGATCTTTTACGTGCCGAAGTATGTATATTTCGCGAAGATAATGTTGCTCAGACAATTTATAAGAATTCTAACAGAAATTCTCTTGGGTGTTTCCCAAAAATTGTAGAACGTGGTATCTACAAGTTAATTTGTGTTTAATAAAAATTGCTCAGTGATTACAATTCAATATGCTGCAACCTCGGTGACCCAGTTATGCCTCTGAAACTAAGGATTGTTGGTTGGATTTTCAGTAGAAACGTCATATTATTTTTCAAGATTTAACATATCCTTCTCGAATATATGTGGCCTAAATTCTAACCTGAACCCCGTCCAGCATTTCCCCCAGGCTAATAATAGGCCCCAAATCATCTTCCTCACCGAAACCCAAATCAGTGACAAAACAGCCACTAATCACCTTAATTTCATGGGGTATGAGCCCCTTACTTCTTTAGATTGCATGGAGGTGTGTGCGTATACGTCCGTAGCAATCTACCCTGCACCAAACTCCCCAATTTAGAAGCTGGAAGAAAATGCATACTTTGGATGAAACTCTCTCAGGGCTGCAACTAAATTCATTTACCGGTCGCCTTCTGACAACAACTTTGTACAGCTCTTCGATTACCTTTCTGAAAAAACCGACCATCTGATTTCTGAATATCCAACCTCCGAGGTCACTATTCTTGGTGACTTCAATATACATAATAAGTAATGCCTAGGATCTTTAAAAATCGATCCAGAAGGGAGAGCAGCGGATGCCTTTGCAGTCAACAATTCTTTGGCCAAAATGGTTCAGCAACCTACTTACTTTCCTCGCATCCCAACACACAGCTCTAATCCATCGTATCTCCTTCTTACCACAAAACCTGAATGCTATAAAACTTTAGTCACGCCTCCCTTGGTCGCTCAGACCACGGCATGGTCACTGCTTCTTGCGCAATGCAACCCGAGGTCACACAGTCATCACACCCTCGTATCGTTTGGCACTACAACTCCGCGAACTGGGACGAAATGCGGGATTACTTTTCCTCATTTCCATGGGCGTCTGTTTGCTTCTCTAATCCTGATCCCTCTGATATCTCACAAAAAGTCACCGAAATTAACCAAGCTGGCATGGAATTATTTATTCCACGTACACAGAAAACCTCTTCAGCCACTCAAAAGCCCTGGTTCTCTAAATACTTTGACAAGGCCAGACTTGAAAAGGTCAAAGCTCACAAAACGCTTCTACACAATCCCAGTCAAGAAAACCGCTTAACGATGCAAGAAACCGCTATTCTTTCTGAGGCAAAAAAACTGGTTTAATAACCACATAACAAACAAAGTCCTCTCACGCTCCAACGGCAGCAAACTCTTCTGGACTCTTGCTAAATCTATTGGAAATAATTTCTGCAAGAGCACGTTCCCAACTCTTGTTTCAGGGGATGAAATTGTTTCTACCGCCCTGGGCAAGGCTGAACTTTTTGCCTCGTCGTTTGCTGGCAATTCTACTTTCAACCCACCTCAAAATCTTCAACTAATAACAGTTCCCAATGTCACGCATAAAATGACTGATATCATTTTAAAACTAAAAAGGTACGAAAGATACTCTCTACTCTTAATACCAGGAAAGCCTATGGCCTTGACGAGATCCTAGCAATTGTTCTCATAAAAGCCCACCAGAACTTGCTCCTGTCCTGCCTCGTCTGTTTCAGACATCTTACAATAGAGGCATATTCCCTAGTAACTGGAAAACTGCTCGAGTACAACCCGTCCCCAAGAAAGTATCAAAAGCGCTTCCTAGCAACTACAGGCCTATTTCTCTCCTTTCAGTCGTCTCTAAAGTGATGGAGAAGTATATAAACACCGAATTATTAAAATTCTTGAAAACACAGTATAATCCACGACAGGCAGTATGCATTCCGTCAGCGCAGATCAACTGCAGACCTCCTTTCCTTTGTCACCCATTTTTGGAACAAGTCTATGGAACTACACGGTACATCCCAGATTGTCGCTCTAGACATATCCAAAGCATTTGACCAGGTCTGGCACGCAGCGCTGCTTAATAGACTTCCGGCCTATGGCCTACCAGCAAAACTCTGTACCTGGACAGCAAATTTCCTCCCCAACCGGGGCATTTCTGTCGTGGATGGCCATTCCTCTAAACTGTATCCAATTAATACAGGAGTCCCTCAAGGTTCAGCTTTATCCCCTACTTTGTTTCTTCTCCACATCAGTGACCTTCTCTCTAGCACATCCAACCCAGTTCACAGTTACGCGAATGACAGCACGTGGCCAACTTTGATACATTTTGCTTAATTTTCTCCAGTCAATGTTGAAGATATTTGAAACTTTGCTTCAGAAAAGTTGTTGAGATTCATAAAATTTGCAAGTGTGTAATATTTCAACAACCTCATGCATTAAATTCCAATGGAAAATGTAAAAATGCAATAACATAAGGCGTGTTCGATTAAAAAAAAGAAAATTTGTATCACCAACAAGTTATGAGCCACCTTGTTTTTGGAGAAATACTTTTTTAAGATATAGTTCAAGACACCCTATAATTAATGTATACTTTTTTTGTATCTTGTATAATAACGGATATCTTGAGCTTTATTGATTTTTTACTAAAATTCGACACAAATTATACACCATTAAACGATAAATTCTATAGCTAAGACTACTGCCAAAGCATCAGAGTAATGGCCTATTTGGAATGAATTTTCTGAAAATATTTTAGTAAAATGAAGCGACAATGACAATTTAGGCCTAAGACTTTAGGGTTTGTTAAACTGTCTTTTTGAGGAATTTTCGTTCCATAGCTTGTATTAGTTTCAGGCTCTTTGCCTAAATGTTGCAAATTTTGACGTTTTAAATCTCGACATTGACGTTTTGAGGCAAACCTCAATTTATTTTTCTTTGAGTGCCTAGAAATTTTATGTCTGTTCACTTACACAGCTAAATTTGGTAGGTAACTTACCTCTAATGATATAAACCAGCGTACCAAGTTTGGTTGCCCTTACTTTGTTATTTTCTGAGATATAAATTTTTTCGAAAGGAAACACAAAATTTTCCGGTAAAACCGGGGCCGATTTTCCTGGCTAATGAACTTGTCCAAGCCACTTACAAAAGCAACGTACTTACCAAATTTAATCAAAATCGGTCGATTATTTTTTGAGTTATCGGTATGATATATATATATATATATATATATATATATATATATATATATATATATATATATATATATATATATATATATATATATATATATATATATAGTGTGTGTGTTTTAGGTGGACTAATTAACGCTTATTTGAAGAAATTTTTTCAAATTTCAAAAGTCGGAATCTCCTCATTAGTGAATTTCTTTTTTTTTTTAAAGAAAATTCACTAATAAGTGTTGAAGAAATCACTTCAGCAGGCTGTTTTATGTAGACTGGGTATTTTTGAAACTGAACTGACTAGACGAAATGCGAGGTCAATGTAGGAAAGTTAACCTCTTTCAATGGAAATATTTTAACATTTTCTTTAATTTGCTTCAGTGATGGGAGTCTTCTTCGAAATTTCTTACCATCCTTCCCACCAATCCTTTTTCTTGGTGTGTGGCTTTATTATCTGTAGTAATACAACTTAGGTTGTCGTTGCTAACTATTTTCTTTAATTATGTCTCGAGTCTTCCATTAAAGGCCATAATAAATCCTATTGTTATCTGGCATAGTGAACAGACTATCGTCAACTTCTCCATCATTTTGAATTCAAATTCAGATTAACAAATCTATTTTGGTTTGAATAGTTTCAGCAAGTAATACCATCTAACATCTGAACGGAATCACTAACAGAGAATAAAATTATCCACTTATCGACTTCCAGTATTGTACCCCGCCTTTACGAACTAGCATAATATAATGCTCCAACTAAATAACTTCAGACTGGATATTCCCTTTCACTATAATACATATTCATTAAATTATCTTATAGCTAACATAATAATGGAGCTGAAAACCACCGATATATTCATCTATTAGTATGATAATTCAATTAGCCCAGCAATTATTGGTTCAAGTGAAAGCGCTAAGAATTTCATTAGCGACAAAGTTCATGCAACTTTTTAATCTAATCGTGAAGTTAATTTAAAATCGAAAAAGAAAGGATTTAGAGAGACAGTTACACATAAAACATAGATATACATCAAAACCATAAAGCCGATATTTAATTGTTTTAGTATATGGATTTTTTTTTAAAGTTCAGACGCAGTAAGTGCGTTGCGGTAGCGTCTTTTTATTGAATGTTTCAAATATTCGGTCAACTTCACGTTAACCTAGAAACTAGTTTTTGAATATATTTTAAATTTAATGGAGTGAAGATTGGAACCTGTGACGATCATTGATAAGTACAATTTGGAGAACCCAATTCATCACGATACAATTTTTAGACAGAATTTGTCATCCCTCTGATGACGCTAACATTGTTAGCGAAACGATTGTCAGGTCTAAAAGCTGTACTGTAATTAATCAGGTTCTCTAAATTCTATTTATTAAATTTTATCATTATTATTTTCGGAGATAAAAGCTTTTTAAATTTATTTTACTACTTAACTGGTCTAATTAATATCTAACGACGCGTGCCAAGTCTTACTAAAATCCGTTCATTATTTTATAGTTATGTACTGAAAACATATATATATATATATATATATATATATATATATATATATATATATATATATATATATATATATATATATATATATATGGAAAAGTTGAACACAGAAATGAGACTTATTGTAAATGAAGGCAACGGTTGAGGCATCAGATGAAAAAAGTGGAAGTAAAAAGAATGTTTATTTGGTACGTCAAAATTAGAAGTTTGTGAAGGTTGTATTGTTTTTATCAAGTTTTTTTTTCTTTAACGTCGGCCTATTTCCGCGACTTTGGCCAATCACCGACGCCAGGGAGCAGTTTCACCTCACTGTCCTGGAAATTTTGCCGTCAGTATAATATATTATTCTTATGAAAATTCACTACAATAACGCACTTGCTGCGTCCCGAACATTTTAGTTACTTGATTGACTTAAATGAATTAAGTGACTCCAACTAGAATACTCTCTCTGCTGGGACTTTTGCAAGATAAATTTAATTTTATGGTACTTTCTAATTAGAAACATTAAATCTTCAGTCTGCCTTAGCAACGGCTAGGCTGTTACTTGATCTGACATCACCAACACATTACAAGAGATCACCTCTGGCACAATTTTAGACAAGACGACAGTCAATAACATGATAAAACACAAAAGGCTCCCAATGTAATTTTAACTCCCTCTAGGTCAATAAGGAGAAGGATAAGGAGTTAGAGTTGAAGAAGTTTCTACTCAATAATGTTTGTTCTCATCACTTGATCATCTTAACTGTTCTATTCTGTTCCGCTGGAAATTCTCTTATTCTCTTGCGTATCGCCCGTCTCACCTCGCACAATTTAAAGTTTCTCGAGCAATCGAAGGATATATATATACTTTTCCCAATATACGTCCTAACATGTCCGTCTACAAGATGACCAATAAAAAAGAAATAATGTTGATGGGACGTGTTTAATAAATTTATTTATTGAAAATCTCCCATGACTTGAAAACTTAAAACGTTTGTTTCTTTTTTTATATTTCAACAACACACCACAAGGGCTTACAGCCTAAATACTATCGTACCGTTGGTGTCGACAAGGAGGAAAGAGGCTACTTGTTAACTCTGGACTTGAAGGTTTGGAGGTTCGGAGGAGAAGGAAAACATGTGCCGGCAAAGAATCGAAATTTGGCAGTCCTCGGGACAAAAGAGCGGGCATAACAAGAAGTCCTATGTCTGGTAACCTGGACAGTAAAAGGGTACATTCGCACTGTTCCCCTGGTAGATCTGTTGGGGGCAGCAGGTGAAGGAACTATGGAAGAAAGCTCCTCTGCCTGTGCACATATCACCAACGGCACGTCAGCCTTTGGGTGAGGGTAGGGTCACTGATGAGACGTATAGCTCTCTTCTGAATGGAGTCCAAGATAGCGAGTATAGAAGCGGCAGCAGCACCCCAGATGTGGGAACAGTATTCGAGGTTTGACCTTATTTGTGACGTATATAAGGTATAGAGATTAACTGGTGAAAAGTATTTGAGAGCCCGGAAGAGGAAACCTAATTTCTTAGCAGCCGCTTCTGCAATTGCTGTGACATGTTGGTGCCAATTGAAATTTCGATCCACAGAAATGCCAATAAGTGGAAAGGACTCATTACTTTGAATAACTTGGTTGTTCACTGTCATGGGTCTAGTGCTGGTGTATCTCTTATGAGATAGAAAGCAAGACTGAGATATAGCGAAGTTGAATGGTACAAGATTTCTACTTCCCCAGTCGAATATTTTTTGGAGATCCACAGAGACAGCACCCTTCATGAGTCTGCGATCCTCATCTAATTGGGATAAAGATACAGGCTTAGAATATTGTATATTTGAGTGGAGGGTGATGTCTTCCGCGTAACTGTGAACTGGGTTGGATATGCTAGAGAGGAGGTCATTGATGTGGAGAAGAAACAAAGTATGGGCTAAAGCTGAACCTTGAGGGACTCCTGCATTAATTGGATACAGTTTAGAGGAATGGCCATCCACGACAACAGAAATGCTCCGGTTGGAGGGAAAATTTGCTGTCCGGATACAGAGTTTTGGTGGTAGGCCATAGGCCGGAAGTTTATTAAGCAGCACTGCGTGCCAGACCTCGTCGAATGTTTTGGATATGTGTAGAGCGACAATGGGAGTCACCGTGTAGTTCCATAGACTTGTACCAAGAATGGGTGACAAAGAAAAGGAGGTCGGCAGTTGATCTGCGCTGGCGGAATCCATACTGCCTGTCGTGGATTAGACTGTGTTTTTCAAGAAATTTTAGTAACTCGGTGTTGATATACTTTTCCATCACTTTAGAGACGACTGAAATGAGAAAAATAGGCCTGTAGTTGCTAGGAAGCGCTTTGGGTGCTTTCTTGGGGACGGGTTGTACTCGAGCAGTTTTCCAGTTACTAGGGAATATGCTTCTATTGTAAGATGTCTGAAACATACGAGTCAGGACAGGAGCAAGTTCTGATGCGCATTTTTTGTGACCAACTTTGTCTTTGTTAAGTTTATAATCAGAAAGTTTAACCATAATTTAGGCTGTATTAAGTCTTTGTACTATCTTACTGAGTGAAGATTGGAACCTGTGATGAGCACTGATAAGTAAACCTGGATATAAATCACATGATGAATTATTCATCCTCTGATGACGCTAACTTGGTTAGTAGAACCATCGTCAGGTTTTTATAATATAAGTTGCAATATATATATATATATATATATATATATATATATATATATATATATATATATATATATATATATATATATATATATATATATATATATATATATATATATATATAGTTGCGTTTTCGTCAGGTTCCGGAAAGTTTAAATTTTGACAAAACAACTTTATTTGCTCTTTAAATGTGGATACAATATAAGTTCTAGAATGTCTCTTTCACAAAACATTTAGTTTATCTGGCCTTACAGTCACTAATCTGGACAAAAGTCATTACATTGGAACTACAGTCGCTACTCCCTAACACTTCACACTGGTTACTGCTTCTTCGAGTCACTTCAACATTCTCTAACTGAACTGAACTAAACTGAGTTGGCTTACTTCCGCCTTTATGTAGCCGTCGTCCCTTCCACCTCGCTTCGGGAGTGTTCCCTTCAAGAACGTTCCAGGACCTTCTTTTGCTAGAAGGTTTTGTGAATACAGAAGGGCTCCATGTGTATACAGGGGGGGGGTTGTATATACAGGCTGAGCCAAATGTGGCCATCACTCCTATGTTACACAAGAGGTGTTTCTCTTACTATAAGGGCTGTCTGCGTGTACATGGCGTAAGGGTTCTCTGCATATGCAGGGTGTATATACAAGCTGTTCCGAATGCGCAGATCTCAGTTATCCGTTCTGACGGCGTACAAGTTAGTAACTTCGTTATTTTTGGTCCTAAGTTTTTTTTTATTTGTTGAGACGTGTCACCGGCGTTCAAGAACGCAAATAACCTACGATATTAATTTCTATTAGACCACTGGCGCCTTAATAAAAAATGTAGGCGTTTGATTTTTCTTATTCACGCAGATGTGTAGTCGTGGTATAAGACTACATGTTATATTTCATGGAGATAACGTTTCGTAGGTTCTTTCTCACTTGTTTGGGTCCGACCATATAACTTACAATAACTCATGAACTAGTCGTTTTATCAAAAATCAACTTGAAAAACAAAAGTTATAAAATTATATTGTCTAACAAAGGCCGTTTGTTTTGAAACCATTGGCGTGCGCACAAAAAAGTTTAGAGGGTCAATACTTGTTCCACCCCCCTGTACCACCTTGGTATTAGATTTTTCTCGCCGCATCTACACAGATGGCGTCTAGTTCTGAAATAAGACTACGTGCAAAATTTCATGGAGATAACTTCAAAAACATAAAAATTAGAAAGGAAAAAATTTTCGTTTAATCAAAATTCAACTAAAAAAACAAAAGTTATAAAATTATTTTGTCTAACAAAAGCTATTTGTTTTGAAACCATTGTCGTACGCACAAGAAGTTTAGAGGGTCAATACCTGTTCGACCCCCTGTACCCCCTTGGGATTTGATTTTTCTCTCGTCATCTACACAGATGGCGTCTAGTTCTAAAATAAGACTACGTGCAAAATTTCATGGATATAACTTCAAAAACATAAAAATTAGAAAGGAAGAAAGTTTCGTTTAATCAAAATTCAACTAAAAAAAAACAAAAGTTATAAAATTATTTTGTCTAACAAAAGCTATTTGTTTTGAAACCATTGTCGTGCGCACAAAGAGTTTAGAGAGTCAATACTTGTTCCACACCCTGTACCCCTCTTGGGATTTGATTTTTCTCTCGTCATCTACACAAATGGCGCCTAGTTCTAAAATAAGACTACGTGCAAAATTTCATGGTGACAATTTCAAGAACATAAAAATTAGAAATGAAAAATTATTTTTTAAGTTCAATTTCAACACTCTGTATTTCGAAAACGGAGCCCTCAGAAGAAAAATGTTATAAGAAACGTCATAAAATTTTCGTCTCGGGAATCCGTGGTTAGCGGGTTGTCCCAGTATTTTGTAACACCCTGTATATATATATATATATATATATATATATATATATATATATATATATATATATATATATATATATATATATATATATATTACTGACCATGGGATGGGTCCAGAGGCCCTAATTCGAACTCATTTGAATAAATTTTCCGAAAGTCTCACCATCGATACCTCTAGTGAATTTTCTTAATGAAAATTCACTAAAAACCTGCATATGAGCATCATACTTTTACATTTTGCTTTGCGTGATCATTCTTGACCGGAAGCATAGTGTATAAGTATAGAAAACAAGCCGCATTTATATTGGTTCCAAGTAAAATATATGTTTATAGGATATTAGGTCAGATACAAATAAAAAACAAGCACCTTGTATATAGTTGTGTAAAGAAATGGTAGGTGAAAGTACTCACGTCTGTTTGGAAAGTACATAATAAGTGACATAAGTATGGATGCTTCGTTCCCAGAGCTAACACTTTCCTCTCTATCAGCGTGCATTCCACATCGTCATCTTCTAACACCACGTCTTTCTTTAGGCACTTGATTGCGTAATAGTATTCTGTGCCTTTCAGTTCTGCCAGCAAAACCTGAAAGATAAACGGAATTGAAAATATCAGGTAGAGAATAGGTAATCCAGCGACAAAAGTAAGAAGTTCAATTGCTTTTAATCTACAGGTATATACAGGGTGATTCACAACACATAGAACACGTGCGTGTAAAGGACTTCAAAACATGCCGATTTTTTATATAAAATTTTTCTCGGGCGCCCATGGTTGGTGAGATATTGACCTCGGAAGATTCTTTAATAATTACCAAAAACAGCTGTATTGCAGCAGTGCCCTAACACAGAACAACGTAATTTGGTAGATGGTTTTCTTTTATAAACATCCTTATTTGACAAAAAATTTAAGTGAATAGAAACTCAAAAAGGGGTGAATTAGGGGTGGATCACACTTCATATAAATTAATTTTTTTAAACCCTAACCTAAATTAAAAGTTAAAGTCCATCAATTTTATAGCAAATTAAATTTTATACCTTTTTCTCCTCTTTCAATTCTTCGACAAACCACCCGTTTTTGAGAAAATTGAGATTTTTATAGTTGAGATCAAAAAATTATGTCCCTTGAAGACTTTATTAAACACTAACATATCTGAAATTAAACAAGCGCTATTAAAAACTGCTAAATAAAAAAACCATAAATAATTATCCGACGCAATCTGCTGCATCCCTATCATCTTCAAGAAGTGCAAGAACTGCTACCACAGGATTTAGAGGCAAAACTGTTTTTTTGTAAGGTCTTCTTACACCAGAACATTGATTTTCCCAAGGCCATTCTCTTTACGGATGAAGCTTGCTTTACAAGGAGAGGGATTACAAATGTGCACAACTACCACGAATATTCGGATGCTAACCCACCATTTCCAAAGAGAATTTAAAATAAATGTGTGGGCAGCTATTGTTGGAGGACATTCGGTTGGGCCGGTTATTTTACCAAACCGCTTAAACGGCGCAACATATTTGCCTTTCTTGTAAAATGTTCTTGCCGAGCTAGTGGAGGAGCTGCCCTTACAACTGCGCAGCGAAATGTCGTCTATGCATGATGGTGCGCTACCACATTTCACTAAAAATGTTCTTGGATTTTTAAACCAACAGTTTTCAAATCGATGGTTAGGTCGTGGAATTAATTGCCCTCAACATTGGCCAACACGACCACAAGACTTGAATAAATGTGACTGTTTACTCTGGGGGGCTTTAAAAAAATGACTTCCATTTTCTCTCACACATAACTGCATCCTACGTCGAAAATTAAAGTCGACTCTGTTTATTAATTTGATGTCACTTTTAACAACGCAACTTGGAAGTCCTCGGGACAAAAAAGCGGGCATAACAAAATATTCTGTCTGGTGACCTGGACAGTAAGCGGATCCATTCGCTCTGTTCCCCTGGTAGATCTGTTGGGGGCAGCAGGTGGAGGAAATATGGAAGAAAGCTCCTCTGAACAGTGCCCGTGCAGATATATATATAAAAGAGAGAGAGAGAGAGAGAGGTCACCAACGGAACGTCGGTGGGCAAGAAATGGCAGCCTTTGGGTGAGGGTAGGGTCACCGATGAGACGTATAGCTCTCTTCTGAATGGAGTCCAGGATAGAGAGTGTAGAAGCGGCAGCGGCTACCCAGATGTGTGAGCAGTATTCGAGGTTTGGCCTTATTTGTGAAGTATATAAGGTTTAAAGATTAGCTGGTGAAAAGTATTTGCGAGCCCAGAAGAGGAAACCTTATTTCTTAGCAGCCGCTTCTGCAATTGATGTGACATGTTGGTGCCAATTGATATTTCGATCCACAGAAATGCCAACAAGTTAAAACGACTTATTACTTTGAATAACTTGGTTGTTCATTGTGATGGGTCTAGTGCTGGTGTATCTCTTATGAGATAGAAAGCAAGACTGAGATTTGGTGGAGCTAAATTGTGCAAGATTTCTACTTCCCCAGTCTAATATTTTTTGGAGATCCACAGAGACAGAACCCTCCATGAGTCTGCGATCCTCATTTAATTGGGCTAAAGCGACAGGCTTACAATATTGTATATTTGAGTGGAGGGTGTTGTCATCCGCGTAACTGTGAACGGGTTGAATGTGCTAGAGAGGAGGTCATTGATGTGGAGAAGAAACAAAGTAGGGGCTAAAGCTGAACCTTGAGAGATTTCTGCATTAATTGGATACAGTTTAGAGGAATGGACATCCGCGACAAGAAAAACGCTCCGGTTGGAGAGGAAATTTGCTGTCCAGGTACCGAGTTTTGCTGGTAGGCCATAGGCCGGAAGTTTATTTAGCAACGCTGCGTGCCAGACCTGGCCGAATGCTTTGGATATGTCTAGAGTGACAATCTGGGATCCACCGTGTAGTTCCATAGACTTGCTCGAAGAATGGGTGATAAAGGAAAGGAGATCGGTAGTTGATCTGCGCTGACGGAATCCATACTGCCTGTCGTGGATTCGACTTTGTTTTGCAAAAAATTTTAGGAATTCGGTGCTTATATACTTTTTCATCACTTTAAAGACGACTGAAAGGAGATAAATAGGCCTGTAGTTGCTAGGAAGCGCTTTGAATCCTTTCTTGGGGACGGGTTGTACTCGAGCAGTTTTCCAGTTACTATGGAATATGCCTCTATTGTCAGATGTCTAAAACAGACGAGTCAGGACTGTAGCAAGTTCTAGTGTGCATTTTTTTTAAACAATTGCTGGGATCTCGTTATGGCCAGAGGCTTTCCTGGTATTAAGAGAAGAGAGCATCTTCCGTACTTTTTTAGTTGTGAAAATGATATCCGTCATTTTATGCGCGACATTGGAGATTGTTGGTGGTTGAACATTTGGAGGTGGATTAAGAGTAGAATTGCCGGCGAACAACGTGGAAAAAAGTTCAGCCTTGCCCAGGGCGACTGAAACAATTTCATCCTCTAAAACAAGAGGTGAGAACGTGCTCTTGCAGAAATTATTCCCAATAGATTTAGCAACAGTCCAGAAGGGTTTGTTACCGTTGGAGCTTGAGAGGACTTGTTTTTGATGTGGTTATTAAACGAGTTTCTTTTCTCAGAAAGAATGCGGACATAGCATTTCTTGCGTCGTTAAATGCTTGACGATTTTCTTGACTGGGATTGTGTAGAAGCGTTTTGTGAGCTTTGACCTTTTCAAGGAAGCACAAACGAAACCCAACGTGGAAGCCAGAGAAATAGTCTCCAAGTCTGTATGTAGTATGGACCAGTTTCACCAAGTAGGGGCAATAACAATCAATGAATAGGTATTCTTGTTTAGTTCTAGAAGTTTTGTGTCTTTATTTATCTTATATATATATATATATATATATATATATATATATATATATATATATATATATATATATATATATAAGTTAAAATTTTTATCGTTCAAAAGTTTGCAAATTTATACACTGTTGCAATATCAGAGCAATAACTTTCTAATGTTGATTTTATCTACTCTTTCCTGACTGAAAGTATGTTTTGTACGACTTTCTTTTTCTACATAGCTGTTTTAAAAATAGTCTTTGGTCAAAAATGTTAATTATGTTTTTCGAAACAAAAAACATTAGATTTACTGGAGCGACACGGGAATTTCATTGCATCATATTGTAAGACCTAATAACTGTGGTCATTGTTGCGACGACATGACGGCATTCCCTTTAGACTGCGATGAAGCATATGAAAAAGCTTCTAAGAGGGGGCTCCATTGACTATTGCAAGTTAGACTAGAGTGAATTACAAACAAGCAGATACCTACTTTACCAAAACTGCCTTTTCCTAATACTTTAAGGAAGGTGAAGTCATCTAGAATATATTTTCTGAATCTGGGTATTGTCGTGGCCGGAGGTGTTATTCTGCCGCTCTTCTGGAATCCAATAAATGTACTCGATTTTGTGTAATCTGCTACATCATTCTCTAAAGCTAAGGCAGGATTGTTGGCTGGATTCGACGTCGGCGATTCTCTGTTCTCTGAAGCTGATCCTGAAAACAAGAATTGCGTTTCAGTTCGTCTGAAAATAAAGTGAACTAAATGACAAATAACATTTGTTAAAAGAAAGCCATGGATACACGATTAGACAGGTGTGCCAACAACTATCTAAAATGTGGTAATTTCGGTCACTTACACAATGACTCAAGTTAGTAAGTAATTTGACATTTGAGTGCATAAACAACATTACTTTCACATCGTCACAATGTGTGGAAGTAATCGCATCGGCGACAAAAATTTCAAAATTTTCTTTCGCTTAACCATCGTAAAAAGTATCAAAACATATATAACACATGATTGGGGAAAAAACTTTTTTTGTCTGTATGTCTGTCTGGTTGTAGCCAAGATAAATTTAGAACGGATTGAGATATCGTCTTTCGATTTCCTATACAGTTAGCACTCGACAAACAAACAGTTCGGGTTGTTTTGAATTAAATCGTTTTAGGGGGTAGGGGATGAATGGGGGGTGATTTTGTGAAAATAGTTCTTTTTTCGTTTAAACTCGAGCAATATAACGTTTTAGGGTTTATTTATTAGAAAACTTTTAACTTCCTCAATCACTAGCAAAGAAATGTGATACCCTAGCCAAGGGAAACATCAGACTCAAAGATAGCCACATAAGAATTAAGGTTCCCAGATTTGATGGTTCAGTCCCATGGGGTATTTATCTACGCCAGTTCGAAGCCGCTGCTACAGCAAATGGTTGGGGCGAGAGAGAGAAAGCGACGTCGTTAATAGTAGCTCTCAGAGGATATGCCCATGACGTGCTTCAAGGAATTCCCAGGGAAGAACAGGACAGTTTCGACAGCATTTGGTATTACGTAGAAATGATATTTGGAGACCAGCATCTACAACAGCTGTATCAAACTCAGCTAAAAAGTTGCTGTCAGAAATCGGGCGAAACTCTGTTGAAGCCGACGTTGCCAGATTAACACGGTCAGCTTACCCCACAGCTCCGTTGGAATTTTTGAACCAGCTGTCGCTGCAAATAATCGTTGACGGCATCAGGAATACCGACACTCAACAGGCGCTGAGGATGGCGAGACATAAAAACTTGAACGATGCTTTGGCACATTCGCTAGAATTTGAAGCTGTCAAACGCAAGCTTCTAAAGGCAATGTGAGGGTTCGCAGTCTCCAAGTCTCAGAAGAAAAAAATCAAACAGATTCATCCGAGGTCATTCAGGTACTAAAGAAAATGGTAGAACAGACGAAGCCCACACCTCATAAGGAGTCAACGCAAGCTCATTGTGCAAGTGCCATACGCTGTTGGAAATGTGGCAAGGTGGGACACATAAGGAGTGAATGTCGAGCCCCAAGATTATCTTCAACCAGCGCACAAAAAAACTAAATGCAGCTAGCATTAGGGGGCGAGAGCTGGCTGCCCACCACAATGCCTCGAAGTTGATAACTATTTCACTGGTCAACGATTCTGGCAACACGCTCATCGTAGACGGATACATCGGCGACAAGAAGGCTCAAATGGTTGTAGACACTGGGGCATCCAGAACGATTCTCCGTCGTCATATAGTACCAAGATGGCGGGTAAGAGAGCCAGAAAGAATCTACAAAGTGACCGCAGCTGGTGGCGAACAGATCGTGTATTTGGTGAGACTGAGGTCAAGCTACAAATTGGAGCTTAGAAAACCAAACAGCGAGCTATTGTTGCCGCCATATGAGACCCCCATTATACTTGGACTAGATGTTCTACAAGATCACGGTGTCAAGCCAGATCTCGAAAACAATGTTTTCAATATCAGTGATGAAGTAGCCATGTCGACTGTGAATAACCTTGCGATTCGAAAAGTCACGGCCAAAGAAGATGTCGTTGTGAGAGCCTAGTTAAAGACATTTCGGGACAAGTGGTGGGTATTATAGAACCAGAAGACAACGATCTTTTTAAGAAAGCTACTAGTCGGTAAAACTCTTATTCAAGCAAAAGTGCTTGCAGCTGTCAGAATATTCAACCCTAAGAGCTTTGATCAGAAGATTTCCAAAGGTTTCGAAATCGGAACATTCTCGCCAGTTGCCATCATACGGCGTTGCCACGACCAAGAAGACCCAGTGTCGTCCATCCAGGATGAACCACTTACAAAACATCTACGCTATGTCTTAGCAGAAGCTAGTGGAAATGCAAGCAGTGGCTAAATTGTGGCCAAAAATCGCAACGTTTTCGTAACAGACAAGAACGATTTTGGAAGAACAGATCTAGTACGCCATCGCATTGAGACTGGGACATCTGTACTAATCAAGCAACCACCGCGAAGGTTACCATTGACAAAACAGCACGAGGTTGACACCATGCTAAGGGAGATGGAACAGGCACGAGTTATAGAACCATCGCAAAGCGCTTGGGCCTCTCTAGTAGCGTTACTTAAAAAAGGTGGCTCCACGAGGTTTTGTGTAGATTACCGCCGGTTAAATGATGTCACTAAGAAAGACAGCTATCCACTTCCCAGGATTGACGATATACTTGATACACCGGCAGGAGCAATATGGTTTTCGACATTGGACTTGAAAAGTGGCTACTGGCAAGTCTAGATTGAGGCCAAAGACAAAAAAAGGACTGCGTTTACCACTGATAGTGGACTGTGGCAGTTCAACGTCATGCCATTTGGGTTGTGTAATGCTGCAGCCATTGTTAAGCGTCTAATGGAGACAGTTTTAAGAAGTCTACACTAGAAAACATGCCTCGTGTACCTAGATGACGTCATTATCTTAGGAAAGTGGTTCGAAGATCACATGAGAAATGTCTAACAAGTGTTTCAAAACTAAAGGGAGCCAATTTGAAATTAAATCCGAAGAAATGCTGTCTCTTTCAAAAAGCAGTCAAGTACTTAGGCAACATTATCACCCCAGATGGAGTCAAAACCGACCCAGAAGAAACAGACTGTATTATGTACTGGAGTATTCCAACCGATGTACATCAGTTGCGAAGCTTTCTGGGCTTCTGCACATATTACCGTCTTTTTGTAAACGGTTTTGCTGACATCGTGAAACTTTTGCATAAACTGACGAAAGAAAAGACACTCTGCATTTGGACCAATGATTGTAAAAAGGCATTCGAGACACTAAAACGGGCTATCTGTTCATCCCCGATTCTGACATAACCCCAGCCTGGTCACAGGTTTATGGGGACACGGACGCGAGCAATGTTGATATTGGAGGTGTTCTTTCGCAAGAACAGGGAGGCCAAGAGAAGGTTGTAGGGTATTTCAGCAAGGCCCTTTCCAAAGCAGAAAAGAATTATTACGTGACGAGGAAAGAACTTCTAGCCATTATCAAGACGTTGGAGTATTTTCACAAATATCTATATGGTCAAGAATTTCTCCTGAGAACCGACCACGCTTCCCAACGCTGGCTTTTTCAATTTAAAAATCCAGATGGGCAGATGGCGAGGTGGCTTGAACGCCTTCAAGAGTACAATTTAACCATCGAACACCGCCCTGGACGACAGCACGGTAATGCCGACATCCTATCTAGGAGACCTTGCCCACCAAAATGCAAGCATTGCACCTTTACCGAAAACAAAGAAGGTTTGAATTTCGAAGTGTGTAGGAAGACAACGGTGCAACCCGTTAACCGATGGGACACGCAGAGGTTAATGGAGGACCAAAAAGATGACCCTGATATCCAACCAATCTACAGATGGAAGGAGACTTGCCACGAAAGACCCACTTGGTCAGAAGTTTGTGATGAAAGCGTTGCCACCAAAAGTTACTGGACCCAGTGGGACTCCATTGAAATCGAAGGTAATCTTCTAGTCAGTAATTGGGAGTCAGAAGGTGGAACCCGCATATTGAAGCAAATAATCTTTCCGCGGCCAAGAGTTATGAAGCTAATCAAGGAGATCCATGACGGGGCAGGTGGAGGTCCTTTAGGGGTAAATAAAACGTTGGAAAAGGTCAGAGACCGTTGTGCTGCTTGGTTACGATGTAGAGCTGATTTGGAAGAATGGTGCAAAAACTGCCAAGCGTGTGCATCCAGTAAGGGGCCTAAATTAAAAACCAGAGGGAGAATGTGGCAGTACAACAAAGGAGCCCCTTTCGAAAGAATTGCAATCGACATTGCTGGTCCTTTCCCTAAAAGAGATGCAGGAAATCGCATTATGCTTGTAGCCATGGATTATTTTAGCAAGTGGCCAGAAGTGATTGCGGTCCCGAATCAAGAGGCCACCACCGTCGCAGAAGTATTGGTGAATGAGTTTTTCTGTAGATTTAGCGCACCACTAGAGCTCCATTCCGACCAAAGACGCAACTTCGAGTCGGCTGTATTCCAGAAGGTTTGTGAGCTTATCGGAATCAGGAAAACGAGAAATACACCCATACACTCTGATCTGACGGAATGGTGGAAAGATTCAATGCTACTTTGGAGTTCCACTTAAGAATATTTGTCAATGAACACCAAACGGATTTGGACCGGCATATTCCACTATTTTTACTGGCATACCGCTCAGCTGTACATAAGACTACCGGATATACACCAGCCAGCGTAGTTTTTGGGCGAGAGTTAAGACTTCCTCCTGATCTCGTATTTGGAAAACCCACAGATGCTCCACGGCCAACTGTAAATACATAAAAGATTTGGAAAGAAGAATAAAAGTCATCCACTCTGCTGTCAGAATGCATATACGAGTAGAGAGCGACCGCATGAAGACCCGTTATGACGTGCGAGCTAATTCAGCTGATTTTAAAGAAGGAGATCGTGTATGGTTCTACAGTCCAGTACGACGCAAGGGACGGTCACCGAAACTACAGAAATTATGGGAAGGTCCTTATAAGGTGGTCAAAAGGATCAATGGCGTTGCCTATCGAATTCAGAGGAGCCCGAAGAGCAAGATGAAGGTGGTCCATATGCACAGACTTACGCTATTCCAAGAAATGTCAGAATTCGACCGGGAGTATCGAATATAAGAAGGGGGCAGTGTCACATTTGTCTATAAGAATTAAGTTTATGGACTTTATTTCTATGGTCAGATGTCGGTTATAAAGTGTGTTGGTAAGAGCGAACACTCTGGAATTATATTTCTAGAAGGGGCCAGAAGTGACAGGTGTAGAAAAGTGTAGAAGATCTAGAATCTCTATGGAGAGTATAAATAAACGAACGGTACATAGAGTTAGTTAGTTCAGTATTAAGTCGGTGTGGTGTAGAATAGTGATCATGGAGTATTAAGCGAATCAGCAGTAAGTGTTGGTGTTTAAGAAGCGATCATAGAAGGCAAATAGTGGAATATAGTTCTATGGACATTTAATAATAGAGAGAAATATTTTAGTTGATACTGGTGTTGGAACATAGTTGCTTATAATAAATTAGTAGTTTGAAATGCTGTGTTTTGTTAGTCAACGAATCCAGAACCCCGTAGAACGTAACAATATATATATATATATATATATATATATATATATATATATATATATATATATATATATATATATATATATATATAAATTTGGAAATTTGGAACGATGATATATGAGAAAAATATGCATTTTTTCACATATCAATGACAGCTTTAAATGTCAAGGTGACAGCTGCGCGCGTTTTGAAATATTTTTTAATAGAAACGGGGATCGAGTGATACCTCATTTTGAAGGTTTTTTTATGCTCAGAACATTCTCCAGTTTTGAAAACGTTTGGTTCAGTATTTTCCAAATTAGAATCAATAATATCGATTTCTACGTTATGACTACCCTTGTTTAATATACAAAATACAATTACCCCACTTATTGATGATGTTGTTGCCCAAAACCCCCATGAGTTTCAAGAGGTTATAGTTTAACAAGACGGAGCCCCACCTCACTATTTTAGACAAGTCAGAGATTACCTGGGTGAGGGTTATGAAAATAGATGGATCGGTCGTCGAGGTCCTACGGAATGGCCAGCTCGATCCCCAGACCTCAGGCCTCTAGATTTTTTTTTCTTTGGGGTTACGTTAAATCTGAGGCTTATAAAACGGCTCCCGGCTCATTAAATGAACTTAGAAACGACTTACAGATGTTTGTTCAAGAATAACGCCACAGATGCTTCATAATGTCAGAGAAGAATTTACCCGTAGAATATATATTTGTCAGGAGGTCCATGGTGGTCATTTTCAACATCTGTAGAAGTAACCACTTCAACAGTTTGTGCCTTTAGATTTAATTTGAAATGTTTTTCAATTTTCCTAGTAAGGGTTAATTAGTTGTTATTTGTTAATGTTAAATTGTGTTTTATTTTGAAACATAAATAATTTAAAGTTATCTATGTGTACTTTACTGGGGAAAAAGTACGATAGGAACTATGATAATGACATCTAATAGGTAAAAAAATTGTGTTATAAACAAGGGTAGTCATAACGCAGAAACCGATATTATTTATTCTCATTTGGAAAATACTGAACCAAGTGTTTTCAAAACTGGAGAATGTTTTGCGCATATAAAGACCTTCAAAATGAGGTATCACTAGACCCCCGTTTCCATTTAAAGAAATATTCCGAAAGCGCGCGCAGCTGTCACCTTGACATTTAAAGCTGTCATTGATATGTCAAAAAATGCATACTATTCGGATATATCACCATTTCAAATTTCATCACAATACACTGGACGGTTCAGTAATTAGAGGGGTAGGGGTCGGACTTCAGGTCCTCACTGTATATATATATATATATATATATATATATATATATATATATATATATATATATATATATATATATATATATATATATATATATATATATATATATATATATATATATATATATATATATATATATATATATATTTTAACATATAAGAATTTTAACGGACCTTGGTTTCTAAGGACCCAAATTCGTGCTCATCTGAAAAAAAAATTCCAAAGTTTTTCATCGTGATTTCTCTATTAGCTAAAAGTGACAGTAGCAGTTCAGGTTTGGCGTTTATTTTTTGATCGATTTTTTTAAATCGTGTTAAACACAAGCACAAGTTTAAACTTATTTTTAATGACACAGTGCATCAATAATGTAAATGAAGACAAATAAAATAAATAAATATGTATAAAAATATAGAAAATGTTTACTAAAAAAGTTGGAGGTACCTATTGTATAAAAAATGTTTTAAGTAGATATCTGTACTGATATCTAGTAGTAGTAAATGTGTGTGGAAGAGTAAAATCAAATGGGGAACACACAATCAGGTTTTCGAAGGTCGGAGAGTTAACCGAAATGAAGCTAGCAGTTCCTGGCAGGATAAGAATCAGCTCAATTAAAAGAAGGAGCGTCTTAATTAGCCCAAATGCTAGGCGCTTAAAGGAAGTCCTTTATTTAATGAACGTGGATTATGCTGATCAACGAATTCCGATATAATCAAATTATATTCCCAGGAACATTTCAACAGAGACATTAATAAAACTAAAATACGAGGCAAAAAGGAATATTTTCAATGCAGTATGTCCAAGTTTAAGTTTAGGTAGCTCTTTTATTATTAGAGGGACAGTTTACGAAATGGGAAAAGTGTTTGTCTATCGTTAAAGTTCAAAATTCATGATAATTTTTTAGTTTATATTAATTTTACAATATGCTATACGAAAAGCATAAGTTTGTACTGCACATTACATAATTTTAACTATAAAACTTAATAAGTACATTTGGAAAACCCAAGTCACCACAACACAGCTTTTTAAAGACCTGACTATCGTTTCACTAACAAAGTTAGCGTCATCAGAGGATCAAAAATTCCAACTACTTACTACTAACATCACATTTTATACGGAGTCTTAGGTAAATAACGATACAGAGAGGGAGATTAAATCGCAGACATTTTTTTCAGTATATTGTATTTTAATTACCGAACGAGGTTTTTAGTGAATTTTCTTTTAAAAAAATTCACTAATCAGGAGATCCCGACTTTTTAATTTTGAAAAAATGTATTCAAACGAGCGCTAACTAGGCCCCCCCAGAACACATATCCGGGTTCAGTTTTAATTATATATATATATATATATATATATATATATATATATATATATATATATATATATATATATATATATATATATATATATATATATATATATATATATATATATGTACCACACCGATAACTCAAAAAATAATATGCGCATTTTGATCAAATTGATTACTACCTTCCTTTCACAAGTGGCTTGGATAAGTTCGTCATAAAAATCTGATTAGATTCAGTTCAAATAGACTAAAGAATGCTTTGTTTTAATTAGTCAGTCGGATTCTCCAAGCCCGTTCCAGTTCTGAGCTGAGCTTTATTATATCTAATTTCGACCACCGCACAGGTCCACTAGTTTATATCTAATAACCGATGAGATTACGTGACTAGGTACTTAGCGATTTTTAGTGAATTTCATTTAAACAAATTCAATAACGAGAAGATCCCGAATTTTAAATTTTGAAAAAGATTCTTCTATTCATCGCAAACTAGGACCCTAAAATCCATATTCGGGGCCAGTCTCAATTTTTATATGTTTATATATATATATATATATATATATATATATATATATATATATATATATATATTACAGGTAGTTTAAAATATGAAAACATCTAAATATCTCACAAACGGAAAACGATAAAAACAAGATTTTAGCATATGTTGCAAGGTTGTCATAGGTGCATATTTTCACATTACGACAAAATATACAGAGTGGTCCTGAAAAGCGTAGTAGTTGCAAGGATTGATTTTTTTAATGGAACAACCTGTATATTATATCGTTTTGTGAATCCCTTCAAACTCTAGATTAACTTTATTGTAATATTTTTATATTTCCTAGACAAAAACAAACAACAAATTCAATTAGATAATAGTTTCGACTTCACTCAAATTCATAAAAAGGTTTTCTTTTCATGTTTGTTATTGCATATTTAGTTTAGTAGAACTCACATTATATGTAAGTATTTTAAACTTTTATATTTTTCCCAAGTAAATTTTAACCTTTTTTCTTTCCATGTTGTAGCCTTGAGAAAGGAATAATTTTTTTCGAAAGCTCGGCCTATAATAAAGAGTTTTATTCTACCACTGACGGCTTTCCCACAATGTTTTGATAAATATATATATATATATATATATATATATATATATATATATATATATATATATATATATATATATATATATATATATATATATAAACATATAAAGTCTGAAACCGACCTCAGATTTCTGCTCCAGGGGTTCTAAATAGCGTGAAGATCTGACACAGCCGATCTACGGTAGTGTAGACAAGTCATGCGTGGCACAACATATTTTGTATAATAATCACCACATTTATAAAGAAAATCTGAGACTTATCAAACATATTAGACGGCCAGAGGAGCTGGATGCATACGCCAATCAATCTGGATTTGAATGTCATATACTAACATACCGAATTTAATTTTTTTATTTTTATCTCAAAAAATAAAATAATATTTGGGGTGATCCACTTCTGAAAAACACCCGGTGTATATATATATATATATATATATATATATATATATATATATATATATATATATATATATATATATATATATATATATATATATATATATATATATACACAGCTCACGGTCCTTTGCGAGGTTGACTACCAGTTACTCATAAATATTTTGATTGTTATTGGTCTGAAACACCTATCAGATCTGAATTTCTACAAAGATTTCTGAGCCCTAACTGAGAAGAACTTGGTTCTCGGTATTAACTGCTTTCAGAGTGTGTTGAATCTCAACGTTTTGGCTCCCGCTTTGGAACACCTTTCAAAGGTTTGAATATGAAGGGAAGGGGGCTCTAAAATTTTAATCTGCCTACTCTGGAGGGCGGTGGATAAGAATAGATTGGGATGTTGTAGTTCAATTCTAGGTCCTGAGTTCTAAATAGTATTAAGTTGCGAAAAATTTTAAAAGATAATATATTCCTTGTACACAAAATTAGGCTGCTACAAGAACTAAACTTTGAAACTGTTCAGGTGTTAGTTAAACTCAGGTGTCATTTACAAATAAAAATGATAATTAGCCTGTCATAAATTAAAACACAAGAGACTTTCATAGAAAAACAATTCAAGCTTAATCTCTGACTTGTATCCTTGCGGTGAACTCCCAGGTGTTATCACGGTGACACCTGTGAAAGCTAGAGGGACGTTTAAAGTGTCGTCCAAGGCAAACAAACGATGATTTCCGGGTGAAAACATTACTTTGCTGGCATAAAAATGTATTTTTATCGCACCATAAAGAATAATAAATGGTCTAGACTGGTGTGTATAATCAATGTACCATGGCCATAAAAGTTTCCTCTTCCTGAAATGGGAAAACTACTGGGACAACCATATTAATGCGGGAATAAAGTAATATATTAGAAATTATGTGTTCCGTAAAATATTTTGCCTGAGTCTGTTGCATACTTTGATTTTTTTACGAAAAAGTAGATAGGTACCACGGAAAAATTTGATTATTTAGGAATGAGAACAAATGTGCCAGAAAAGCAAGCTGAGATTATGTTAGAGGTAATAAAAAGATTGATGATATTCACAGCCACCAAAGCGAAGTGAAAAGCTATTCTGGTATATAAATTAATAAAAACTCTACACGCAGCTAGCTTTTTATGGTAGCGAATTTTCATTAAAATCTTTCAAATGCTAATAACCAAAATTTCTATTAACACGTTTGTTTCCGTCGTGTAACAAAATTCAGTTACAACTGGCTAACTTTATTTATACCAGTTTTGCCAAAAATATGTCTTAAATAAAAAAGTTTGGGACGCAGCAAGTGCGTTATGGTAGCGAATTTTCATTAAATGCCTCAAATTTGAATAACTCAATTTTCTATGAACCAGGAAACTTTTGGTATGTAGTAAGGTCTTTTCCAAGGCAATATATCCACCAAATTTCATCAAAATCGGCGAATACGTTTTGAATTTATATATATATATATATATATATATATATATATATATATATATATATATATATATATATATATATATATATATATATATAATAGTATTCTGGGGCGGTTAATTTGTTATTTTGTATATATTGTATATAGTATTTTGCATTTTTGCACTGTTCAGTTTATTTATGGAATATTTAGGTATATATGTAGTAATTTTATAGGTGTTATATAGCAAGTAATGTAATTTATATTATTGAATATTTATGTATTTTTTATTATTGAATAAATGTGTTTGTAAATATTTTGTTTGATTTATTGTGTATTTATATGGCCACCTGAAAATTCATAAGCCAAATATACCGGTGAGACCAGTAGTTAGCTATGTTAATACACCTTATCATAAGGTAGCGAGCAAACTGGTTTCACTTATTAAAGAATACAATTACTTGCCAAAATATTCAGTTAAGAATTCTTATGAACTTGCACAAAAATTAAATAACTTAATTATTCCCACAAATAGTAAATTAGTCTCGTTTGATGTTTGTGGCATGTATTCTAAGATACCCCCTAAAGAATGTTTACCTCTATTAGAAAACGTTTTAATAGAAAAGAACGCAAATGTCATAAAAAGACAAAAAACAATGAATCTTTTTAATGAATGTATAAAACAAAACTGTTTTAAATTTAATAATAAAATTTATATGCAAAATGAAGGTCTGCCTATGGGTAGTCCGTTGTCACCTTTATTAGCCAACATATTTATGGAAAACTTAGAAAACCAAATTTTAACATCAGAACTTTTACATAATATTGTCTTTTGGTACAGATACGTAGATGATATTTTAGCATGTTATCAAGGTAGTCATACAGAATTAAATGAATTTTTAAATTTTATTAATAGCTTTCACACAAATATTAAGTTTACTTTAGAAAAAGAAGCTAACAGTTGTATAAACTTTTTAGACTTAACAATTAGAAAATTAGAAAATAATTCATTTGACTTTTCAATATATAGGAAACCAACTTACACTGACACAACCATACCATACGATTCATGTCACCCTTTTTCACAAAAGCTGTCTGCTTATCATTCTATGATACATCGTGCATTTTCAATACCTATGTCGAAAAACAATTTTGAAAAAGAAATTTCAATAATTAAGCAAACAGCATTTAATAATGGCTACTCTGTTAAAATAATAGATAAAATGATAGAGAGAAAAGAATACAAATTAGAGATTAATTTAATTTATCCAAATATTAGAGACAAAGAAGACAACAGATACGTTTCGATAACTTATTTTGAAACCATTTCAGAAAACATTTCAAACATTTTAAACACTTGTACAAATACAAATCTTGTACAAATAAATCTTACAACACGACGCGTGATTTGTTATTTAACGCGAAAGAAAAATCTTGTTTCTTGACAAAAGCTGGAGTTTATAAGTTAGCTTGTACACATTGTAACGCAATCTACATAGGTCAAACTTCTAGAAATTTTAACACCCGATACAAAGAACATATTTCTGCATTTATAAATAACCACGCTGACAAATCTACATTTGAAAAACATATTATTGATACCGAACATAGACCTACAATAAATAACCGCATACAACCACTACATTTTTATAATGACAAACGTAAACTAGACTTTTTTGAAGCTTTAGAAGTCAAAAGGCACACACACGACAATAACTACCTTGTTTTAAACGATCAAACTGATTTAATGGATTCCCCTTTCTTGGATATTCTTCTTTCTAATTAAATATGTCAAAGAAAATAAATTTAACTATTATTTTAAAAAAGTTGTAATAAAATAATGAGTTAATGTATGTCGATATTTTCGTTGTATAGAGACTACTTTTATACTATTATTGTTTAGTTATTTTATTGTAACTGTTATCATAGTTATTATAGGCTAGTTCTAGTTTTTATGTTAAATATTGACATACATCACATAGACATTTTGAAAACATCATCTGTCATCTGTGTTTCATCTTATTTTCAATTTGATAAAATTTTTTGATCAAAACATCATATCATAACATAGCAACAGATATTTAGTTGTAGTTGTCATGATTTCGTACTAATTCAATTTTAATATGTCTGAAAATGCTGTCAAGCAGCGAAACTATAGTCACAGAAGCATTTAAGAACATCCTAGAACTTCCAGAATTCGAAGGGCCACTTGCTCCAGTTAGCTCACGCGCTGGCTACGTCCTTCACCACTAAGATCCAACAGTGAAGCCAGAGAAGTATTCTCCGAGTCTGTATGGGCGCATTTTGTTTTTTACTTATATTGAATTAGATATTAACTTAAACACGAATGTCTGCTCGTTTTTGGACACTCGCTACTTATACCTTTATAGCTAAAGTAATATTCCTTTTGAATGTCAAAGTATAAATTTTTGATTATATGTTTATTGTTAAACGATTTTCTACTAAAATAATTATTTACCTGGTCCTTGTATGGATCTATTTACTTTACGGCAGCTGGCTATAGTTGAGTTTCTCTTTTGTCTACAGGGAATGTTTTATATTTGAGTTCCCCAAAGCCAAAAATCCTTACACTTGCAGCCTCTGTATTTTATTTCCTGAACCTATTTATTCATTTGAGGATTGATTAGTCAATGGACAGACGTATTTGACAGCGGTAGAAAAATCACATAATGAGCAATATACTATTTAAATCTTTGAAAAACATGTATTCTGGTTAACAAAATTTCTTATGGACTTATCTTAAATTGTATGTGTTAAACAAAATCTATTTAATATTGCAGACACGTTTATCTTTTCATGGCGCAAAACGTTCAAGAAGTGCCTGAAAGATTACTTTGAGAACTTTATAATTTTTCTCTTGTAAATGTCAAACTGGAGGTTTCAAACGTGAAAATCAGTATAACTATTGCGGTGTATGAATGGAGAATATTGCACAAAATGTGTATTAGCATGTTCTAGATTTATGCTACTCTTCTCATTTGTTAAAATAACTGCAAAATCGGCCTCTAAAGACGTTACATATTACAAATAAATAAGTTAATACCATTATCGGTTATCTACCTTTCTTCATTGCAGTCTGCCAGAAGGCTTACGCGATGATATGAGTAGGATACCTGTCTGGTGAGCGAAGCGACGCGGGTTTAAATATTACCTTTGAGTGAATTTCTCTTCTAACCTTTTTTTTCACATTTTTCGTCTTTGATTCCTTTTTAACGTTATCTGATTAGATTGTGTAATTCCAATATATTTTTAGCGACTTTTTGTTGAAAATGAAAGATAATCACTTTTAGGACTTTTAATTTAAGTTTAATAGTAGTTGTTGTTGCCCTTAGTTGGTGAAACCGTGCCACAGTTTACATAGACGTAGAGATTTGTGACATAAGAGGAGGTTATTTTTTTATCTGTAACCGGATTCCATTTTTACAGCATCCACAGGCAAAATAATTTTCTCTGTGAAGCCACAGAAAAAGTATCTAGTTCTGTATTTAGATCAAATTTTGAATATTTTTTAATTTATTTAATTTATTTCTAATTCTATTAGTTAATTTTATTGTAAAAAATGTTCTTTTAATAGCGAATTTTCTTATAAATTAATTAAACGGATTTTCTTTCAAGAAACATTTGTTGTTTATGAAAAATGATTCAATTGATGGAACATTTTTTAAACGAAGTTCGTCGAAAATTAGATTTTAATGGATTTTCATGCAAATACTTTATTTTATTTTCATCTTTAATTACAGATTAGGTATATAATTTTAATTTTATGTATTCTTTTAGCAGAATTTAGTGTAAAAAATGTTTTGCCAAATTCGATGCCTGCTTGCATTAAAAAACGGCATATCTGCCATTAAAAATATTTTTATGAAAATGCACTACCATAACGCACTTTTTGCGTCCAGCCTTTTTTTCTATAGTTTAAAATAAACTTTGCGATTCAATGTATCTTATAACTCCTCTCTTTTCCCTTAAACATATATTATTCTGGCAGATAAGCGGGAGTATGTACGTGTCGGCGTTTGTATGTAACACTTCGTCTAGATTCACTAAATTATCGTGGCGTCTGCGGACGCGGTGTGAGGACCTTATTTGTCTGAGAAGGCTGTAGGATGGTGGTGAGAGTCAGCACGACATAAGCTCCCAGAATGGTCTTATAAATTGTGTAAAATACAGATACATAAAAATCTAGACGAAAATGGTATTTACAAGCCTGAGAACGTCTGCAATGCAATGAGCTTCGTACAATTGTTTTGTCACTAAACTTTTTCAGTTCATTTTAAATAGCTGAAGATTATATAAGTCAACCGGGAGGAAGTTTTCAATATTGTAGAGGCAAGAAAAATCATTTTTGTAACGTACTGTTTGACAAGTGGGTAATGTGACACTAATAGCGCTAGCTTTATGTTAAGAAGAAGCTTGCCGGTTGAACGTATCGTGTAAAGAAATATATAAGACAACCGGGAGAAAGTTATAAATATTGTAGAGGCAAGAAAAATCATTTTTGTAACGTACTGTTTGACAAGTGGGTAATGTGACACTAATAGCGCTAGCTTTATGTTAAGAAGAAGCTTGCCGGTTGAACGTATCGTGTAAAGAAATATATAAGACAACCGGGAGGAAGTTATAAATATTGTAGAGGCAAGAAAAATCATTTTTGTAACGTACTGTTTGACAAGTGGGTAATGTGACACTAATAGCGCTAGCTTTATGTTAAGAAGAAGCTTGCCGGTTGAACGTATCGTGTAAAGAAATATATAAGACAACCGGGAGGAAGTTATAAATATTGTAGAGGCAAGAAAAATCATTTTTGTAACGTACTGTTTGACAAGTGGGTAATGTGACACTAATAGCGCTAGCTTTATGTTAAGAAGAAGCTTGCCGGTTGAACGTATCGTGTAAAGAAATATATAAGACAACCGGGAGGAAGTTATAAATATTGTAGAGGCAAGAAAAATCATTTTTGTAACGTACTGTTTGACAAGTGGGTAATGTGACACTAATAGCGCTAGCTTTATGTTAAGAAGAAGCTTTCCGGTTGAACGTATCGTGTAAAGAAATATATAAGACAACCGGGAGGAAGTTATAAATATTGTAGAGGCAAGAAAAATCATTTTTGTAACGTACTGTTTGACAAGTGGGTAATGTGACACTAATAGCGCTAGCTTTATGTTAAGAAGAAGCTTGCCGGTTGAACGTATCGTGTAAAGAAATATATAAGACAACCGGGAGGAAGTTATAAATATTGTAGAGGCAAGAAAAATCATTTTTGTAACGTACTGTTTGACAAGTGGGTAATGTGACACTAATAGCGCTAGCTTTATGTTAAGAAGAAGCTTGCCGGTTGAACGTATCGTGTAAAGAAATATATAAGACAACCGGGAGGAAGTTATAAATATTGTAGAGGCAAGAAAAATCATTTTTGTAACGTACTGTTTGACAAGTGGGTAATGTGACACTAATAGCGCTAGCTTTATGTTAAGAAGAAGCTTTCCGGTTGAACGTATCGTGTAAAGAAATATATAAGACAACCGGGAGGAAGTTATAAATATTGTAGAGGCAAGAAAAATCATTTTTGTAACGTACTGTTTGACAAGTGGGTAATGTGACACTAATAGCGCTAGCTTTATGTTAAGAAGAAGCTTGCCGGTTGAACGTATCGTGTAAAGAAATATATAAGACAACCGGGAGGAAGTTATAAATATTGTAGAGGCAAGAAAAATCATTTTTGTAACGTACTGTTTAACAAGTGGGTAATGTGACACTAATAGCGCTAGCTTTATGTTAAGAAGAAGCTTGCCGGTTGAACGTATCGTGTAAAGAAATATATAAGACAACCGGGAGGAAGTTATAAATATTGTAGAGGCAAGAAAAATCATTTTTGTAACGTACTGTTTGACAAGTGGGTAATGTGACACTAATAGCGCTAGCTTTATGTTAAGAAGAAGCTTGCCGGTTGAACGTATCGTGTAAAGAAATATATAAGACAACTGGGAGGAAGTTATAAATATTGTAGAGGCAAGAAAAATCATTTTTGTAACGTACTGTTTGACAAGTGGGTAATTTGATACTAATAGCCGGAGCTTTATGGTAAGAACAAGCTTGCCGGTTGAACGTAACGTGTAAAGAAACATATAAGTCAACCGGGAGGAAGTTCTGAATATTGTCGAGGCAAGAAAAATTGTTTTTGTGGCGTACTGTTTGACAAGTGGGTAATTTGATACTAATAGCCGGAGCCTTATGGTAAGAAGAAGCTTGCCCGTTCAACGTAACGTGTAAAGAAACATATAAGTCAACCGGGAGGAAGTTATAAATATTGTTGAGGCAAGAAAAATCGTTTTTGTAGCGTACTGTTTGACAAGTGGGTAATTTGACACAAATAGCGTGAGCTTTATGGTAAGAACAAGCTTGCCGGTTGAACGTAACGTGTAAAGAAATATATAAGTCAACCGGGAGGAAGTTATAAATATTGTTGAGGCAAGAGAAATCGTTTTTGTAGCGTACTGTTTGACAAGTGGGTAATTTGACACTAATAGCGTGAGCTTTATGGTAAGAAAAAGCTTGCCGGTTGAACGTAACGTGTAAAGAAATATATAAGTCAACCGGGAGGAAGTTATGAATATTGTTGAGGCAAGAAAAATCGTTTTTGTAGCGTACTGTTTGACAAGTGGGTATTTTGACACTAATAGCGCGAGCTTTATGGTAAGAACAAGCTTGCCGGTTGAAAGTAACGTGTAAAGAAATATATAAGTCAACCGGGAGGAAGTTATAAATATTGTTGAGGCAAGAAAAATCGTTTTTGTAGCGTACTGTTTGACAAGTGGGTATTTTGACACTAATAGCGCGAGCTTTATGGTAAGAACAAGCTTGCCGGTTGAACGTAACGTGTAAAGAAACATATAAGTCAACCGGGAGGAAGTTTTGAATATTGTCGAGGCAAGAAAAATTGTTTTTGTGGCGTACTGTTTGACAAGTGGGTAATTTGATACTAATAGCCGGAGCTTTATGGTAAGAACAAGCTTGCCCGTTCAACGTAACGTGTAAAGAAACATATAAGTCAACCGGGAGGAAGTTATAAATATTGTTGAGGCAAGAAAAATCGTTTTTGTAGCGTACTGTTTGACAAGTGGGTAATTTGACACAAATAGCGTGAGCTTTATGGTAAGAACAAGCTTGCCGGTTGAACGTAACGTGTAAAGAAATATATAAGTCAACCGGGAGGAAGTTATAAATATTGTTGAGGCAAGAGAAATCGTTTTTGTAGCGTACTGTTTGACAAGTGGGTAATTTGACACTAATAGCGTGAGCTTTATGGTAAGAAAAAGCTTGCCGGTTGAACGTAACGTGTAAAGAAATATATAAGTCAACCGGGAGGAAGTTATGAATATTGTTGAGGCAAGAAAAATCGTTTTTGTAGCGTACTGTTTGACAAGTGGGTATTTTGACACTAATAGCGCGAGCTTTATGGTAAGAACAAGTTTGCCGGTTGAACGTAACGTGTAAAGAAATATATAAGTCAACCGGGAGGAAGTTATAAATATTGTTGAGGCAAGAAAAATCGTTTTTGTAGCGTACTGTTTGACAAGTGGGTATTTTGACACTAATAGCGCGAGCTTTATGGTAAGAACAAGCTTGCCGGTTGAACGTAACGTGTAAAGAAACATATAAGTCAACCGGGAGGAAGTTTTGAATATTGTCGAGGCAAGAAAAATTGTTTTTGTGGCGTACTGTTTGACAAGTGGGTAATTTGATACTAATAGCCGGAGCTTTATGGTAAGAACAAGCTTGCCCGTTCAACGTAACGTGTAAAGAAACATATAAGTCAATCGGGAGGAAGTTATAAATATTGTTGAGGCAAGAAAAATCGTTTTTGTAGCGTACTGTTTGACAAGTGGGTAATTTGACACAAATAGCGTGAGCTTTATGGTAAGAACAAGCTTGCCGGTTGAACGTAACGTGTAAAGAAATATATAAGTCAACCGGGAGGAAGTTATAAATATTGTTGAGGCAAGAGAAATCGTTTTTGTAGCGTACTGTTTGACAAGTGGGTAATTTGACACTAATAGCGTGAGCTTTATGGTAAGAACAAGCTTGCCGGTTGAACGTAACGTGTAAAGAAATATATAAGTCAACCGGGAGGAAGTTATAAATATTGTTGAGGCAAGAAAAATCGTTTTTGTAGCGTACTGTTTGACAAGTGGGTAATTTGACACTAATAGCGTGAGCTTTATGGTAAGAACAAGCTTGCTGGTTGAACGTAACGTGTAAAGAAATATACAAGTCAACCGGGAGGAAGTTTTAAATATTGTCGAAGTAAGAAAAATCATTTTTGTCGCGTACTGTTTGACAAGTGGGTAATTTTACACTAATAGCGCGAGCTTTATGGTAAGAACAAGCTTGCCGGTTGAAGGTAGCGTGTAAAGAACCATTACCAAATAAACTTTGAACCCATGATAAGTACACCAAAACCTAATGCCCCACAACATATTTTTAAGAATTGAAGATCGTTTCGCTAACAAGGTTTGCGTCATTAGAGGAACGATTAATCTAATCTAATATGTTATCGAAATATAATTTATAGAAGTTGACAAGCAACCGCAAACAGCGCCCTCAGCGAAGGTATTCAAATAAACTTTCAGTTTTTCCGGAGGTCCTTGTAATAAAAAAAGTTTGGACACAGCAAGTGCGTTATGGTAGCGAATTTTCGAAAAAAAAATTAATGTCGAATATGTATTGTTTTTAAAAGGACACTTGGTTGGCCAGGTAACCTATATAGTACTAACAATGTACCACATTCCATTAAAATAGCTTTGTTGTTTCAAAAAGTACAAACATTGTCCGAAAATAAACTTTAAAAGTCTTAGAGAAAACTGGTCAGATTCTACTGGCCAACGAACCTCTTCAAGCTATTTTCACACCTACCAAGGTATAAATCTTGACAAATTGCTTTGTGACCAAAGTAGAAAAAAAATGTGTAAGATTTTGCAAAAATTTCTTTTACAAAATTACCATTCTTTTGTCCGAAATTATCTTCAGTAATGTTATACACTATATAATATTTTTCACGAAAATTCGACAACTTTTATTTACAATAACTTACTAAACATTTATTATTAGTTACCAATAATTCACAAAAATGTTACAAAACATGATTTCTACGGAAACACTAAAAACATTGCTGCGAAAACTTTTCAAATTCAGCCACTGTTTGAGAGAGCCTGTATACGACAGCTCTATTTTCTCGACGAGTAAACAAAAGTCCCAAAATGGACATCGACAATGCCAAAACAATAGCCCCGATTTACAACTTCAAAACCAGAATTATCCGCGAAGCAATCGAGATCGAAAAACGTCCCGATCGTTTAAATAAGAGAGATGATGGTCTTCTACTTCCGATTGCTTGGAAACTTATTACATCTTCATTACAAACACACAAAAACAATAAATTCAATAGAGAATTTTATTTCCCCATTACCTAACTCAACAAATACCTGCAATCCTCTTAACCCTTTAAGTACCTTGACGAAAGTCCCTGACTAAACAAATTCCTGCAATCGTCTTACTCCTTTAAGTACCGTGACGAAAGCTCCTGACTTAATTGACCGTGACCCGACTCATTACACTGATAACAAAGCAGGTAGACGAAACGGTCCATTCAATACAAGACTTGCAACGAACTGCCAGATCTCTCTTATGGCTAGTGTTGGACACACTGAGACCCTAGAGACGATCTCCGGTGAGATTTGGAAAGTATATATATATATATATATATATATATATATATATATATATATATATATATATATATATATATATATATATATATATATATATATATATATATATATATATATATATATATATATATATATATATATATATATGTATATATATATATATATATATATATATATATATATATATATATATATATATATATATATATATATATATATATATATATATATATATTAAGCGTACTTGGTTTTCGGGTTGAACCACGTCCAGAATTTATTAAAACTCGACGTTTCGGCTCCTGTTTGGATCAATTTTCAAGAGGTAAAAGGAAATATGTAAGGACACTCTAAGGCCTCACGCTGCCTACTCCTTAGAGCGGTGGACAAAGGTTGAGTTGGGTAAAGGAAGTATGTAAGGACACTCTAAGGCCTCAATCTGCCTACTCCTTAGAGTGGTGGACAAAGGTGGGTAAAGGAAATATGTAAGGACACTCTTAGGCCTCAATCTGCCTACTCCTTAGAGGGGTGGACAAAGGATGACTTGGGTTGTTGTATCTCGATTACGGAGCCTCAATCTGCCTACTCCCCAAATCTCGCACAAGATCATCTCTGAGGTCTCAGTGTGTTCAACCTTAGGCCCCAGAGGGTGTCAGTTGAACAGAAGGATAACTTGTGTCGTGAAACAACATTTTAGTGTGAACCATGACCCGAGTTGTGTATTAAAATATGCTCGATATTAGTGAAATGTGCGTCATATACCTCCATAAGGGGTGAGTTTCTCAGAGGACGCATGTTGTTTATTTATTGTACATCTTATTATTTTTTGATTATTTTATGAGATATAATTTCAATAAGTGTCAGATCGTAAAAGGGGCTTTATGTGATCATTTGATCATTAGCTTATATGAAAATAAAGTACATCTGAGGTTTATTTTCAGTTTGTTATTTATACCGGGTTAAGTCAGTATTAATTAATTAAGTAATTGTGGAGTGTGTATTTGTGTTAGGTTGGCTTGGAACCTTACGTTCATTGGCCACAGAAATCTAAATTAAACCGACAAAGTTTAAAAAAAAGGTCTTAACCGGCTTGTATAGAATTCTAATCCGAATCAGGTGAAATTTTTCGACATATACTCAGGGGCAGGAACAATATCCTACGTTGAAAGTAATTGTTGAGTATGTCGGTTTGAAAAAAGTAAATAAAGTAAAGTCTGTTTGAAAGTAAATTTATGATAGTTTGAAAGGTGTGTGGAAGGCCTTCGCTGTTTGCTCACCACTTTGTAGGGCGTCAAACTGGTAGAGGCGTGGGCTTTCAGGCCGGGTTACGTCACCACAACACGGTTGTTTTAATGGCATCGGCATATTTCGGTAGGGATACAGTCGAGCTCGCTCCAGGTATCCATACTCTTGGCGATGCATGGATATTGGAGAAGGCATATCGTAGTGAGTTCACCCTTGTGTCCATTGGACTTCTTAGTATTCACAGTGAGAACCGTTGTGGCATTTGAGAGCCGGCCTGGTAGCTTGACCGAGAGATCGTGGTGAGTTCACCTTCTGTCTCATTGTACGTGTCAGTGCCAGTGCAAGAGTGGGGTACTTGCAGAAGGGTACATCATGGTGAGTTCACCTTTGTGTCCATTGCACTCGGTATTCAACTCTGGCGGTAGCGAGCACTCTAGGTGAGGCACTGTGGTGAGTTCACCTTTAGCCTCATTGCGCACTTGGAAGCCGACACTGACATGGTTGCGAGTACAGCACCCAAGTAAAGACACAAGTTGAACTTTTGTTTTAGTATTTAGACATTGTTTAGAAGTAGTTCTGAAGCACTGATGTGCGTTCTTGAGAGTCTATAATGTGGCTCAGTGGAGCATTGAGTAGTAACTGCTGTTAATGATGAAGTTGCTCAGTGGAGCGTGTAATTGGTAAATGTTTCATGAACTAATATTTGAATGCCACTCGTATATATTGGGTTGTGCTTTAGATGAACGATGGTGTGTTCAGGTATATTTTCAATTACAGGTTAGTGATGTTGTTACTGGACACATTTGACACTCGCTCGCCCGACTCATGACGCCCGTACCATAAGGTTTCGCCATCATTTTGACAAGTAATAAACCTTTAGCATGATTTCTCTTAAACTTTTTGTATGTGACCGTTAGTCGATTGTTATTATTATAATAGGTTACTTCTATTGTTATTAAGAGGTCTGTAAAGCATCGAAGGGTTGCGTTCGATATTTTTAAAAAAACAACGGGACCTTATACAAGCAAATTCGTTTCGCCAAATAAACAAAAGGTGATCGACAAATGGACATGTCAAATTGCAAAATTACTACATACTTTATTGATTTCGCTAAAAATGAAATACATCACCTGGCAATTATCCCAAATGAAAATTACCCAATTAATCACAGCATTTCAAGTGTCATTCATCATTAGTTGAGATTACTTATTTATCATACACTAACTCACAAGAACTTTTCAATTAAATATTATTAGATACTTTTAATTTAATAAGACCAACAGCCACTAAATTAGTTATTCTGTATACATAAACGTTAAGATCAATGGTAGACATTGTTCTAAAAATTGTCTTTCTGACCTACATTCGTTTCCTTGCAATCTCATTTCTAATTACTCGCCGAGAAGCGTCATTAATTTTACTTAGTTGAAAAGAAGAAAGATTGACACAGAACTGTCACTTTCTTATTGTGGATTCGCTATAATTATCAAGCTCAGGAAATAATTACCACAGTAGAATCAGCACATCTGTGTTTTTATAGTGTGATAAAATCCGTTCAATATTTTATGTAATAAGCTTTTGCATCAGACGATATTACAACTTTTTAGCAATTGTCTAATTAGTACAGGGCTTACATTAATTCCCGAACCCCACGTGACCGGATTCTGTCTCTCTCTTAGTGGAGTTTGATTTTATAAGTTATCAGTCAAAAAGTAACCAAAAAAACACTATAATAAGGACCCTAAAGTTACTAAATCAATTGAGAACTGACAGCCCATTGGCGCTCGATTCCCCTTTGACGGTTATTTTGCATGTATATTTTGCATTTTCCAAGTGCGACTAGTGTTTACCTTCTTCAAATAATTTTCTATTTGTTGGACAATAAAAATAAACAGTTTTTACCAAAACTTAGCATTTTCATTGCGTTTTTACGTAAGTTAAAAGTGTAGGTATGTTAAGGTTATGTTGACGATATTCGACATCGCATGGAATGAAGCCCTACATTACATGTTACACAATACACCTTCCTAAAACCGTAAATTAGAAGTTTAAATAATTGGACCTCAATTTATTTACGTACATTACATTTTGATATCTATACAAAATAAAAATAATATTTTATTATGTTTTTAATTATTTTTTTAACAATCAATAACAGTAAACCATACATAAACAGACTTGCTGTTAAAAATACTGAATAATAAATATATTTAAGACATTTACTCTTTCAACTTATTATAATTTTTATATTTTTTATAAAACCCCAAAGGAAATATGACACAACACTGGCATCTTAGGGATTTCATTCATTCAGGTTGTACAACCGTGTATGCCGGGTTACCTAACTTAAGCGTTCACCCGGGGTTCGGGAATTAATGAAAGCCCTGTATATGAGTTTCGTAATCACGAAATCAATTAAAGTTTTGACTAAAGTTATCTGCGAAACGCAAACGGAATTAGCAGCCTCGGTGGTCCAATCATAAGAACGTATGCCTTTGAATCCAAAGGAAGTCGGTTCGATTCCTCGTAGAAGCGTCATGTTATTTTTCAGTACATATAAGAACGGGTGCAAAACCGGACACTGAGGCAAAACCGGGTACCGCATTTGATTCCATATCCATTGCTCTCATGTATAAGTCGACCTCACAAATTAGTAGTCACAATCCCGACTGGCCACAGAACATTTTTATATGGTGTAATCATCGCAGCGTTCGTGACTTACTACCAACAGGTGTTTTAGCAGTGACGTAATGTTCTTAATATTTAAACTTGTTTCCACATTCCACCAAGGACTTCGTTGGTAGATCTTGTTTGCCTCTAGAATAAAACACATGTTTCTCTAAGTGAAGATTGGAACCTGTGATGAGCACTGATAAGTACACTTGAAGAACCCAAAACACCAGAACACATTTCAAAAGACCTAACTAGCTTCATCAGAGGATGAACATACTTTTTTTGATACAGGAGGGGTAAATGCTTATGCAGACCCCATTCACGGCCCCGTAGGTGCCGTGGGATATCGAGGTACTGTGAGACTGTACTCACTAAAACCCCCTCCCTGGGAGTACCAGACCTTAGTCCATACCTCCGTCGGAAAGATTTCACACAATGACTTTTTGGGTATGAATGTTTCCATTCTATTTTTGCCGCGGGGGCCAAGAATTATACGTTTACATGTATTTATATTGACACTGAGCTAAAGTCCGAAACCGAGAGTGGAATTTTTAAGTCGTAGGCGCATCCCTGGTATATTTTGAGGTTATTAAACTTCTGTTTATTACCCCCAGCTGACCGATTAGTGATGAATTCTTGATATTTTCGTTCGTCGGAAATATCTGTATTGTTTCATTATCTCTCAGGCGCGCTTTTGTCGGTATTTATATATTTTATCAAGCTATCTATCAAGTGACTGCTCATGGGAGGTGCCGGGAGGTTGATACACTATTTATTGCTACTATATTTAGCTATATATATATGTATATATATATATATATATATATATATATATATATATATATATATATATATATATATATATATATATATATATATATATATATATATATGTATACTCTCGTAGGCGTTCAACTGTCCTGGTTTTCTAACATTTTTAATCAATTTTAGATTCTCCTCATTAACGTGGTGATTATTATTCTAAATATGTCGGGCTATAGTCCCGTAATTTAATTGTGCTAAGTGTTCTGTGAATGTAATTCCAATAGATTTTTTTGTTTGTCCGACGTATTTAAGATCACAATCTTTACAGATTATTTCATAAATTCCCAACATTTTGGCCGTACTATCCTTTTTTTTTATGTCAACAACACACCACGAGGGCTTACAGCCTAAATACTATCGTACCGTGGGTGTTGACAAGGAGGAAAGAGGCAGCTTGTTAATTCTGGACTTGAAGGCTTGGAGGTTCGGAGGAGAAGGAAAAACCTGTGCTGGCAAGGAATTCCACAACTTGGAAGTCCTCGGGACAAAAGAGCGGGCATAACAAGATGTTCTATGTCTGGTGACCTGGACATTAAAAGGGTGCATTCGCTCTGTTCCCCTGGTAGATCTGCTGGGGGCAGCAGGTGGGGGAATTATGGAGGAAAGCTCCTCTGAGCAGTGCCCGTGCAGATATCTATAAAAGAGAGAGAGAGGTCACCAACGGCACGTCGGGGGGCAAGGGATGGAAGCCTTTGGGTGAGGGTAGGGTCACCGATGAGACGTATAGCTCTCTTTTGAATGGAGTCCAGGATAGCGAGTGTAGAAGCGGCAGCTGCACCCCAGATGTGGGAGCAGTATTCGAGGTTTGGCCTTATTTGTGAAGTGTATAAGGTATAGAGATTAGTTGGTGAAAAGTATTTGCGAGCCCGGAAGAGGAAACCCAATTTCTTAGCAGCCGCTTCTGCAATTGATGTGACATGTTGGTGCCAATTAAGATTTCGATCCACAGAAATGCCAACAAGAGAGAAGGACTCATTACTTTGAATAACTTGGTTGTTTATTGTGATGGGTCTAGGGCTGGTGTAGCTCTTATGAGAAAGAAAGCAAGACTGTGATTTATTTGGTGAGGTTGAATTGTACAAGATTTCTACTTCCCCAGTCTAATATTTTTTGGAGATCCACGGAGACAGAACCCTGCATGAGTCTGCGATCCTCATCTAATCGGGCTAAAGAGACAGGCTTAGAATATTGTATATTTGAGTGGAGGGTGCTGTCGTCCGCGTAACTGTGAACTGGGTTGGATGTGCTAGAGAGGAGGTCATTGATGTGGAGAAGAAACAAAGTAGGGGCTAAAGCTGAACCTTGAGGAACTCCTGCATTAATTGGATACAGTTTAGAGGAATGGCCATCCACAACAACAGATATGCTCCTGTTGGAGAGGAAATTTGCTGTCCAGGTACAAAGTTTTGGTGGTAGGCCATAGGCCGGAAGTTTATTAAGCAGCGCTGCGTGCCAGACCTGGTCGAATGCTTTGGATATGTCTAGAGCAACAATCTGGGATTCACCGTGTTGTTCCATAGACTTGTTCCAAGAATGGGTGACAAAGGAAAGGAGGTCGGCAGTCGATCTGCGCTGACGGAATCCATACTGCCGGTCGTGGATTAGACTGTGTTTTTCAAGGAATTTTAGTAGTTCGGTGTTTATATACTTTTCCATCACTTTAGAGATGACTGAAAGGAGAGAAATAGGCCTGTAGTTGCTAGGAAGCGCTTTGGATCCTTTTTTGGGGATGGGTTGTACTCGAGCAGTTTTCCAGTTACTAGGGAATATGCCTTTATTGTAAGATATCTGAAACAGACGAGTCAGGACAGGAGCAAGTTCTGGTGCGCATTTTTTGAGAACAATTGCTGGGATCTCGTCAAGGCCAGAGACTTTCCTAGTATTAAGAGAAGAGAGCATCTTTCGTACCTTTTTAGTTTTGAAAATGATATCAGTCATTTTATGCGCGACATTGGGGACTGTTGGTGGTTGAACATTTGGAGGTGGGTTGAGAGTAGAATTTCCGGCGAACAACGAAGCAAAAAGTTCAGCCTTGCCCAGGGCGGTAGAAACAATTTCATCCCCTGAGACAAGAGGTGGGAACGTGCTTTTGCAGAAATTATTCCCAATAGATTTAGCAAGAGTCCAGAAGGGTTTGCCGCCGTTGGAGCTTGAGAGGACTTTGTTTTTGATGTGGTTATTAAACGAGTTTTTTGCCTCAGAAAGAATGCGGACATAGCGGTTTCTTGCGTCGTTGAATGCTTGACGATTTTCTTGACTGGGATTGTGTAGAAGCGTTTTGTGAGCTTTGACCTTTTCAAGTCTAGCCTTGTCACAGGATTTAGAGAACCAGGGCTTTTGAGTGGCTGAAGAGGTTTTCTGTGTACGTGGAATAAATAATTCCATGCCAGCTTGGATAATTTCGGTGACGTTTTGTGAGATATCAGAGGGGTCAGGATGAGAGAAGCAGACAGACGCCCATGGAAATGAGGAAAAGTAATCCCGCATTTCGTCCCAGTTTGCGGAGTTGTAGTGCCAAACGATACGTGGGTGTGATGACTGTGTGACCTCGGGTTGCATTGCACACGAAGCAGTGACCATGCCGTGGTCTGAGCGACCAAGGGGGGCGGTGACTGATATCTTATAGCATTCAGGGTTTGTAGTAAGAAGGAGATCCAAGGGATTTGAGCTGTGGGTTGGGATACGAGGAAAGTAAGTAGGTTGCTGAACCATATTGGCCAAAGAATTGCTGACTGCAAAGGCCTCCGCTGCTCTCCCTTGTGGATCGGTTTTTGAAGATCCTAGCCATTCCTTATTATGGACATTGAAGTCGCCAAGAATAGTGACCTCGGAGGAAGGATATTCAGAAATCAGATAGTCGGTTTTTTCAGAAAGGTAGTCAAAGAGCTGGACCAAGTTGTTGTCAGAAGGTGACCGGTAAATGCAACAGATGAATTTAGTTGCAGCCCTAAGAGAGAGTTTTATCCATAGTATGTCTTTTCTTCCAGCTTCTAAATTGGGAAGTCTGGTGCAGGGTAGATTGCTACAGACGTATGCGCACACGCCTCCATGCAATCTAAAGGCAGTAAGGAGCTCATACCCCGGGAAATTAAGGTGATTAGTGGCTGTTTTGGCACTGATTTGGGTTTCGGTGAGGAAGAGGAGTTTGGGCCTGTTAGCCTGGAGGAAATGGTGGACGGAGTTCAGGTTAGAATTTAGGCCACATATATTCGAAAAGGATATGTTAAATCTTGATGTTGGCGCCCCCTGTACACCCCTCTCCCGGAGATCCGAATGGAGGGGTATTTTGCCTCCGGAATATTTTATACAAGGAGGAGCCATCATCATTTTTGCTTATAAGGGAAACCGACTCATACACCAGAACCGGAAACGTCCGTTGGGACTTCACCGGCCCCTTGATGTATGGGGTGGTACCTCCTCGGGCGTGAAAAAATCCTTTACTATTACATAAAGGAAAATTCCACTACCACCTGCTATGGATTGGATTGGATCAATGTCTACCCCTTTAGAAATAGGATTAATAAAGGGACTATCAATTGTCCAGTAGTTATGATTTTCGACATAGTAGGAGGATACAAAACATTATCATCATTTTGCATCCATGCCTATTGTCGGCATCCTTGTGTTTTGGGCTACCTAGCAGGTTCTTTACAGTATTTTTGTCGAAAATGTTAATTGCAAGTTGGCTTTTTTTTAAATGCAGTCTAGACCCCTCGTGACTCGAGGTACAAAAGGTAAGCAAACAAAGGTTGTTTCCGCTTTCTGTCTTATAAAGGTAGTTGATTCTGCTAACATTTTCTGTGTTAATTAATTTCTACACTAGGCAAGCAGTGTATCCGTTATATTCGGCTACGTTCTTAATATAATTTAATTTTTTCCTATATCTACTTTTGCTTAAAGGAAAATTAATTAACCTGTTTACTAAAAAAATCATGCTGACCACCTGTTGTGCATACGTATTATGTGAATCATTTGGAATGTAGCTTAGAGTGGTGGTCTCTTTTCTATTTATCAATCAATCACTTTATAATGTACAACAATATGACTTAATCAAATAGTATGACCCATGACGAATACAAAATGACTCCCACAGAGGGATACCATAACCTGTACGTGGGATCTCAACACATTTTCCAGGAACATCTTTACTGTTTGATTAACCCGCTTCTCAGCCGCGAATTTACCCGCACAAAAAAATTTCAACACATTACACTTAACCGAAAACTTCATTTCCAGAAACTACACATCCACACCAAAATAAACTCTCCATTTACTCCGTTCTTAAACTTTGTAGGGCTATAACTCAAAAACTTAAAATTTTTATGAAACATTTTTCGATAAATTGTCATCATTTGATCACACGAATCTACAGTTAAGCATTGTCGGTGTAATTACCAGACACTTGTATATATGTATATATATATATATATATATATATATATATATATATATATATATATATATATATATATATATATATATATATATATACATATATATATATAAAACATACTTGGTTCTCGGGTTAAACCGCGTCCAGAATTTATGATAACTCTACGTTTCGGCTCCTGTTTTTGAGCCATTTTCAAGAGGTAAATGAAATATGCAAGGACACTCTAAGACCTCAATCTGCCTACTCCCTAGAGTGGTGGACCAAGGTGGTTACTGGAAACATGTAAGGACACTTTAAGGCCTCAATCTGCCTATACTTTTTAGAGTGGTGGACAAAGGTGGGTAAAGGAAATATGTAATGACACTCTAAGGCCTCAATCTGCCTACTCCTTAGAGCGGTGGACAAAGGTGGGTTGGGTTGTTGTAGCTCGATTACGGGGCCTCAATCTGCCTACTCCCCAAATCTCACCGGAGATCGTCTGTGAGGTCTCAGTGTGTTCAACCTTAGGCCTCAGAGAGATCTGGCAGTTCGTTGCAAGTCTTGTCTTATATATGTCGTTCCGTCTACCTGCTTCGTTATCAGTGAAAGTAGTGGAGTCACCGTCAATTAAGTGGGAGACTTTGATCACGGTAGGATGAGGAGGGTTAAGAGGGTCACCGGCATTTGTTGAGGCAGATAATGGAGCAGTAAAATTGTCTGTGGAATTTATTTTCTTTTTGTGTGTTTGTAAAGAAGATATAATAGGTTTCCAAGTAGTCGGAAGACAAAGACCATCATCTCTCTTATTTAAACAATATCTCGATTGCTTCGCGGATAATTCTCGTTTTAAAGTTGTAAACCGGTGCTATTGCTTTGGCATTATCGAAGTCTATTTTGTGCCCTGTATGAATATGATGCATGGCCAGCGCCGATGAGGGGCCGGATTTTCTAACTTTAGAGTGTACTTACATATTTCCTTTACCCACCTTTGTCCACCACTCTAAGGACTAGGCAGATTGAGGCCTTAGAATGTCCTTACATATTTCCTTTACCCACCTTTGTCCACCACTCTAAAAAGTATAGGCAGATTGAGGCCTTAGAGTGTCCTTACATATTTCCTTTACCCACCTTTCTCCACCACTCTAAGGATTAGGTAGATTGAAGCCTTAGAGTGTCCTTACATATTTCCTTTACCTCTTGAAAATGGCTCCAAAACAGGTGCCAACTGACTTGGACAAGTTCGTTAGCCAGGGACATCGGACCAGTGTTTCCTGGAAAATTTTGGGTTTTCGTTCTGAAAATTTATGTATCTCTGAAAATAGCAAAGCTATAACAAGGACACCTTCGTTACTACTCGTAATAAAAATTATTAATCTATCAACGCTGCATTTAAAAGTTTCGTTTGTGAAATGGGTTACGTTGTGCAGGTTTTAAATTATTTATTTATCTATTCTGAGTTCTAGTTTTCTTTCTAAGATTCTATGTACTTTAGCTGGATTGTCATAAATTTTTACATCCGGTATAAATCCCATTACCAGGAAATCTCCTGAGTAGGACTTGTGGTGGTGGTTGGGTTATACATTATAAATCTGTGGAATTATGACGATTGTTCCTGGATGCCGGGAACGTCTTTAACGTCCTTAGCCCGGATCAGGGCTGTAAACCATGTGGAATCTGGACAATCAAAGAAGTGGCCTTATATGGATTTGCTTACTAGCTAGGAATATAAATCAAGAGCGTATTAAGTCCGCTGAATCTCTATATATTTTCAGGGTTTAACTGCTTCAAATTATTACATTTCATCCCCGGACTGTCCATATATCATATTTTACGTTCGATAGTGATTAATGTGATACATTTTACACTGGCTGAAAGCTTCGGATGTGTATGCCCATCCTACGCTGTCCTCGGCGGAGGTTCTATCACTTTATACACCGAAAAAATGACCTGCCATATAGAAATATAAAGATGTTTTTTATTTATTTTCTGAAACAGACTCTATCAAGAATAATGCGTTTATGACAGCCATATCTTTTCAGTCTGGTAGAGACTTTATTTACAAGTGTTATTTTAATAGTATGTCATAAATATGTTTCTAGAATACAAGATAATTGTAATAAACACAAACTTGAAAAAATCCTACTAGAATGTATGATACGCTTCCCTTGTTTAGGCAGTTGTTTCATTGTATATATAGACCATAACGTATACAAAAATTGATATATTTTTAACTATGTGAAAACTGGAACCTGTGATGAGCACTAATAAGTACACTTGGAGAAAACCCAAATCACCACAACACATATTTCAGAAACCTTACGATCGTTTCGTTGACCATGTTAACATCTTCAGAGGAAGAAAAATTCAGAAGTTTTCTTCCTCTGAAGATGTTCAACGAAACGATCGTAAGGTCTCTGAAATATGTGTTGTGGTGACTTGCGTTTTCTCCAAGTGTACTTATATTTTTAATTGAAATATGATGTAAAAATGTGGGTTCATAATGGAACCATTTTCTAGTTAGTCGAAAAGCAAAATTTTTAATGACTAAAGTGATTTATTTTTACCGCTGTCATATAGAACAATAGTTTTACCATATTTTTTGCAAATATAAAGTCAATTATACACCTAATATTACACCATTTATTTCTGACCCCCTATATACCACACGTCCCTGCATATATGTGCCGTGTACTGGTATATACAGGGTCTGCCGATTAAAACTTCCCACATAGAAAATACCACAACCACGACAGGCAGTATGGATTCCGTCACCGTAGATCAACTGCCGACCTCCTTTCCTTTGTCACACATTCTTGGAAGTCTATGGAACTACACGGTGAATCCCAGATTGTCGCTCTAGACATATCCAAAGCATTTGACCAGGTCTGGCACGCAGCGCTTGTTAACAAACATCCGGCCTATGGTCTACCACCAAAACTCTGGACCTGGACAGCAAATTTCCTCTCCAACCGGAGCATTTCTTTTGTGGATGGCCATTCCTCGAAACTGTATCCAATGAATGCAGGAGTCCCTCAAGGTTCAGCTTTAGCCCCATACTTTGTTCCTTCTCCACATCAATGACCTCCTCTCTATCAGATCCAACCCAGTTCATAGTTACACACACAACCAAGTTATTCAAAGTAATGAGTCCTTTTTACTTGTTGGCATTTTTGTGGATCGAAATCTCAAACGGCACCAACATGTCACATCAATTGCAGAAGCGGCTGCTCAGAAATTAGGTTTCCTCTTCCAGGCTCGCAAATAATTTTCACCAACTAATCTCTATACCTTATATACTTTACGAATAGGGCCAAACCTCAAATACTGCTCCCACATCTGGTATACCGCTGCCGCTTCTACACTCGCTATCCTGGACTCCATTCGGAAGAGAGCTATACGTCTCATCGGTGACCCTACCCTTACCCAAAGGCTGCCATCCCTTGCCCACTGACGTGCCGTTGGTGACCTCTATATATAATTTTACTAATTCTCTAAATAATTATGTATACTTTAAATATAATATCCCGGGCATGAAGCCGATCTAAGGTATGACGCAAATAAAACCTTTATTGATGCGTGCCTAGATAGCGCAGGGGGTACGCGATCGAATCCAGTTTGATGAATGTATGTTCTTTTATGTTTTATTTTGACATTTGCAGAAACAATAGTGCACATATTTCATACGTTTTGAACAAAATCTCATTTTTATTTAAAACTCCTGAATAAGTTTGTTACCTTTGAGTCTAAAATTATAATTTTGTTATTGCTGATACTGAAAAAACCGGTTTGATTAGGTTGACTAAAACGAAATCATACTGGCGATTAATAAGGAAAAATAACAGCTACGTTTATAATTTGGCAGACACTTTACTTTTCTAAATATGAATTAAGTTTCCTTCTGGGAATCTTTTGAATAACTTTAATGAAATTTGTAATACAAGTTTATTTTAAAGAGACTAACACTATCTACAGATATAGCAAAATTTAGTTCTTTAGCTTAATAGAAAATTCAATTTTGGGCATTTTTCTCAAAAGAAGTTAGGACGCAAGATTTATTTCGTAATAGAGAGATATCGATGGTAACACTTTCAAGAGAATTCTTCAAATGTGCGCGTCCTAGGACCTCTAAAATCGATCTTCAAGGTCTGTGTAAGTTTACAGTATTAACTTTACTAATATGCCGTATAATAAAAGCACACAATTCTTATGAAAAATCGCTACTATAACGCACTTGCTACGGCCCGAATTTTTTTTCCTTTTTTGTATTTCCAGTATTTTTCAGGTGGGAAGTTTTAATTGGTACACCCATCATAGTTTGGTACGTATTGGGACAACTGTAAAATCGATAAACAATAGCAAATATCTTAGTGAAAATGAAATCAACAGATGTAAGACGGAGAACAAGATGCATTATTGAAGGTATATTCCAACATCATGCAAAAAGTAACAATAAAAAAAAAGAAGAAATACAGTAAGAAGTGAAATACATAGATAGATCGATAGATATATAGATATATAAATAGATGGATAGATACATAGATAGATAAAGAGTAAAAGTTTTTAAATGTACTCGTATACAAATTGACGAAAATCAACTACTAAAAAGGTTTGCTTTTAAAACACAAGCATACTCAAACATATTTGACAATCTGGCAACGCTAGACTGCTTCGCTTGATGACGTTATTCCACCGTTATTATAAAAATACTATAATTCTATTTGTTTATTAGGTGTGAAATAAAGACCTTTCATTATTATTGTCGACTGTCCCTCAAAGACGAACATTCGTAAGTACACTTGGAGAACCCAAATCACCACAACACCTCTTTTTAAAAACCTGACGATCGTTTCACTAACAAAGTTCGCGTCATCAGAGCATAAAAAAATTTCCTCTGATAATGATAATTTTATTAGAGTAACGATCTATAAAAAGATATGTGGTGGTGATTTGGATTGTCCAAGTGTATTTATCAGTGCTCATCACAGGTTCTAATCTTTTTTAACGGAACATTCACTTATCCCAGGTATCACCTAATTTTATCTATAATATTCCTAGGAACCACAACAGTTAACGACATGAGAGAATCTACAGAAAAGTTTCAAGTGTTCCAGGGACATAACAAAATTAAAAGTTGGCAACACTGTTACCCATCGCGATCATCCTGATCGTACAGGGAGGATACAGGTTCGTTATCGTGTCCCATTCCTCCAGACCCTCATTCTGTCTTGTCTGTTGTCTACACCGTCACTCCTTATAACGAAATATTCTCACGTCTGACTCTGAGAATCCCTCCTGAACTACAAGTTGAGCCAATCTGCCTGGAATATCACGTCTTGCTAATTATTAGCATAAAAGATTGACAGGAATCCACGTTAAATGGAAACATTCTTGGCACATGTTATATCGGCAACGTTCATCTTCACATAAAGGTTGTCTTCTCAAAGTTTTGTAACCGGTGAGTACGGGGATAATAATGGAGTTATTCTGATAGTTGTGGTTTTTTAAAACTAGAATTAAAATAACATGTATAAGTATATCCTTGTAGAAAACTTTGCAAAACATTAGGCAGTGTCGTTTCGTATATTATAATTACGAAACCGATTTAAGATTTAAAACTGTGGTGGGCACTGATGAGTACGCTTTGGAGAACACAAATCACCACAACACAATCAACACAATCTTAAGACCTGACGATCGTTTCACTAACCAAGTTAGCGTCATCAAAGAATTAAAAATTATAACTACTTTAAAATCTAAGATCACCTTACATACCTGATCTTAGGTAAAGAGACCGAACTGAGATGAGAAAATAAACGCAGGCAAATTCTGCAGTGTATTGTATTTTTATCGCCGGACGAGGTCTTTTCACTCTCCCTACTAACTTATCTAGTAGTAGTAGCAGTGGTGGGGAGGCCAACGCCAACCAAGTAGGCCACAATAGGCCCTTTTTGCCAACCCCCGCAACCCAGCAACCATGCTCTACTCTTCCTCGGTTCCGTCGCCAAACCGCTCGAGATGAAGGCCGTGACGGTCTTCAGTTAGACGGTACTTACCTGATTTCTCTGCAGAGTCCTCGATCCGAACAATTCTGCTCGAAGACTCCCAAAAGCCTCGCATTCACACAGGTAGTGGTAGGAAGTTTCCTCATCCTCGCCACATTCCTGGCAAATGGGATTCCTCTCTACGCCTTTTTTTTTTAATTTTAACAACACACGATGAGGGCTTACAGCCTAAATACTATCGTACCGTGGGTGTTGACAAGGAGGAAAGAGACAACTTGTTAATTCTTGACCTGAAGGTTTGGAGGTTCGGATGAGAAGGAAAAACATGTGCCGGGAAGGAATTCCACAACTTGGAAGTCCTCGGGACAAGCATTCGCTCTGTTCCCCTGGTAGATCTGTTGGGGGCAGCAGGTGGGGGAACTATGGAAGAAAGCTCCTTTGAGCAGTGCCCGTGCAGATATCTATAAAAGAGAGAGGTTGCCAACGGCACGTCGGTGGGCAAGGGATGGCAGCTTTTGGGTGAGGGTGGGGTCACCAATGAGACGTATAGCTCTCTTCTGAATAGATTCCAGGGTAGCGAGTGTAGAAGTGGCAGCGGCATTCCAGGTGTGGAAGCAGTATTCGAGGTTTGGACTTATTTGTAAAGTATATAAGGTATAGAGATTAGCTGGTGAAAAGTATTTGCGAGCCCGGAAGAGGAAACCTAATTTCTTAGCAGCCCGTTCTGCAATTGATGTGACATGTTGGCGCCAATTGAGATTTCGATCCACAGAAATGCCAACAAGTAAAAAGGACTCATTACTTTGAATAACTTGGTTATTCATTGTGATGGGTCTGGGGCTGGTGTATCTCTTATGAGAGAAAGCAAGGCAGAGATTTGGTGGGGTTGAATTGTACAAGATTTCTAGTTCCCCAGTCTAATATTTTTTGGAGATCCACGGAGACAGAACCCTCCATGAGTCTGCGATCCTCATCTAATTGGGCTAAAGAGACAGGCTTAGAATATTGTATATTTGAGTGCAGGGTGCTGTCGTCCACGTAACTGTGAACTGGGTTGGATGTGCTAAAGAGGAGGTCATTGATGTGGAGAAGAAACAAGGTAGGGGCAAAAGCTGAACCTTGAGGGACTCCTGCGTTAATTGGATACAGTTTAGAGGAATAGCCATCCACGGCAACAGAAATGCTCCGGTTGCAGAGAAAATTTCTGTCCAGGTCCAGAGTTTTGGTGGTAGGCCATAGGCCGGATGTTTATTTAGCAGCGCTGCGTGCCAGACCTGGTCGAATGCTTTGTATATGTCTAGAGCGACAATCTGGGATTCACCGTGTAGTTCCATAGACTTGTTCCAAGAATGGGTGGCAAAGAAAAGGAGGTCGGCAGTCGATCTGCGCTGACGGAATCCATACTACCTGTCGTGGATTAGACTGTGTTTTTTAAGAAACTTTAGTAAGTCGGTGTTTATATATTTTTCCATCACTTTAGAGACGACTGAAAGGGGAGAAATAGGCCTGTAGTTGCTAGGAAGCGCTTTGGATCCTTTCTTGGAGATGGGTTGTACTCGAACAGTTTTCCAGTTACTAGGGAATATGCCTTTATTGTAAGATATCTATAACAGACGAGTCAGGACAGGAGCACGTTCTGGTGCGCATTTTTTGAGACCAACTGCTGGGATCTCGTCAAGGCCAGAGATTTTTCTGGTATTGAGAGAATAGAGCATCTTTCGTACCTTTTTAGTTTTGGAAATGCTATCCGTCATTTTATGCGCGACATTGGGGACTGTTGGTGGTTGAAGATTTGGAGGTGGGTTGAGAATATAATTGCCGGCGAACAACGAAGCAAAAAGTTCAACCTTACCCAGGGCGGTAGAAACAATTTCATCCCCTGAGACAAGAGGTGGGAACGTGCTCTTGCAGAAATTATTCCCAATAGATTTAGCAAGAGTCCAGAAGGGTTTGCCGCGTTGGAGCTTAAGAGGACTTTGTTTTTTATGTTGTTATTAAACGAGTTTTTTGCCTCAGAAAGAATGCGGACATAACGGTTTCTTGCGTTGTTAAATGATTGACGGTTTTCTTGACTGAGATTGGGTAGAAGCGTTTTGTGTGCTTTGATCTTTTCAAGTCTGGCCTTGCCACAGGATTTAGTGAACCAGGGCTTTTGAGTGGCTGAAGAGGTTTTCTGTGTACGTGGAATAAATAATTCCATGCCAGCTTGGATAATTTTGGTGACGTTTTGTGAGATATCAGAGGGGCAGGATGAGAGAAGCAGACAGACGCCCATGGAAATGAGGAAAAGTAATCCCGCATTTCATCCCAGTTTGCGGAGTTGTAGTGCCAAACGATACGTGGGTGTGATGACTGTGTGACCTCGGGTTGCATTGCGCAGGAAGCAGTGACCATGCCGTGGTCTGAGCGACCAACGAAACCGGTGACTGATATCTTATAGCATTAAGGTTTTGTAGTAAGAAGGAAACCCAAGGGATTTGAGCTGTGTGTTGGGATGCGAGGAAAGTATGTAGGTTGCTGAACCATATTGGCTAAAGAATTGCTGACTGCAAAGGCCTTCGCTGCTCTCCCTTGTGAATCTGTTTTTGAAGATCCTAGCCATTCCTTATTATGGACATTGAAGTCACCAAGAATAGTGACTTCGGAGGAAGGATATTCAGAAATCAGATCAGAAAAGTAGTCGAAGAGCTGGACAAAGTTGTTGTCAGAAGGTGACCGGTAAATGCAACAGATGAATTTAGTTGCAGCCCTGAGAGAGAGTTTTATCGATAGTATGTATTTTCTTCCAGCTTCTAAATTGGGGAGTCTGGTGCAGGGTAGATTGCTACGGACGTACGCGCACACGCCTCCATGCAATCTAAAGGTAGTAAGGAGCTCATACCCCGGGAAATAAGGTGATTAGTGGCTGTTTTGGCACTGATTTGGGTTTCGGTGAGGAAGAGAAGTTGGGGCCTGTTAGCCTGGAGGAAATGGTGGACGGAGTTCAGGTTAGAATTTAGGCCACATATATTCGAAAAGGATATGTTAAATCTAGATGTTGGTGCCCCTTGTACACCCCTCTCCCGGAGATTCGAATGGAGGGGTAACATATAAGAATTTTAACAAATCTTGGTTTTGATTTCTAGGGACCAAATTCGCGCTCATCTGTAGAAATTTTTTCAAAAGCTCTTCATCGTGACCTCACTTTTAGCGAATTTTTCTTAATGAAAATTCGCTGAAATAAACACACAACTGAATCTTGAATTCGTCATTGGCATGATAATAACAAAACAATAATTTAACGTTTTGTATCAGGAAAAGTTCTTATGTCAACGTGACGTATATCGTGGGGACTTATAAATACCTGAACGGTAAAATGTGCCAAATAATGCATGAGACTTGCTATAGAATGTCTACCATTAACGTACACAATCTGCTGGGCGGGCAGGGCCAACTGTTCACCTCTCAGGATTACCTAAAATTACTAGCGACAATAACATTAAACTTAACAAAACTGTCTGGAATTGTAGAAACCTAAACCTAATGTCGGCTGCCCTGATCGCGCAAAAACAAGACCTGTACCTTGCCAGCAGTTTAATTAGTGCGATAAAGCGTATATAACTAATGCCCACGGATTAGCTTAATTGTTTCGTATAGTGTTTAGAATTTACATTTTTACAGTGGTTGTTATTTCAACGACATTTTTAACGATTCACTGTCATTAGTAATTATTGTTCAGTGCCCTTTTCAGATGGACAATAGAACATATTTATATGTTATGACTCAATTAGCTAACGGTTTAGCACGTCAGTAATTTAAGTGAAGCGCAAAATTATAATAAAAATTCTGGACGCAGCAAGTGCGTTATGGTAGCGAATTTTCATTAAATTGTTTTTAATAGCAAGTATGTGTTTTTTTTTTCTGAAAAAATGAATCAAATTTGATTACTAGTGTAACATATATAGTACAAACAATGTGCCATGTTTCATCAAAATAACTTTATTGTTTGAAAACGTACAAAAATTTCCGAAAGTAAACTTAAAAGTGTAACCGAAAAAAATCCGTTTTTTGGTCAACCTTATGAGTTAATAGCAAATTGAGCTTTTAAAATATGAAGCCTTTAATCAAAATTCGCTACCATAACGCACTTGCTGCGTCCACAATTTTTCTACTTACAAACATGCATTATATTTCGATGGAAAATGCAAAAACATAAGGCGTTTTCGACTAAAAAAAATTATTTGTATCACCAACGACTTATGGGTCAGCCTGTGATTGTAGAAATATTTTTAAGATGTAGCTCAAGACACCCTATAATTAATGTATACAATTTTTTTTCATATCTTGTATAATAACGGATATATTGAGCTTTATTGACTTTTTACGAAAATTCGACAAAAGTTATATACCATTAAACGATAAACTCTATAGCTAAGACTACTATACTCAGTAAGTGGTGGACGTGCCGCCACCTAGTTGCGGAACCAAGTAGTATGCTGTCACGCCAGCTCCAAATAACACAAAGTGTTAAAAAATAGAGACTCTATACAACCAACTAACAATTTAGAAAATTGTCAGCCCTGGCCCATTTCTACCCCAATATAGGGACAAAGTATGTAAGACTCGATGTATTTTCGCAACAATTAGAACCGTAGACCGGTTTCGCTCAGATTACATACTTTGTCACTATATTGGGGTAGAAATGGGCCAGGACTGAATTGTTAGTTAGCTGTATCCAGTCTCTATTTTTTAACACTTTGTGTTATTTGGAGCTGGCGTGACAACATACTACTTGGTTCCGCAACTAGGTGGCGGCACGTCCACCACTTACTGAGTATTTTAGGACTGGCTATACGATAGCCGTATTATTTTTGGTGTATTTTTGCTGCAATTAGTATGCCGTACTGAAGAGCTCTAATGAGAGCGAAACCGATCTACGGTTGTAATTGTTGCGAAAATGCATCCAGTCTTACATGCTAAAACTACTGCTAAGCATTAGAGAAGTCTATTTGAAATGAATTTTCTGGAATCATTTTAGTTAAATGAAGGACAATGACGGTTGAGACTAAGGCATCAGGGTTTGTAAAACATTCTTCTTGACACATTTTCTTTCCATAGCCCGCATTAGATTCAAGTTCTTTACCTGAATGTTGCGAATTTTGATGTTTTAAATTGTCACTTTGACGTTTTGAGGAAAAGTCTAATTTATTTTTCTTTAAATTCTTATAACTTTTTTGTCTTTTGACCCATATTGCTAAATTTTGATAGGTAACCTATAGCGATATAAAACGATGTACCAAATCTGGTTGCCTTGACTTTGTTATATCCGGATATATGAATTTTTTTCTAAAGAAAACACAACATTTTCCGGGAAAACCTCGGCCGATTTTGCTATCTAACGCACCTGTCTAAGCCACTTACAAAAGGAAGGTATTCACCAAATTTTGTCAAAATCGGCCTATTATTTTTTGAGTTATCGGTGTGATACATACATACATATATATATATATATATATATATATATATATATATATATATATATATATATATATATATATATATATAGATAGATATATATATAAAAAACGAAACTGACCCCGTAAAGTGTTCTATCGGGCCTAATTAGCATTCATTTGAAGAAATTGTTTAAAAATTTAAATGTCGGGATCTCCTCACTAGGTAATTTTTTTTCAGAAAATTCACTACAAGTTCGGGACGCAGCAAATGCATTATAGTAGTGAATTTTTATAAGAATTGTACACTATTAGTGAGATACATTATTAAAACTCATTCTCTAAATTTAATTGGACCTTGGAGATCGCTTTTAGATTCCCAGTTAGCGATTATTTGAAAAAATTCTATTTTCTATGGAGCTACAAAATTAAAGTTTGGTAAGGATATGTAAGTACTGCAAGTCTCTTTAAAGAAATTGTTGAAAAGTTACAAAAGTTTTACAAAAGAAAATATTATTTACAAAGGGAATGTACCTGCCAAATTATAAATATGGCAGATATTTCCCTTACTAATTGCTTGGTTTGTTTTGTTTTAGTCAACCCAATCGAACTACTAGTTTTTGGAAACCAAACAACAAAAAAGGTTTTCTAAAACAAGATCGAACATTCTAACTTAACGGGAAATTGAGTTATCAGATTTGAAATATTTTAACGAAAATTCTCTACCATAACGCACTTGCTGCACTTCAACTATTTTCAACACTTATTTACTTTTAGTGTATCCATACTTTTTGAAAATGAAATAAATATAAACAATACGAAATTTTGAAAATAAATTTAATAATTAACACAATTGATTATATAATTTGAACTGCCTTATGATATTATGTAATTTAATTTACTTAAAATTTTCCATACACTACATAAAGGATAAAACTAAAAGCAAAGAAAACCATAAGTACCTAGGTATTCTAGTTATATTAGATTGAAGTAGGTAGATATATTTCTTCTGACCCTGAATCTGATGCACACACCCACTTTTTTATTGGTATGATTGGATGTTAGAATCATAATATAGTACAGTCGACGTCCGAAGCCATTTGTTGAATCTTATAATATATGTAGTTGTTTTATATTCTAAGATTCTAAGGTATTAGCGGAGTCTATTTCGAGGTTATGCGCAGAACGTACACGTTTCTCTCTTTTTTTATTTCAACAACACACCACGGGGGCTCACAGCCTAAATACTATCCTATCGCGGGTGCCGACAAGGAGGAAAGAGGCAACTTGTTAATTCTGGACTTGAAGGTTTGGAGGAGAAGGAAAAACATGTGCCGGCAAGGAAGTCCACAACTCGGAAGTCCTCGGGACAAAAGAGTGGACATAACGAGATGTTCTATGTCTGGTGACCTGTAGAATAAAAGGATGCATTCGCTCTGTTCCCCTGGTAGATCTGTTGGTGGCAGCAGGTGGAGGAACTATAGAAGAAAGCTCCTCTGAGCAGTGCCCATGCAGATATCTATAAAAGAGAGAGAGAGAGGTCACCAACGGCAAGTCGGTGGGCAAGTGATGGCAGCCTTTGGGTGTGGGTAGGGTCACCGATGAGACTTATAGCTCTCTTCTGAATGGAGTTCAGGATAGCGAGTGTAGAAGCGGCAGCGGCACCCCAAATGTAGGAGCAGTATTCGAGGTTTGGACATATTTGTGAAGTATATAAGGTATAGAGATTAGCTGGTGAAAAGTATTGCAACTGATGTGACATGTTGGTGTCAATTGAGATTTCGATCTACAGAAATGCCAACAAGTGAAAAGGACTCATTACTTTGAATAACTTGGTTGTTCATTGTGATGGGCCTAGGGCTGGTGTATCTCTTATGAGATAGAAAGCGAGACTGAGATTTGGTGGAGTTGAATTGTACAAATTTCTACTTCCCCAGTCTAATATTTTTTGGTGATTCACAGAAAGAGAACCCTCCATGAGTCTGCGATCCGATTGGGCTAAAGATACAGGCTTAGAATATTGTATATTTGAGTGGAGGGTGCTGTCGTCCTTGAACTGTTAACTGGGTTAGATGTGCTAGAGAGGAGGTGATTGATGTTGAGAAGAAACAAAGTAGGGGCTTAAGCTGAACCCTGAGGAAATCCTGCATTAGTTGGATACAGTTTAGAGGAATGGCCATCCACGACAACAGAAATGCTCCGATTGGAGAGAAAATTTGCTGTCCAGGTACAGAATTTTGGTGGTAAGCCATAGGTCGGAAGTTTGTTAAGCAGCGCTGCGTACCAGACCTGGTGGAATCCTTTGAATATGTCTAGTTCCTGTGTTCAACACTTTTCCTACAATATATATATATATATATATATATATATATATATATATATATATATATATATATATATATATATATATATATATATATATATATATATATATATATATATATATATATATATATATATATATAAACTAAAATTGAAACTGACCCCGCATATGTGTTTTAGTGGGCCTAGTTTGCGCTTATTTGAAGAAAATTTTTCAAAATTCAAAAGTCGAGATCTCCTCACTAGTGAATTTTTAAAGGTAATTTGCTAAAAACTCTACATATGCATTTATCACTGGCTATTAGTTGCTTGCATATTAAAATTGTAATAATGTGTACACTGGATTAATAGGCCAGGCTTATTTGCTAATATTTAACTTCCGATACAAGCTGTAAATATCGTAGAATATGATTTATATCTTAATTCTCTTGGATGCTCTGTACACATTACTGGCTATTGACGCCAGACTAGTTTTAATTTGACGTATTGTGTATTTTTATGTCGAAATAAACGTCTGAATTTCACTTAGCATTAAAATAAAAATATTACTCATCACAATATGTTTACAATAATGGATTAGTTTTTGATATTTTTAGAGAACCGTGACAACGAACTTCTGCTCAGATCTGACCAGATGTTATTTAGGTTATGGCTAGACTTGCTTGTTGCTTTTTGTTTATAATTTTAATAAGGTTTTGTTTGTTTTATTGTCGTTAGACATTTTATCGTTACAAAGAATACGTTAAGTTAGTTGATTTTTAGTGTCTTGGTCTGTTCTTTTCCTTGGAAGCTTTTTACTGTGGGTTTCATCACAGGCTACATCAAATAATAAATTTTGAGCACAGGCCATAGAAAGTGAGTATTTGAGAATGATACATAGGAGAGATTTTATAGATGAATAGCTACTTCAGCCGAACCATAGGCGAGTTCACCAGGCGCCAGCATTGTTATGTCAAAAAATGTTGAGAAAATATTGACATTCGTCAACATTTTTTGACATAACAATGTAACTCCTGATAGCTGCAGGCGCCTGGTGAACTCTTCCTATGACGAAATAAAATGTATATAACTGTCAGTGCTGACAAGTTCATTATTAATTTCAGCTACACCCTAGTTTAATAAGTACTTCCATATATATATATATATATATATATATATATATATATATATATATATATATATATATATATATATATATATATGTATATATGTATATATATATATATATATATATATATATATATATATATATATATATATATATATATATAAACGACGATAAGCGACCACTTGCAAAAATCTTAGTTTAAAATTCCACAGTTTTGACGATAAATTCCAAATTATTAATTCAATAACAACTAGCGGGCTTTCTTTGCATTAATTAAGATTGGGAATTCCTTGAGAAAAGGGGTCTTGAGTGTAAGAGCGTTCCACTGAAAACGCAGTATTCAATTTTGAACTGCCAGAGACTCGGGAAATTTTAAAACAAACAGTGCTGGATGTGGTAAGATCATTAAATGTAAATACATTACGTAGAATTTGTAACTATGTTAGAACAAGGTGCCACAGTTGTGTGGAGCGGAATGGTGGCCTTATTGAACAGGTTGTTTAAGTGAAGTAGAACTTTTAATTTCGTATTGGAGTTTGATAAGTTTTTTGTTCATATCCTATTTTTTAAGTATATGTGTGTTTTGTTTCTTTAACGTCGGCCTATTTCCGCGACTATGGACAATCACGGACGCCAGGGAGCAGTTTCACCTCACTATTCTGGAAATCTTGCCGAACCCCTGTCTTTCTGTAAGGAAGGGATCTTTACCGTGCCCAACATCGCATGGACACGGGACCGACGGCTTTACGCCCCCTCCGAAGGGCGGAACGTGCAGACATTCAACTTACTCAAATACAATGCCAGAACATCGGTTGATGTTAATTCTACAGTTTGTACTGAAAAAGTGAAAGGAGTACCCTGGGATCGAACCCAGTAGCCTTCGGTTCAGAGGCACACGTTCTTACCCCTGAACCACCGAGGTTCTATTTTTTTAAGTATATCAGCACTGGTACATACATGAGCGTTGTTAACCTGGTACTTGAAAACAAATAAAAGTGGCATTTTCTGTTAACACCAATGAATTGGTGAGAGCTCAAAAGCGGTCGGATCAGGCGTTATGGAGTTATCAAAGAAAAATGGAAGACTGGAGCTCACAGCAAAAAACCGCAGTTCGAAATCATTAGTTTAGCGGTAAATATTAGCGATCCAAGTTGGAACTAGGACAGGTAGCTCCAGTCTTTTGTAGCCTATTCTACTATGTTATTATTGATAGATTAAAATAAACAGCCGACAGCATGCCGAAGGAAGTCAGTCTGGGAGGGTCCGGACTCCTCGATGACATTGAGAGTCATGGGATTCTGGGAATGGTCTCAGACTTGATGCCTACAAAGATCAGTAGAGATCTGTCTTTCAAGACCGTCCTATCGGAAAGGGAGGACTGGGAACAAAATCAAACGACCCTATTGAGGACCGATCTCTGCTGGTATACTGTCGGCTCCAAAACCAGTAGGGGGTAGGAGCCGGCACATATGAGGGCAACACCGATGCTAGACTATCAGCTAACTTAGGAAAGTACGCAACCATACACCAGGCAGAAGTGTATGCCATCGAGATGTGTACAAGGGAAAGTATAGAAAACCAGGGCACACACAAATCGATAAAGATATATTCAGATAGCCAACCTGCAATAAAGGCTCCTGATTCCTACCGTTGCAATTCAAAAACGGTATGGAGTTGTAAATCTGCCCTTAACTGCAGCTGAGTGTCGCTGGTCTGCATACCGGGTCACTTGGACCATGATGGCAGTGCTGCGGCCGACGCGCTTACCTGGAGTCGAGCCCAGACGGATTTCATCGGACCAGAAACAGTGCTGTGGATAACAGCATGCACAGCAAAACGCACCTTAAACACCTAGACAGAAAGAATGACAACCTAGCAATGGCAAAATCTGCCAGGATTAGCTCACTCTAAGGCCTTCATAAATGAATTTTTTGAGTCAAGGGCTAAAAAGCTTCTAGAGCTAAAGAGACAACAACTGAGTACTGTAGTCGGCCTGTATACAGGACACTGCCGCTTGCGTCACCACATGCACCGAATTGGAGTCGGTCAGGAAACTGAGTGCCTGCTGTGTATAGAGAGTGACGAAACAGCAGAGCACGTACTGTGTTCCTGCCTGGCGGCGGACAAGACAAGACACCTGCTCTTTGGCAAGACAAAGCTTGCTCTGGAAAACCTTGATCAATTTTCGCCCACAAAGATTATCGACCTCTACAGGAGGCTGGCTTTGTTGGGCGAAATATAGACTATTAGGGGTGAGCCACAATAGACCTTATGGTCGCAGTGGAGGGACCGGTATAAACCACTCACAATCAAACCTAACCTAAATGGTAGACCAGAAAAAGTTATTTTCAACACGCCCAACCTCATCAAGTTCCATCAAGCTAAACCGAAGTAATTAGAAATTAAAAAAATATACATTACAACGTCCCCCCACCAGTTTATTTTTGAAAACACCAAAAAATCTGCCCGGCACGAAATAACACCCGTTGCTTGGCTATTATTCTGCGTGTGTCAAAGAAACCGCTTATCTGGGAAAAATGTAATGAAAACCGTAATTTTGTGACCAGCAATAATTTTAGAAACTTGAAAATAATTTCCAGTGATTGGTTGGCAACTTTTTTCATGAAACTATACAGAGAGCCGTTCCTGAGATATGGACAACAACCATTCTTAGTTTTCCACCCTGTACACACACCTGACCTGACCTGGACCTGGTCTCCTCGTTACTGAAGCTAAGGCTCTATATCGTTTTTTTATTTTTTTATTTCAACAACACACCACGAGGGCTTACAGCCTAAATACTATCGTACCGTGGGTGTCGACAAGGAGGAAAGAGGCAACTTGTTAATTCTGGACTTGAAGGTTTGGAGGTTTGGAGGAGAAGGAAAAACATGTGCCGGCAAGAAATTTCACAACTTAGAAGTCCTCGGGACAAAAGAGCGGGCATAACAAGATGTTCTATGTCTGGTGACCTGGACAGTAAAAGGGTGCATTCGATCTGTTCCCCTGGTAGATCTGTTGGGGGCAGCAGGTGGAGAAACTATGGAAGAAAGCTCTCCTGAGCAGTGCCCGTGCATATATCTATAAAAGAGAGAGAGAGAGAGAGAGAGAGAGAGGTCACCAGCGGCCCGTGGGTGGACAGGGGATAGCAGCCATTGGGTGGGGGTAGGGTGACCGATAAGACGTATAGCTTTCTTCTGAATGGAGTCCAGGATAGCGAGTGTAGAAGCGGCGGCATCACCCCAGATGTGGGAGCAGTATTCCAAGTTTGGTCTTATTTGTGAAGTATGTAAGGTATAGAGATTTATTTATTATTTATTCGGATCTCCGGGAGAGGGGTGTACAGGGGGCGCCAACATCAAGATTTAACATATCCTTTTCGAATATATGTGGCCTAAATTCTAACCTGAACTCCGTCCACCATTTCCTCCAGGCTAACAGGCCCCAACTCCTCTTCCTCACCGAAACCCAAATCAGTGCCAAAACAGCCACTAATCACCTTAATTTCCCGGGGTATGAGCTCCTTACTGCCTTTAGATTGCATGGAGGCGTGTGCGCATACGTCCGTAGCAATCTACCCTGCACCAGACTTCCCAATTTAGAAGCTGGAAAAAAAGACATACTATGGATAAAACTCTCTCTCGGGGCTGCAACTAAATTCACCTGTTGCATTTACCGGTCACCTTCTGACAACAACTTTGTCCAGCTCTTTGACTACCTTTCTGAAAAAACCGACTATCTGATTTCTGAATATCCTTCCTCCGAGGTCACTATTCTTGGCGACTTCAATGTCCATAATAAGGAATGGCTAGGATCTTCAAAAACCGATCCACAAGGGAGAGCAGCGGAGGCCTTTGCAGTCAGCAATTCTTTGGCCAATATGGTTCAGCAACCTACTTACTTTCCTCGTATCCCAACACACAGCTCAAATCCCTTGGATCTCCTTCTTACTACAAATCCTGAATGCTATAAGATATCAGTCACCGCCCCCCTTGGTCGCTCAGACCACGGCATGGTCACTGCTTCCTGTGCAATGCAACCCGAGGTCACACAGTCATCACACCCACGTATCGTTTGGCTCTACAACTCCGCAAACTGGGACGAAATGCGGGATTACTTTTCCTCAATTCCATGGGCGTCTGTCTGCTTCTCTCATCCTGACCCCTCTGATATCTCACAAAACGTCACCGAAATTATCCAAGCTGGCATGGAATTATTTATTCCACGTACACAGAAAACCTCTTCAGCCACTCAAAAGCCCTGGTTCTCTAAATCCTGTGACAAGGCCAGACTTGAAAAGGTCAAAGCTCACAAAACGCTTCTACACAATCCCAGTCAAGAAAATCGTCAAGCATTCAACGACGCAAGAAACCGCTATGTCCGCATTCTTTCTGAGGCAAAAAACTCGTTTAATAACCACATCAAAAACAAAGTCCTCTCAAGCTCCAACGGCGGCAAACCCTTCTGGACTCTTGCTAAGTCTATTGGGAATAATTTCTGCAAGAGCACGTTCCCACCTCTCGTCTCAGGTGATGAAATTGTTTCTACCGCCCTGGGGAAGGCTGAACTTTTTGCTTCGTTGTTCGCCGGAAATTCTACTCTCAACCCACCTCCAAATGTTCAACCACCAACAGTCCCCAATGTCGCGCATAAAATGACTGATATCATTTTCAAAACTAAAAAGGCACGAAAGATGCTCTCTTCTCTTAATACCAGGAAAGCCTCTGGCCTTGACGAGATCCCAGCAATTGTTCTCAAAAAATGCGCACCAGAACTTGCTCCTGTCCTGACTCGTCTGTTTCAGATATCTTACAATAAAGGCATATTCCCTAGTAACTGGAAAACTGCTCGAGTACAACCCATCCCCAAGAAAGGATCCAAAGCGCTTCCTAGCAACTACAGGCCTATTTCTCTCCTTTCAGTCATCTCTAAAGTGATGGAAAAGTATATAAACACCGAACTACTAAAATTCCTTGAAAAACACAGTCTAATCCACGACAGGCAGTATGGATTCCGTCAGCGCAGATCGACTGCCGACCTCCTTTCCTTTGTCACCCATTCTTGGAACAAGTCTATGGAACAACACGGTGAATCCCAGATTGTTGCTCTAGACATATCCAAAGCATTCGACCAGGTCTGGCACGCAGCGCTGCTTAATAAACTTCCGGCTTATGGCCTACCACCAAAACTTTGTACCTGGACAGCAAATTTCCTCTCCAACAAGAGCATATCTGTTGTTGTGGATGGCCATTCCTCTAAACTGTATCCAATTAATGCAGGAGTTCCTCAAGGTTCAGCTTTAGCCCCTACTTTGTTTCTTCTCCACATCAATGACCTCCTCTCTAGCACATCCAACCCAGTTCATAGTTACGCGGACGACAGCACCCTCCACTCAAACATACAATATTCTAAGCCTGTCTCTTTAGCCCAATTAGATGAGGATCGCAGACTCATGGAGGGTTCTGTCTCCGTAGACCTCCAAAAAATATTAGACTGGGGAAGTAGAAATCTTGTACAATTCAACCCCACCAAAACTAAGTCTTGCTTTCTTTCTCACAACAGATACAGCAGCCCTAGACCCATCACAATGAACAACCAAGTTATTCAAAGTAATGAGTCCTTTTCTCTTGTTGGCATTTCTGTGGATCGAAATCTTAATTGGCACCAACATGTTACATCAATTGCAGAAGCGGCTGCTAAGAAATTGGGTTTCCTCTTCCGGGCTCGCAAATACTTTTCACCAACTAATCTCTATACCTTATACACTTCACAAATAAGGCCAAACCTCGAATACTGCTCCCACATCTGGGGTGCAGCAGCCGCTTCTACACTCGCTATCCTGGACTCCATTCAAAAGAGAGCTATACGTCTCATCGGTGACCCTACCCTCACCCAAAGGCTTCCATCCCTTGCCCACCGACGTGCCGTTGGTGACCTCTCTCTCTTTTATAGATATCTGCACGGGCACTGCTCGGAGGAGCTTTCCTCCATAATTCCCCCACCTGCTGCCCCCAGCAGATCTACCAGGGGAACAGAGCGAATGCACCCTTTTAATGTCCAGGTCACCAGACATAGAACATCTTGTTATGCCCGCTCTTTTGTCCCGAGGACTTCCAAGTTGTGGAATTCCTTGCCGGCACATGTTTTTCCTTCTCCTCCGAACCTCCAAACCTTCAAGTCCAGAATTAACAAGCTGCCTCTTTCCTCCTTGTCAACACCCACGGTACGATAGTATTTAGGCTGTAAGCCCTCGTGGTGTGTTGTTGACATTAAAAAAAAAAAAAAGATTAGCTGATGAAAAGTATTTGCGAGCCCGGAAGAGGAAACCTAATTTCTTAGCAACTGCTTCTGCAATTAATGTGACATGTTGGTGCCAATTGAAAGTTCAACCACAGAAATGCCAACAAGTAAAAAGGACTCATTACTTTGAATAACTTGGTTGTTTATTGTGATGGGTCTAGGGCTGATGTTTCTCTTATGAGAGAGAAAGCAAGACTCTGATTTGGTGGGGTTGAATTGTACAAGATTTCTACTTCCCCAGTCTAATATTTTTTGGAGATCCACGGAGACAGGACCCTCCATGAGTCTGCGATCCTCATCTAATTGGGCTAAAGAGACAGGCTTAGAACATTGTGTATTTGAGTGGAGGGTGCTGTCGTCCGCGTAACTGTGAACTGGGTTGGATGTGCTAGAGAGGAGGTCATTGATGTGGAGAAGAAACAAAGTAGGGGCTAAAGCTGAACCTTGAGGTACTCCTGCATTAATTGGATACAGTTTAGAGGAATGGCCATCCACGACAACAGCAATGATCCGGTTGGAGAGGTAATTTGCTGTCCACGTACAGAGTTTTGGTGGTAGGTCATAGGCTTGTAGTTTATTAAGCAGCGCTGCTGCCAGACCTGGTCGAATGCTTTGGATATGTCTAGAGCAACAATCTGGGATTCACTGTGTAGTTCCATAGACTTGTTCCAAGAATGGGTGACAAAGGAAAGGAGGTCGGCAGTTGATCTGCGCTGGCGTAATCCATACTGCCTGTCGTGGATTAGACTTGTGAATTTTCTTAATGAAAATTCACTAGTAACACTAAAAGGAGGGTAGCTGTTAAAGTATCAACAAAAACATTGCACATTCTTCCTCGTAAATTGGCAAAAAACTACAAACACGACTTTAGTAAAAACACGATGTAATAGTCAGACTAGCACAAAAAACAGTTACAATTACGTCCTTAACTAGAGCGTAGTAAATCGCTGATTCGTAACGTCATCAATTTTCAATCTGACTTTCAGATTCACAGGTTTCCAACTTAAAAGTCAAATTTTATTTTCAATTTAAATGTTGTTTTAACATAAACAAAATAACAATTTGTCAGAGCTGAGAATCATTTGCAATTGTTACATGTTTAACGTTTTACGATCAAAGAAAGCAATTTGGCTGTTAATTTTTTCAATGGATAAATTTATATCGACTGATTTAAAAACAATATTTGAAATTAAGCCAGAAAAGTGAGTCACCATCGTTTTCATCATCATGAAAAATGTGGCAAACGATGTAGGTAACTTTGACTCTACACTTTGCACCTATTATTTTTAATAATAAAATTGACTTTTGGCACGATGAACTTCAAGAGTTTTTGATATTGAATTTGTCTGACAAGCATTTGTGCTTCCCTTGGCGTTTAGAAATTTTCGCGGGGAATTATGGGCTGTATTAAATATGTTACTTTAGGGGGCGTGTTTCAAATATAATTAAATTCAAAAGCAAAACCCACAATACAAACATCAATTTTACTTATTATATATATATATATATATATATATATATATATATATATATATATATATATATATATATATATATATATATACAGGGTGGCGCATTGAAAACGAAACAGACCAATTTGCGTCCAGATATATTTTTTAAGAAACGCTGAAACACGTCAATTTTAATATTGAGGGGGACATGTTTTGACATAAAACTCAACTTTGTCACATCAACCCCTTAAGGGTGGTGATAACAAACCTCACATTTTAAATAGGGAACATGGGTCGAGTGTTACATCATTTGAAAGCTCTTTCTTTTCTGAATTCAGCACAAAATTTTTTTTGGAAATTATTTTAACTCTTTTAAAAATTATTCACAGTTGAAGTTGCAAGAACGTATTTCATTCATTGTGATAATAAATGCACTAATTGGTCAATTTTTCGTTAAAAAAATAAAAAACTAAACCAAACGTTCAACAATGTATATTCAGTTAAGTAAGTGTTCAAATTCTTGACCACCAGCAATACCAGTATACAAAAGTACAAATTTTGTTCAAAACGAGCTCTGACATTCTGGAGCATTTGTGGAGTTATTAGACGGCATTCTTAAACAATGCGTCGTTGCAATTCTTCCAGAGACTCCGGTTCTGTTGCGAAAATTCTACTCTTTAAATGGCCCCATAGAAAGAAGTTTAAAGGAGTTAAATCCGGTGATATAGGGAGCCACTCAATAGCACCTCTACGCCCAATCCATTGCTCTGGAAACTCTCTGTTCAAAAACTCCCTAACACGTTGTGGAAAATCCGGAGGAGCTCCATCTTGTTGCAACACTAATTGATTTTCTTGATAGACATCATCATTTTCAACAATGTCAATTAGTAAAGGGTAACCGATATCTTCTAGTAACTCCAAATACGTTTCGCCACTCAAATTGCCATCAAGAAAAATTGGTCCGATTAAACGGTCTCCAAAATGCCAGTCCAGACATTCAATTTCTGTAGAGTTTGAGTGTGGACTTCGTGAAATATACTTGGATTATTATCTGCCCAATAACGACAATTATGACGATTGACTGTAGAGTTTAATAAAAACGTACACTGGTCTGAAAAACAGATATTGAACAGAAAGTTCCAGTAATCAGCTTTTCGTGCAGTCATAACTTCATAAAACTCCAGCCGCCGATCAAAATGATCTTCATTTAGTTGTTGTACAAGATGAATTTTATACGGATGAAATTTATTATGCTTCAATATTCGCTGAATAGTTTATCTTTTGGTGTTTGAAACAGTGGCCAATTTTCTCGTGCTCAAAGTTGAGTCTGCAGCAATTTGTCCTAAAACTTCAATATCAGTAGTCTCATTTCTAACCGGAAATTCACGTTCAGGATCCCGTTTTTTTGTTGGCTACTGAACCACTTTGTCGAAACTTTGCAACTAACTCCAAAATGTATTTTCTGTTAACATGTCTGTTCGGATGTCGTTCATTAAACAAATATGCGGTACGGTTGGCACAGAGTAAGTATTACAACTCTTTCTTCTACAGAATACACCATTGTGAAATTAATTTTCGGTAGTACTATCAACTATCAAGCCGACCGATAAACTGAAATAATAAACCGCATTTCTCTTATTCCGGTAAAAAATGTTCTGATAGTCAATTTTTTGTTTACAAACCAACAAAACATTGACCATCAGCACATTTCTTATCAAAATGAGTGAAATGCTTTTTTGCATCTTCAACTGGGAATAATTTTTAAAAAAGTTGGTAAAACTTCCAAAAAAATTAGTGTGCCGAATTCAGAAAAAGAAAGACCTTTCAAATGATGTAACACCCTATTTAAAATATAAGGGTGGTTATCACCACCCTTAAGGAGTTGATGTGACAAAGTTGAGTTTTATGTCAAAACATGTCCCCCTCAATATTAAAATTGACGTGTTTCAACGTTTCTTTACAAAAAAATTATCTGAATGCAAATCGGTCTGTTTCGTTTTCAATGCGCTACCCTGTATATATATATATATATATATATATATATATATATATATATATATATATATATATATATATATATAGGATGATTCCGAAGGAATGAGAAAATTGGAAGTATTTCAGGGGTATGTACAAGTGGTCAAAATAAGAAAAATAAACCCATAAGTTAAAGTTCGAATGTCAGCAATTATTTTATTCCTTCCACATCGTCACAACGTGTGGAAGTAAAGCATCGGCGACAAAAGTTTTAAAAAAAAATTCGCTTAAATGTCGTAAAAAGTGTCAAAACATATAAAAAACATTATATGGGAACTTAACTTTTTATTGTCGGTCGGTCTGTCTGTTTGGCCTGTATGTAAAATCCAACAGTAAGTGAATAAGTTTTATTCAGTGATGAGACTCAATTCAGTCGTGATGGTATAAATAATTTTTACAATGAACACCGACGGTCAGAAGAAAACCCTCATGTGCTACGTTTAAACGCATTTTTCAGCATAGATTCAGCATAAATATTTGGTGTAGCCAATGATCAGTTGGTGGCTCCGTTTTGTATAGGATGGGCGTCTTACTGACGAAGGATATTTACAATTCCTAGAAGATCATTTTACAGAAATATTAGAGGATGTTTCTCCAAACTCTAAATTTTCGACAACGATTATACTTCCAACATGATGGAATCGCTCCCCACTTTATCTTGCTGGTACGACTTTTTTAAGCAATCATTTCCCTGGACGTTGGATTGATAGAGGGGGTCCTATAAAGTAGCCAGTAAGATCGTGCTAAGATTACAGGCAACTGGGAGCAATATAAAACTGCTCTAACACATTATAATAAAGGGATCAGGAACGCTAAGAGGGAGTCCTGGAGGAGGTTCTGCGGGGACATTAATAATTTGCCCAGTAGTGCCAGAATCCACAGGATTCTCTCACGCGACCGTGTACAGGAACTGGGATCGATAAAACGACCAGATGGTTCCTTTACTGAATCTCGGAAAGAAACGTTAGAGCTCTTAGCACACACACACTTCCCAGATTGTCTGATCCTGAGCAACGGTGAGGTCCTACCAGCTGAGGGACAATCTAAACGCCCCCAAAGGGAGGACTGGCTAGTTGCTCGGAGAATAGTTACAGCCTCGGCAGTGGAGTGTGCTGTGAATCATTTCCAGCCATTCAAGTCGCCAGGGGAGGATGGGGTGGTACCGGCCCTACTACAAAAGGGACTGGAGATTCTCCTACCCTTCCTTATCAGGCTGTTCAGAGCCAGTCTGGCCTGGAACTATATTCCTTCCAGCTGGACGGTAGTTAGGGGGGGTTTACATTCCCAAATTGGGACGTAATGACCTCCTACCTACTTCACTGAGACCTCTCAGTATTACATCATTCCTTCTGAAGGGATTGGAAAAAATACTGGACGGACACATTAGGGGGAACATCTTACCCAAGAACCCCTTAAATACCCACCAGTATGCCTATCAAACTGGCAAATCAACTGAGTTAGCGCTCAATAACCTCGTCGAGAAGATCACACACTCTCTGGAAAATGGAGAGGTTGCGGTGGCGGCATTTCTCGACATAGAAGGAGCATTTAATAATGCATTACCGATCTCCCTCTACGAGGCCACTATCGCTAGGGGGGTGGAACCTACCATCTGTGGCTGGATCGGAAACATGCTGCACAATCGGACCATTATTGCCTCATTACGGGGAGAGGTGGTCAGCGTTAGGGCTGCGAGATGGTGTCCTCAGGGGGGCGTTCTATCCCCCCTGTTGTGGTCCCTCTTTGTGGACGACCTGCTGGCTATCCTCGGACTCTGGGAGGTTGAGGTCCAGGCGTATGCGGATGATCTCGTCATAATGGTTAGAGGCAAATCTGAGGAGGAACTGTCTAGTACTCTTCAAGAAGCACTAAATGTAGTCAATGATTGGTGCCGTAGGGAACAGAAGTCTGTGAACCCTCGCAAAACGATCATTGTCCCGTTCACCAGAAGAAGAAGGTTGGACAAATTAAAACCACCTAATCTTATGGGGGAAAACATTCCATTTTCGGACCAAGCAAAATATCTGGGAGTTATCCTAGATAAGAAGCTCAACTGGGACAGACAGTTAGAAAATGTTATCCGCAGGGCTAAGATGTCCCTGTGGACCTGCCGGAGAATCTGTGGGAACAACTGGGGAACAAACCCCCAACAGATGTACTGGCTCTATGTAGTGGTTATCAGACCTATGATAACATATGATGGAGCCATAGTTTGGTGGCCTAAGGTACTTTGTGGTACCGCGAGGGCCAAACTGGCTCATCTACAGAGACAAGCATGTCTGATGATAACGGGAGCGATAAGCACCGCACCATCAGTCGCTCTGGAGGTCCTCCTCAATATTCCCCCACTTCACATATGGTTGGAAAGGGTGGCGAGGTGGACAACGTACAGACTAATACAAACGGCAGATAACATGCCGAGGGAAGTCAGTCTGAGGGAGTCCGGACTCCTTGATGACGGTGATTGTCACAGGATTCTGGGAATGGTCTCGGACTTGATGCCTACAAAAATCAGCAGAGATCTGTCTTTCAAGAGCGTCCTCCCGGAAAGGGAGGACTGGGACCGGAACCAATCGACCCTGTTGAGAGCGGACCTCTGCTGGTACTCTGACGGCTCCAAAACCAATATGGGAGTAGGAGCCGGCGCATATGGGGGCAGCACTGATGCTAGACTATCAGCTAGCCTCGGCAAGTACGCAACCATACACCAGGTAGAAGTTTATGCCATCGAGATGTGTGCAAGGGAAAGCTGAAAAGACCTATGCACAAACAAATCGATAAAGATATATGCAGATAGCCAAGCTGCAATAAAGGCTCTTGGTTCCTACCGGTGCAATTCAAAGACGGTATGGAGTTGTAAATCTGCCCTTAACGAATTGGGCAGCTGTAATGAGGTGTCGCTGGTCTGGATACCGGGTCACTCGGACCATGATGGCAACGTTGCGGCAGACGCGCTTGCCAGGAGTGGTGCCCAGTGTGACTTTGTCGGACCAGAACCGGTGCTGGGAATAACATCTTGCACAGCAAAACGTACCTTAAAGACCTGGACAGATAGAAGGACAATTCAATATTGGCAAAATCTTCCAGGATTAGCTCACTCTAAGGCCTTCATAAATGGCCTGTCTGAGTCAAGGGCTAAGAAACTTCTAGAGTTGAACAAACAACAACTGAGTACTCTAGTCGGCCTGTATACAGGTCACTGTCGCTTGCGGCATCACATGCACCGTATTGGGATCGGTCAGGAGACCGAGTGCCGGCTGTGTATGGAGAATGACGAAACAGCAGAGCACGTGCTGTGTTCCTGTCCGGCAGCGGATAGGACTAGACACCTGCTCTTTGGCAAGATAAAGCTTGCTCCAGAGGATCTGGATCAACTTTCGCCCGCAAAGGTTATCGACCTCTGTAGGAGGCTGGATTTGTTGGGCGAAATATAGACATTAGGCGTGAGCCACAATAGACCTTATGGTCGCGGTGGAGGGACCGATATGGACCACTCACAATCTAACCTAACCTAACCTAAGATCTCCGGACCTAAACCCAATCGATAATTTTGTTTGGGGGGGGGGGGTGAAGTTATTAGTGTACGGTACTGGAGTAGACACAAAGGAAGCATTTTTTTTTTTGTTCCCTCAGGGCTCGTCCGCGGCCTTGCCGCCCCGATAGCACCGCAACCCTTGGTTGATTGTGCATACCCCTAGTCTTACTCCACCCATTCCAAAATCACTGTGCCTTGAACTAGTCTGCACAGCGATTGGTAGGGTGAAGTTTTATATTGCTCTGTCTCCGGTCTAGAGTGACCGTAGATCAGTTGTCTTTTCCGGTCCAGAGCTACACACTCGCACAAGATGTGCTGGGCTGATTCCTCCCCCTCGCCGCAGAGTCTGCATGCGAGGTCCCCTTCGAACTGCCCCATTTTATGTAGGTGTTTCTTGACGGCCATGTGTCCCGTCAAGAGACCTGTTGTGTTTCTGAGCTGTCCTCTGCTAAGGTTTAGCAGCTCCACAGCTCTCTTTGAACTGGGTCCGTCAATTATTGACTTCCGATGTCTGAGCCCTGGACAGTCCGCCCAGTACACCTTGTGTTGGTTTCTGACCCAGGACTTAATGGCTCCCCTGGCAGTGCTCTTTGACACGCCCAGAGCCGGTTCTGGTCCCATAAATGGTTCTGCTGACCCCCTCTTTGCGAGACTGTCAGCTTCTTCATTGCCTTTGACCCCCGAGTGACCCGGCACCCAGATGAGGGTCACCTCATTCTGCCCAGCCAGGTCGCTCGTCTCGTCTCGGCACTCACTCACCAGCCAGGAATTTACCCGTGGGCTACTTAGTGCCTTAAGGGCTGCCTGGCTGTCTGTGGCTATGAGGATCCGCTTGTTGGTGTAGCCCCTCCTCTTGTTCTCCCGCACACAGTGCAGGATGGCGTACATCTCGGCCTGAAACACCGTTGCATGGGCTCCGAGGGAAATACTGTGACTTACCCTCGGTCCTTCCGAGTAAACACCTGCCCCCGTCCCACGCTCCCCGCCAGATCCGTCCGTGAACCAGACGAGCGCGTCCCGTGGTATGCCCGGTGTCTCCTCCCGCCATGCCCCGCGATCAGGGATTTCCACTGTGAAGTTGTTTTCCCTGCACATTCGCGGGCTCGCGAAGTCTGACCTCATTTCAAGCATGGGTTCCTTCACGATCTCCTGAATTTTGCAGTGGCCCCTGAAGCCTGGGTTGATCTTCAGTCTACCATTGCAGGCTAGTCTGTATAGTCCTAGCCTGGCCTCTCCCATAATAACGAAGTGTAGGGGGGGTAGATCCAGCAACACCTCCATGGCGGCTGTTGGGGTTGAAGACATGGCCCCTGTGATGCCTAGGCAAGCCATCCTTTGGATCTTGCCTAGTTTTTGTTTGGCACTGGATTGTGTCACCTTAGGCCACCAGACCAGTGCCGCATATGTTAACGATGGTCTGACCACCCTTGTGTACAGCCAGTGGGCCATACTAGGTCTTAGTCCCCACGTTTTTCCATATAGCCGCCTAGTGACGGCTAAGGTCATGACTGCCTTACGCAGTATTTTTCCAATGTGACCATTCCAGGTTAGCTTAGAGTCCAATACGACCCCAAGATATTTTACCTCCCTGGCCATTGGAACGCTCCTACCGTATAGAGTGAGAGTTCTGTGGCTTTCACACTTCCTCCTCCTCGTAAACGGCACGACGGTTGCTTTCTCGGGGCTCACCCCGAGCCCTTGATCAACCGTCCACCCTTCCACCACTTTCAGTGCAGTCTGCATACGCTCCCACACTGCCTGTGTGACCTTTCCTCGGACTATGATGACAATGTCGTCCGCATAGCCCTGTACCTCATACCCCCCTCCCGAGAGCCTCCCCAGCAGGCCGTCCACGACTAGACACCAGAGCAAGGGAGACAGAACGCTCCCCTGCGGACACCCCGCCGCGACCCCCGCCAGCAGAGTCCCTCCCGCGAGTGAGGTGAACACCGCCCTGTCCCTGAGCATGGAACCGATCCACCTGCAGCAGGTCTCCTCTATTCCACGCTCCCGGGCAGCTGCCAGAACCGATCCGAACGAGGTGTTGCTAAAGGCCCCCTCTATGTCTAGGAAGGCCCCCAGCGCCACCTCCTTGTTCTCCAGCGTATTCTCCAGTTTCAGCACCAGTTGGTGCAGTGCTGTTTCTGTTGAGAATCCTGCTCTGTATGCATATTGTCCGCAGTGTAGAGGATATGCTTCCAGTACACCGCCCCTAATGTGCCGGTCGAGCAGTTTTTCCACTGTTTTCAGCAAGAAGGACATGAGACTTATTGGCCTCAGGGACTTTGCCTGGTCTGTTGGACGCCCAGGTTTAGGAATAAATACAACCCTGGCCAGTCTCCATGCCCTCGGAATGTACCCCAGAGCCAGGCTGGCCCTCATAATGAGGGTAAGCACCGGCGCCAGTATATCTATCCCCTGTTGGAGCATGATGGGCATTATTCCATCAAATCCCGGCGATTTGTATGGCTTAAAGCTGTTAATGGCCCATCTGATTTTGCTCCAGGTAACCACCTCTTTAGCGACTGTCCAGTCTACTCTAGATGCCCGCCTATAAGGCGCCTCTATTTCTGAGTGTTCCCAGTCCGGAGGTGATTGGTTTATTATGTTACAGCCGGGGAAGTGCGTCTGGAGTAAAATTTCCATAGTTTCCTCCCCCGAGCTTGTAAAGCCTCCCGTGGGTGTTCTAAGGGAGCCTATGTTAGTCTGAGGGCCCTTAGACAGGATCTTGTGTAGTCGAGCACTCTCGGACGTGTTTTCCACTTCTTCGCAGTGCCTCCTCCACGACTCCTTCTTGGCGTCCCTCAGTCTTTTGTTATAGGTCGATAGGGCCTGTCTATATTCATCCCATGCTCCCGACCTTTTGGCCGCGTTAAACAGCTTACGAACCTGCGTCCTCCTTTGCCTGAGGTCCTCGTTCCACCATGGGACGTTCCTGGTGGACACCCTCATTTTCAGGGGGCAGTTGGCGTTATAGGCCGAGGTAATTGCGTCTCGCAATTGGACTGCTGCAATCTCGAGGTCTATTGAATCCCTTATGGCCCTCTCAACCCCCCGCAGTTCCACAGCTAGGTCTGCCCTGTAGGCTTCCCAGTCCGCCTTGCGGGGGTCCCGGTACCATACCGTTTCTCTTTCGACTTTGGCGATTTCAAACCGGATGTATCTGTGGTCTGAGCTACTCACTTCCCCAGACACAGCCCAGCTTTTAACAAAGTCACCCAGAAACTGGGTGGAAACTGTTAGGTCTAAAACTTCCTCACGCCGTGTTGTGACGAATGTCGGTTTATTACCTCTATTCAATATGTCTAAATTAAATTTCATAAAGAATTGTAGAAGTGCCTCACCCCTAGAGTTTGTGTCCGAGCTACCCCACAACTCATGGTGCGCATTCGCATCCATGCCGATGATGGTCTGCCATCCACCTGCTCTGCTACCCACCATCAGCTGCTCCAATTCGTTGGGTGGAGGAGGGTCCGTGCTGTCCCCTGGCAGATAGGCTGACGCGACAGTAATGTCCCTCAGCCCATCCGCTCCTCCACATCGGATTTTGATCGTTGCCAGGTCCCTGGAACAGAAATTCATTAGAGGGAGAAACTCTATCCCTTCCCTGACAAAAATGCAGGCCCTCGGATTCTCGCTGGACCTGCTGTAGATGAGCTTTCCATTAGCTCCGCCGAGTCCCTTGATCTCTCCTTTGTAGGAGTACGGTTCCTGGATGAGGGCCACATCCGTGTTCCTCAGAGCCATTAGTAGTCCGGCCGTGGCTGCCCTACTGTGTTGGAGGTTGACCTGAAGGAACCTAAGTCCCATTAACCCTTAATTGCTTCCCCAGTGGGCGGAAGCTAACCCTTCCCATGCCCCAGAATGCCTTGAAGGAGGTTCCTTCAAGGGCTCTGTAAGATGTCGGGTCGATCGAGAAGGCGAGCGTCTGTCCTTTCTCCTCTGCCTTCCTGCTTAGAACCGACCAGTGTTGCGTCCCCAGTTCAGGGTTCTGGATCTTAAGTCTGCTGATCACCGTCTCCTGCGGGACGGTCTCAGGGATCCGTACGAGGACCTTGCGTCTCTTTGGGAGTTCCTTGGGCTCGACGGCTGTCAAGTCCGCCCCCTCCCAAATCTGACCGAGGCCCCCGATCGTTTTCCGCAGCCAGTCCCGCGACTGCGGGCCGGCACAGGTTATCCAGAGGATGCCCCCCGTCAGGCGCGTCCGGTGGAACTGAGGCGGGCTCTCCCCTTCCTGAAGAGAGTCCACTGCAGCTACCACCGCAGCCTGGATCAGGTCCGCCTTCCCCTGGTCTAGCGTGACCTCAGGATGGCGTCTGTCAATCACCGCCATCCCGAGGCCCTCCGCAGCCTCCCTGTAAGAGCCAGTCTGCGCCGGTGTTCCGGCCTTAGTTCCTTTGGGAGGTCTGTCTGTAGTAGGCGTGCTAGAGCCAGAGCATGGCGTCTTCCGACTCGCACTCTCCTCTTGCGCCTTTACAGGCACCCTGGCCCTTTTGGAACGTCTGTCTGTAGTGGGCGTGCTAGAGTTCGAGCGCGTCCTCTTCTGACCCGCACTCCCCTCTTGCGCCTTTACAGGTTTCTCGACCGTCCAGGTCCCGGCCGCCATTTTTTGCGCCCTCCGGAGCTTCTTTCTTTGCGCCCCGGAAAGACGCTTGGACTGCCGGGGCAGTCCCTCTACTCTAACAGTAGAGTCCTCACTGGTGGAGGGGCCCCCGGAGTCCGCGGAGCTCGCCGCCCTCCGGTGGGACCCAGCCTCCAGCTTGGGTGTCGGGGACAGGTCTCTGGCCGAAGCTACCCCCTGATCCCCCGTATCTACGCCGGTCGTGGGACCTCCAGAGTCCGCTGCCGCACCCTGGCTCGTCTCCGTTTCCGGGATAGACTCAAGGCTCAAGTCTGTAGCCGGAGCCACTCCTCGAGCCTCATTGGTTTTGGTTTTATATGTATTTATAATCTTCATGTTGTTCCCACGAGAATGGGGGAAATACTGTCCACACCATCAGAACCCCCTGTGTGGTGCAAGGCGGGTTACTCTGGAGGGTTGCCTGGTACTCCAGAGGTTCCGTTCACGACACCATCGCCCTGGTGCCATCCATCCATAGGCACGGGTCACGTGACACCGTAGATTGGGGGAGTTTAGTTCGACCTCCTTGTCTAGATCCGTCATGTTTAGTTATTAGCAGGGTCACCTCGTGCAGGATGCGGATTTTTACCGCGCATGACGGTCTTGGGGAAAGCTTCATCGGGAGTTTATGTTGTTATTTCCACTTCCTCAGCTTGCCCCCTGGAGTCCTTTGGCCCGCGACTCCTTAACCCCAAAAGGAAGCATTACTTGATTGCATTAGGAATGCGGCCGCTGTAACAAGAAATAATCGCGACGCTATTAATCGTGCTATTCGCACAGGTGCATTGAAGTTGGTGGTGGTACTTTTTAAATTTTTCTTTGTATATTTACCGTTTATCTACCCCTAAAATACTTCTCATTCCTGCAGAATAACCTTATATATATATATATATATATATATATATATATATATATATATATATATATATATATATATATATATATATATATATATATATATATATATATATATATATATATATATATATATATATATATATAATATAAAACTGACTCTGCATATAACTTCTAGGATCCTAATTCGCGCAGATTTTAAGTATTTCTTTCAAAATTCAAAAGTCGCGATCTCCCCATTAGTGAATTATTTGTACGAAAATTCACAAATAAGATTTGTGTATAAAATATTTTACTCTATTGCTCAGCTTCTACTTTTGACCGTTTCTTTCAAGCATGAGATTTTGTAGTTAAATTCGTAACACCTCAAAACCACGACATCGAATCTTTCTGCTTTCCAGTACGTGCAGAGAAAGTTTATAAGATCTTTACGGGATTTCACGTGGGAAACACGTAGATTCAGTGAATGGTTATAAGTATCAAACAAAATCTAGGAAAACTCCTCATGTAAAGAGAAGATACCCTACTGCCATACAGCGTCGACTCCTCCTCTCTTTCCACCCAGGCTCCAAGGTGAACCGGGAAATATGTTGTGTCGTTCAAGTGATTCGATTTACCAAAATGAGATTTCCGCTTTTTATGCTGAAAGAGTTAAAAAATGCACCAGGCCAGAAGGTCTATATATACTTACAGCAAATCAACCTGCTCTACAGTGCCAATTAAAAAATGTATTAAGAAGATCGAGATAATGAAATTTAGTACATAAACTGATTTTACAGAGACTATAATATGAACCAAATTTTAAGTTTGTGGTTTTGAGAAAGATCGAGTTATAGCAATGTTAAACAATGTACCATATTTCATCAAAACAACTTTACTGTTGGAAAATGTACAAAAATCTTCCGAAAATGAACTTAAAATGTGCAAAAAAACTCATTTCCTCGCCAACGAACTTTAGGTTAATAGCAAATTAAGCTATCGAAAGAAACATTTTAAGAAAAAACGCTACCATAACGCACTTTCTGAGTCCAGAATTTATTTTCTTACAAACATACATTATCTTTCGATGGAAAATGCAAAATTTTTAATAATATAAGGCGTGTTCTATTAGGAAAAAAATTGCATCACCAGCAACCTTTTTTTTTATGTCAACAACACACCACGAGGGCTTACATCCTAAATACTATCGTACCGTGGGTGTCGACAAGGAGGAAAGAGGCAACTTGTTAATTCTGGACTTGAAGGTTTGGAGGTTCGGAGGAGAAGGAAAAACATGTGCCGGCAAGGAATTCCACAACTTGGAAGTCCTCGGGACAAAAGAGCGGGCATAACAAGATGTTCTATGTCTGGTGACCTGGACATTAAAAGGGTGCATTCGCTCTGTTCCCCTGGTAGATCTGCTGGGGGCAGCAGGTGGGGGAATTATGGAGGAAAGCTCCTCTGAGCAGTTCCCGTGCAGATATCTATAAAAGAGAGAGAGGTCACCAACGGCACGTCGGTGGGCAAGGGATGGAAGCCTTTGGGTGAGGGTAGGGTCACCGATGAGACGTATAGCTCTCTTTTGAATGGAGTCCAGGATAGCGAGTGTAGAAGCGGCTGCTGCACCCCAGATGTGGGAGCAGTATTCGAGGTTTGGCCTTATTTGTGAAGTGTATAAGGTATAGAGATTAGTTGGTGAAAAGTATTTGCGAGCCCGGAAGAGGAAACCCAATTTCTTAGCAGCCGCTTCTGCAATTGATGTAACATGTTGGTGCCAATTAAGATTTCGGTCCACAGAAATGCCAACAAGAGAAAAGGACTCATTACTTTGAATAACTTGGTTGTTCATTGTGATGGGTCTGGGGCTGGTGTATCTCTTGTGAGAAAGAAAGCAAGACTTAGTTTTGGTGGGGTTGAATTGTACAAGATTTCTACTTCCCCAGTCTAATATTTTTTGGAGGTCTACGGAGACCTCCATGAGTCTGCGATCCTCATCTAATTGGGCTAAAGAGACAGGCTTAGAATATTGTATGTTTGAGTGGAGGGTGCTGTCGTCCGCGTAACTGTGAACTGGGTTAGATGTGCTAGAGAGGAGGTCATTGATGTGGAGAAGAAACAAAGTAGGGGCTAAAGCTGAACCTTGAGGAACTCCTGCATTAATTGGATACAGTTTAGAGGAATGGCCATCCACAACAACAGATATGCTCCTGTTGGAGAGGAAATTTGCTGTCCAGGTACAAAGTTTTGGTGGTAGGCCATAGGCCGGAAGTTTATTAAGCAGCGCTGCGTGCCAGACCTGGTCGAAAGCTTTGGATATGTCTAGAGCAACAATCTGGGATTCACCGTGTTGTTCCATAGACTTGTTCCAAGAATGGGTGACAAAGGAAAGGAGGTCGGCAGTCGATCTGCGCTGACGGAATCCATACTGCCTGTCGTGGATTAGACTGTGTTTTTCAAGGAATTTTAGTAGTTCGGTGTTTATATACTTTTCCATCACTTTAGAGATGACTGAAAGGAGAGAAATAGGCCTGTAGTTGCTAGGAAGCGCTTTGGATCCTTTCTTGGGGATGGGTTGTAATCGAGCAGTTTTCCAGTTACTAGGGAATATGCCTTTATTATAAGATATCTGAAACAGACGACTCAGGACAGGAGCAAGCTCTGGTGCGCATTTTTTGAGAACAATTGCTGGGATCTCGTCAAGGCCAGAGGCTTCCCTGGTATTAAGAGAAGAGAGCATCTTTCGTACCTTTTTAGTTTTGAAAATGATATCCGTCATTTTATGAGCGACATTGGGGACTGTTGGTGGTTGAACATTTGGAAGTGGGTTGAGAGTAGAATTGCCGGCGAACAACGAAGCAAAAAGTTCAGCCTTGCCCAGGGCGGTAGAAACAATTTCATCCCCTGAAACAAGAGGAACGTGCTTTTGCAGAAATTATTCCCAATAGATTTAGCAAGAGTCCAGAAGGGTTTACCGCCGTTGGAGCTTAAGAGGACTTTGTAAGGTTTAGAATAGTCATTTAGAGATTATTTATATATCATTTCCACCATTTCGTTTCGACATAAGGCACTTATTTTTCTATATATTGGTTTACTTAATTAACTTCGCCTTAATGACCACATACAAATTTCTCGTAAATTTGCAATACCTTTCATATTTTACGTCATCTAACTTAAGGTTAATCTTTAAAAACGGATCACACGTGTTTTAGCTCAGCCTTGCAAGGAATCTCCTAACAAATGCTCCCAAAGCAAAATGACCTAATTTGGTGGAAAATACCTAGAGATGCTTGCAGTTTTTGTTCAAGTAAGTGTACTCAAACGTGCCCCGGAAGTAATTCGATTTACCTAAATAAGATTTTGCGCGTTTATTTCGATAATCTATTGATTTAGGTCTGCGAAAAGAGACCAATCAAATTTTTTTAGGCGTAAACTTTTTTAGAATTCAATTCAATTGTTTGCCGTTTAAGTGACAAACTTCTTCTGACCATTTAATCTCACTCATAATTGCAAATAGACCCAATTTTATATAATTCCTAATGATTGTGGTTTTCTTATAACATTGATAATAAATATGAAAGTAAAATCTTATTGATCAGTTTCACTTTGTCATAAATCTAATTTTTTCGAACAACTTTCTTAACTCATACTTTCCTTTTCCTGTTGGCACGGAAAATTAGGAAAATAAATCAAAGTTTTGCGACTTTCGCATTCGCGTTTATATCTACAATTTAATTTTTCGAATGACTAGTTTCGGTTGATATAGTTCGCTACCTTTAAATATGCGAGTTAGTAGTACATAAATTATCTAAAGGGGGCATTTTCCCATATTGATATCTCATACAGTTTGATTGCTTTCACCGTAACAACGATAGACACAAGTAGGCTGTGAAAGTTCAAAACATACATTTTAGTCACACAATCTGAATATAGTTGAATAAATAGGTGTCTACTTTTGTCAGATTTATTGCTTTTTACAAACTCTTGTGCAAAAAAAATGAAAAAAAAATTTTTAACCAAATATAAACTTATCGTCTAGTTTCGTAAGTGATTTTCCCCTGTGCAACTTGTTAAAAGAAAAAAACTCGGGACGCAGCAAGTGCGTTATGGTAGTGAATTTTCTTAAATATGTTTTTATTGCAAATATGTCTGTTTTCTATTTATTTAAGAAAGCAGGCATCAATTTCGGTTACCAGTATAACCTATATAGTAAAAACAATGTGCCATGTTTCATAAAAATACCTTTATTGTGTGAAAATGTACAAAAATGTCCAAAAGTAAACTTAAAGTGTTCCCACAAAAACTCGTTTCTTGGTCAACCTTATAGGTTAATAGCAAATTGGGCTATTCAAATATGAAGCATTTGATCAAAATTCGCTACCATAACGCACTTGCTGCATCCAGAATTTCTTTTCTTACAAACATGCATTATATTTCGATGGAAAATGCAAAAATGCAATAACATAAGGCGTGTTTGATTAAAAAAATAAGAAAATTTGTATCACCAACGACTTATGGGCCACCCTATGATGGTAGAAATATTTTTTTAAGATGTAGCTCAAGACACCCTATAATTAATATATAATTTTTTTTCATATCTTGTATAATAATAGATATATTGAGCTTTATTGATTTTTTACGAAAATTCGACAAAAATGTTATACCATTAAACGATAAACTCTATAGCGTAGGCTACTGCCAAACATCAGAGAAAGGGTCTATTTTAAATTAATTTTCTGGAAATATTTTAGTAAAATGAAGGACAATGACGGTTGAAGCTAAGACTTCTGGGTTTGTAAAACATTCTTCTTGAGACATTTCCTTTCCAAAGACCGTACTAGATTCAAGTTCTTTGCTCAAATGTTGCCAATTTTTGACGTTTTAAATCGCAATTTTGACATTTTGAGGAAAATCCCAAAAAATTTTTATTTAAATGCCCATAACTTTTTTGTCTTTTGATCTACAGAGCTAAATTTTGGTAGACGGCTTACGTATAATGATATAAACCCTCGTACCAAATTTGGTTGCCCTTACTTTGTTAATTTTTGAGATATAATTTTTTTACAATTTTTTTCGAAAGAAAACTCAAAATTTTCCGGGAAAACCAGGGCTGATTTTCCTGGCTAACGAACTTATCCAAGCCATTTGTAAAAGGAAGGTATTTACCAAATTTAATCAAAATCGGCCTATAATTTTTTGAGTTATCGGTGTGATACATATATATATATATATATATATATATATATATATATATATATATATATATATATATATATATATATATATATATATATATATATATATATATATATATATATATATATATATATATATATATATATATATATATATATATATATATATATATATATATATATATATATATATATATATATATATATATATATATATAAACATATAAAAATTGAAACTGACCCCGGATATGTGTTCTGGAGGGCCTAATTAGCGGTCATTTGAAGAAATTTTTTCAAAATTCAAAAGTCGGGATCTCCTCATTAGTGAATTTTTTTTAAGAAAATTCACTAATAGTTATAAGCTCCTAAAGAAAATATAATTTTTCTTATTAAAACGTCAAAATCGTCACGCTTCGAAACGTCAAAATTGACATGTTCTAGATCAAGAACATGTGAGACCAATGTTTAACACATTTTTATTGTTTTAAAGTCGACCCAATTTTTTTATAAGACTTCAAAGTCGAAGAACTTTCTGGAGAGTGGCTGGATGTGCGTGAAATTAGTGTATCTTAAACATATCACGTCAGTGGAATTTTTGACAGAGAGGGTTTAAAAATTATTTGCTCAAACGTCAAAACTTGCGACACTTTTCACGCTAATCACGACGTGTACGTTACGTCTGGAATTAAAATAGTGCCCGATTAACCTTGATTAAAGAATACGTTTTATTCGTGGATTGGGTCAATTGATTCTAATGAGATGGTGAGTTTTCTGTGTATAATATAATACATGTTAAGGAGTTGTGTCGAAATAATTCATTATTATTTCTTTGTAGTTCTCCCGTTTTTATATAGTGATTCTTTGAACACGTTTATCTGCAATTTTTACGTGTTTTCCATATATTATTTAATTCTCAATAGTTTTTAAACGTTCGTATTGTCTATTTATATCATTACATTAAGTTTTTGATGGGAAGATGCTTTCAAAAATATACTTTTCAAATGACCTGTCACATTTTTAGTGGTATATCCTCTTCTGAATGCATCTTTTATGATACTTTTGCAATTGTGTAACCGCGGATAAATCGAATCTTTATTTAACTCTATATACGCGGCGGCAACTACCTTCCATTACCACTAGCCTAATTTTGTAATTTAATTCTAAATTGGAAGGCCTACTCCGAAGAGCAGTTTATTCTTTTTCTTCTTTTTCTTTTTCTTCTTCTTCCTCTGCCAAAGATAATTCGATTAGGCTGAGCAAACTGGCTATCCGGTAGGAATAGTTTGTCAACAAAATGTTAGATAATATTTCATACGATATATATATATATATATATATATATATATATATATATATATATATATATATATATATATATATATATATATATATATATATACAGCAAGTGAGTTACGGCAATGAACTATATTATGTGTGTGTGTGCGGTCATGTCTTGGCTGCGGCTACTCTGGCCATCCGCTCATTTTCTAATATTTTTTTTTTTTTTTTTAATCTCCATCTATGTTCAAATGATGATTCATTAGTTAGTTCGTCAGATCACTACACTTACATAATGGTTTCTAATTTATAAGTAAACATAATACCTTATTCATTTAATATAAACATATATACACACATAATTTTTTTTTTTCCTTTTTATGATTATTACTATTATTATTATTTTAATTTATTGGGAAGGTACGGGGACACATATCTTCATGTCTTGGGGCCTATCAAGACAACTTGACTACACACAAGAGGGCCACTAACGGAATGGTATTATACACAAGGAAAGACAGTAGGTAATTTCTAATTCTAATACAGCAATAAATTACAACCTATAAAATAGTTTAAATTACTTAAATAACTAAAGGGCAATACCAATGATAGATATTGTTTACATATATACACATATATTTGTCAACATTCGCATTATAATCTAATGTTCAGAGATTTAACATGGTCCACAATTGCTTGGTATATCTTATGGTTTTGGGATTGTAATAGTTGTGGTAAATTAAAGGGAAGAGTTATATTCAATCTACAAATTTTTTCTGTAAAAAGAGCAACCTTTTCTTTTTGCAGTTCGCAATTTAGAAGTATATGTTGGCTGTCGCCCAACTCGCCACAATCACACAAAGGACTGCTGCGGAGATTCAGCCGGAAAAGATGCTCCGGTACCAAGGAGTGGTTAAATCGCAATCTACAAATTAGCTTAACAAAAGTTTTATCTACTGTTAGCTTCGTAAACCAAGGTTTAACAGGGATATTAGGTTGTATTGTCTTATAGACGATTCCCTTAGGATCACTTTTATATTGTGCTAACCATTTGTGTTTGTAGGATCTATTTATAAACGGATATAAATCCTCATAGGGATATTTATAATCTAGCACTTCACCATGTACCAGAGCATCCTTCGCCAACTCGTCCACCCGCTCATTTCCCACTATTCCACAGTGGGCTTTTATCCAAGCAACTGTTACTGTTTTACCCTGATTACAAAGTTCTTTTAAAATTTCTAAAAGTTTAACAAAAAGGTGATTTGTTTTTGTTTTGTGGTTAAAGTTGGCAATCTTGGCAACTGTACTTCTACTATCCGAGAGTATAACGAATTTATTATGGTTAATGTTTTTAATTAGATCTAATGCTTCACATATTGCAATTATTTCAGCTGACGCAATACTAAAATATGGCTTTAATTTGCCTTTTACTGCAACATCGATTTGTGGGTCAAAAATTGCCATTGCTGTATTGTGTTCTGATTTGGAACCGTCTGTATACAACTGGTAGGCATTTGGAAAATGATCTTTCATGTCACATTCAAATATACTGTTTCTAATTTTAAGGGGAAAATTAGAATAGTCTGGAAGATATCTTGTATTTATTTTTTCTTGATCTAAGTTTATTTGGTATATCGGGTTGATGTAATTCATTTGAATTTCGTCCCTTATGGGTATAACCTGTTCTGTATAACATTCCACTGACAGACGACTTTTTTTATTGACCCAATAAGGGCTTGTTAAATCACATATCAATAGTATATGTATTTTGGAAAGAAGCAAACTATTTTTGGACTGTAGTTTTAATAAAAATCGAGATGTTAAAATTTTTCGTCTAATTTCAATGGGAACTTCGACGCATTCACATAAAAGATTTGATATCGGAGTGCTTTTCAGTGCACCTGTACATAAACGTAGGCACCTGTTTTGCAGGACACTTAATCTGTTCAGGTGAGTTTTAGCAGCATGATCATAAAAAGTACACCCATAATCCATTGTAGATCTTATAAACGATTTATAAATCATAAGTGATATATGCGTATCGGCTCCCCACGAAACATGTGTTGTTGCTCTTAAGATGTTTATACCCTTTTCACATCTACTAATTATTTTATTGATATGGTCTCTCCACAACAGTTTTCTGTCCAACTTGATACCCAGAAAGGTCACTGTAGATTCGATATTGTATTGGACCTCGTTCAATATTACTGGTGACTTTGGGCTTTGGTGCTTCCTATTAAAGACACATATATGGCTTTTTGAAGTTGAAATATTTAACCCAACTGCAGTCAAATATCGATTGACATTTGCTATAGATTTTTCTAGCGATTTTAATCCCTGTTCTTCTTTGCAATTGTCGACATATAAACATAAGTCATCAGCGAATTGTAATATCCTTGTTTGCAGATCTATTGTTTTGTGAAGATCGTGGGTGTATATGAGATACAGAATTGGGCTTAATATACTACCTTGTGGCAACCCCCTACTTGTAGTTCGTGGCCCCTTAAGTTCATTATTGACACTAAGATATATCTCCCTGTCTTCATACAATGATACGATTTTGGCCGCTATTGACTTGGGAACCCCTATATCGCACAATTTTGCGTACAGAATATCCAAAATAACATTATCGTATGCACTCTCGATGTCAAGAAAGGCAGCGACTACCATATTTCCATTAGTAAAGGACAGTTCAATATCAGTGACCAAATGAGCGATGCTCTCTGTTGTTGAGTAACCCTTTCTGAACCCAAACTGTGTTTCTGACAAAATTTGATTGCTTTCCAGCCATTTTTCCAAGCGAAATTTAATCATACGTTCAAATGTTTTTAGAACGCATGATGCTAATGAAATTCCTCTATATGAGTTTACGCTGTCTGGTGGTTTTCCATTTTTGAGGAAATTAAGTACTAAATATATTTTCCATGATCGTGGTATATAATTACTAGTATATATATAGTTGAAGATTTCTAGCAACTTATCTTTAGCACTTTGTGAAAGATTAGCTAACATAGCATAATGTACATTATCAAGCCCTGGTGCAGAGTTATTACTGCTTTTCAGACTATAATTGAGTTCCCCAATACTAAAGGCCTTGCTCAGAGGGTGCGGTACATTAGAAATAAAACTATTTTTGTTCGTGTGGTTTAAGACAAATGGTGGTGCTAGCTTGTCTAACATTTCTTCTGCCCATTCCGGATCATTGGGAAGCGCACGACAAACTGGTACACTGTTAATTTTCTTTATTTGGGTCCAGATGTCCGATATTTTTGTACTTCTGTTCAATTTTTCACAAAACTCTCTCCAACTTCTTCTTTTACTAACTAAGACTATTCGTTTTACAACTGCAGAACGTTTTTTAAATTCTATGAAATTTTGCGCTGAAGGGTTTCGTTTATATCTTTGAAATGCTTCTTTCTTTTCTTGAATAGCTAACTTACATTCTTGATTCCACCATAATTTCCTGAATTTATTTACTTTCACTCTTGCCTTCTCTGGTATCGACTCATAACTCGCCAACAATATATTATTTAAAAATTTCTCATAATCAAAATTTTGCTGATTATTTAGACAGTAATCGTCAACCAGAGAAGTAAAGAGTTGCCAATTTGCCTCATTTAATTTCCAACTAATTCTACTATCTACATACGTTTCATTATTACCGTCTGTTGGGTCATTTAAACATGTAAAGGTTATAGCATAGTGATCTGATCCGAGAGCATCATCATGGGTTTGCCATGTAAAAAGTGAAGCTAAATCTGCTGTGCAGATTGTCAGATCAACCGCTGAACCATTGATGGAGCCTGGTTTGCGAATCAAAGTTTCGCATCCCGTATTAAGTATAACTAAACGGCATTCTTCTAAAGCAAGTAACAAATTTTGACCTGCAGTATCGTTCCATCCACAACCCCAGGCCATAGAGTGACTGTTATAATCGCCGCCAATAACAAACGGTCTTTTAAGATTGCTAAAAAATTGTACCCAGGCAATAATCGATACTCTTGTGGATGGTTTAACATAAATAGAATAAAGATATATACATTTTTGTCTGTTTATAATAACCTTGACACCCACACACATCACGTCAGTCGGCTGATGGTCGACTGGTATTTCTGAGAAAAGTATATTATGTTTTAATATTATTGCAACACCACCACGGCCATCATTCCTGTCGCCGCGGATCGTATTATAACCATTTACTGTAAAATTATAAGTGGATCTTAACCATGTTTCACTTATTAATGCTATATTTATCTTATGATCAAATATAAATTTTTCAAATTCCCCTTTATTTGAATAAATTGATCTAGCATTCCACTGCATCACATTAAACTCGAATTTTGTTGTTTAAGAATTAACGATACTTTGTCTTTTAATTCGTCCCCCGTAATTTTTACTGCCCCACTTATTAGGTTTTTAATTAATTCTAATAAAGAATTGCAAATTTTTTCTGTATGATTACCTTCCCGGAAATTGTAGTGATATAGGGGAGGGTATGGATTTACTACAGGACGCGATAAGATGTTTGGAGTTGATAAAATTTGATTATGAGCTAACAATGTTGGATTATCTCCAACTACAGTGTTATCAGGTCGTTTCCGTTTAGTAGTGCTGACAGTTATGTAACTACTGTTTCTAGAACTGCTCTGGTTATACCTTGGTTCACTATTTTGATTATTTTTTGTTGCATTGGCGTAGCTATTTTGAAATTTGTTTGCAGCGTCTTTGTATGAAATATTTTCTGTGCCCATAATAATTTTAATATTTTTTTGTTTATTAAATTCTGGACATTGTTTTCTGTCTGTCGCCTCATGATCACCACCACAAGAAATACACCGAGGTGGTTCCTGCGATATGCATTCCAAGACCGGATGATCGCCCCCGCATTTTTTGCCTCGATCTCTTCCTTTACATTGAGCTCTTATATGACCGTACTTAAAGCATTTATTACATTGAATTACCCTTTGTATGTAAGGCTCAACTTCAAAACGCAGCTTTTCAATAAAAACGTGCGATGGTAAATATTTAGTTTTAAATGATACTAATATAGTAGATGTAGGTACATATTCTGGAATTCCATCTTTTATTATTTTACGGTTCATACGGCGAACGTTTAGTATGGGTATGGAATTTATAGTTTGTATAAGAGATTCTAATTCTTTTTCAGTTATATCTAAGTCTATCCCTCTTATTATTCCTTGTCTCCTCACGAGAAATTGAGGAATATATACTTCATAATTTTTGTTAGCTAATAATTCCGATAAAATTAATTTATTTGCGCTTTTAACTGTGCGTAATTCAATTTTTAACCTATTTACGCCTACGCTAGTTATATAGCTAATCGAGTCACCTAAGTCCTGCACGCAACTTTTGATCATCCTAGCTACACCAATTCTATTCATTCTTCCAATATTACCTGTTTTACTTTGTATATATATTATATACGGGCCAGTATCTCTGTCAGAATAAAGATATTTCGTTTTGTTTATTTCTCGGTTCTCGATTGTTTTCCCTGTATGTGATTTATCAATCGTCTGTTCAAGAGATAATGACCCGTATACATTTTCACCTGCGTTAAAATGTTTTTGATTATTATTTGTTTGTAAATTTAAATTAGAATTATTAGTTTTATTACTTACCAATTCTTCCTTGCTCGTCATTTGTAAGGTGTTTGTAACTGTATTTTTTAAGATTGAGGCTGAACTTTCGCCTATATTAAGATTTGTGTTTACCTGCTGTGTATTTTTTTGTTTTTCCGTTACCTCTTCGTTATCCAACTCCATGATCCAGTCAAGGGTGCCTCCCTTGTCCGGCGGGACTCTTTTATATTCTTTATTCATATTTTTTTCACTTATTATTAAGCTTATTCACTCACTAAGAACAGGAATATCACTCGCTATGACCGTTCACCTCGAAAGCCTGCGCGCGAGTAGCCGAACTATATTATAATAATGAATATATATTATGGAAGAATACTGACGCAACAAGTGCGTTATGGTAGGGAGTACGATGGAATTTATCAAACAGAACAGAAACCTTAAAAACAAAAGGCTCTGGAGATAAAATACCCCTCAATTCGGATCTCCGGGAGAGGGGTGTGCAGTGGGCGCCGGCATCAATATTTAACATATCCTTCTCGAATATATGTGGCCTAAATTCTAACCTGAACTCCGTCCACCATTTCCTCTAGGCTAATAGGCCCCAACTCCTCTTCCTCACCGAAACCCAAATCATATTAATTTCCCCGGGTATGAGCTCCTTACTTCCACTAGATTGCATGGGGGTATGTGCGCATACGTCCGTAGCAATTTGCGCTGCACTAGACTCCCCAATTTAGAAGCTGGAAGAAAAGACATACTTTGGATCAAACTCTCTCTCAGGGCTGCAACTAAATTCATCTGTTGCATTTACCGGTTACCTTCTGACAACAACTTTGTTCAGCCCTTCGACTACCATCTGATTTCTGAACATCCTTCCTCCGAGGTCACTATTCTTGGTGAATTCAATGTCCATAATAAGGAATGACTAAGATCTTCAAAAACCGATCCACAAGGGAGAGCAGCGGAGGCCTTCGCAGTCAGCAATTCTTTAGCCAATATGGTTCAGCGACCTACTTACTTTCCTCGCATCCCAACACACAGCCTAAATCCCTTGGATTTCCTTCTTACTACAAAACCTGAATGCTATAAGAAATCAGTCACTGCCCCACTTAATCGCTCAGACCACTGAATGGTCACTGATTCCTGCGCAATGCAACCCGAGGTCAAACCCACGTATCGTTCTGTGGATCTCCAAAAAGTATTAGACTCGGTAAGTAGAAATCTTGTACAATTCAACTACACGAAATCTCAGTCTTGCTTTCTATCTCATAAGAGATAGACCAGCCCTAGACCCATCATAACGAACAACCAAGTTGTTCAAAGTAATGGGACCTTTTCACTTGTTGGCATTTCTGTGGATCGAAATCTCAATTGTCACCAACATGTCACATCAATTGCAGAAGCGGCTGCTAAGAAATTAGGTTTCCTCTTCTGGGCTCGCAAATACTTTTCACCAGCTAATCTCTATACCTTATATACTTCACAAATAAGGCCAAACCTCGAATACTGTTCCCACATCTGGGGTGCCGCTGCCGCTTCTACACTGGCTATCCTGGACACTCCATTCAAAAAAGAGCTTTACGTCTCATCGGTGACCCTACCTTCACCCAAAGGCTGCCACCCCTTGCCCACCTACGTGCCGTTGGTCACCTCTCTCTTTCATAGATATCTGCACGGACACTGCTCAGATGAGCTTTCTTCTATAGTTCCTCCACCTGCTGCCCCCAAAAGATCTACCAGGGGAACAGAGCGAATGCACCCTTTTACTGTCCAGGTCACCAGACATAGAACATCTTGTTATGCCCGCTCTTTTGTCCCGAGGACTTCCAAGTTGTGGACCTCCTTGCCGGCACATGTTTTTGCTTCTCCTCCTTCTCCCCCGAATCTTCAAGTCCAGGATTAACAAGTTGCCTCTTTCCTCCTTGTCCACACCCACGGTACGATAGTATTTAGGCTGTAAGCCCTCGTGGTGTGTTGTTGAAATATATTTTTTAAAAGCTTGGTAAAAACATAATAGTTTTCTGATATTTTATTTTAAATGGACTTGATAATTTTATTTTGGTTAATTGGAGGTGTGTGATGTTAAAGCAAATGTCCTTAAAAGCACACACTTTAGTTTTTTGTATTCCCGGATAGCTATTTAAGATACAGAAGCTAAAATCTCTCTTTTGTTTATATATTTAAATTGTGGTCTATATTTATTAATAGGAAGCCATAACTGCCACATTTTTCTTTAGGATATTAGATGGAACAACTTACCAAGGCCTAATACTTTATTTACTCCTAAAATTGAACGAAAGTAAGGAAAGTAGACCAATTGTTTTTACTTACTGTAATTCTGATCTCGATTCGGAGACGATACAAATTTGTGTAACGTTAATTGGAGTCGCGGTCAAAGGATCTTATCCGTATACGTAGATAAAACTAATCCATCCCTTGATTAATGTTTAGCCTCCTGGAAGGGTAAATTGTCGATCTGTTAAAAAAAGCTTAAAGTGACTTTTAGGATTTTTAGGATTCCTTTATAGCAACCCTTTATTGTATAAAAGTTATACACAGAAGTAAAATAGGGTGGCTATGAAAATGTCGTTAAATAAAATGGTAAGTGGTTAAGTTAGAACGAAAAATATATTAAAATCATAAATTCTTAGTGTTTGAGCTGACAAGTAAAACAAACTAATTTGGTTCTTCTTACATAATTTTTTAACACATTGTTTCAATAATATTCTCCAAACAGCATCGATAGGGTTTTCTTTTTTTATATATTTCAACAACACACCACGAGGGCTTACAGCCTAAATACTATCGTACCGTGTGTGTCGACAATGAGGAAAGAGGCAACTTGTTAATTCTGGACTTGAAGGTTTGGAGGTTCGGAGGAGAAGAAAAACATGTACCGGCAAGGAATTCCACAACTTGGAAGTCCTCTGGAAAAAACAGCGGTCATAACAAGATGTTCTATATCTGGTGACCTGGACAGTAAAAGGGTGCATTCGCTCTGTTCCCCTGGTATATCTGTTGGGGGCAGCAGGTGGAGGAACTATGGAAGAAAGCTCCTCTGAGCAGTGCCTGTGCAGATATCAATAAATGAGAGAGAGGTCACCAACGGCACGTCGGTGGGCAAGGGACGGCAGCCTTTGGGTGAGAGTAGGGTCAGCAATGAGACGTACAGTCCTCTTCTGAATGGAGTCCAGGATAGCGGGTGTAGAAGCGGCAGCGGCACCCCAGATGTGGGAGCAGTATTCGAGATTTGGCCTTATTTGTGAAGTATATCAGGTATAGAGATTAGCTGGTGAAAAGTATTTGCGATAGTTTCTGTTGCGTTTTGTGAGATATCAGAGGGGTCAGGATAAGAGAAGCAGACAGACGCCCATGGAAATGAGAAAAAGTAATCCCGCATTTCCTCCCAGTTCGCGGAGTTGTAGTGCCAAACGATACGTGGGTGTGATGACCTCGGGTTGCATTGCGCAGGAAGCAGTGACCATGCCGTGGTCTGAGCGACCAAGGGGGGCGGTGACTGATATCTTATAGCTTTCAGGTTTTGTAGTAAGAAGGAGATCCAAAGGATTGAGCTGTGTGATGGGATGCGAGGAAAGTAAGTAGGTTGCTGAACCATATTTGCTAAAGAATTGCTGACTGCAAAAGCCTCCCCTGCTCTCCCTTGTGGATCGGTTTTTGAAGATCAAGCAATTCCTTATTATGGACATTGAAGTCACCAAGAATAGTGACCTGTAGGAAGGATGTTTAGAAATCAGATGGTCGGTTTTTTCAGAAAGGTAGTCGAAGAGCTGGACAAAGTTGTTGTCAGAAGGTGACCGGTAAATGCAACAGATGAATTTAGTTGCGACCTTGGGAGAGAGTTTCATCTAAAGTATGTCTTTTCTTCCAGCTTATAAATTGGGTAGTCTGGTGCAGGGTAGATTGCTACAGACGTATGCACACACGCCTCCATGCAATCTAAAGGAAGTAAGGAGCTTATACCCCGGAAAATTAAGGTGATTAGTGGTTGTTTTGGCACTGATTTGGGTTTCGGTGAGGAAGAGGAGTTGGGGCCTATTAGCCTGGAGTAAATGGTGGACGGAGTTCAGGTTAGGATTTAGGCCACATATATTCGAGAAGGATTTGTTAAATTTTGCTGACGGCGCCCCCTGCACACCCCTCTCCCGGAGATCCGAATGGAGAGATGTTTTATCTCCGAAATCTTTTGTACATGGAGGAGCTATCATCATTTTTGTTTATAAGGGAAACCTATTCATACACCAGAACCGGAAGCGTCCGTTGGGACTTCACCGACTCCTTGGTGTAATGGATGGTACCTCCTCGGGCGTGAAAAAATCCTTTACTGTTACGTGAAGGAAAAGTCCACTACCACCTGCTTGACTTCGATTAGTCGCCTCGTACGACAGGCAGGAGTTACCTTGGGCATATTCTTTTAGTTAGTCCATGGACCCACAGGGGAACACTTTCGAAAGAATTCTACAAATGTGCGCGTACAGGACCTCTAAAATCGATCTTCAAGGTCTGTGCAAATTAACTTTACTAATATGCCGTATAATAATAGTGTACAATTATTTTGAAAATTCCCTACTACAACTCACTTGCTGCGTCCAGAATTTTTTACATTTGTTCAGCTCGTTAACAAGCACATTTGCCACGGCCATGTTGCCAAGATTAATATAAAGCGGTCACTCCCGTGTCCATGAGATGTTAAGCACGTTAAAGATCTACCCCTCTTACAGAAAGGGAGCGTTTTGGCAAGGTTTCTAGGATAGTAAGGTTAAACTGCTCCCTGGCGTAGGTGGTTGGCCATTGTCGCGGAAATAGACAACGTAAAGTACAAAAAAAATGGGTCGCAGAAAGTGCGTTATGGTACTGGCTTTTCATCAAATGCTTCAAATTTGAATAATTAAATTTTCTATCAACTTAGAAAGTTGAATTTTGGTCTTTGCCAACGCAACGTATCCACTAATTTTCATTAAAACAGCTTTCTAATTTTCGAAGAGAATTTTTTTTTGCGAAAGAAAACTCAAAATTTTCACGGAAAACCTTGTCCGATTTTCCTGCCTAACGAACTCATCCAATCTATTTATAAAAGACCGGTACTCGCCGAGTTTCATCTAAATCGGTTAATTACTTTTTGAGTTGTCGGTTGTATATACATGTATATATATATATATATATATATATATATATATATATATATATATATATATATATATATATATATATATATATATATATTGTAAGGGTGGACTTTTTTTTTCTAAAGATATTGAATAATATCGAACGCAACCCTTCGATGACACAAGGTTACAACCCTCTTAGTAAACAATAGAAGTAACCTATTATAATAATAACAATCGACTAACGGTCACATAATATAATTACATAGCTCAACAATCAATCACCAGTCGATATATTACTTAGCAGTTGTGTTATCTACTTAAGAGTAATCATGCAAAAGGCAAAAGGTTTAATACTTGTCAGAATGATGGCGAAGCCTTAATGTACGGGCGTAATGAGTCGGGCGAGCGGGTGCCAAATGTGTCCAGTAACAAAAACATCACTAACCTGTAATTAAAAATATACCTGAACACACCATTGTTCATCTAAAGTACAACCTAACATATATACGAGGGGCATTCAATTATTAACTCATCAAACAGTTACCAATTACACGCTCCACTGAGCGACTCGACATCAATAACTATTTATACTTAAAGCTCCACTGAGCAACCTAACATTAAGAGCAGTTTCGATATAACGCTCCACTGAGCAACTCCAACATTAATAGCAGTTCCTACTCAAGGCTCCACTGAGCCACATATTACTCTCTCAAAAGCGCACATCAGTGCCTCAGAACTGCTTCTCAACAATGTCTCTAAATGCTCTACCATTAGGTTCTCAAACAATAATTACTCAGGCAATAATTACTCATGTAGTTACTCACACGATAGTTACTCAAATAATAATTTCTCAAACAATAATTATTCAAACATTAGTTACTCAAATAATAGTTTCTAAAAACAATAGTTTAGCCTGTGTGTTTTGTTGGGCGCTGTACCCGAACACTAGGTCCGTGCCGGCTTCCAGGTGTGCAATGAGGCACAGTTCAATACCTCACCTAGAGTGCTCGTACTGACAGAGTTGACTACCGAGAAATGCAATGGACACAATGGACTAGCTCAACACTGTGCCCTTCTCCAGGTACCCCAACTCCCCCACTGGGACTGACCGTGCAATGAGACCAACGGGTGAACTGGCCACAGTGTCTCGGACAAGCTACCAGATCGACAAATACAACAACGCTCCCGGCAACATGAATACTGATCAGTGCAATGGACACAAAGGGCGAACCCAACAATGTGCCCTCTCTGGTATCCACGCATCGAACAGGGATAGGTGCAATGGTTACCTCGTAACCCTACCTTAGTCTGACGATGCCACTAAAAGCCACCGTGTTGTGGTTACGTAACCTGGGTCTAAACCCAAACGCCTCTACCAGTATGACGCCCTGCTGGGTGACCAAACAGCGAAGGTGTCCCTCACACCTTCCAAACTATCATCAATTTACTTTCAAACAGACTCTACTTTATTTATTATAAACAAACTGACATAATTCAACTCTTACTTAATTTATGAATATTGACTTAACCTCGTATAAGTAACAGCCCTAATGTAAACTTGGCTAATACCTAAATTATTTCATAAAGCCCCTTTATTCGAATACGATAATTACTTTTCAATTTATAACTTACCCTCGTATAAATAATAAATGTAATCTAGCTTAGCTATCTCTCAAATTATTTCCTAAAGCTCCTTTATTTGAACATGATAATTACTTCTCAATTTAAAACTTAACCTCGTATAAATAATAAACTGATTTTGACTTAGCTATTTTTCACAAATTATTTCATAAAGCTCCTTTATTTGAATATGATAATTACTTCTAAATTTATAACTTAGCCTCGTATAAATAATAAACTGACTTTGAACTCTAGCTACAATTTATTTTCATATAAATTAGTTATTACATGATTTTTCCTGAAACCATTCTCAATCAAATACTTATTGAAATTATTTCTCAATGTATAACTTAAACAAATAAGAGTAGGTACAATAAACGAACCAGCCATGTCCAATGAGCAATAACTCACCTGAATAAATGTATATATAACGTGCACTGTAAATTTACAGAAAACAATAAACACCACACAAAATTTTCTACTGCAACCAACACGTTAAACGATACAATGGCTAATGCCTTCTTTAGATGAACCATATACCCGATAAGCAATCTCCCCTAACGTTGACTTGAGATGAGATATCTCGCACTTAAACCTCCCCTTACGTCCAGCTAAGATTTTAAACAAGCGACGATGGGCCAGATGCCTACACTTTTAATTTAATGGTGCTATATATGTAAAAGTTAACGTGAAACCTGTTCACATAATACGAGTCTATTTAAAACCTATAGAGAATTTTCATAATAAAATAGCGTTGTGACCAGGGTGAGAAAAAGCACTACTTACAATATATATATATATATATATATATATATATATATATATATATATATATATATATATATATATATATATATATATATATATATATATATATATATATATATATATATATATATATATATATATATATATATAGCTTCTGGAATGTTGCACTACACTGTAATCACTTTTAAATATATACTCTATTTGCTTGCTGAACTCTTTGTGTTTCTTTATTGGTTTACGTAGACTGCAGTTTTGAACCTACGTAGACCACAGAGGAGCGATCACAGTCAGTAGCGTGCTGATAATGAACCGGCACGGTTCGAAACTGCAGTCTACGTAAACCAATACAGAATAACAAAGAGTACAGCAATCAAATACAGTATATATATATATATATATATATATATATATATATATATATATATATATATATATATATATATATATATATATATACATATATAAATTTAAACTGACTCAAGATATGGGTTCTAGAGGTCCTAATTCATGCTCATTTGAAAAAATGTTTGCAAAGTCTCACTATCGATACGTCTCTATTAGTGAATTTGATTTAATGAAAATTCACTAAAATAATTGTTTACTCAAAAGTCTTAGGATATTGCTATCGTAACACGTTTTTTACGTCAAGTTGTTCTTTCTTCAAGTCCGCTAAATAACATAACTAAAAAATAACTTTTACTTTCTATGGAGTTTAGTAGCTAAGTATCCTGAGTGAAAGTTTTAATTTCGTTTGACTTAGAAACTTTGTATTTTCTTGTGTCTTTGTTTTCTTTAGTGTCTCCATTTAATGAAACTTAGTTAATAGCTGGCTTACATTACTGAATTAATACATAATATTTAGTGGTGGAGCTTGTGTTTACCTCGGTTTCATTGAACAACAGTTCACTAAGTTTTCGAGGTATGTAATAAGTGCTTATAGGCGATATTACGTAGACTATGTCTTTATTTAACGTTGTACACATGTGTTGGATTTTCTCTAAGGAAAACATTTACTCAATGCGCGCGCCAAAGTCAACCTGGCTTCTCAAATACATGTTGCCTAGTTAAATCATTTACTTATTGATCTTGCTCTTTTGCTCGGAAAAAGTAAACAGAAGTCTCCGTCTCCTGGAATTCGCCCCGAGAAGTAGAACCTATCATTTAATTACGATGTTGCCACTCTCCTGAACAAGCTAATTATCCAGCTTTAACGAAAAACTGAAATTCCCAGTTCATTTAAGATCTCGCCAAAGGAATTCTTTAACTTCTTCATCAAGACGATTACTTAGTTTCCGGTAATGGGGGAATTTCCTATTTCTTAAATTCAATGACTATATGTCGCGCTATCTAGAGCAATTGACAAATGACTTCCTCTTTAGCCTGACAATAAACTTGGTGCATGTATTAAAATTCTGGACGCAGCAAGTGCGTTATGGTAGTGAATTTTCATAAAAATGTTTTTAATAGCAAATATGTGTTTTTTTTTCAGAAAGCAGGCATCAAATTTGGTTACCAGTATAACCTATATAGTAAAAACAATGTGCCATGTTTCATCAAAATAACTTTATTGTTTGAAAACGTACAGAAATTTCCGAAAGTAAACTTAAAATGTAACCGAAAAAATCCCTTTCTTGGTCAACCTTATAGGTTAATAGCAAATTGAGCTTTTCAAATATGAAGCATTTAATCAAAATTCGCTACCATAACGCACTTGCTGCGTCCGGAATTTCTTAACTTACAAACATGCATTATATTTCGATGGAAAATGCAAAAACATAAGGCGTTTTCCACTAATTTTTTTTTATTTGTATCACCAACGACTTATGGGCCATCCTGTGATGGTAGCAGTAATTTTTTAAGGTGTAGCTCAAGACACCGTACAATTAATGTATACAATATTTTTTCATATCTTGTATAATAACGGATATATTGAGCTTTATTAATTTTTTACGAAAATTCTACAAAAATTATATACCATTAAACGATAAATTCTATAGCTAAGGCTACTGCCAAGCTTCAGAGAAAGGGTCTATTTGAAATGAATTTTCTGGAAATATTTTAGTAAAATGAAGGACGATGACGGTTGAAACTAAGACTTCAGGGTTTGTAAAACATTCTTCTTAAGACATTTTCTTTCCAGAGCCCGTATTAGATTCAAGTTCTTTGCCTAAATGTTGCGAATTTTGACGTTTTCAATTGTCACTTTGACGTTTTGGGAAAAACCCCAATTTATTTTTCTTTAAATGCCCATAACTTTTTTTTCTTTTGACCTACAGAACTAAATTTTGGTAGGCACCTCACCTAGAATGACATAAATCAGCGTACTAAATTTGGTTGCCCTTACTTTGTTAATTCCAAAGATATAAATTTTTTTTGAAGGAAAACCCAAAATTTTCCGGGAAAACCTGGGCCGATTTTCCTGACTAACGAACTTATCCAAGCCATTTGCAAAAGGAAGGTATTCACCAGATTTAATCAAAATCGGCCTATTATTTTTTGAGTTATCGGTGTGATACATATATATATATATATATATATATATATATATATATATATATATATATATATATATATATATATATATATATAAACATATAAAAATTGAAACTGACCCCGGATATGTGTTCTGGGGGGCCTAATTAGCGCTCATTTGAAGAAATTTTTTCAAAATTCCAAAGTCGGGATCTCCTCATTAGTGAATTTTTTTTAAGAAAATTCACTAATAACAACGATAATAATTATTGTCATAATAATACTAATAATAAAAAAGTCTGGACGCAGCAAGTGCGTTTTGTTAATGAATTTTCATAAAAATGTTTTTAATGAGAAATAGATTTTTTTAAATAAAAGGCATGAAATATGATATATCCTACATATAGTAGAAACAATGTACCTTATTTCATCAAAATAACTTTATTTTTTGAAAAAGTACAATAATTTTCCGAAAATAAACTTTAAATGTTCCCTAAAAAGCTGGTCCGATTTTCCTACGCAACCAGCCTCTTCAAGCTATTTACACACCTGCTAAAATACAGTGTGTCCCAAACGGGATGGGAATGTATTGCTATCTCCGTTATTATTGGAGATAGAGAGACGGTTAAATTAGCAATGTTTTGTAGAATTTTATGCTCGTTCCAAATATGACTTGTATTTTGTCCTGGCTTTTTTCGTTTTCGAGTTATTTTGAAAAAACAAAATTTTACGATTTCTTTTTTCTTCAATATCTAAGTAGGCGTTGATCTGATATGTCCAAGATTTGCACATTATCAGGACACTTTTTACAAAGTAATCTTTTTGTGCTATTCTCAACTTTGGATTGTCATTTGTTTTTGAGCTACAGGTATCAATGTTTGTTTTTATTATTGCAGCCATATTGGATTTTTTACTCATGTGATAGCCTGTGAAAAGAGCTTTCCAATGATATACAACATGTTTGATAAATCTTATAATTGCACTGACAATTTTGAGAAAAATCGTTTTGAGGATAGTAGGCTATGAAATCCAATACCAGAAAACAAATGACAAAAAAAAGTGTTCAAAAAGCAGTAGGCCATGGACTCTAACGATAGACATATACTTTTAACATAATTTTCCGTAATGATTCACGATAAAAAAATATTGTCATTTAATTTACAATATTTAATTAGTTAGTTAGTTAGTTAAAATGGATTAGATGGCCTTGGAAGCTCAAGTCAATTAGTCACAGATTTTTCTAATTCAGTTTCGAAAATACTGTTCCATATTTCTAGTTATTAATTAGGTAATATTATGTGAAACAGTTTAATAACGAAACCCGGCAATAACAAATAGAAACTTAAGTCCACAAAACAACACAATTAGAAACGGAACTCAACAAATAATAAAATAGAAACTTAGAAGTACACTAAATAGAACATTGTTCAATATGGACACCGTTTTGTGCAATGTACTTTAAACACCTTTTTGAAAGATTCCTGCAAACTCTGGTGAGGGTATTTTGGTTAATATCATTTATGGCTTCCGTGATTCTGTTTCGTAATTCATTGATATTTTGTGGTGGATCGACTTTATACATCATTTTTCTGAGTACCCCAAAAATAAAAATCCATGGGTGTTATATCAGGACTTCGAGCACATCAATGAACCAGCCCATTGTTACAAATAACACGATTATTAAAATTTTGGTACAAAAATTCTTTGACAATCCTAGCATTGTGAGCTGGACAACCGTCTTGTTGGTTCCAAATCTCGTCTAAAGTATCATGAACTCTTCTAATTGTTGGTAAGATATCATTTCTCAATAGATTAAGATACCTTTCCCCAGTTAAATTATTTTCAAAAAAGAACGGACCAACAATGAAGTTATCTAAATTTGTTTAATTAACTGTCTAATCTAGAAATAAAAATAACAGTTTTTTACCTAATAAGCCGCACCAAACATTAATACCAAATCTGTCTTGCAATCGTCTTTCTTCCTTTAGATGGTGATTTTCATTTGCCCAATAATGCCTATTATGGCGATTATACACACCACAATTAGTAAATCTGGATTCATCAGTCCATATTATTTTCAAATGAGAATTTTCATCTTGCTGACATTTTCCTTGATACCATCTGCAAAATTGAAGTCGCTTAGGGTAATCGTCAACATTAAAGCCTTCTACGATTGTAGGTTTGCATGAATGGTAATGACTTTGTTTTAATACACGGTATACCGTACTTTTTAGAACATCAATTTGTTCACCATAAAACCGAACAGATTTCGGAGGGTTTCTGTTTGAAACCTGTAAGACGGCATTATTTCTTTCTTCATTTCTAGGCATTGGTAGTTTCTTTGCGTGGAAGCTACCGTCGTTTAATAGATTGGTCACTATCCTGCGAAATATTTTGGTGTTTGCAGGTCGTCTTTCTTCAGTAGTTGTTATGATATGAATTCGCAGCTGCCTCAGTATTTCAGTTAGAACGAATTTAACATTCCAACATGTGAAAATATTCTTCATTACTGAACATATTGTTGAATAACACTTAAAATAAACAGGAAACAAACTATTTTGTACAAAATTTTAAGCGGCGTGTTAAATACACCTCAAAATGTTCAGATAATTATGAATGACAGTATTCTTAATTGTCGCGATAATGTTATATCCATAGTAACCTTTCTTCTGTTTGTTCTTTTTCAGTTGAATTACGTTTAAAAATCAAACAATTTTGAAAGGCGTTTTCGCAAATCATTAATCTCTTTTTTATTGAGTTCTGTTAGTAAATTTAGTTATTACTAGGTTTACCTATTTAATTAAATTATAAAATTTTTTTAGGATAATGTTGTAATGTAAAATATCATTTGTAATAATGGGCCGATTCATTGGTATGCTCAAAGTCCCTATTTTTTTTTATCGTGAATCATTACGAAAATTATGTTAAAAGCAGAAGTCTATTGTTACACTTCATGGCCTACTGCTTTTTGAACACTTTTTTTTGTCATTTGTTTTCTGGTATTGGATTTCATAGCCTACTATCCTCAAGACGGTTTTTCTCAATTACAAGATTTCTCAAGCATGCTGTACATCATTGGAAAGCTATTTTCACAGGCTATCACAAGAGCAAAAAATCCAATATGGCTGCCACAATAAAAGCAAACGTTGATACATGAAGCTCAGAAACAAATGACAATCCAAATTTGAGAATAGCACAAAAAGATTACTCTGAAAAAAGTGTCCTGATAATGTGCAAGTCTTAGACATGTCAGATCAACTTAGATATTGAAGAAAAAAAATCGACAAACGTTGTTTTTTCAAAATAACTCCTGAGTAACTAACTTAACCAAGCTATCTATATAAGTCCAGGTGCATTCCGACTATAATTGGAAACGCATACCGGTTTGGCTCTCATTAGAGCTTATCAGTGCGCTATACCAAATTACAGCCAGAATACATCCAAAAGCAAGTTCGGCTTAAGGTATCCAGCCTGTAGAACATAGTGATATGTGCGACAGTGTCGCCATCGGTGGTGTGGTCAGGTAGTGCGTTGCCACGGCAGGTCTAATAAACACTAGGTGTTATATAAGCAGACTGTGTACAACTGGTGAGCTCTAATGAGAGCAAAACCAGTATGTGTTTTCAATTATAGTCGGAATGCACCTGACCTTATATAGGTACATTATCCCTAAATACATTAGGGAAGAAAGTACCAGGGCTAGCGATTCTTTAAATCGTTAGTTAATATTCACCAAATATGATCAAAGTTGGCATATGATTTTCTGAGTTATCGGTGTTTACATTTCTATATATATATATATATATATATATATATATATATATATATATATATATATATATATATATATATATATATATATATATATAATAATGTTTTATTGTGTAGTTTGAGCATAATTTGTGAAAATGTTATTGTTTTATACATTGATTGTTCTTTATTATGTTTTGTAAGTGTCCTTTGTCTGATTCTTTATTTATCTTTGAGATTAATTTTGTGTTTATGTGTAATATTTGTATATTTTTTGTTTCCTATATTTGTGTACTGGTATTGTAATGGATATTATGTTCTATACTTATGTATCTCAAATTATATCTATATATGTAGTTGGGCGCCTTCAAATTTATTTATTTATTGATTATAGGGTTACTATACTATTTAATTTAATTGGTAGCTCAAATTATAACACTTTTAGAACATCTATATGTATATATGTAAGTTACATTTTTGTCTCTTTAAAGAATTATAACCAATATTAAACAGATTTATATTTATAATATTAAATTAAATAAATTTGCCTTTTTTTACTTAATTTGTTTTCTTCTTATTTTATCCACGGCTTTATGTAAGCTCTATTCTGCAGGTATCTAGTGGGATCAAGTGAAAATTCTTACCTTAAACCTTTTACTTAAATTTTCTGTAAAGTTTTCTCAAAATTATGTACCTTGATAGGAATAAATCCACAAAATATCTGATTTTAACAACTTATTCTCCATTAATGCGTGTTTTATACTTTAACAGATTTACCACAATATGAAAAATTTAATCTAGCATTGACATTTTATATTTGTTTTACACTAATACGTTACCGGATCCTCTAACTTTAAATATTGGCCATTCAATTTTATTAATTATTTTTGAAACAAGTTTGCAGTTCGAACTCTATACTCTTCTGCAAACTACTATCCTGTTTCTATGCTCAATTTAGTGTTCCTATGGCAACGGCTTCGATACAAAAATGGTTGATATTTGAATATTTAATATTCTTATGAGGGTAGCGTAACGACATCTATGGATATTTACTTGAGTCTCTTTATCTAACGTTCTAAATTCTACTACTATTTAGATTTTAGACGTAAATGACATTTAGCGCGTTATAACAGTTCTTATTGACAATTGTGTTATTAGTTTGAGTTGTTTCAATTTGAAGTTCCGATAATTAGGTTTATATTTCAACCGTATTAATCAATACCGTGGCGTCGGTGACGGCCTCTGTTCAGATACGTATCGTTTACAATCACTTAGTTGCTGTGTGAAATCATTCTTTGTGGCCAACACATGTTCAACAATAATGCCGACTATACGCTGTACTTTTAAACACCTTTTCTGGGTTTTATTACAAGTTTTTAATATACAATGGATGTTTAAAAAGCATCATGTTCGCTTCGCCCTTTTCAAACCTTCTCCCTCGTTATCAAAGATGCCGTGTGTGACATAATTTTTCTCAGCAAAGTCCGTTGTATTAATTTCAAACGTGCAAATTGTTTTTTCACATGGTCCAATGGTTGCTGTCCATTTATACATTAGTCAAAACAATCAATTCCTTGAGAGTTCGTGATTTATTAATATACCGCCGATTAAAACAGGTGAGTAAAAACTGTGTCTATGAGCGCCAAGTTTAAAATTTATAACTCACTGTTTAGAATACACCTAACCTACACATGTTAGTGAATTTTCTTAAAAAAAATTCACTAATGAGGAGATCCCGACTTTTGAATTTTGAAAAAATTTCTTCAAATGAGCGCTAATTAGGCCCCCCAGAAAACATATCCGGGGTCAGTTTCAATTTTTATATGTTTATATATATATATATATATATATATATATATATATATATATATATATATATATATATATATATATATATATATATATATATATATATATATATATATATATATATATATATATGTATCACACCGATAACTCAAAAAATAATGGGCCGATTTTGATCAAATTTGGTGAAAAAATTTCTTTTGCAAATGGCTTGGACGAGTTCGTTAGCCAGGAAAATCTGCCCAGGTTTTCCCGGAAAATTTTGTGTTTTCTTTTGAAAAAAATTTATATCTCCGGAATTAACAAAGTAAGGGCAACCAAATTTGGTACGCAGGTTTACATCCTTATAGGTAAGTTACCTACCAAAATTTAGCTATGTAGGTCAAAAGGCAAAAAAGTTATAGGCATTTACAGAAAAATAAATTGAGGTTTTCCTCAAAACGTCAAAGTGGCGATTTAAAATGTCAAAATTGGCAACATTTAGGCAAATAACTTAAATCTAATACGGGCTATAGAAATAAAATGTCTCAAAAAGAATGTTTCACAAACCCTAAAGTCTTAGTTTCAACCGTCATTGTCCTTCATTTTACTCAAATATTTGCAGAAAATTCATTTCAAATAGACCCTTTCTCTGATGCTTGGCAGTAGCCTTAGCTATAGAGTTTATCGTTCAATGGTATATAATTTTTGTCGTTTTCGTAAAAAATCAATAAAGCTCAATATATCCGTTATTATATAAGAAATGAAGAAAATTTGTATATATTAATTATAGGGTGTCTTGAGCTACATCTTAAAATAATATTTCTACAATCACAGGGTGGCCCATAAGTCGTTGGTGATACAAATTTCCTTTTTTTAGCGAATTAATTATTTTTTTAAATTCGCTTATGGGGAGATCTGTGTTTATATATATATATATATATATATATATATATATATATATATATATATATATATATATATATATATATATATATATATATATATCCGACCGATAACTCAAAAAACAATGGACCGATCTTGATAAAATTTGCAGAGTACCTTCCTTTTGCAAGTGGCTTGGATAAGTTCGTTAGCCAGGAAAATCTGACCAGGTTTTCCCGGAAAATTTTGTGTTTCCTTTATAAAAAAAATATCTCCGGAAATAACAAAGTAAGGGCAACCAAATTTGGTACGCGTATTTGTATTATAAAGAGTGAACTCTGTGCCAAAATTTAAGTCCATAGCTTTAAAGACAAAGAAGTTATGGGCAGTTAAAGCAATAAATGTAGGAGTTTTCCTCAAAACGTCAAACTCGCAATATTAAACGTCAAAATTGGCAATGTTTAGGCAAAGAATGTAAAACAAATACCATTTGTGAAAATAAAATGTTGCAAGAAGAGTGTTCTGCAAACCCTTAAGTTTCAGCTTCAACCGTCATTGCCCTTCATTTTACTAAAACGTTTACAGGAAATCCATTTCAAATAGACCCTTTCTCTGGTGCTTTGGCTGTCAGTTTAGTTAAGTTTGGTAGCTGTTTGGATATTTATTTGTAGGTTTAGTGAAATTTATGGTTTAACGGCCTATAATTTTTTTAGCTAATTATCGTGGAACAAATTTGTTAATGCATTTTCGCATTTTTTATCGAAATATGATGCGTTTATCTTAAAAAAAATCTGGACGCAGTAAGTGCGTTTTGGTTGCGAATTTTCGGTAAATTTGCAGTTAAGCTCCCGAACGCTTTTCAAAACACTGTTTTCAGAAACCTGCCTAGAGCCCCCCCTGGATCCACAAACCCCAAGAAAAATTTGTTGTTCACACTCCCCAAGGAAGTTACGGGACCAGGAGTGAGTAGGGGTGCATAATTTTTGTAGCTAATTGTTTTAGAACAAATTCGTTAATGTAATTTTGCATTTTTTATCGAAATATGATGCGTTCATAAGAAAAAAATCTGGACGCAGTAAGTGCGTTTTGGTAGCGAATTTTCGGTAAATTTGCAGTTTAGCTCCCGAACGCTTTTCAAAACACTGTTTTCAGAAACCTGACTAGAGCCCCCCTGGATCCACAAACCCCAAGAAAAATTTGTTGTTCACACTCCCCAAGGAAGTTACGGGACCAGGAGTGAGTAGGGGTGTATAATTTTTTAAACTAATTTTCGTAGAACAAATTCGTTAATGCATTTTTGCATTTTTTATCGAAATATGATGCGTTTGTAAGAAAAAAAATCTGGACGCAGTAAGTGCGTTTTGGTAGCAAATTTTCGGTAAATTTGCAGTTTAGCTCCCGAACGTTTTTCAAAAAACTGTTCAGAAACCTGCAGGTGAGGTCCTAGTAATGTCTCTGAAAACAATTTGTTGAAAAGCGTTCGGGCGCTAATCTGCAAATTTACCAAAGTTTCATTAAATCCTTCAAATTTCAATAACTCAATTTGCTATTAACGTAAGCTTTGTTGGATAGAAAACCAACATTTAAGTTTATTTTCGGAAAATTTTTGTATATTTTCAAACCATAAGTAATTTTGATAAAATGTAGTACATTGTTTCTACCACAAAGGCTATACCGGTAATCAGATTGATGCCTGCTCGCATTTGCTTTTAAAAAACATTTTTATGGAAAATCACTTCCATAACACATTTGCTGCATCTAGACTTTTGAAAAATGTTTATATATTTTCAAACAATAAATTTGTTTCAATGAAATATGATACATTGTTTCTACTATATAGGCAACCAAGTTTGATGCCTGCTTTCATCAAAGAAAGACATTTGCTATTAAAAATATTTTAAAGAAAATTCGCTACCATAACGCACTTGCGTCCCGAGATTTTTTTTAAACTTTCTTAAAATTACTTAATTAGTATGTTGTACATAAAATTCTCAACACTTGTTATTGTCTTTATTTACATTTTGCAGCTAATAAGTATAATTAGTTTTCTCATAATTAAATTTCATTCTGACTATCTAAAATACATAAATTTTAAATTTGCTATTTTCAATTTGGTTTTAAATTATCATACTCAATATTAAACTGCCTTAAGATTCTTATCATAGCAATATATATATATATATATATATATATATATATATATATATATATATATATATATATATATATATATATATATATATATATATATGGAAATGTGGGGGTCTAGTTCGCGGTCACTTGAAGATATTTTTACAAGATGCATAAGTCGCGATGTAGATTTCTGAAAAATTTTATATGCTAATTGGTAATCATTACGCATTTGCCATTTTCAGTTATATTTACCATGATTGGCTTTTTTGCGATCAGTCGCAAAATTTAGCCTACATAAATAATTGTTTTTATCATCATGGGTGACTAGGTAATATTTAAAATCACAACATCTGTTGTAGCTATATTTAGATAGACAAATTGATCTATAAATTATAAACGCGGATCTACAGCTACGTAATGGTAAGATAATTGATATATAATGTGTTTTTTTTTAATTCGTTATTAACATGCTACGTTGAACATAGCGTCATTTTATTATATTTTTTATCATTGGTATGAGGTAAAACAATATTTTCGCGATGAGTAATTCACTTGTTACTAGCGTTATACAAATAGATGACAGTTTTATTGTTTTCAGGTGGACACATTTACATATTTTCAGTATTTTGTTTTGGTTGTGAACAAACGCGCAGAGGTGTTTTTATGTTGTCACTTTAGTAAGCGATAATTAATTTCATGCAGTCATCCGTATTTGCTTTTATTTGTTTCACAACTAGTCAACTAAACCACCATATTTTACAAAACATATGATAAATATAGGGTAGGCAAGATTCAATAATTTTGTTAAGTATCGTGCTTCAGCTAAGAACAAATGAAACAGCTATGGACTTAAAATTGTTTTAATATATTCACCATAGTGACTGTAACATAGTGTTTTAACCCTGTCAGTCACTGTGTCCCCTCTCCGGGACATGAAACTAAATGCGTTCAAAGTCCACACCATACTTCATGAAGTCACATTGTACCGTCTAGAGTACACAGTACTATAGACATGCAGTTACATAGCGCCATCTATCAGGCTCATGGAGACTAAGCTAATTGATCGGTTTAATCGGTAGTTTCGCCGACGGATCGCGGCTAGAGGACCAACAGTTCTCCGACGCAGGAATATACATCGAGTGCCTGGGGGTGCGCGAGAGCTATGCTCTTGGCGCATATACCACGGCATTCGAAACAGAGGTGTATGCTATCCTGTCTGTGGCCAATAGACAGGATGTGAAGAGGAGTCCCGAGAAATGTGTGTACATCTGCTCGGACAGCTAGGCAGTCCTCCGGGCAGTCTGCGCGGCCAGAATCAGGTCCACACTGGTTCAGGAGTGCGCTGACGCCCTCGGAGGACTAGCCAGGACAAAGGAGGTACAACTAGTGTGGGTTCCGGGACACTGTGGCGTGGCGGGGAATGAGGTCGCGAATAATCTCGCAAGGCTTGGTTCCCGGCGGCCATTCTGTGGCCCGGAGCCGGCCATAGGTATAAGTAGGAAGTCGGTCTCCGTCGCCTTAGACAGGTGGACCGAGGAAGCAATTAAGAGGTACTGGGGGTCGGTTGGTGACTGCAGGCAGGCGAGGGACTTCGTGGAGGGGCCGGACAGAGAGAAAACTGTTTGGCTACTTGGTAGGAGTCGACCTACGCTTCACCGCATCCTTGAGGTGCTGACAGGCCACTGCGCCCTTAGAAGACACTTCACATTGATAGGCGTAGAGAGGGATCCCATTTTCCAGGAATACGGCGAGGATGAAGAAACGTGCTACCACTACCTGTGCGAATGCGAGGCTTTTGGGAGTCTTCGAGTAGAATTGTTCGGTTCTAGGACTCTACAGAGGAATCAGGTAAGTACCGTCCAATTGAAGACCGTCACGGCCTTCATCTCGAGGTCGAGGCGGTTTGGCGACGGAACCGAGGAGGAGTAGAGCATGGTTGCTGGGGTTGGCAAAAAGGGCCCATGGTGGCCTACTTGCTTGGCGTTGGTCTCCCCACCACTGCTACTACTACTAGTCGGTAGTTAACACATGGTAATCGCCAGTTGTTCGTTCATATTTTCTTGTGAGTGGGTTTAGTATATATTACCGAGTAATTATCCAGATATCATCAGAGAGGACTGAAGTTAGACCTACTGTGAAGAATTGTAAGTAACAATTATCAGAACATGAATTATGGAGCACTCAATTTATGCGTACCGTCTACGGGATATTGTGACTTCACGACATCTGAATACAATTATCTCTAGGGTACATCATAATTCAGTACGTAATAAAGTTCCACGTGGTAAAGGTCTTACTGATGAAGAGTTGTTGGAACTTATTGAGAGAGATGATTTTTCCGACATAGCTGACCTGCCAAATGAGGATGATGGATGGGACGAGTTGTCAGATTCTGATAATCTTCCGCAAATGGAATCAGGTGAAGAAAATGGTGTGATGAGTTCTCATATATGTGACGACTCGGCAAATAAAACCGCGAATGATCTAAAAGAAGACCGTCTAGGAAAGTTACAACTGACCAAAAAGGAAAATATCAAGTGGAAGAAGCATATTTAGATTCAAACTCTACATGTACAATTGCATGAAACAGGTCAAGACGAGGAAATATTTCTGCCAGAGCCTATTGATTACTTCAGAATATATATACCAGATTCAATATTTGAACCAATGGTTGAAATGACCAATTTGTATTCTACACAACAGAATATTGCCAGATTTCCAAGCACGGCTATCCATGAAATGGAAACCTTTTTCGGCATTCACATAATCATGGGAAATTTGAACTTTCCACGTTGTAGAATAGACACTATGGAATACCTGTCATAAAAGATAACATGGCTTTCAATAGATTCTCCAAGCTCAGGCAAACAGTGCACTTGGTTGATATCACACAAAGAGGTGATTCTAAAGACAGGCTTTTGAAAGTGCGTATAATATACAATGCCGTAAGGGAAAGATATCTGCAGATACCCCCTTAGCGAAACCTGTGTGTGGTTGCACAAATAGTCCCAATCAAAGGTGAATAAATATAAAACAACATATAAAAAATAAATCCAAGAAGTGACGGATAAAACTATATATCCTAGCTGGGCTGATTTATGACTTTCTGCTTTACCAAGGTTTTACTACAGAAATTAAAGAAGATATGCCCAGTTTAGAGCCGGAGCTGGGCCAGTGATACATCTAGCAGATAGAATTTCAGAGAAGAATCACGGATTATTCTTTGACAACTATTTCAGCTCTTATCACTTGTTTCAATATTTGCAAACGAAATATATATTTTCTGTTGGAACTATACGAGTAAATATGTTCCAAAACGATCCCCTACTAACAGACAAAGAAATGATGATGAAAGGTAGAGGTACATCAGACATGGTTGTGAGTGGATAACGAAATACACTGGATGAATCGGCAAACCAAGAGAAATTCGGAAATGAAACAATATACAGGGTGTACCATTTAAAAAAAAGTGAAGCTTGGGTTGTAAGGCTAGATGCATTCTCGTAACAATTAGATCCGTAGACCGGTTTCGCTCTAATTAGAGGTCGTCATTACGGCATACTAATTGCTGCGAAAATACACCTATAAAGCAATACGTTTATGGTAGCCAGCCTTCCAACACTAAGTTAGTGGTGAACGTGTCGGCACCTAGTTGCGGAACCAAGTAGTATGTTGTCACGTCAGCTCCAAATAACACCAAGCGTTAAAAAAATAGTGACTGTATACAACCAACTAACAATTTTAAAACATTGTCAGCCCTAGCCCATTTCTACCCTAATATAGGGACAAAGTTGCTAGATGCATTCTCGCTACAATTAGAACCGTAGACCGGTTTCGCTCTAATTAGAGTCAGTACGGCATACTAATTGTTGCGAAAATACACCTATAAAGCAATACGTTTATGGTAGCCAGCCTTCCAACACTAAGTGAGTGGTGAACGTGTCGGCACTTAGTTGCGGAACCAAGTAGTATGTTGTCACGTCAGCTCCAAATAACACCAAGCGTTAAAAAAATAGAGACTGTATACAACCAACTAACAATTTTAGAAATATGTCAGCCCTGGCCCATTTCTACCCTAATATAGGGTTGGTACTATACAGTCTCTATTTTTTTAACACTTTGTGTTATTTGGAGCTGGCGTGACAACATACTACTTGGTTCCGCAACTAAGTGGCGACACGTTCACCACTCACTTAGTGTTAGAAGGCTGGCTACTATAGCCGTATTACTTTATAGGTGTATTTTGGCAGCAATTATTATGCCGTACTGACGAACTCTAATTAGAGCGAAACCGGTCTACGGTTCTAATGGTTGCGAGAATGCATCTAGCCTTACATACTGTGTCCCTATATTAGGGTAGAAATGGGCCAGGGCTGCCAATTTTCTAAAATTGTTAGTTGGTTGTATACAGTCTCTATTTTTTTAACACTTTGTGTTATTTGGAGCTGACGTGACAACATGCTACTTGGTTCCGCAACTAGGTGGCGACACGTTCACCACTCACTTAGTCTTGGGTTGTATCTAACTTATGCAACACCATGTCCATGCAAAACTAATTTTAGTTTGTAGCTAACGTCAGTCCTGCAACTTTGCTTTCATTTTTTTTTATTATTGAATAATAAAGGAGAGATAGAACTTGAACGCACTGTTGCACCACCCTGTATATTTTATCCTTCCGCACTCGTCCATATGTACTTTAACTGTGCTAAATCTGACACTCCTCCGTGGGTGCAATGTGCTTAAAAACGGGTACAAAGTTGTTGGGTTTTTTTTTTTTCACTTATTAACATATATATTTGACGAACGTCAGCTTTTGTAACTGTGGCGATTTCTGCTAGTGAACTAGGTGTGCGCCGCACACCCGAAAATATAATCAAAATGTGCGCAGTTAAATATGTTTTATTTGTTTTTCCCTTAGTCTTAATACACTACATATTTTGTGAAAATCGATTTAATTTACTTATTTGATTTCATGAATGATCGGTTAATAGTGACTTGGAATGAAGTAGGTACCACGTCTTCTAACATATTCAGAGAATGTGAGTATTGCACCCGGAAAAGGGGTGTACAGGGGGCGCCAACATCGAAAATTAACATATCCTTTTCGAATATATGTGGCCTAAATTCTAACCTGAACTCCGACCACCATTTCCTCCAGGCTAACAGGCCCCAACTCCTCTTCCTCACCGAAACCCAAATCAGTGCCAAAACAGCCACTAATCACATTAATTTCCCGGGGTATGAGCTCCTTACTTCCTTTAGATTGCATGGAGGCGTGTGCGCATACGTCCGTAGCAATCTACCCTGCACCAGACTCCCCAATTTAGAAGCTGGAAGAAAAGACATACTATGGATAAAACTCTCTCTCAGGGCTGCAACTAAATTCATCTGTTGCATTTACCGGTCACCTTCTGACAACAACTTTGTCCAGCTCTTTGACTACCTTTCTGAAAAAAACCGACTATCTGATTTCTGAATATCCTTCCTCCGAGGTCACTATTCTTGGTGACTTCAATGTCCATAATAAGGAATGGCTAGGATCTTCAAAAACCGATCCACAAGGGAGAGCAGCGGAGGCCTTTGCAATCAGCAATTCTTTAGCCAATATGGTTCAGCAACCTACTTATTTTCCTCGTATCCCAACAAACAGCTCAAATCCCTTGGATCTCCTTCTTACTACAAAACCTGAGTGCTATAACATATCAGTCACCGCCCCCCTTGGTCGCTCAGACCACGGCATGGTCACTGCTTCCTGCGCAATGCAACTCGAGGTCACACAGTCATCACACCCACGTATCGTTTGGCACTACAACTCCGCAAACTGGCACGAAATTCGGGATTACTTTTCCTCATTTCCATGGGCGTCTGTCTGCTTCTCTCATCCTGACCCCTCTGATATCTCACAAAACGTCACCGAAATTATCCAAGCTGGCATGGAATTATTTATTCCACATACACAGAAAACCTCTTCAGCCACTCAAAAGCCCTGGTTCTCTAAATCCTGTGACAAGGCCAGACTTGTAAAGATCAAAGCTCACAAAACTATTCTACACAATCCCAGTCAAGAAAATCGTCAAGCATTTAACGACGTAAGAGACCGCTATGTCCGCATTCTTTCTGAGGCAAAAAACTCGTTTAATAACCACATCGAAAACAAAGTCCTCTCAAGCTCCAACGGCAGCAAACCCTTCTGGACTCTTGCTAAATATATTGGGAATAATTTCTGCAAAAGCACGTTCCTCTTGTTTCAGGGGATGAAATTGTTTCTACCGCCCTGGGCAAGGCTGAACTTTTTGCTTCGTTGTTCGCCAGCAATTCTACTCTCAACCCACCTCCAAATGTTCAACCACCAACAGTCCCCAATGTCGCACATAAAATGACGGATATCATTTTCAAAACTAAAAAGGTACGAAAGATGCTCTCTTCACTTAATACCAGGAAAGCCTCTGGCCTTGACGAGATCCCAGCAATTGTTCTCAAAATTTGCGCACCAGAACTTGCTCCTGTTCTAACTCGTCTGTTTCAGATATCTTACAATAAAGGCATATTCCCTAGTAACTGGAAAACTGATCGAGTACAACCCATCCACAAGAAAGGATCCAAAGCGCTTCCAGGCAACTACAGGCCTATTTCTCTCCTTTCAGTCGTCTCTAAAGTGATGGAAAAGTATATAAACACCGAATTACTGAAATTTCTTGAAAAACACAGTCTAATCCACGACAGGCAGTATGGATTCCGTCAGCGCAGATCGACTGCCGACCTCCTTTCCTTTGTCACCCATTCTTGTAACAAGTCTATGGAACTACACGGTGAATCTCAGATTGTTGCTCTAGACATATCCAAAGCATTCGACCAGGTCTGGCACGCAGCGCTGCTGAATAAACTTCCGGCCTATGGCCTACCACCAAAACTTTGTACCTGGACAGCAAATTTCCTCTCCAACAGGAACATTTCTGTTGTTGTGGATGGCCATTCCTCTAAACTGTATCCAATTAATGCAGGAGTTCCTCAAGGTTCAGCTTTAGCTACTTTGTTTCTTCTCCACATCAATGACCTCCTCTCTAGCACATCCAACCCAGTTCACAGTTACGCGGACGACAGCACCCTCCACTCAAATATACAATATTCTAAGCCTGTCTCTTTAGCCCAATTAGATGAGGATCGCAGACTCATGGAGGGTTCTGTCTCCGTGGATCTACAAAAAATATTAGACTGGGGAAGTAGAAATCTTGTACAATTCAACCCCACCAAATCTCAGTCTTGCTTTCTTTCTCATAAGAGATACACCAGCCCTAGACCCATCACAATGAACAACCAAGTTATTCAAAGTAATGAGTCCTTTTCTCTTGTTGGCATTTCTGTGGATCGAAATCTTAACTGGCACCAACATGTTACATCAATTGCAGAAGCGGCTGCTAAGAAATTAGGTTTCTTCTTCCGGGCTCGCAAATACTTTTCACCAGCTAATCTCTATACCTTATATACTTCACAAATAAGGCCAAACCTCGAATACTGCTCCCACATCTAGGGTGCAGCTGCCGCTTATACACTCGCTATCCTGGACTCCATTCAAAAGAGAGCTATACGTCTCATCGGTGACCCTACCCTCACCCAAAGGCTGCCATCCCTTGCCCACCGACGTGCCGTTGGTGACCTCTCTCTCTTTTATAGATATCTGCACGGGCACTGCTCAGAGGAGCTTTCCTCCATAGTTCCCCCACCTGCTGCCCCCAACAGATCTACCAGGGGAACAGAGCGAATGCACCCTTTTACTGTCCAGGTCACCAGACATAGAACATCCTGTTATGCCCGCTCTTTTGTCCCGAGGACTTCCAAGTTGTGGAATTCCTTGCCGGCACATGTTTTTCCTTCTGCTCCGAACCTCCAAGCCTTCAAGTCCAGAATTAACAAGTTGCCTCTTTCCTCCTTGTCAACACCCACGGTACGATAGTATTTAGGCTGTAAGCCCTCGTGGTGTGTTGTTAAAATTTAAAAAAAAGGTCAATAGCAACGGGGAATGAATTAGGGTTAGGTGTGCGTTAATATTTCCGAACAACTTCAGTCGATGGAGGTGTACTGATATACAATGCAGTCCCCCACCCACGTGTTTAAAATAGTGTAGAAAATACCATTGACTTAACGGCTGCGGGAGCTGTGAAAATATCGCTCAAGCGATATGAAAGGAACGCCGGTCTAAACAACCCTGCGACAGCATTATTTACAAGCATTACGACTGCGCTTGCAGAGACCACAGTATTCTACAATCACTGTCGTTTGTCGTTTTGTCACTGTTTGTTTGATTGGCAAAATTCTTTTTCACATATATGTTTGCTAAAGAAAATTTTTCTGTGTAATTTAAAATTGACATTCTGTATGCTAAAAAGTTGTATTCCTCGCCATCACCACTAACAGTTACTCGTTAGCGCACACCTACACTGTTTGGTCAGGAGACGCCACTGTTTGTAAACATATTTAAATTGTATTTTGATCTCAAGCACAAGCCTCAGCATTTTTGTGTAATAGTCGTATAATTTATGTTAGATAATGGATAAGATATGTTAATAAGATCCAAACTTAACGGACTAACTAACCTTAACTCTGTCTGAAGGTCTATCAGTACATGTATAATAAAAAATCAATTTTATCCGGACTGAATACTTGTCAATCATTTTAAACAATTGTAGTGAAAATGAACTGAAAACAACATGTAAAAATGTAACTAATAGTAGTTTTAATGACCAAAAATAACTGGAAGAAAGTAAATATAATAAGAGTCAATTAAAAATAGTCCAATAAATCTTACTGCGAGTGCCCTACCTCTTTTCACGGATTCTATAGCTTCCACAATTAGTTTCTGGTTTATCCCACAGAGGTTGGCAGTGAGTTTTTCACACTTCTTATGGCAGTTCACATCACAGTCTGTTGAGAAATGCATAGAAAACTGTTATAAATCAAAAATACAACAAAACTATTATCTTGCCAACGTTTTGCCTACGAGACATTTTAATGAAGCAACTAGAAAATTTGACAACAAACAAATGGTCTAAAATTATACAGCGGATAGTAGAAATAACACGAAGATATTTTCTGGTTTATTAATAATTACAATGCAACGTGTCTACTGAGGAGACAGGTCAATGTAAGCCTTCATAATTTAAATCTAATTATCTATGTATATTTCATTTATTCATGTAAACAATTAGGTTTTGAAGGTATTAAGCATATTAGGGCAATTCTGAAGCTTTCAACTCGTTTAAACGATTGCCAGATAAATATATAAAAGTTCGGCACGCAGCAAGTGGGTTATGTTAGTGAATTTTCATTAAATGCTTCAAATTTGAATAACTCAATTCCCTATAAGCTAAGAAAGTTGAATTTTTGTCTTTCACAAGGAAATATATCCGCCAAATTTAATTAGAATAGCCTTGTAATTTTCGGAATAAAAATGTTTTCAAAAGAAAACTCAAATTTTTCCCGGGAAACCTTGTCCGATCTTCCTGGTTAACGAACTCATCCAAGCCATTAATAAAAGAAAGATACCTGCCGAGTTTCATCTAAATCGGTTAATTATTTGTGAGTTATCGGTTGGATATATATATATATATATATATATATATATATATATATATATATATATATATATATATATATATATATATATATATATATATATATATATATATATATATATATATATATATATATACAGGGTGGCGCATTGAAAACGAAACAGACCGATTTGCGTCCAGAGAAAATTTTTTTAAGAAACGCTGAAACACGTCAATTTTAATATTGAGGGGACATGTTTTGACATAAAACTCAACTTTGTCACATCAATCCGTTCAGGGTGGTGATAACAATCCTTATATTTTAAATAAGAAACATGAGTCGAGTGTTACATCATTTGAAAGCTCTTTCTTTTCTAAATTCAGCACACTAATTTTTTTGGAAGTTTTATCAACTCGTTTAAAAATTATTCACAGTTTGAGTTGCAAGAACGTATTTCATTCATTGTGATAAGAAATGCACCAATGAGCCAATTTTTCGTTAAAAAAACTAAAAAACAAAACCAAACGTTCAAAAATGTTTATTCAGTTAAGTAAGTGTTCAAATTGTTGACCACCAACTTCCATACAAAAGTACAAATTTTGTTCATAACGAGCTCTAGCATTCTGGAGCATTTATGGAGTTGTTAGACGGCATTCTTCAACAATGCGTCGTCGTAATTCTTCCAGAGACTCCGGTTCTGTTGCGTAAACTCTACTCTTTAGATGGCCCCATAGAAATAAGTCTAAAAGAGTTAAATCCGGTGATCTAGGGGGCCACTCAATAGCACCTCTACGCCCAATCCGTTGTCCTGGAAACTCTCTGTTCAAAAACTCCCTAACACGTTGTGAAAAATGCGAAGGAGCTCCATCTTGTTGAAACACTAATTGATTTTCTTGATAGCGAGCATCATTTTCAACAATGTCAATTAATAGAGGGTAAACGATATCTTCCAGTAATTCCAAATACGGTTCGCCACTCAAATTGCCATCAAGGAAAATTGGTCCGATTAAACGGTCTCCAAAAATGCCAGTCCAGATATTTAATTTCTGTGTGGAGTTTGAGTGTGGACTTCGTGAAAATTTCTTGGATTATTATGTGCCCTATAACGACAATTATGACAATTGACTGTAGACTTTAATAAAAACGGACACTCGTCTGAAAAACAGATATTGAACAGAAAGTTCCCGTTATCAGCTATTCGTGCAGTCATAAATTCACAAAACTCCAGCCGCCGATCAAAATCATCTTCATTCAGTTGTTGTACAAGATGAATTTTATACGGGTAAAATTTATGTTTTAATATTCGCTGAACAGTTCTTCTTTTAACGTCTGAAACAGTGGCCAATTTTCTCGTTCTCAAAGTTGGGTCTGCAGCGATTTGTCCTAAAACTTCAATCTCAGTAGTCTCATTTCTAATCGGAAATTCACGTTCAGGATCCCGTTTTTTGTTGGCTACTGAACCACTTTGTCGAAACTTTACAACTAACTCCAAAATGTATTTTCTGTTAATATGTCTGTTTGGATGACGTTCATTAAACAAATTTGCGTTATGGTTGGCACAGTCATCGTTTTTGAAAAAAAGAGTAATTATTTTAACCCTTTCTTCTACAGAATACACCATTATAAAATTAATTTTCGGTAGTATTATCCAGTGTCAAACCGACCGATAAACTGAAATAATAAACCGCATTTCTCTCATTCCGATAATAAATGTTCTGATAGTCAATTTTTTGTTTACAAACCAACAAAACATTGACTATCAGCACATTTCTTATCGGAATGAGTGAAATGCGTTTTTTTCATCTTCAGCTGTGAATAATTTTTAAACGAGTTGATAAAACTTTCAAAAAAATTAGTGTGCTGAATTCAGAAAAGAAAGAGCTTTAAAATAACATTCGACCCATGTTCCCTATTTAAAATATAAGGGTTTTTATCACCACCCTCAAGGGGTTGAGGTGGCAAAGTTGAGTTTTATGTCAAAACATGTCCCCTCAATATTAAAATTGACGTGTTTCAGCGTTTCTTAAAAAAAAATTCTCTGGACGCAAATCGGTCTGTTTCGTTTTCAATGCGCCACCCTATATATATATATATATATATATATATATATATATATATATATATATATATATATATATATATATCCAACCGATAACCGTTTTCAATGCGCCACCCTATATATATATATATATATATATATATATATATATATATATATATATATATATATATATATATATATATATATCCAACCGATAACTAAAAAATAATTAACCGATTTAGATGAAGCTCGGCAGGTACCTTTCTTTTATTATTGGCTTGGGTGAGTTCGTTAACCAGGAAAAAAATTCTATGGAGGCAAATCGGTCTGTTTCGTTTTCAATGCGCCACCCTATATATAAAACTCCTTAATAATTGCAGAGCTTTCGGAACAGTTTATTCCATTCTCAAAGCTAATATATATATATAGTTTTTGTGACGGTAATTTTGTTATTTACTTGAAAAATTGGGGGATAGCCGTCAGTTGCAAAAAAAACTCTTTATTAATTGCCGAGCTTTCAAAATAGTTTATTCCATTCTCAAGGCTACAACATGAAAAGAATAAAGCTTACAATTTACATAAGAAAAATAGAAAAGTTTAAATACTTACATATAACGCGAGTTTTACTTTAACTTATTATGGAATAACAAACATGAAAAAAACAACCTTTTGTAAATTTGTCTGAAGTCAACAAGTGTCACACTGACATATGCAGCTAACTATTATCTATTTGAATTTGTTTGTTTTTTGCCTTGGAAATATAGATAGGGGTAGTGATTTATAAAATTATTATATTTCTTTAAGTTTATTAAATTGTCGTTAAAAGTAATTTCAGATTCTTGAAAACTCATTCTTTTATTATTTAAGGCTTTACAATGTAAAATAGAAACATTACTAAAATTTATGTTGTGGCCAGTGTCGAGATTATGTTCTGACAGAGCACAAGTTCTTTTTTGTAAACGTATGTCACTTTTGTGCTGTGTTAATCTATCTTTAAGGAATCTGCTTGTTTGGCTAATGTATTTTAATTGTAGTTTTAACGACAATTCAAATACACAATAGTTAGCTGCTTATGTCAGTGTGACACTTGTCGACTTCAGTCAAATTTAGGGTTGTTTGTTATTCCATAATAAAGTAAAACTCGTGTTATATGTAAGTATTTTAAAACTTTCTATTTTTCCTATGTGAATTGTAAACTTTTTTCTTTCCTTGTTGTAGCCTTGAGAATGGAATAAACTATTTTGAAAGCTCGGCAATTAATAAAGAGTTTTTTTTTGCAACTGACGGCTATCCCCCAATTTTTCAAGTAAATAACAAAATTACCGTCACAAAAACTATATATATATATATATATATATATATATATATATATATATATATATATATATATATATATATATATATATATATATACATATATATATATATATATATATATATATATATATATATATATATATATATATATATATACATATAAAAATTGAAACTGACCCCGGATATGGGTTCTAAGGGTCCTAGAAGACCCTCACGGCCTTCATTTCGAGGTCGAGGTGGTTTGGCGACAGAACCGAGGAAGAGTAGAGCATGGTTGCTGGGGTTGGCAAAAAGGGCCCATTGTGGTCTACTTGCTTGGCGTTAGCCTCTCCATCACTGCTACTACTACTACTACTACTACTACTACCTTTTTTTAGTAAGACCACTACAAAGGCGGCATGGGTACTGTATTTTATAAACATAACGTAAAAGGCTTTAGAATACAAGCTTCTTAAAAAAACTATATTCTCTTTAAAAACCGGTTGGATTGAACTTGAATACAGACGTAGGGACTAGCCGTCTTTGTGAAGCCAGATAAATAGTCTTAAGGTCTTGTTTATAATTTGACAGGTACCTACCTTTTGTACATAAAGAAAATTTTGGAAAACTTAAGTGATTTGAATGAAAGGTATTTTAAGACAAGTTTTTTTTAAGACTACAATACGTTATACATCAAACTACAATTTTATAGCTTCATAAAATCGAGGTTCGGGCATGATTTTATTCTAAAAAGTGAGCACAAAATTAAGAAACTATTTATTCAATTTCATAACAAAAGAAACAATATTCTGGATCCAGAAATTGAAAGACAGCAAAATAATAAAAGTAAGTTTTGTGCTCAAAAAATTACCAGACGCTAAGACGTAATACATTGTATAATCTGTGGTTACACTGCTTGGATATTATTGACATATCAAATATGAAGTTATTAAAATGATAGCAGAGGAAAAACCAGAAATACTTCACGGAATAATCAACTGCCATATTAGAAGTATTTTCTCAAAGCAATGGAAGACAGGCAGACTGGTTCTTATAAAGAAACTTGCCAAGAAATCATATAGATCCTTGTGCCTACTAGACGTGTCAGTAAGACTGGGCGAACAAATAATAAACAAGAAACTGGCGGAAGAAATTGAACGGAAATATAACTTGTCAGACAGGCAATATGGATTTAAAAAAAGTCTGAACGCAGCTAGTGCGTTATGGTAGTAAATTTTCATTAAAATGCTTTTCATAGCAAATATGTGTGATCTCTTTTAAGAAAGCAGGAATTGAATTTGGTTACCAGTATAACCTAAATAGTAGAAACAATGTGCCGTGTTTCATCAAAATAACTTTATTGTTTGAAAATGTTCAAAAATTTCGGAACGTAAACTTAAAGTGTTCCCGAAAAAATTGGTTTCTTGGTCAACCTTGTAGGTTCCTAGCAAATTGAGCTATTCAAATTTGAAGAATTTAATTACAGTTCGCTACCGTAACGCACTTGCTGCGTTCCGAATCTTTTCTTACAAACATGCATTATATTACGATGAAAAATGAAAAATGCAATAACATAAAGCGTGTTCGATTTAAAAAAAAAGATAATTTGTATCACCAACGACTTATGGGCCAACCTCTGATTGTGGAAATATTTTTTAAGATATAGCTTAATATACCGTATAATTAATGTATACAATTTTTTTTCGTATCTTGTATAATAACGGATATATTGATCTTTATTGTCTTTTTAGGAAAATTCGACAAAAATTATGTACCATTATTAAACGATAAACTCTATAGCTAAGACTACTGCCAAGGCATCACAGAAAGGGTCTATTTGAAAAGAATTTTCTAAAAAAAAATTTTAGTAAAATGAAGGACAATGACGGTTGACGATTTTAGGGTTTGTAAAATATTTCCCTTGACACATTTTCTTTCTATAGCTGGTATTAGTTTCAAGTTGTTTGCCTAAATGTTGCCAATTTTGACGTTTTAAATCGCGGCTTTGACGTTTTGAGGAAAACCCCAATTTATTTTTCTTTAAATGCCTATAACTTTTTTGTGTTTTACCTATAGAGCTACATTTTGGTACGTAATTTACATATAATGATTGAAACCCGCGTTTGTCCTTACTTTCTTATTTCCGGAGATAAAAAATTCTTACGAATTTTTCGGGAAAACCTGAGCCGATTTTCCTGACTAACGAGCTTATCCAAGCCACTTACAAAAGGAAGGCATTCGCCAAATTAATCAAAATCGGCCCATTATTTTTTGATTTATCGGTGTTATGTTTATATATATATATATATATATATATATATATATATATATATATATATATATATATATATATATATATATATATATATATATATATATATATATATATATATAAATTTCCTGTTTCAAAAATATTTTTCTCTCGAAATTATGTAACGTAACAAAAATTATATCACCGTGTTGGCAATTGAATGAAGTGTTAAAAAAACAAAATTGACCCCTTTTTTTAGTTTGCAAAAGAAATCACTTTTTATGTTATCGAATTCATTTCTTTCCAGGTTCGAGGCTTCCACAGCAGTACACGCAGTACGGCAAGACTGAAGCTGTGGGAAGAAAACTAGCTACCGGAAAAACTACTCCCCTGGATAATGCCGGGACGGGCATCGAATTACATAACTTGCTAGCCACCATCACTTCACTCCTGTGGGATATACAGTAAGATGTAAGGCAGGAGACACAGACCGGTTTCGTCCTTAGCACATAATATTTTATGTTATAATTCTATGTAACATTCTTGTGTTAATCGGTTTACTTAGTTGCATTCAGATATTATATTTCGTAAGGAAACTGCAATAGCAGAACTGTGTTTCATATTATACAATACATAAATTTATTACTTAACTGTATATAATTTCGCCCACTATAAAATGTTCGTGCAAAACTCGCCAATTTATTTATAAAACGAATAACAATACCCTTGGAATGAAATTTACTACCTGTTTCATAAATTCCTCTTGCAATGGTAAATAAACAGGTGCACCTACATCGGCTCAGCAACAATTCTAAAACCTTTTTTCACCATAAAAAAATAGCTCTGAAAGATAACTGTGTAGCCGAGAGCTAATTTTCAGCTAACAAAGTTGAGGATGACATATTAAAATCGAGCTGCGAATTGAACCATAACTTCCACATAGCTGTGATAATTTATTCTCTTCAGAAAGATATTCTCATTGAATTAAATATTTGTATTCTTGTACCCGTAAACTTTTGAAACGTTATGTTACTTGAGTTTTATTGAAAAAATGTCAATTTTCACCAAATCGCCCCTTATTATCCCCTACACACTGAAGCTATCTTACCCAAAAACAACTCGAACCGTTCCTTTGTCGGATGCTAACTGGATACCAAATTTCAAGATGATATCTCAATTCGTTCTAAAGTTATTGCGCCTATTAACAGACGTACATGCCGACATACCGACAGACAAAAAAAATTCTTTCCATAATCAAGTTTTCTATATATTTTGAGACTTTTACTCCGTTTCAGCAAAAAAAATCGAAATTTTTGTCCAAAATATTCCACTCCCACACATTCAACTCCTAGTTTAATTTCAGCACTGAATACCAGATGTTCGATGAAATTCAAAGATTTCTAATAAATAAACCCTAAATCGTTTACTCGAGTTTTAATGAAACAACGCCAATTTTCACCAAAACACCCCCCATTCAACCCCTACCCGCTAAAGCGATTTTACCCAAAAACAATCCGAACCGTCCGTTTATAGAGTGCTAACTGGATACAAAATTGACAGACGATATCTCAATTCGTTCTAAAGTTATCGTGGCTACAAACAGCCAGACATACAGATCGACAGACGGACGGACCTACAGACAAACAAATTCGTTCCCAAAACATCTTTTCTATATGTTTTGATACTTTTTACTACGTTTGAACGAAAAAATGTTGTTTTAATTTTTTAATTTCCACACGTATTGACGAGTAAAAGTTAAAAAAAAAAGGAAACAGCTATTTTAAGAAAATAAAAAATTCAAGACGCAACAAGTGCGTTATGGTGGTGAATTTTCATCAAATGCTTCAAATTTGAATAACACTATTTTCTATACACTGTTGGTTTTAATATGTAGTAAGATATTTTCGAAAGCAACGTATCGACCAAATTTCATTAAAACCGCTTTGTAATTTTCGGAGAAAAAACTTTTATTCGAAAGAAAACTCAAAATTTTCCCGGAAAACCTTATCCGATTTTCCTGGTTAAAAACTCATCCAAGTCATTAATAAAAGAAAGGTACTTGCCGAGTTTCATCCAAATCGGTCAATTATTTTTTTAATTATCGGTTGGATATATATATATATATATATATATATATATATATATATATATATATATATATATATATATATATATATATATATATATAATTGAAACTGAGCCTGGATATGGCTTCTAGGGGTCCTAGTTCGCGCTCGTTTGAAAAACTGTTTGTAAAATCTCACCATCGATACAATAAAAATATTATTATTAACTTTATGTTCATTAGCATAAATTATACAATATGTTTATGACGTAAAACGTAAAGGTAAGATGCTTACTGGCAATTAGGCTAATGTTGATCCTTTTTGCTCATCTGAACTGACCTACCCTCCACCTTAAACTCGATCTCAACGGTAGAAGTGATTTGTAAAATCATCCGTGATTTGTAAAATCATCCGCTGCCGGTGAGTCTCGAACCCTCGTCGCCCGAGTCCGACTTGGGAAGTTTTATTCCACTTCCCAACATGGTCACGGCGGCGCTTTTATGAAGTAAGTTAAACATTTGTTCTGTAAACAAAAAGCAGATTTGTTTGCTGTACTTTTTGTGATTTTTTATTGGTTTACGTGGACTGCCGTTTCGAACCTTCCTAGTTCATCATCAGCACACTACTAATTGTTCGTTCCTGTGTGGTCTATGTCTGAGATTGTACGTGGCGCCTGCGTGTTGAGCTTCTATTGGTAGGTTTACTGTTCTCTGATTGGTTGTGTTTTCGAACTGTGTCGTGTGTATCGGTCTTGATCACTGTGGTTTGATAATTTGCCTATTTGTATGTTTTATATATATATATATATATATATATATATATATATATATATATATATATATATATATATATATATATATGTATATATATATATATATATATATATATATATATATATATATATATATATAGTATGAAGTTTTTGTGACGGTAATATTGTTATTTATCAAAAAATTGTGGGGAAGCCGTCAGTTGCAAAATAAAACTGTATTATATGCCGAGCTTTCGGAAAATTTTTTATTCCATTCTCAAGGCTACAACATGGAAAGAAAAAAGTTTACAATATATATATATATATATATATATATATATATATATATATATATATATATATATATATATATACAGATCTCTCTGAGGCCTAGGGTTGAACACACTGAGACCTCACAGACGATCTCCAGCGAGATTTGGGGAGTAGGCAGATTGAGGCCCCGTAATCGAGCTACAACAACCCAACCTACCTTTATCCACCACTCTAAGGAGTAGGCAGATTGAGGCCTTAGAGTGTCCTTACATATTTCCTTTACCTACCTTTGTCCACCACTCTAAGGAGTAGGCAGATTGAGGCCTTAGAGTGTCCTTACATATTTCCTTTACCCACCTTTGTCCATCACTCTAAGGAGTAGGCAGATTGAGGCCTTATAGTGTCCTTACATATTTCCTTTACCCACATTTGTCCACCACTCTAAGGAGTAGGCAGATTGAGGCCTTAGAGTGTCCTTACATATTTCCTTTACCCACCTTTGTCCATCACTCTAAGGAGTAGGCAGATTGAGGCCTTAGAGTGTCCTTACATATTTCCTTTACCTCTTGAAAATGGCTCCAAAACAGGAGCCGAAACGTCGAGTTTCCATAAATTCTGGACGCGGTTTAACCCGAGAACCAAGCATGTCTCATATATATATATATATATATATATATATATATATATATATATATATATATATATATATATATATATATATATATATATATATATATATATCAACAACACACCACGAGGGCTTACAGCCTAAATACTATCGTACCGTGGGTGTCGACAAGAAGGAAAGAGGCAACTTGTTAATTCTGGACTTGAAGGTTTGGAGGTTCGGAGGAGAAGGAAAAACATGCGCCGGCAAGGAATTCCACAACTTGGAAGTCCTCGGGACAAAAGAGCGGGAATAACAAGATGTTCTGTGTCTGGTAACCTGGACAGTAAAAGGGTGCATTCGCTCTGTTCCCCTGGTAGATCTGTTGGGGGCATCAGGTAGAGGATCTGTGGAAGAAAGCTCCTCTGAGCAGTGCCCGTGCAGATATCTATAAAAGAGAGAGAGAGAGGTCACCAACGGCACGTCGGTGGGCAAGGGATGGCAGCCCTTGAAAGAGGGTAGGGTCACCAATGAGACGTATAGCTCTGAATGGCTTTTATGAAGTTTTGTTTAAATATGGATTTGTTCTGGGATTAACTGTTTCTTATTGTTTGTTTGTTTAATGTAGTATTGTTCCCAGATTTCCATTTTTTTTGTAGTCTTTAATACGTTTCACTAGTTGCAATTGGTTGATATCTGGGTTTTGGTTTTTCTGTTGTAAATGTGTGTAGCTACGTTTGATTTGTAGATAGGTATGTGGATTTTATCTAATACTGTTGTATGTTCCTTGAATCTTATTTCTATTGATTTTTTGTCATTCCTATATATATATATATATATATATATATATATATATATATATATATATATATATATATATATATATATATATATATATATATAATTTTTAACTGTGTCCCCTAAATGTTTGCTTCTTTCCTCCCTCTACAAATTTTCTGGATGCGACGTCCCCTTGATATCCATGTTCATACTAAGACATTTCGGTCACTGTCTATATTTGTTATTATTCTACAAGTAACATGCGTTTATGACAGTTTCGTTGGTAAGTGGAGACACCATCATAAGATTTTCCAGTAAAAAGTAGGTGCCTTATAACTTATAAAGATTTGTTAGAAAAAAGAAAAACCCTTTCATATAAATGATCCACTTAGTTTCATGTTTCAAGACAGAGATTTTCTGTGAATCTTGAGAGAGATAAGTCATGGGTTTTTAAAGAGTGCCTTTTCATACAAAATAAAGAAGAGGCTTCCGCTTCTCTGTAGCGCAGAGCAGCAGGATATGACGCCGTGGTAATTATATGGTCATTACTCAAATCTCTAGACACTGCATGAGATAAATTCTATCATTTCCTACGAGAGATGGGGAAAAAATTGGCATGAGCATCTCTATTGTTGCTGGCTTGCTGTTAAATTAAATTTGTTACCGCGAATTTAGAACTGAGGTTTATTTATAACCTCGGCCTTTTCTAATTTGGTGCCTCGCCGCAGGTACTTTTTACTGAGTTGGGAATTAAATTATTTTTAACGTCGTAATTAATCAAATCCTATCAGAGATGCTTGCTCTGACGATGACGTGAGATATTACAATAATTTATCTGTGAAATAGTGTTTCTAAAACTATAGTTTTGTTGTGTTTATTTATTAAAAACACGAACAGATGGTAGATACAGGTTTGCAGACCGCTTTCGCATATCTTTAGCGTTGCTGAAATTTATTACTAAAAGAAGACGTGGACGCTGAATAGTGGCTTCCTTAAATATAAATCAAATGAAGAGAAAAACCTGATTTGTATTTGAATTGCGATTTTCACGAAGTAATTTTGTATCTAAAAATGGAAATTTAGTTCGATGCAATTGTTTATTAACAAAAAGGCTAGACGCAGCAAGTGCCTTATGGTAGTGAAATATTTTTAATAGCAAATATGTGTGTGTTTTTTTAAGAAAGCAGGCCACAAATTTGATTACCAGTATAACCTATATAGTAAAAATAATGTGCCATGTTTCATCAATATAACTTTATTATTTGAAAACGTACAAAAATTTCCGAACGTAAACTTAAAGTATTTCCGAAAAAAAACTGGTTTCTTGATCAACCTTATAGGTTAATAACAAATTGAGCTATTTAAATTTGATGCATTTAATAACAATTCGCTACCAAAACGCACTTGCTGCATCCTGAATTTCTTTTCTTACAAGCATGCATTATATTTCGATGGAAAATGAAATTTGTATCACCAACGACTTATGGGCCTCTCTGTGACTGTAGAAATATTTTTTTAAGATGTAGCTCAAGACACCCTAAATTTAATGTATACAATTTTTCTTCATATCTTGTATAATAACGGATATATTAAGCTTTATTAATTTTTTACGAATATTCGACACAAATTATATGCCATTAAACGATAAACTCTATACCTAAGACTACTTTTTTTTTGTTCCCTCAGGGCTCGTCAAAACATAAGGCGAGTTCAATTTAAAAATAAAGAAAATTTGTATCACCAACGACTTATGGGCCAGCCTGTGATTGTAGAAATAATTGTTTGAGATGTAGCTCAAGACACCCTATAATTAATATATTGTTACAAAGCACTTCAATAGACGTAGGTGCGATGTTGCCACATCTCCAGAATTTCCCCCAACATCTGGGAATTTTTGCACAATCTGGCAACACCGCCTCCCCACCCCCTGGGGGTGCCTGGGGTGACCCCCCTCAGGCGAAGTCTCAACCCTCTAGGACCAGAAATAACGAAGTTACCAACTTGTACCCCGTCGGAACGGATAACTGAGGTCTGCACATTCCGAACACCCTGTATATACACCCTGTATACGTAGAGAACCCTTACACCCTGTATACGCAGAGAGATCTTATAGTTCGAGAAACACCTCTTGTGTGACATAGGAGTGGTGACCACATTTGGATCATCCTGTATATACATCCCCCTGTATACACACGGGACCGATCTGTATTCACAGAACCTTCTAGTAAAAGAAGGTCCTGGAACGTTCTGGAATGGAATGCTCTAGAAAGGAGGGGAAGGTACGGCGAGTATATAAAAGCGGAAGCAAGCCAGCCCGAGTCAGTTGAGTTCAGTAAGATAATGTGGTAGTGACTTGAAGAAGCAGTGTAAAGTGTTAAGAGAGTAGTGACTGTAGTACCAGATTAGTGACTTTTGTTGAGAGTAGTAATTGTAAGGCCAGTAAATGAAGTGTTTTGTGAGATAGACATTCTAGAAATTTTATTGTATCCATATTTAGAGTGTAAATAAAGTTGTTTTGTTAAAATTAAAAGTCTCACTTATCCAGAACCCGGAGAAAACGCAACAATTTGGTGTCAGAAGTGTGGGATAAGTGAGTGAAGAAGTGAACAAGCAAGCTAGCTGTAAATGGTAAACACCAGATCGACTGACTACGACAAGATGGCTGAAATCAAAGAGTTGATGGACTTACTGAAAAAGCAACGTGAAGAAGACGAACAACGACGACAAGAAGAAGAAAGAAGACGGCGCGAAGAAGACGAACGACGGCGGCAAGAAGATAAAGAAGACCTCAAGAGGCAACGCGAAGAAGGCGAACAACGACGACAAGAAGAAGAAAGAAGACGGCGCGAAGAAGTCGAGAGAAGACGACAAGAGGAGGAACAGAGGCGACAAGAAGATAAAGAAGAGCTCCGAAGTATGTTCCACAATATAAGAGTTGATGTAAAAGAAGAAATTGAACAGATCAACGAACAAATAGAAAATGTGGACAAGAAAGTAGAAAATGTGGACAAGAAAGTAGAAAATGTGGACAAGAAAGTAGAAAATGTAACAGAGGATTTGAATAAACGATGGGAAGAAGTGGAAGGGTTGAAAGAACAAATGAAGATGATGATGAAAGGCACAGAAGTCAGACATAGAGAACTGACAGAGCAGGTGATGGGCCAGACTGACAGAACTCAACCAAGAGGAGTTACTGGAATGTCCCCAGTTCAAAATCGTCGGGAAGAAGATATGCCAATCGTGCAGCAGCCTCATGGAACTTTGAAGCCGCCGACTTTTGACGGAGAAACATCGTGGCCCATGTACAGGAGGCAGTTTGAGGCGGCAGCTCTCAGCAATGGGTGGAGCGAACAACAGGCAGCAACTGCTCTAATTCTCTCGCTTCGAGGTAAAGCCCTAGAAATCCTCCAGAACATCCCGGAGTCGAAACAGCAAAACTACTTAACAGTGATACAGGCCCTAGATTTGAGATATGGTAACAAGTACATGAGCCAGGTCTACCAGACACAACTAAAGTCAAGGGTCCAGAAGCCAAATGAGACGCTGCAAGAATTTAGTGCCGAAGTGGAGAAACTTGTGCGACTGGCATATCCCCAAGCCCCAGAAGAATTTGTCAACCAGATAACCGTCCAGACCTTCATCGATGGGGTACTTGACAACGAGATGCAACAAGCTTTAAGGCTCGGAAGATTCAAAACACTTACAGACTGCGTCATCTATGGCTTGCAATTTGAAGCAGCGAAGAATGCATCTCAACCTCGCCGCAACAGGCTGCGCGAAGTGAAGGAGATAGAGGACCATGCAGACACGACAGAGGAACTAAGGCGAGAAATCAAGTTGATGAAGGAAGCCATAAGCAAGCTCACTGCAACGGTTGGAGCACGTAGGACGAAAGCAGATTGGTCAGACATAGAATGTTACAAGTGTGGTAGGAAAGGACACATAAGTAGGCAGTGCTCACAAACCCAACAGGTGGCATGCAGAAGACAAGAATACACCAACAGGGAGCGCCATCAGGGAAAACGACCTGACGCCAGTGTAGGTGGGCGACACGTGGCATGCGAGACCCAATGCCCCAAAGTCAGGGTCTCCACTATCCGACGCTGCCGCGAGAGCCTCGTCATACCTGGCAGCATAGACGGAAGACAATGCAGTTTTACCATCGATACTGGCGCCACTACATCCGTTGTACGTCCAGACATGTTGCCAAACAGGTCGGCACTCACGACCAACAAACAGCCTGTGTTGGAGACGGCAAAAGGAGATAGGATACCCGTGCATGGAGAGGCCACTGTTTACATTAGGCTGGGCAGTACTGAGCTACAGGTAAAGGCTGTTGTCGCAGAAATCGTCGACGAATTTATTCTGGGCCTGGATTTAATGGAAGAGTTCGATGTCCTTTCAGTAGACTTCCAGAATAAGATCTTGAAAATCGGTAACGAAGAGTTGTATTTATCTCCACCAACAGGCGAAGCTAATCCCAGGGTGAGACTTATTGTCGACGAAGATACACGGATTCCTGGTAACAGTGAGAAGATTGTCAGAGCCAGGCTAGAGAAGAAACTTGATGGTATGACTGCTCTCATAGCGGAGCCCCTAAAAGATAGGCATGATGGTGCCCTCGTCGCACGATGGATAGAGAAACTGCAGAGCTACGACTTCCGGATTGAACATCGAAGAGGAAGAAGTCACGCCAATGCAGACAGCCTGTCAAGAAGACCATGTTCAGTGCATGAATGTAAATTTTGCGAGCGACAAGAGAACAAAGAGATCGACAAAGTAACTCATCAGATCAAACAACTGGTGGCAGGACAGGAGAATAACACCGATCTAGACGTAAATCTTGAATACATCAGAGACGCACAGAAGACAGATCCAGACTTGAAAAATATTAGAGAATGGCTACAAAAGGGGAAAAGACCTGAGTGGCACGATGTGTCCCGGTTTGGGGCGGAGGTTAAAGGCTACTGGCTACAATGGGACTCATTGTGTCTAAAGAATGACATGATCACTCGAAAATGGGAAACTGCCGATGGTAGAGACTGTATATACCAGACCGTTGTGCCAAGTGAGTGCATAAGCAGTGTTCTTCAAGAGTTACACAATAGTAGAAGTGGAGGCCACTTTGGGGTCAACAGGACTCTTGCCAGAGTGAGAGACCGCTTCTATTGGATAAACTGCCGAAGAAGCGTGGAAGAATGGTGCAAAAGGTGTGACCAATGTGCTTCAAAGAAAGGACCAAAGACCCGATCCAGAGGAAAAATGATGCAGTACATCTCAGGTACACCGTGGGAGAGAGTTGCCGTAGACATCGCAGGACCTTTTCCCATCACAGAGTCTGGGAACAGATACATAATGGTGGCGATGGACTACTTCTCGAAATGGCCTGAAGTTGCGCCGATCCCCAACCAAGAGGCAACGACCGTAGCAGAAGCCCTGATGGAAAATGTCATATCACGGCATGGCGTACCCTTGGAGATTCACACCGACCAGGGCCGGAATTTCGAATCAGAGGTCTGGAAAAGCCTAATGGACTTGCTAGGCATAAAGAAAACGAGAACAACGCCACTCCACCCTCAATCAGACGGCATGGTAGAACGGCATAACAGGACCATCAATCAGTATCTTGCTATGTTTGTCGACGAGAATCAGAGAACCTGGGACAAGCTGATAACTCTGTTCCTCCTAGCTTACAGAAGCTCTCAGCATGAATCTACCGGCTACACTCCATCCATGATGTTGACCGGCAGAGAGATGCGGTTACCAATCGACATGACGAGACCACCACCGAACGAGGACATAGCGGACTTAGCTACGTTACCTGAGTATGTCGCCGACCTAGAAGGAAAACTGCGCACTATACACAGATGTGTCAGAGATAGGCTCCTCTTAAGCAGTGACCGGATGAAGATGCGCTTGGATCGCAGAGCAACACCCCATACATTCAAGGAAGGTGATGCAGTGTGGCTGTACCAACCAACAAGGAGAAAGGGCCTCAGTCCCAAACTTCAGAAACCATGGGAAGGGCCATACTTGGTGACTAAGAAAATTAACGACCTAGTCTACAGAATCCAGCTGTCTCCAAGAACTAAACCCAAAGTTGTTCACATAGAGAGGTTGAGTCCCTATCGGGGCAACGAACCCCCAAGTTGGCGGCCGGTAAATACTGTTCGGGACGAACAGTCTTAAGGAGGGGGGCAGTGTTACAAAGCACTTCAATAGACGTAGGTGCGATGTTGCCACATCTCCAGAATTTCCCCCAACATCTGGGAATTTTTGCACAATCTGGCAACACCGCCTCCCCACCCCCTGGGGGTGCCTGGGGTGACCCCCCTCAGGCGAAGTCTCAACCCTCTAGGACCAGAAATAACGAAGTTACCAACTTGTACCCCGTCGGAACGGATAACTGAGGTCTGCACATTCCGAACACCCTGTATATACACCCTGTATACGTAGAGAACCCTTACACCCTGTATACGCAGAGAGATCTTATAGTTCGAGAAACACCTCTTGTGTGACATAGGAGTGGTGACCACATTTGGATCATCCTGTATATACATCCCCCTGTATACACACGGGACCGATCTGTATTCACAGAACCTTCTAGTAAAAGAAGGTCCTGGAACGTTCTGGAATGGAATGCTCTAGAAAGGAGGGGAAGGTACGGCGAGTATATAAAAGCGGAAGCAAGCCAGCCCGAGTCAGTTGAGTTCAGTAAGATAATGTGGTAGTGACTTGAAGAAGCAGTGTAAAGTGTTAAGAGAGTAGTGACTGTAGTACCAGATTAGTGACTTTTGTTGAGAGTAGTAATTGTAAGGCCAGTAAATGAAGTGTTTTGTGAGAGAGACATTCTAGAAATTTTATTGTATCCATATTTAGAGTGTAAATAAAGTTGTTTTGTTAAAATTAAAAGTCTCACTTATCCAGAACCCGGAGAAAACGCAACAATATACAAATTTTCTTCATATCTTGTATAATAACGGATATATTGAGCTTTATTGATTTTTTACGAAAATTCGACAAAAATTATATATCATTAAACGATAAACTCTGTAGCTAAGACTACTGCCAAAGCATCAGAAAAAGGGTCTATTTGAACTTAATTTTCTGAAAACATTTTAGTAAAATCAAGAACAATAACGGTTGAAGCTAAGACTTCAGGCTTTGCAAAACATACTTCTGAGGATATTTTCTTTCCATAGCTCGTATTAGTTTCAGGTTCTTTGCCTAAATGTTGCCAATTTTGACTTTTTAAATCGCGACTTTGACGTTTTGAGAAAAAAAACAATTTATTTTTTCATATATGCTCATAAGTTTGTTGTCTTTCAACCTACAAAGCTACATTTTGGTAGGTAGTTTACCTATAATGATATAATCCTGCGACCTAATTTAGTTGCAATCACTTTGTTACTTCCGGAGATATACATTTTTTTCGAAATTAAACACAACATTTTCCGGGAAAACCTAGGCCGATTTTCCTGGATAATAAACTTATTCAAGCCACTTGCAAAAGAAAGGTAATCACCAAATTTAATCAAAATCGGCGCATTATTTTTTGAGGTATCGGTAGAAAGTACAGCACACAAATCAAAATCTATATTTCAAAGTGATTACCGTGTACATTCCATATATATATATATATATATATATATATATATATATATATATATATATATATATATATATATATATATATATATATATGTATATGTATGTATATATATATATATATATATATATATATATATATATATATATATATATATATATACACATATATAAATTGTAACTGACCCCGGATATGTGTTCTAAGGGGCCTAATTAGCGCTCATTTGAAGTAATGTTTTCAAATTTCGAAAGCCGGGATCTCCTTATCTACTGAATTTCTTTTAAGAGAATTCACTAAAATTCTGGGCCATACGCCGAAGGTTAAGGTTAGGTTTAGCCCTTTGGCACTGGAGTATTTGTATCATATTTGAAACATTAATTTACAAGGGCACTGATAATACATCTGGAAGATGTGAAAGAAAACAAATCACTAATAAAAAAATTATCTACGAAAAACTTTAAAAATATATTTTTTGACACCTGTATGTCCGTTAATATTGAGTTTTCGAAAAATTTCTATAAGACTTTTTGGCGCTAGTTCCTTGTGAGGAATTACCCCCTGAAGTCTTGACGCATAATTTCCGGACACTGTATATATATATATATATATATATATATATATATATATATATATATATATATATATATATATATATATATATATATATATATATATATATATACAGGGTGTCCCAATAGCGTGTAATTCCTCTATAAATCCCTTACCCTAAGAGCTAGCCAAAAAAAACTTCCAACAAAACTTTCCTACGATTATGTAAGCTATATCGAGAAAATATATTCAGCTTTGTGGAACTTCTAGTTGCACCGGATGTAGCTATCAACTTCCTTATTTTAAATAGAATGCTATATTTTTTGTTGCATTTTTGGATAGAGATTAAAAAATAAGTGTGACTTTGTCTAGCATTTTCTATAGCTATCTTTGATATTTGTGAAAATATTACGACTTTCTTTTTTTAGCTTTGATTAGAACTATTCTAAATTTTAGTGACGTTTAGCTGTCATCTCACAATAAATATCAGTTGTTACGTTCTCTGTGCCTCCTGTATCTGACAGAATACAGTTTTTACAACCGAAATTAAAACAAACCACTATAAGTCGAAAACTATCAACTATAGATATAGGGAAACCCATACTACATCGATGCAGATTTGAATGACTTACGTCACTAATCCATAAAATATAGGGTGTTCCGTTTGAGAAACACAAGTTATGACACTTTAAAATTAGGTATGTTGTAACTCAAAATAAATACACCCTGTACAAAGATGATAAATTATTCTTTAACTATTTCAAGGAACTGAATGTCGTCTATTGATATTTCGAATTTAGTCCACGGAAACTCAAAACTCAGCCCATAGCTGTGGTTTATTATTATTATTATTAGAGTTATGTAATATTATATATATATATATATATATATATATATATATATATATATATATATATATATATATATATACACTTTATTTGTTTGCTATGCTTTTTGTAATTTTTTATTTGTTTGCGTAGACTGCAGTTTCGAACCGTCCCGGTTTATCATCTGCACGCTACTTACTATGATCGTTCCCGTGTAGTTTATGTCTGAAATTGTACGTGACGCCTGCGCATTGAGTTTCTATTGGTCGGTTTATTGTTCTCTCGTTGGTTGTGTTTTCCGACTGCGTCGAGTGTATCGGTTTCCTGTTTTGATTATTGTGATTTGATAATTTGTCTATTTGTATGGCTTTTATTAGGTCTTATTTAAATGTTTCTACTTGGACTTTTTCTGGGTGTAATTGTTTCTTATTGTTTGTCTTTAATATGTTTCATTAGTTGTAATTGGTTAATATCTTGTTTTTCGTGTTTTCTGTTGTGAATGTATGTAGCTACGTTTGATTTGTAGCTAGGTATGTGGATTTTATCTAATGCTGTTATATGTTCCTTGAAGTTTCTATTAATTTTTTTGTCATCTCTATATATAAATTTTTTTGCATGTGTTACATTCTATTTGATATATTCCGTTTAATTCATGTGGGTTGTGTTCTTGTTTTTTATTTATTTTGTTTATAATTTTGTCATTGGTTTGAAAATTCACTTCCATAACGCACTTGCTGCGTCCAGACTTGTCATCTCTACATCAGTATTTAGTAAGGAACGGTTTCACCAACAAGCTCGGGAATGAAATTAATGAAACCTTTTTCTATTTTTTTGTAAATTATTCGTAGAGTGCTAAGAAATAATTGTTACGTCTCTAGTTGCTTCTGGCATCTATGTTAGTTCTTTTACATTTCAATTAATTTTCAACTCTTGCTTTGTACTTATCCGGTTATTTCACTGTTGATTTTAACTTAAAATTGTCGTTGGTCTGCATAGTGTATTTCGCTAACCTCGAAAGTGTACCTTTCGACCGGTTATTTTGTAAATTATCAGAATTTTTACGGTTTGCATCCCAGTTTATACTCTTTCATACTGCGCACCAAGAATATACTATCTGACAGATACTTTTTCTGTGTCTTAGATTCCCTTGAGGATGGCTTTAATTATCCGAAACGCGTGGGGAAAAAGATTATACTTTTTTTTGGAAATTTAAGGGCTGACAATTTACACAATTGTTAGTTGGTTGTACAATGTTGTAGGTCTTTTATTATTAGGTACTGTGCAAGATGTGTTAACTGTCAGAAAAAATATTACAGTACCCCAAGAAAGGATTGCACTTACCAAAATTAGATGATCAATTAAAACTATTACTAAATGCAACTATGTTGATGGACTCAACATTTTGTAACCAAAACATAATGGTTTTGTGATAAAAACTTATTTACATGCAGAAAACCCAAAATTTAAAGAGACATAGCCCAAAATGGGTGCTATATTGACAAGTTTTGTTTAATAATGTTTTAAATACTAAAAGCTCTATTTTTTTACTACCTAATGAACTCTAATTTTGGTACATAGTGTAGTCTTTATGAGAGCCCCCTAAATCAACTCCACACTTTCCTTTCTGTATTCCAATGTGATTCTAAAGAATATCTGCTGAATATTTACTATAAATGTATTTACTGACAGATCCTTTGTAACATGCAATATTTCAGCACTTTCACGTAATTCTCCTCAACATTTGCGTACATAGCGGCAAAGACTGTCAAACGTACGCATTTCTGATGTATTAAAGGTATTTCAGACAGAAATATGAATGTATGAAAAGCCGATTCCATCTTATTGCTGAAAACTCGAGAAATCCAAAGTTGCTGATTCAACAGCACGCAAAAATGATTGTAAGCTTTATTCTCTCACTATTCTTTTGCGAGGGAATATAACAAAAACTCTCGTCTTCAACTGCAAACTTGAAAACTAGTCTCTATTTTTCAAAGTAATTCGGTTTTCTTGTACTTTCACAATGTTAGCTTTTCATTGATAAGAAGATTGTAAATGTTCTTCTCGAAACAGTATTAGATTTCTTTAGACAGAATCTGGTGTCATATGTTTTCACGTGGATCGCATCTTTGCCTCGTGATTTAAATAACTATGTATCATTTTTAAGTACGAAATTTACTATGAAGCTATCAAAATTTTGATGGTACCGTGTAGACAATTCAATAGTCTATCAAAATGTAAAAATTTTGGGACGCAGCAAGTGCGTTATGATAGTAAATTTTTATTAAACGTTTAAAATTTGTATAACTCAATTTCTGTAAAGATACAAAGTTGACTTTTGGTACGTAGTAAGGTATTTACGAGGGTAAGACATTAACGAAATTTCATCAAAATAACTGTGTTTTTTTTGAGATAGAATTTTTTTTCCTTAGAAAAACTCGACCGATAGAACTGGCTAACGAATTCGTCCAGGCTACTAATAAAAGAAAGATTCTTGTCGAGTTTAATCAAAATCGGTTAATAACATTTTGAATTATAGTTTGGATATATATATATATATATATATATATATATATATATATATATATATATATATATATATATATATATATATAACAATTCAAACGGACCTTAGTTTCGAGTTATAGGGGCCCAAATTCGCACTCATTTGAAAAAAAGAAAAAAAGTGCAAAGTCTCAGCATCGATACTTCCCTATTAGCGAAATTTTTTAATATATATTCGCTTAAAAGTCTGGAAGCAACAAGTGCGTTGTAATGAAGGTACTCGCCAAATTTTATCCAAATATATCCTTTTCTTTTAAGCTATCGGTGTGACACATAAATATATAGATATATATATATATATATATATATATATATATATATATATATATATATATATATATATATATATATATATATATATAAAAGTTTAAAGTGAACCCGGATATGGGTTCTACGGGTCCTATTTTGCGCACAGTTGAAGAGTTTTTCAAAATTCAAAAATGCCGATATCCACATTAGTGATGTTTTTATAGAAAATTCACTAAAAAAAATCTGGACGCAGCAAGTGCGTTATGGAAGTAAATTTTTATAAAAATGTTTTTAATAGCAAATATTATATCTTTCTAATGCAAGCAGGCATCAATTTGATTACCGGTATAGCCTATGTAGTAGAAACAATGTACCATATTTTATTACTCATTGTCTGAAAGTGTACAAAAATTTTTCGAAAATAAACTTCAAATGTTTCGGAGGAAACTGGTTTTCTAGCCCACAAACCTTAGGTTAATAGCAAATTGAGTTATTGAAAATTAAGAATTTACTACCAAAACGCACTTACTGCGTCTCGATTTTTTTCTTACAAACATGCATTATATTTCGATAAAAAATGCAAAAATGCAATAATATAAGGGTGTTCGAAAAAAAAACAATTGTTGCGATCACCAACGACTTATGGACGACCATGTGATTGTCAAAATATTTTTATAAGATGCAACGTAAGACGCCATATAATTAACGTATACAATTTTTTCTCATATCTTGTATAATAATAATTATATTGAGCTTTACCGTAGAAATGCGTCACCCTGTAGCTATCACTAAGTGAAAACTGGAACCTGTGATGAGCACTAATAAGTACACTTGGAGAAACCCAAATCACCACAACACTTATTTCAGATACTTTACGATCGTCTCGTTGACAAAGTCAACATCTTCAGTTTAGAATTTTTCTTCCTCTGGAGATGTTGACTTTGTCAACGAAACGATCGTAAGGTCTCTGGAATAAGTGTTGTGGTGATTTGGGTTTCTCCAAGTGTACTTATTATAACCCTGTATATATGTAAACAGATAAAAACTGAAAGTAGACCCGGATATGGATTTTAGGGATTCTAGTTAACGCTCATTTTAAGAAATCTTATTAAAATTCAAAACTCGCGGTCTCCTCATTAACGAATTTTTTATACGAAATTAGCTAACAATTATAGACCGTTAAACCAAAAACTTAAGAAAACCTCCAGCTAAGCATCAACTTAACTAAACCTACAGCCAAAGCATCAGAGAAATCGTCTATTTGAAATAAATTTCCTGTAAATATTTTAGTGAAATGAAAGACAATGACGGTTGAATAGGAAACTTAAGGGTTTGCAGAACCCTCTTCTTGCGACATTTTCTTTATATAATCCGTATTTGTTTCGGGTTTTTTGCCTAAATGTTGCGAATTTTAACGTTTCAAATAGCGACTTTGACGTTTTGAGGAAAAACCCCTTTTTTTTCAATGCCCAAAACTTTTTTTGTTTTTGACAAATAGACCTAAATTTTCGTACATGGGTCACTATTTATATTAAAAACACACGTACCAAATTTGGTTGCACTTACTTTCGTTATTTCCGGAGATACAAATTTTTTCCGAAAGAAAATACAACATTTTCCAGGAAAACTTGGGCCGGTTTTCGTGGCTAACAGACTTTGTCTAAACCACTTGTAAAATGAAGTTAGTCACCAAATTTGATCAAAATCGGCCTATTATTTTTTGAGTTATCGATGTGATACATACATACATACATATATATATATATATATATATATATATATATATATATATATATATATATATATATATATATATATAAGCTACTGACATCTAGGACTGATGAGCTCCAATAAGAGCGCAACTAGTGTGTGTTTCCAGTAATAATCTTGATATATCTATTTTTATATTATTCGTATATTTACTTGCTTTGTTATTTCCGGAGATACAAATTTTTTCCGAAAGAAAATACATTTTCCGGGAAAACCTGGTCCGGTTTTCCTGGCTAACAGACTTGTCCAAGCCACTTGTAAAAGGAAGTTAGTCGCCAAATTTGATCAAAATCGGCCTATTATTTTTTGAGTTATCGATGTGATACATACATACATATATATATATATATATATATATATATATATATATATATATATATATATATATATATATATATATATACATATATATGTATATATATATATATATATATATATATATATATATATATATATATATATATATATATATATATATATATACATATGAAAATTGAACTTGCCCCCGATATGAGTTCTAGCGGTCCCAGTTTGTGCTCATTTGAAGAAATTTTTTCAAAGTTCAAAAGTCGGGATCTCATCTTTTTTTTTTTTAGAAAATTCACTAAAAATCGTTAAGTACCTTGTCACGTAATCTGATCGGTTATTAGATATAAGCTAGTGGACTTGTGCGGTGGTCGAAATTCGATATAATAAAATTGAGCTCAGAACTGGCACGGACCAGAGGAATCCGACTGACTAATTAAAACAACGCATTCTTTGATCCATTTGAACTGATCAGATTTTTCTGGCTAACGAATTTATCCAAGCCAATTTGATCACAATCCGCACATTCTTTTTTGACTTATCGGTGTGACACACACAAATATATATATATATATATATATATATATATATATATATATATATATATATATATATATATATGTATATATATATATATATATATATATATATATATATATATATATAATTTCCTCTCCAACAGGAAAATTTCTGTTGTTGTGGATGGCCATTCCTCTAAACTGTATCCAATTAATGCAGGAGTTCCTCAAGGTTCAGCTTTAGCCCCTACTTTGTTTCTTCTCCACATCAATGACCTTCCCTCTAGCACATCCAACCCAGTTCACAGTTACGCGGACGACAGCACCCTCCACTCAAATATACAATATTCTAAGCCTGTCTCTTTAGCCCAATTAGATGAGGATCGCAGACTCATGGAGGGTTCTGTCTCCGTGGATCTCCAAAAAATATTAGACTGGGGAAGTAGAAATCTTGTACAATTCAACCCCACCAAATCTCAGTCTTGCTTTCTTTCTCATAAGAGATACACCAGCCCTAGACCCATCACAATGAACAACCAAGTTATTCAAAGTAATGAGTCCTTTTCTCTTGTTGGCATTTCTGTGGATCGAAATCTTAACTGGCACCAACATGTCACATCAATTGCAGAAGCGGCTGCTAAGAAATTAGGTTTCCTCTTCCGGGCTCGTAAATACTTTTCACCAGCTAATCTCTATACCTTATATACTTCACAAATAAGGCCAAACCTCGAACACTGCTCCCACATCTGGGGTGCAGCTGCCGCTTCTACACTCGCTATCCTGGACTCCATTCAAAAGAGAGCTATACGTCTCATCGGTGACCCTACCCTCACCCAAAGGCTGCCATCCCTTGCCCACCGACGTGCCGTTGGTGACCTCTCTCTCTTTTATAGATATCTGCACGGGCACTGCTCAGAGGAGCTTTCCTCCATAGTACCCCACCTGCTGCCCCCAACAGATCTACCAGGGGAACAGAGCGAATGCACCCTTTTACTGTCCAGGTCAGGTCAGGTCAGGTCAGGTCAGGTCAGGTCAGGTCAGGTCAGGTTATGCCCGCTCTTTTGTCCCGAGGACTTCCAAGTTGTGGAATTCCTTGCCGGCACATGTTTTTCCTTCTGCTCCGAACCTCCAAACCTTCAAGTCCAGAATTAACAAGTTGCCTCTTTCCTCCTTGTCAACACCCACGGTACGATAGTATTTAGGCTGTAAGCCCTCGTGGTGTGTTGTTAAAATTATATATATATATATATATATATATATATATATATATATATATATATATATATATATATATATATATATATATATATATATATATATATATATATATATATATAAACATATAAAAATTGAAACTGAGCCCGGATATGTGTTCTGTGGGGCCTAATTATCGCTGATATGAAAAAAAAAATTCAAAATTGAAAAGTCGAAATCTCCTTATTAGTATTTTTTAAAATAAAATTCACTGCAAGGGCAAAGGTAGACTAAGACCAATTTAAAAGCGCTGCTGGAGAAGGAGAATCATGTTTGAAGTGACCAGGCGACATCGTACCTACACTATGATGGTGATTTAACAACAATTCTTAAAAGTTCTTACCACATTTTAATAAAACCAATAATAACCTGCAATTTGTAAGTGCGCATATGATTATAATTAAAGAAAACTATATCAATTAAAATTTATCAACAACGAGTTTTAAAAAAACTGATAAAATTAGCACAAAATAGTTGTTATTTGACAGGCTGTTAGTTAACAAGACAACTCTACATAAAATTAGTAACTGGGTTAAATAAAGATGATATAGAATAAAGGTTAAAACTATCATTATCATAATCTAACCCTTATTCCTGGTTCCAGCACCGGACTTAGCCGAATCGATGCCCGAATCATTTGATGACGTACTCGCACCGACCTTCCCGCCAGATCCACGCACCAAATTACCTTCTTCATCCTCGCTAGAAGACTCCTCGTCACTGGAAGTCTCTTCTTCTTCTTCTTCGCTACTCGAAGATTCCTCCTCCACCTGCTGAGGTGGATGTCTAGGTCTGGGATAATGTCTTTTCCTGATAGTCTTAGGTCTCGCGTATATCTCTATAGGACACTCGTCTTGTTGTTCCGGTTTTTTCCAAGGATGCATCCACTGGGATAAGCGGTTAGATTGCAGGGGTACAAACGCGTCTTTTTTCTCCTCCTCTTCTTCTTCTTCTTCTTGGGGTTTTTCTTCTGTTTGTAAAGGTTCTGGTTCGGGGGGTTTGAAAACTTCCATTTCCGGATCGTCCACTTTGCTCGATTTGTTTACTAAAGACCGTTTAGAGATCATTTTACCAGCTGGTTTAGAAACTGCAGTTTCTGCTTTATCTACTGGTTCTTGTGCTGTTTTTGGTACTTCGTCTGTCTTTTTGTCTTCTTCTCCTATTGTTTTATCCTTATTATTAACCTTTTTAACAGGAACTGGTTCTAGCTGTTCTTCTTCAACTTCTTTCATTACAACTTTCTTGGTCACGAAAGATTTTGCGTTACCGCTTACTTTCATTGATGATTTAGAAGGTACTTTCTGTAACTCGGCTACACCAGGGGTAGACGACGGATTTTTTTCTGATGCAGAAATTGAATCAATACTCTCTGTTCTTGAAATAGATTCTGAAGAGGTCGAAGCAGTTTTGGAAATTTGAGGGGTTTTCTCCTCTTTTTTTTCCTCGACTTTTTGTTCGCTGTTTGTCTTGCGTAAAGTGACAGATTTATTCTGTGAGGGTACGTTTTCCATGCTTTGTACTTTTGATAGAATATTTGATTTTTTCTCTGGAAACCCTTTTTTAATTGTAACTGTTTTATCATCAGCAGTTTTAGGCGTGGTTAGTTTAGATTCCACAAATTTACTTTCTTCGCTCTTAACTTTTCTTAATTCCGCCTTTTGAGGTTGAATATTTTCAACACTTTGCACTTTCGCTAATTTACTAGGTGATAATTTATTTTCTTCTCTTTTAACATTCTGTACTTTAGGCACTGGACTTTTTGGTTTTTCTTCTGCAGTTCGTTTCTCCACCTTTGATAATAATGGTGCAGTAGCTTCTTCTTTGGCGACTTTTTGTACTTCAGGCAACTTCTTTTCTTCTGGAACACTGCCTTGTTGACTCTCGCTACGTTTCGCGAGTACATTTGATATTAGTGGTTCTTTAGCTTTGGGTAATTTTATTACACTTTTAGTCGCTCTCAGTTTCGGAAATTTGTCAGCATTTCGTCTTTTTATTTCAGCTTGTTCGATTGATTTGCGTTTTTCTTCAACTTCTTCTACAAAAACATTAAATTTCCGTTTTGTTTTTGGTGTTAGTGGTGCTTCTTCGACTACTACATTATCAATGACAGCTTTTAATTGGGGATTAACTATTTCTTCTACTTCAACGGTAGCAGTCACTATAGGTTTGGGTTTCTTTTTGATTTCTTCAATTTCAACTTGTGATATATCTCTTATTGCATGCTGATACATTTTCTCAATATCAGCGTCAACAACATCAGTTCCAATGCTACTGCTCGTAGAGGTTCTTCGTATATATTTTTGCGTAGGTCTTCTTTGTAACGGTGATTTTGGTATATCAGAATCACTAATATCACTCACAGATAGCTCACCTGATTTTTTCTTGGTTATTTTTTTCTTTTTTCTAAAACTCCCTCTTGAATCATACCCTTCATCGGCAATTTTTTTACTATTTGTCTTGCTTTGAGGAGTATCTTCTTTAATGGGTTCCATTGTTATGTTTTCAGTTTGAAGAATGCTGTCTAACATTGCTACTTCCTCTCTAGAGAGTTCAGCAGAGTTACGTCTAATTTTTTTCAATAAATCCTCACTAGAGTATTTTCTACTTTGCCTTCTTCTAATCTTTTCAGGCTGGCCTGGGTTTAACATTTCATTCACGTTTTCAGAAGAAATAACTCTACAAATGTCATGAAAACTTGGGGTTCTTTCAACCTTTTGTTTAGATGGTTTTTCATCTTCTTCCTCTATAATCACATCATCTTTGTCTTTAATTAGAAACTTTTCTTTCAGTAATTCGCCTGGAGTTTTTCTTACCGTTTTTGTGGGAGCTTCTTCAATGTATAACTCTCTGGGGTCAAAGTTATCTCTCCACTTTCTATAAGTGTTAATAACGTCGTTGGGTACCTTGTCTTTGTGGATGGTGTGAAGGCGTACTGTAGCTCTGTCTCGTTTTATTACCTTAGTAGGCTTTGCTTCTTGCTCCTTAAAAGAGCCGGCAGGACTCTCAGGCTTCTGCTCAATTGTTTTACCAGGGCTGGGCGACTTGGATTTTGATTTATCTTTTTCGGTAGCTTGCGGTGATGGTGGTTCAGTCCTTTGACGCGGTCTATCGTATTTTCTATACTTATTCACAGAAACATCAATATCAGCTGTGTTTATTTTAATCGGACGCGGTATTTGCAGACTCGGTGTGAACTTGGGAGAGTTGAGTCGTCTCAAGGGCGATTGCGAACGTTCTGTTATAGTGGAAAGATGCGGTTTGTACCCCCGAAAATTCCGCTGGAAAGGTTTAAGTAAGGATGTGGTCGGTCTGGTGAAATTAGACGCGATAATAGAGGAATGATTGGAGTATGGGCCAGGTAGATACAAGGATGGATAAGCACTAATTGCGGAGTATGATCCGAGATCGGAATAGTACGACATGGCTGATTGAAAATATTAACCAATCGAAAACTAATCACGTGAGATAATCGATATCAAATTAAAAGCACTATAAGATATTGCCAATTGTTTATATCACCTGTTGCTGTTGATTGATAAGTACACGTGTTTTATGTTAATATCGATTTTTACACAAAACATACATTTGCTGAGAATTTCCTGATAGAGATATGACATCTACTCCCTTTGTATCAGTCGCGAACACCGCGCGTACAAATTTTCCTATTAAATTCACGTAAAATCACAGAGGACGGTAACAAAAATATAATTGTTTATTATTTTAAATCGATCATATGAAGTCCCGCACCAATCAGTGTAGAATGTTAACTGGTAGGTCTAGCGATCGCGGTGCCAAAGAATCCTATTTTTACTCATACAACCTGTGACGTTGGCCAGAGTTATAATGTCGAGCATTATTGGCCCGAGACACCTGTAGGTTTAGTCTCGGAGACAAGTTAAATGCGTTTTGTGCCCCTCGAGGTGAGCGTTAGTAAGTATTTGACGTAAAACCGAGACACTGTTTCGATAATTGAATAATTGGTATGAAGTATTTCGGCAGTATGTCATCGTTCAGCAATAATATGCCATCCATATCTATCTCGTGAACTGTCAACTAAAAATAATTCTCATAACATAACGAAATCACATTTTATTATATATATTTTGTTTGCCACACTGAAAATATTCGATCACGTGGTGATTTTGAAAAATATTCTTTTCGTAACAGAATAACGATAACCAGATGAAAGTTGTGAAAATTAGAAAGTTATTTTAGAACCGCTAATTAGGAAAGAATGTTCAGTTTTATGTGGTCTACATTTTTTCCTGATTTTATATCTGATAGTTAACTTAATTTATGTATTTTAAAATAAACGCTCCAGTATAACAAATAAAATATTACCTAAACAATAGGCCAGGTGGATCTAAGGAAAACATGCAACATATTAAAAATAGACATGCATATTACTACACACCATGTCAATGACATGTGGTAATTCAAGCTAAGCCACATAATATCGCTATAATACAAGCATACTTCCTGACATCAGAAAGCGAGTAGGTACGACCCACGCCAGAGGAGGTTTTACCCCTTTCATCAAGTGGCCGGTGAAGTCCCAACGAACGTTTCCAGTTCTGTTGAAAGAGTCTACTTCCCTTATAAACAAAAATGACAGTGGCTCCTCCTTCTACAAAATATCCCGGAGATAAAATACCCCTCCATTATGATCTCCGGGAGAGGGGTACACAGGGGGCGCCATCATCATGATTTAACACATCTTTCTCGAATATATGTGGCCTAAATTCTAACCTGAACTCCCTTCACCATTTTCACCAGGCTAATAGGCCCCAACTCCTCTTCCTCACCAAAACCCAAATCAGTGCCAAAACAGCCATTAATCACCTTAATTTCCCGGGGTATGAGCTCCTTATTCACTTTAGATTGCATGGAGGTTTGTGCGCATACGTCCGTAGCAATCTACCCTGCACCAGACTCTCCAATTTGTAAGGTGGAGGAAAAGACATACTTTGGATGAAACTCTCTTAGGGCTGCAACTAAATTCATCTATTGCATTTACCGGTCGCCTTCTGACAACAACTTTGTTCAGCTCTTCGACTACCTTTCTGACAAAACTGACCATCTGATTTCTGAATATCCTTCCTCCGAGGTCACTATTCTTTGTGACTTCGATGTCCATATAAGGAATGGCTAGGATCTTCAAAAACCGATACACACGGGAGAGCAGCGGAGGCCTTTGCAGTCAGCAATTCTTTAGCCAATATGGTTCAGCAACACTTAATTCCCTTGCATCCCAACACACAGCTCAAATCCCTTGAATCTCCTTCTTACTACTAAACCCGAATGCTATAAGACGTCAGTCACCGCCAACCTTGGTCGCGCAGACCACGGCATGGACACTGATTCCTGCGCAATGCAACCCGAGGTCACACAGTCATCACGCCCACGTATTGTTTGGCACCACAACTCCGCGAACTCGGACGAAATTCGGGATTAATTTTCATCATTTCCATGGGCGTCTGTCTGTTTCTCTCATCCTGATCCCTCTGATATCTCACAAAAGGTCACCGAAATCATCCAAGCTGGCATGGAATTATTTATTTCACGTATACAGAAAACCTCTTCAGCCAATCGAAAGACCTGGTTCTCTAAATTCTGTGACAAGGCCAGACTTAAAAAGTCAAAGCTCACAAAACGCCTCTACGCAATCCCAGTCCAGAAAACCGTCAAGCATTTAACGACACAAGAAACCGCTATGAACGCATTCTTTCCGAGGCAAAAAACTCTTTTAATAACCATATCAAAAACAAAGTCTTCTCAAGCTCCAACGGCAGCAAACTCTTTTGGACTCTTTCTAAATATATTGGGAATAATTTCTACAAGAGCACGTTCCCACCTCTTGTTTCAGGGGATGAAATTGTTTCCAAAGCCCTGGCCAAGGCTGACCTTTTTGCCTCGTTGTTCGCCGACCATTCTACTCTCAACCCACCTCCAAATGTTCAACCACCAACAGTACCCAATGTCGCGCATAAAATGACGGATAACATTTTCAAAACCAAAAAGGTACGAAAGATGCTCTTGTCTCTTAATACCAGAAAAGCCTCTGGCCTTGACGAGATCTGAGCAATTGTTCTCAAAAAAGGCGTACCGGAACTTGCTCCTGTCCTGACTCGTCTGTTTCAGACATCTTACAATAGAGGCATATTCTCTAGTAACTGGTAAACTGCTCGAGTACAATCCGTCCCCAAGAAAGGATCCAAAGCGCTTCCTAGAAACTACAGGCCTATTTCTCTCCTTTTAGTCGTCTCTAAAGTGATGTACAAGAATATAAACACCGAATTACTAAAATTTCTTGAAAAACACAGTCTAATCCACGACACGAAATATGGATTCCGTCAGCACAGATCAACTGCCGACCTCCTTTCCTTTGTCACCCATTCTTGGAACAAGTCTATGGAACTACACGGTGAATCCCAGATTGCCGCTCTAGACATATCCAAGGCATTCACCCAGGTCTGGCATGCAGCGCTGCTTGATAAACTTCCGGCCTATGGCCTACCACCAAAACTCTGTACCTGGACAGCAAATTTCCTCTCCAACCTGAGCATTTCTGTTGTCGTGGATGGCAATTCTTCTAAACTGTATCTAATTAATGCAGGAGTGCCTCAAGGTTCAGCTTTAGCCCCTACTTTGTTTCTTCTCCATATCAATTACCTTCTCTCTAGCACATCCAGCCCAGTTCACAGTTGCGCGGATGATGGCACCCTCTACGAAAATATTCAATATTCTAAGCCTGTCTCTTTAGCCCAATTAGATGAGGATCGCAGACTCATGGAGGGTTCTGTCTCTGAGAATCTCCAAAAAATATTAGACTGGGGAAGTAGAAATCTTGTACAACTCAACTCCACCAAATCTCAGTCTTGCTTTCTATCTCATAGGAGATACACCAGCCCTAGACCCATCACAATGAACAACCAGGTTATTCAAAGTAATGAGTCCTTTTCACTTGTTGGCATTTCTGTGGATCGAAAGCTCAATTGGAACCAACATGTCACATCAATTGCAGAAGCGGCTGCTAAGAAATTAGGTTTCCTCTTCCGGGGTCGCAAATACTTTTCACCAGCTAATTTCTATACCTTATATACTTCACAAATAAGGCCAAACCTCGAATACTGCTCCCACATCTGGGGTGTCGCTGCCGCTTCTACACTCGCTATCCTGAGCTCCATTCAGAGGAGAGCTATACATCTCATCGGTGATCCTACCCTCACCCAAAGGCTGCCATCCTTTGCCCACCGACGTACGGTTGGTGATCTCTCTCTCTCTCTCTCTCTCTCTCTCTCTCTCTCTCTCTCTCTCTCTCTCTCTCTTAGATATCTGCACGGGCACTGCTCAGATGAGCTTTCTTCCATAGTTCCTCCACCTGCTGTCCCCAACAGTTCTACCAGGGGAACAGAACAGAGCGAATGCACCCTTTTACTGCCCAGGTCACCAGACATAGAACATCTTGTTATGCCCTCTCTTTTGTCTCCTCCGAACCTCCAAACCTACAACTCCAGAATTAACAAGTTGCCTTTTTCCTCCTTTTCGATCCCCACGGTACGATAGTATTTAGACTGTGAGCCCTCGTGGTGTGTTGCTGAAAAAAAAATCAGCCTCATTGCATGAACCACAGGATTTTTTTTATGTTCAGGTACTTAGTGTATTTTTTGTTGAGTATATTTCCTGTTTATCAATTACTTTGTTTGTGTTTTGTATCCAAATTTCGATATAAATATTTATGTTAAAGATCATGTTTTGCTTGCTCTTTTTTACCATTTTTTTAACGTTCTAATTAAATAAGGTAGATTTTATAACTTTGAATATAAAGCTAAATCGCTAATATATTACACTTTTTTCTTGTGAAAATTCACTACTATAACGCACTTACTGCGTCCAATTTTTTTTTTTTTTTTCGTTAAAGCTAATGTAATCATTCTGATTGCAACTGTGTTTGTAGCTAATTAATAACGCCAAAAGCTGATATTATTCCAAACAGTGAGACAGAGGGCCATGGTTGTGACTGTGATGAAGATCAGTTTTCTTGCTGAAAAGCGGTAAGAAATACGGCAAGGCAGTCAACATCGGCGATTAAAGTTTCCTGGGGTAAAGGATCAACCACTATGCAGTATAACATGATACGTAAAGCTTAACATTATATCAAATCAACTGCTGATACCATAGCAAAATCACAGCAAGTCATCAATCTATTTTATCTAATATAGTTTCTAGTTAACTTAACTATAATATAAACATCATATCACTGTACTGTAAGACACCTACCAAGATAATGTGGTTTATCACATCGGCCTTATTGGAAGACGATCTTCTCTATCTGTACTCCTACATATACATTTTCCGGATATAACGACTCATCTAGAAGGCAGAGCATCAATCAAAATGGCTTTATTATCTCATGATTAAATCTCATAATGCGAGCAGCTACCGTCTGCCTGTCGGCATGTGGTAGATTCGGCCCCGCCGTCCTACCTTGCCACTTACATGATTGCCAACTCATAAAATTTATCCCACACCAGGGTATAATTGCAAAATCACTTCATTTAGTTTTTTTATATGAAAGATAAACCTGTGTGTTATTATCAATTTCAATCAAGTAGCATATTTTTACACTTTATTTATTTTTCTACCATATTTTTTTTATATTTCAACAACACACCATGAGGGCTTACAGCCTAAGTACTATCGCACCGTGTGTGTCGATAAGGAGGAAAGAGGCAACTTGTTAATTCTGGACTTGAAGGCTTGGAGGTTCGGAGAAGGAGGAAAAACATGTTCCGGCAAGGAATTCCACAACTTGGAAGTCCTCGGGACAAAAGAGCGGGCATAACAAGATATTCTATGTCTGGTGACCTGGACAGTAAAAGGGTGCATTCGCTCTGTTTCCCTGGTAGATCTGTTGGGGGCAGCAGGTGGAGGAACTATGGAAGAAAGGTCCCCTGGGCAGTGCCCGTGCAGATATCTATAAAAGAGAGAGAGAGATCACCAACGGCACGTCGGTAGGCAATGGATGGCAGCCTTTGTGTGAGGGTAGGGTCACCAATGAGACGTATAGCTCTCTTCTGAATGGAGTCCAGGATAGCGAGTGTAGAAGCGGCAGCGGCACCCCAGATGTGAGAGCAGTATTCGAGGTTTGGCATTATTTGTGAGTTATATAAGATATAGGCTGGTGAAAAGTATTTGCGTGTCCGAAAGAGAAAACCTAATTTCTTAGCAGCTGCTTCTGCAATTGATGTGACATGTTGGTGCCATTTGAGATTTCGATCCATAGAAATGCCAACAAGTGAAAATGACTCATTACTTTGAATAACTTGGTTGTTCATTGTGATGGGTCTAGGGCTGATGTCTCTTAGGAGATAGAAAGCAAAACTGAGATTTCGTGGAGTTGAATTGTGCAAAATATCTACTTTCCCAGTCTAATATTTTTTGAAGATCCACAGAGACATAACCCTCCATGAGTCCGCGATCCTTATCTAATTCGGCTAAAGAAACAGGCTTAGAATATTGTATATTTGAGTGGAGGGTGCTGTCGTCCGCGTAACTGTAAACTGAGTTGGATGTGCTAGAGAGGTCATTGATGTGGAGAAGGAATAAAGTAGGGGCTAAATCTGAACTTTGAGGGACTCCTGCATTAATTGGATACAATTTAGAGGAATGGCCATCCACGACAAAATAAATGCTCCGGTTGGAGAGGAATTTTTTTATCCAGGTACAGGGTTTTGGTGGCAGGCTACAGGTTGCAAATTTATTAAGCAGCGCTGCGTGCCAGATCTGATCGAATGCTTTGAATATGTCTAGAGCTACAATCTGGGATTCCGTAGACTTGTTCCAAGAAAGGGTGACAAAGTAAAGGAGGTCAGCAGTTGATCTGCACTGACGGAATCCATACTGCCTGTCGTGGATGAGACTGTGTTTTTCAAGAAATTTTAGTAGATCGGTGTTTATATACTTTTCTATCACCTTAGCAACGACTGAAAGAAGAAAAATAGGCATGTAGTTGCTAGGAATCGTTTTGGATCCTTTCTTGAAGACAAGTTGTACTCGAGCAGTTTTTCAGTTACTAGGGAATATGCCTCTATTGTAATATGTCTGAAACAGGCGAGTTGCGTTTTCCAACAGTTTTTCGCATTTTTTTCTGAAAGTATGCGTGTCAAAACGGCCTACAGAGCTCATCCAAAATGAAGGGGATTGCCGAATTTTATTTCGACTGGTGAAGAATTTTTTGAGTTATCGGTTGAATACCTATATATATATATATATATATATATATATATATATATATATATATATATATATATATATATATATATATATATATATATATATATATATATTATTGTGTTTCGGGGGTGCGTATTGTAAGGGTGATTTTATATATTGTACTTTGTATAGTGTATTGTGTTAGTGTTTTATTGTACTTTTGAAATTGATTATTGTAATATTGAAATAAATGTGTTATTAAAGTTTTTGTTGGTTTTATTATTTTTACTGTATTTTTATTTAAATATAGGTGTTGATATTTGTGTTATTTGTTTTATTATGTTTTTGTTGGGCGCCTTTTGTTTTTTTTTTATATTATTATACTGAATTAAATTATGAGTTTATTAAGAAAAATATACATATATATATATATATATATATATATATATATATATATATATATATATATATATATATATATATATATATATATATATAATTTTATCAAATCAAATATCTACCTGGTTTTTTGATCTACTTACTATGCCACAGCTATTTTGTTGATACTCTTCTTACCTACAGGGAATGTTTAATAGTTGGGTCCACCAATGTCGAAAATTCTTACTCTTGGTGCATATATATTTAATTTGCTGAACTTTTTATATACGGCTAGAGGATTAATTGGTCAATGGACAGATATGTGTGACATTTACAGAAAATAAAATAATGAGCAATATATAATTTGAAATTTGAAATATTTATTATCATTATTATTTTTATCAAAAAGCTTTTTGTTTGGTTATTGACTTAATTTTATAAATCTAAATTCTTACTTGGGATCCCGTATATTACTAATTTTAACATAGAAATATGCCAGCTTTATTAATGCAATTATGACTTATTATTGAGAATTTTATTTCCAATGCTTTGTTTAAAAACAAGGTTATGACTTGCTATGACGGATCTGAATAGTTTCATTGGCATTTATTTATCACCATGGTAATGTCGTTTCAGGTGAATTTTGTTGCTTGGCAACAGAAATATTAAAATGGAGGAAATAAGGTTGAATTTCTTACGTTTACTTATCGCCCTCTGGTGACTCTCACAAGTACTTCATAAATATTTTATATTTAGTTCTTCTTTTGGTATGATTGCCTTTGCAAATGACATTTAACTTCTTGGATTGACGTTGACATATTATTCTTTTATAAAAACTTAGAGGTTCATTTCTTGTTTTGTAGAAATAATACACTTTTTAACAATTATTGATGTATTACCTTTTGTTTACTTGGCGTCTTCTAGCTTGTTCACTGTTCTTACTCAATTTATGTACGAGTATTCTTCTCCTTTCTACCAGCGTCTTCTTCCCAATCTCTCGTTCTTCCTCCCGGAAGTTCTAATTTTTATCTTTTGTTTTGTAACTTCGAATCACAGTGGTTAGTTATTATTTAAATTTGTTTATTCACCAATCATCATTTTCTGTTTTCAGATAAGCCAATAACATGATTTAACTACATTAGTCAAAAGAAAGTCATTTCCTGCATATAATTCAATATTCCGATTTTATACATGTAAGTCAAATTGTGTTTGTTTTAAAATTTATAACCTATCATTCATTAACACATTAAACCTTATTTTTCTAGAATAATTACTAACACATAGTTTCCCTAATTGATAATTAACAAATTTTTTACTTATTTTCTATACATATTAACACATTTTGTTAAACTCCCTAATCACATTCTTATTTAAATTCACTTTGTTCTGTCGAAGACAGTTTATAAATTTGGTCTTTTACCAGCTTGTTTGTGTTTGTAGCTGTCTATACCGGGTTTATATCACTTTGTATTTTGTTAAGCAGTTCATTCATTGTGAGTTTAATTGTTCAATGTTTTCTGATACAAAATGTTTTTTATGCCTTACTTAATAAATTTAAACTATGTCAAAATCTATTCATTGACGAATATATTTATATTTAATTGTTTTTAATTTGTAGGTTCAGTAGGATAAAAGGCTGCAATTTACCACCTGTGTCTGACTATAGCTAGGACAATAAATTGGATTTTTACTTCCAGGTATGTGTTTATTTTAAAACATTTTTTGTCTGTGCATGCAATAAATTTCCCCAATAAATAATTTTAAATCTGTTCGAGCATTGAAATTCTTTATTCAATACCTATTTTACATGAAGTGTTTATTTTCAGATTGTTCCAGTCATTCAAGGTTAAGATGTATCTGATATTTATTGTACAAGATTGATCAACCCTGTCGTCAGGTTTATCAGCTGCTTCAAGATACTTGCCATTCAAAATGAAATATGCTTGCCGTTCAAAAAAAAAATTCCATTGAAAAATATTTGTTATAGAAAATTGTTGTTATTCAAGACATCGGCTTATTGAAAATAACTACGCTACCCTGCCCTGAATCTATGTTTCTACCAACTTCCTGTATAGTGTGTGTTTTTGTTTTTAGTGCTTCAAAAAAATATCTTAGTGTCGTGAGAAGTGCTTCGTTATCCTTTTGAAATGGATATCAACAATTATTCCTTTTTTAACTATATGCCTTTTTGAAAATAATGTTTGCAGAAGCAACATTAGACTTAATTTTTAAGTTACATGCTTTATATAGATATCTAAAGCAAATTTCGATTAATCGCAGAAATCAAATGTCAAATTGACCTTTACGTCAATAATTAAATGCATGCTCTATTTGTATATAGCAATTTGCAAACTAACGTTTAATAATACGTTGTTGGATTGACTTTTAAATCAACGCTTACAACCTCAAATTTACCCCCCTGTATAAATGATTCATGTGTGTGTATACGTCTTTATCTCTTGTTCGTTAGTCCATCGTGTATGTGTATATGCAACCAACATTACTTTTACCATTCATCTAAGTTCTTTCTGTTTAGTCATTTTAAGTTCCACACTGCTTTCGATTTCATTTAGCACTGCTTTAATATTGTTCATCATGTTTTTGCCTCTGGCGTTATTGTTTCAAATTTAAATTACCCCCTTCTGAAGTTGTTCATTTTAATTTTAAACCCTTTCTATTTCTTTTAGTATTTGCCAACCATCAATCTTCCCCAAACTTGTATATATATATTTTTTTTACTTCTGTATATCTACGACTTTCTTCTCTTTTATTTACGGTCTTCTATTTTCTTTATATCTGGTTTCTCTTGGCTTGTTCATAAATTTATTTTCATTAAACTACAATGACGTTTTATTTTATTCAACTTTACTTTCTCGGATTAGCAGCTTTTCAATTATCTTATTCTTCTGGTATTTATTAATATAATTCTTATATGGTTTCCATCTTCTTTAATCAATCATCCATTCCCCTAATATACTTCATTTCATTTTCATATACATATATAAATATTCATTATTCATTTTCATCAGAACCTCTCATTAGGCCTATTTTCTTCTATTTACTAGTAGCTACACCAACTTATTAACTCTTCTCTTTCCATATTAACACATATCTTTAGAATTCTGTAAATTTTCATTTTCTTAACCATTTTCATATATTTTCTCTTTTTGCTTGCTTTACCGTCATCTGCGTTCATTTTCATTATTGTTGTCATTTTCATACTTCACTTTTCTTATATGCCTCGAGTTTTTCCAATACGTTACTTTTCTCTCTTGCTTACAGCCCATTTCTTTTGGTCTTATTTCTTTCTTTTGCCTTCTGGCCTCTTGATTTTCAAAATTAAATTGCTTCTTTCTTACAAAATCATTCAATTTAATTCAAAATCCTTTCGCTCCAGGTCTTTTTGTGTAATATTGGCACTGCCTCTTTGAAATTTCCCATTTGTTTGCCTCCGGCCTCATTCTTTTAATTTTCTCTTTCTTTCCTAGTCTTTTTGTAATATTGGCACTGCCCCTTTGAAATTTCCCATCTGTTTGCCTCCGGCCTCATTTTTTTAATTTTCTCTTTCTTTCCTAGTCTTTTTGTAATATTGTGAGTTTGTTTATATATATTTTTTAAGTCGTTTATGTTAAATATACACCTATCAGCTTTTGTTTTTGGGTCGATTAGCTCATATCAATGCCATTGTCATTTAGTAATCTATATGGCTGTTTTAATTTTGAATTTTGATCATTATTTTCCTAAATATCTTCGGTTCAGTTTAAATTCATATAAGTTGTTTCATTTTAATATCTCCATTTTTGAGGTTTTCCCTTTATAAAAATTAACCCTATTGATTCCTCATTTTCTTCAGCCTCTTTATCGTTTTTGAATATTTCCCTTGGATGTTCATATATACATGTATTGTTGGTTGCGTCGTGTATGTCATTGTCGTCATAGGTTTTTGTGTGTTTACAAGTTTTCTTCGTCGAGTGGATATATGACTGACCTGTCTGTACTTGGTGTCTTGCTGTTGACACAGTCGTCCACTGTTATTATACCATACAATATTTTATTTTTTTCTTCATCACTCTTTTTTCTGATTCCCATTACATTTGTTTTCATTTCCTTATCTTTTATATCCTTTTGTTCTGTACCATTGTTTAGTTTCACTACCCTATCGTTTTCCCTTAGCCGTTGGTCGTTTATATCATCATATTCTCTTCTACGTCGGGGATTATATTCTATATTAAAATTGTCATTGTACTTATTTCCGTTCCTATCGTACTTATACCTGTTCCTGCCGCCGTTGTCATATTTTTTTCACGTCGATACCTATTATTTCCTTTTCGTTTAAATTTGTTTCTCCTATCCTTGATTTCTTCTAGGTTTTCTCGTTTCTTTTTATTTCGTTTATTTCCCATTCCTTGCCTCTCTGCTCTTATACTTTCTCTTATATCCTGCCAGTCGTATATGTTTTTTGCTTTGTTGATTAAGCTATTTATGAAAACTTTAGGGTGTAATTTATTTATGTGTCCATCAAATTTAAGTCCTGTCTCGTTTGTGACTGGGTGAACAACTCTTTCATTCCCCATACCTTGCCTTATCTGACGTTCGATTCTTTCTAATTTCTGTTTCATATTTTCTTCTACTCCTTCTCTTTTTCTCACAGTCTCTAAATTTAATCTCATCTCTGTCTCATCTTTCAATCTTTTCATCTCATCCACACTTACTCTTGTTACTTGTTTTACTCTTTCAACGTTCTCTTTCGTCTCAGTCAACTTTCCATTTATTTCACTTTGATAATTTTCAATCTTTTGTTCCATTATCATATTCATGCCAATCGTACTCTGATATCTTTCATTTCCCACCTGTATTATACTACTTATCTCATCCTCTGTCACTTTCATTCTCTCTAGCACCATCTTTCCTGTTTCCTTCATATTCTCAGTTATCTTGTCATCCACCTTTCTTTCTATGTCTATTTTCAAGTCTTGCATATTTTTCTCCATGTTTCCTGTTATTTTCTCATCCATTTCTTTTAGTCGTTCATCCATCTTCTTGATTCCCTCATTCATTTCCTTCTTAATCTCTCCTTTCAGACTATTTATATTTTCATGCATCCTTCTCTCCTGGTTTTCCATTTTCTCATTCATGTCTTGTTTTAGGCTATTTATATTGCTTTCTTGTTTGTCCATTTTCTCGTTCATACTTAGCAGTAATGTTAACATTCTATCGTAGTCAATGTCAGATTTTTGTTTGGGCGTAATTGTTTCTTCTACCTTGCCTCCGTCAAGTGTCTGTTCTTCTACCAGTGTTACTTCTCTTACGTTTACCATTTCTTCGGCCTGTTCTTCTACATTCTCACTAATCTCTTGCTCATCTCTTCTCTCCTGATCCATTTCTATACTTTCTTGTGGTTCTTGTTCTCCGTCGTCACCCCTGTCCTGTCTGTCTTTTGAAGTAGTTACTTTTCTCCCTCTAGGCATTTTTATTTTTGTTATCTACGTTATTATCGAAATTTGTAAGAATTTTCGAAGCCCTCACGTTTGTGGCGACAATTATTGTGTTTCGGGGGTGTCGTATTATATTGTAAATATATATATATATATATATATATATATATATATATATATATATATATATATATATATATATATATATATATATATAAACTTATCAACTGACCTTGGATTTGGGTTCTAGGGGCGCTAATTCGCGCTCATTTGAAGAAATTTTCCAAAAATCTTACCATCGATCCCTCTCTACTAGTAAATTTTCTTAATGAAAATTCACTAAAAAAAACCTGGCAACAGTGTATCTACTGACTGATTCCCTCTGATGTCAGACAAGTTATATGAAACACGGGGCAAATTTGCTAGTGCTACCAACTCTACAAATCTTGCTAACTTATGACAACACAACTTTGTTCATACAAGTCACTATCTAATATAAGGGGCAAGTGTAAGCTTCGTATATTTTTCTCTTAAAATATGGCACTTGTTTCGTGAGTTCGTAAAGTAAAGGAAACGTTACCGGCAAGAAGAGCTGAAAACCGAGTACTTCAGGATTTATACAGACCATCGATATTGCAGAGTTCATTGATTAATAATAAATATGAAAGTGAAGGTCAGCTTTACAAACTTATAAGGACAAGCTATTAAATGTAAAGAGGAAGAACGGTCTTAAACATTGCGCGAACTCTACTAATATACAGAGTGGCGCAGCGGAAACGAAACTACCCGTTTTTTCATATTTCCTGCCATTTAAGAAAAAATCGCTCGGACAGTCCAATTTTTATTTCGAGAAGGAAACGTTTTGCCGATATCTGCAACCCCGTCTGTTCCTCCCTCTACCATGGGTGAATTTAACCCCTGAAATTTTAAACTGAAAAGGGTTTTGAGTGACACCTCATTTTCAAGTTAATAAAATTATCTCTTTGAAATGTATCAGTTTTTGAAAATCGGTTTAGTATTTTTTGAAAAAAAAAACGCTAAAGACGACAAACAAACTTCCTACATTATATAAAAATATTTTTTTACTATAACTTATTAAACATTTATTACCGAAATGTCACAAAAATCTTACAAACAATGATTTCTACGAAAACAACAAATTTTCTACGAAAATTGACTTGAACTACTTTTTCACAAAAAATTTGCCTAAAGAACACATAAAATTCAAATTATATACCTAATCTGTAACTAAGTTTTAAAAAAGTGTGGACGCAGCAATGGTAGTGAATTTTTATTAAAATGTTTTTAATAGCAAATATGGGTCTTTTTTTTAAAAAGCAGGCACCAAATTTGGTTACCAGTATAACCTATATAGTAGAAACAATGTGCCATGTTTCATCAAAATAACTTTATTGTTTGAAAATATACAACATTTTTCGAAAGTAAACTCCCAAAAAAACTGGTTTCTTGGTCAATCTTATAGGTTAATATCAAATTGAGCTATTGAAATTTGAAGCATTTAATGAAAATTGGCTACCATAACGCACTTGCTGCGTCTCAAATTTCTTCTCTTATAAACATGCATTATATTTCGATGAAAAAAGCGCGCGTGTGTGTGTGTGTTGTGTTTTATGCCTGGGGTCGTCAGACAATTCGCACATTTTTAATAAAAAATGCAAAAACACAATAACATAAGGCGTGTTTGATTTAAAAAAAGGAAATTTGTATTACCAACGACTTATGGGCCACCTGTGATTATAGAAATATTTTTTAAGATGTAGCTCAAGACACCTATAATTAATATATACTTTTTTGTATCTTATATAAAAGCAGATATATTGATTTTTTACGAAAATTCGACAAAAATTATATACCATTAAACGATAAACTCTATACCTAAAACTACTGCCAAAGCATCAGAGAAAGGATCTATTCGAAATGCAATTTCTGGAAATATTTTAGTAAAGTGAAGAACAATGGCTGTTGAAGCTAAGACTTCAGGGTTTCTAAAACATGCTTCTTCAGACATTGACTTTCCATTGCCCTTATTAGTTTCAGGTTCTTTGCCTAAATGTTGCCAATTTTGACGTTTCAAATCGCGTCTTTGACGTTTTGAGGAAAACCCCAATTTATTTTCCTTTAAATGCCTGTAACTTTTTTGTCTTATAACTTACAGAGCTATTTTTTTTTTAGTGAGTGGTTTACGTATAATAACATAAACTGGCGTATCAAATCTCGTTGCCCTTACCTTGTTGTTTCGGGAGATATAATTTTTTTTCTAAAGAAAACACAAAATTTTCCTGGAAAAACTGGGCAGATTTTCCTAGCCAACGAACTTGTTCAAGCCACTTGTAGAAGGAAGGCATCCACCAAATTTAATCAAAATCGGCTTATTATTATTTTTTAGTTATCGGTGTGATACATATATATATATATATATATATATATATATATATATATATATATATATATATATATATATATATATATATTTACTAGTGGCAGCTGCAGGAGTGTTATTGATAGAAATGCAGAAGGAAGAAACATACGTTGAACAAAATTTTTAAAGTGATATTTTATAAAAATATTTTGATAGTTTAGTTTAGAACATGAAATGAAATTGTGTTAACTGCAAGCACAAGCTTATGCTTATTTGTGGAACATACTGTAAAATTTGAATCAATAAAACATACTACTACTAATATATATATATATATATATATATATATATATATATATATATATATATATATATATATATATACATATATATATATATATATATATATATATATATATATATATATATATATATATATATATATATACATATAAAAATTGGAACTGATCCAGGATATGTGTTCTAGGGGGGCTAATTAGCGCTCATTTGAAGAAATTTTTCCAAATTCAAAATTCGGGATTTCCTCATTAGTGAATTTTTTTTAAAGCAAATTCACTTACAGAAAAATGCAAAAAAATATTTCCTCAACTAGAGTCTGTGCATATAGGGAGCTGCTCAATTTGAAAAAAAATTAGTTACGACAATTCGAATTTTTTCAAATTCAGTCACTATTTGAGAGCGCTCTGTATACGGCATCTCGATCTTTCCGAAAAATAATATTAAACAAAAACCTCTCTAAATGCACCACTTTCAAGGGACCCCCCTATCTATTGGTAAATATAGTTGAAAGCCTCCCTAATTACGTAATTTTCATGGGACTCCGTTTTCCATTGGTAAAAACGCCGTGTCTCAATTTCTGAAATGTTCCAAAATGTAAAAATGTTAAAAGCAATTGAAACTAACTAACTCGAAAACGATGGGCGATATAAATTTTTCTCCTTACATGCATGTATTAAAATTGGATGGAAAATGCAATAATGTTACAATAAATGAGCTGTTCCATTAAAAAAAAAAGAAAACTTGTATCACCAACAACTTATGGGCCAGCCTGTGATTGTCAGCATAATTTTATGAGATGCAGCTCAAAACATAAATAACTTTTACAATATTTCTCTGTAGCTTGTATAATAACCGATATATTGAGCTTTACAATAAAAATGCACCACCCTATATATATATATATATATATATATATATATATATATATATATATATATATATATATATATATATATATATATATATATATATAAATGTAAAAACTGAAATGGAACCCCGGAGGCGCTTAGTTCGCACTCCTTTGAAGAAATATTTTTAAAATTTTAAAGTCGTGGTCTTCTCAATAACGATTTTTTTCTACGAGAATTCGCGTAAAAGTATAGACTATTAAACGACAAACCCTGTAACTGAAACTACTGCTAAATCACATTACAAATACAAAGTTCTTTAGTTTTAGTGAATTTTCTTTTAAAAAAAAATCACTAATGAGGAGATCCCGACTTTTGAATTTTGAAAAAATTTCTTCAAATGAGCACTAATTAGGCCCCCCAGAACACATATCCGGGGTCAGTTTAAATTTTTATATATATATATATATATATATATATATATATATATATATATATATATATATATATATATATATATATATGTATATGTATATATATATATATATATATATATATATATATATATATATATATATATATATATATATATATATATATATATATATATATATATATATATGTATCACACCGATAACTCAAAAAATAATAGGTTGATTTTGATTAAATTTTGTAAGTACCTTCCTTTTGCAAATGGCTTGGACAAGTTCGTTAGCCAGGAAAATCAGTCCAGGTTTTCCCGGAAAATTTTGTGTTTTCTTTCAAAAAAAAATTATATCTCGGGAATTAACAAAGTAAGGGCAGCCAAATTTGGTACGCGGGTTTACATCCTTATAGGTAAGCTACGTACCAAAATTTAACTCTGTAGGTCAAAATACAAAAAAGTTATAGGCATTTAAAAAATAAATTGGGGTTTTTCACAAAACGTCAGTTGCGATTTAAACGTCAAAAATGGCACCATTTAGGAAAAGAACTTGAATTTAATACGGGCTATGGAAATAAAATATCTCAAGAAGAATGTTTTACAAACCCTGAAGTCTTAGTTTCAACCGTCATTGTTCTTCATTTTAATAAAATGTTTCCAGAAAATTCATTTCAAATAGACCCTTTCTCTGATACTTGATAGTAGTCTTAGCTATAGAGTTTATCGTTAAATGGTATATAATTTTTGTTGAATTTTCGTAAAAAAAAGCAATAAAGCTCAGTATATTTGTTATTATACAAGATATGAAAAAAAAAATTGTATATATTAATTATAGGGTGTCTTCAGCTACATCTTAAAAAAATATTTTTACAATCACAGGGTGGCCCATAAGTCGTTGGTGATACAAATTCTCTTTTTTTTTTAATCAAACACGCCTTATGTTATTGCATTTTTGCATTTTCCATCGAAATATAATGCATGTTTGTAAGAAAAAAAATTCTGGGCCCAGTAAGTGCGTTATGGTAGCGAATTTTGATCAAATGCTTAATATTTGAATAGCTCAATTTGCTTTTAACCTATAAGCTTGACCAAGAAACGAATTTTTTCGGGAACACTTTAAGTTTACTTTCGGAAATTTTTGTACATTTTCAAACAATAATGTTATTTTGGGGAAACATGGCACATTTTTTTTACTATATAGATTATACTGGTAACCAAATTTGATGCCTGCTTTCTTAAAAAAACACACATTATTGCTATTAAAAAATAGTTTTATGAAAATTCACTACCATAACGCACTTGCTGCGTCCAGAAATTTTTGAGTTCCGTCTTATCGACGTTGCCCAGAATGTTTATATACAATTGTGGGATAGCCTGTTTAGGTTCGTATATTTTTCTCAGAGGGTTATTACATGAGTTTAGAGAGTAAAGAGAGAATTATGGAGACTGTGGATAAAAAGTTGGAAATTCTTGAGATTTATGAAGACAATTGGTGTGAGGAAATCGATAAGCTACCAGTTGCTCTCGCGAAAAAGATTAATAAACAGTATATCCACAGGCAAGATTAATATGGTATGTGTGAAAAGAATTACATAGAATTTAGTTCTACGGTGTTTATTTTATGCTTACAGTATAGTTGTCTTTAATAAGTTTGTAGATGTACAAATACATGGCTGTCAATAACTAATCATTAACTTAATCCGTAATTTTAAACCAAGATAATGTCACATCATAATTTTTACAGAAAACAAAGTTCTTTGGTGGTGGATTGTATACAAATTGCAGGCCGCTCGGTATATACCGAACTTTGTTTAAATCAAGCAAGGGCTGTTTATTTGTCAGTCTGCTGAAAACAAGGATTATTTGCTTTTTATTTGACAAATGCCGTGAGTTTTGAAAGGAATGTCACCAGGACTTGGTTATTTTTCATACAAAAATATTTAATTATCCAGTTATTTGTATCAAAAAAAATTGTGAATGGAAATACTGTCAAGTTCTGAAAATAAAAATCATGTGGTCTCTTAAATATTAAAAAAATATATACCTTGAGTTATTGCAAGATTACATTATATGCAAAAAAAAGTCTGGACGCAACAAGTACGTTATGGTAGCGAATTTTCGTAAAAATGCTTTTAATGGTAAATATGTCCTGTTTTTAAAAGGATATTTGGTTTGCAGTATAACCTATATATAAGTAACACTCTACCGCATTTCATTAAAATAGCTTTGTTGTTTCAAAAAGTACAAATATTTTCCGAAAAAAAGCTTCAAAAGGCCAGAAAAAACTGGTCCGATTTTCCTGCCCAACGAACCTTTTTAAGTTGTTTACACACCAGCCAGGATATAATTATTCACAAACAGCTTTAGGGCCAAAATGTAAATAAAAAGTATGAAAATTAGCAAAAATTTCTTTTACAGAAAATCAGCATTTTTTTACAGAAATTGCTTTCAGTAATGTTACACTAAATTATATTTTTCACAAAAATTCGACAACTTTTTTTTACAATAACATTTATTATTAAGTACCAACATATCACAAAAATCTTACAAAAATAAGTTCCACAGAAACACTAAAAACATTTCTGCGAAAACTTTTAAAACTCAGCCACTATTTTGGCGTGCCCGTATACGGCAGCTCGATTTTTTCGACGAGTAATACAAACAAAAAGCTCTCTGAATGCGTCATTTCCATGCGCCTCCGCTATCTATTGATAAGAAAGCCTGTTTCACAATTTTGGATATGTGTTTGAAATATGTGCCAAAAAAGTGAAAAGGTGCAAAACAATTGAAATAACTCAAAAACGATGAACGATATCGATTTTTCTTACAGACATGCATTATAATTCGCTGGAAAACACAAAAATGCAATAAAATATGGGGGTGTTCTATTAAAAAAAAAAGAAAGTGTGTATCACCAACGACTTATGGGCCACACTGTGATTGTCAAAATAAGTTTGTAAGATGCATCTCGAGATACCTTATAATTAACATACATACTTTTTTGTCATATCTTGTATAATAACAAATATATTGAGCTTTGCCGTAGAATAGCGTCACTCTGTATATGTATAAACAGACAAAAACTGAAACTGACCCCATATATGGGTTTTGGGGTTCTAGTTCGCGCTTATTTGAAGAAATCCTTTTAAAATTCATAAGTCGCGGTCTTCTCAATAACGCATTTTTTCTACGAAAATTTGCTAAAATATAGGCTATTAAACCATAAACTCTATAGCAAAAACTATTGCCGAAGCATCAGAAAGAGGGCCTATTTGAAATGCATTTTCTGAAAATATTTTAGTAAAATGAAGGACAATGATGGTTGAAGCTGAATCTTAAGGCTTTGTAAAACACACTTCTTACGACATATTATCTACATAATCCGTATTTGTTTTAAATTCGTTGTCTGAAAATTGCAAATTTGGACGTTCCAAATCGCGACTTTGACGGTTGAAGAAGAAAAATTATCAAATGTTCAAAATATTTTTCTGCTACTTCCCGGAAAATCTGGTTTGATTTTCCTGGCTAACAAACTTGTCCAAGCCGCTTACAAAAAGAAGGTACGTACCAAATTTCATCAAAATCGGCCCATTATTTTTTGAGTTATCGATATATATATATATATATATATATATATATATATATATATATATATATATATATATATATATATATATATATATATATATATATATATATAGGTGGCGCATTGAAAACGAAACAGACCGATTTGCGCCCACAGAATTTTTTTTAAGAAACGCTGAAACAAGTCAATTTTAATGTTGCGGGGGACATGTTTTGACATAAAACTCAACTTTGTCACATCAACCCCTTAAGGGCGGTGATAACAACCCTTATATTTTAAATAGGGAACATGGGTCGAGTGTTACATCATTTGAAAGCTCTTTCTTTTCTGAATTCAGCACACTATTTTTTTTTTGAAGTTTTATCAACTCGTTTAAAAATTATTCACAGTTGGACTTGCAAGAACGTATTTCATTCATTGTGATAAAAAATGCACTAATTAGTCAATTTTTCGTTAAAAAAACTAAAAAACAAAACCAAACGTTCAAAAATGTTTATTCAGTTAAGCAAGTGGTAATTGTTGACCACCAGCTTCCATACAAAAGTACAAATTTTGTTCAAAACCAGCTCTGACATTCTGGAGCATTTGTGGAGTTATTAGACGGCATTCTTCAACAATGTGTCGTAGTAATTCCTCCAGAGACTCCAGTTCTGTTGCGAAAATTCTACTCTTTAAATGGCCCCATAGAAAGAAGTCTAAAGGAGTTAAATCCGGTGATCTAGGAGGCCACTCAATAGCACCTCTACGCCCAATCAATTGCTCTGGAAACTCTCTGTTCAAAAGCTCCATAACATGTTGTGAAAAATGCGGGGGAGCTCCATCTTGTTGAAACACGAATTGATTTTCTTGATAGCGATCATCATTTTCAACAATGTCAATAAGTAGAGGGTAAACGATATCTTCTAGTAACTCCAAATACGTTTCGCCACTCAAAATGCCATCAAGAATTGGTCCGATTAAACGGCCTCCAAAAATGCCAGTCCAGACATTCAATTTCTTTGGAGTTTATGTGTGGACTTCGTGAAAATTTCTTGGATTATTATCTGCCCAAAAACAACAATTATGACGATTGACTGTAGAGTTTAACAAAAACGTACACTCGTCTGAAAAACAGATATTGAACAGAAAGTTCCCGTTATCAGCTATTCGTGCAGTCATAACTTCGCAAGGCTCCAGCCGCCGATCGAAATCATCTTCATTCAGTTGTTGTACAAGATGAATTTTATACGGGTGAAATTTATGATGCTTCAATATTCACTGAATAGTTCTTCTTTTGATGTTTGAAACAGTGGCCAATTTTCTCGTGCTCAAAGTTGGGTCTGCAGCAATTTGTACTAAAACTTCAATCTCAGTAGTCTCATTTCTAACCGGAAATTCACGTTCAGGATCCCGATTTTTGTTGGCTACTGAACCACTTTGTCGAAACTTTGCAACTAACTCCAAAATGTATTTTCTGTTATAATGTCTGTTCGGATGTCGTTCATTAAACAAATTTGCGGTACGGTTGGCACAGTCATCGCTTTTGAAAAAAAAATTATTTCAACTCTTTCTTCTACAGAATACATCATTGTAAGATTAATTTTCGGTAGTACTATCAAGTATCAAACCGACCGATAAACTGGAATAATAAACCGCATTTCTCTCATTCCGATAAGAAATTTTCTGATGGTCAATTTTTTGTTTACAAACCAACAAAACATTGACTATTAGCACATTTCTTATCACAATGAGTGAAATGCGTGTTTGCATCTTCAACTGTGAATAATTTTTAAACGAGTTAGTTAGTTAGTTAGTGTGCTGAATTCAGAAAAGAAAGAACTCTCAAATGATGTAGCACTTGACCCAAGTTCCCTATTTAAAATATAAGGGTTGTTATCACCACCCTTAAGGGGTTGATCAGTCTCCCTCAATATTAAAATTGTCGTGTTTCAGCGTTTCTTAAAAAAAAATTCTCTGGACGCAAATCGGTCTGTTTCGTTTTCAATGCGCCAGCCTGTATATATATATATATATATATATATATATATATATATATATATATATATATATATATATATATATATATATATATATATATAAACACAGATCTCATCATTAGTGAATTTTTCATTTTACGAAAAATTCGCTAAAAATAGTGTAATGATCTTTTACGCGTATTACCATAGTATGTGATAGCGGTGCATAAATCGAAAAGCATCAGACCAATTTGTTACATAATTATTGTTAATATTATGGGCAGGCAATGAGGAGCAAGGCAGTTTAGAGTGAAACCTGTATTAGATGGAGAGTGTTATAAATAAAACATAAACAGCACGTGCGTCTTACGAGAGTCTATAATCGTATAATAACATGTGTTCCACTTATTTGAAACTTTGAGATTTATGCCTGACACATCCACGTTTGCTTACCTCGCTACATACATTATTTGTTGCATTAAATCTATCCAAAATGGGACTACGTTTCAAAGTTTCTACAATTATATTTTATTCCATTGTATAAAATTTTGTTTTTTTAATGTCGGTCTATTTCAGCGACTATATCCGTTCATCAGTGATAAAAAACTTTTTTACCACATGATCCTGGAAGTTTTTGACCCTGTCGCAGCAGCATTAACGATCTTAATACCACTTACTTCTCACAGGATATAGTGCGATGTAAGACAGAAGTCGCCATCTCGTTGCGGAACCAAGTAGTATCTTGTCACGACAGCCAGGGGTACCAATTTACAAAATTGTTAGCTGGTTGTACATAGTCTCTATTTTATAACATTGTGTTATTTGGAGCTGTCGTGACAACATACTACTTGGTTCCGCTACGAGATGGCGACTCCTGTATTACATGTCACTAAGTGCTGTGAGGTTGGCAAACATAGCCGTATTACTTTATAGATGTGTTCTCGCTGCAGTTAGTATACCGTACTGACCAGCTCTAATTAAAGCGAAACCGGTCCGCGGTTCTAATTATGGTGAGAATACATCTAACCTTACATACATTGTCCCTATATTAGGGAAGAAATGGACTAGTGCTGACAATTTACAAAATTGTTAGTTGAGTGTACACAGTCTCTATTTTATAACATTTTCTATTATTTGAAGCTGTCGTGACAACACACTACTTGGTTCGCAACGAGATGGCGACTCCTGTCGTACATTTTACTATGATCTGTGAGGCTACCACAGCCGAATTACTTTATAGGTGTGTCCTCACTGCCGTACTGACGAGATCTAATTAGAGCGAAACCGGCCTGCGGTTCTAACTGTGGTGAGATTACATGTAGCCTTTTTCACAGGACGTTATTTTAACTTCTATTAGGAAACTGAAACGTAAAATGAATCCTCATTTAATACCCGCTTTTTATAGTCCCGACCGTACCGCTTTTTGCGGATCTTCTTACCACGTTGTTTAACCTTATGTTAAAAACTAACACATTTATTACAATTTGCAAGAGTTCTATGGTTACCTATGACCATCACTTGCAACTTTGGCTAGTTTGTCATTTAAGGACCACTTTGAACCACGTCTATCTGTGTTACGGATCCTTGGCTTCGTCTTACGAAATACTAGAGATTTTGATGATTTACAGACGCTTAAGTACAATTTAAAAAACCCAATTTTTTTATATATATATCAACAACACACCACGAGAACTCACAGCCTAAATACTATCGTACGTTGGGTGTCGACAAGGAGGAAAGAGGCAACTTGTTAACTCTGGACTTGAAGGTTTGGAGGTTCGGAGGAGAAGGAAAAACATGTGCCGGCAAGGAATTACACAACTTGAAAGTCTTCGGGACAAAAAAACGGGCGGAACAAGACGTTCTATATCTGGTGACCTGGACAGTAAAAGGGTGCATTTGCTCTGTTCCCCTGGTAAATCTGTTAGGGGCAGCAGGTAGAGGAACTATGGAAGATAGCTCCTCGGAGCAGTACAGATATCTATAAAAGAGAGAGAGAGAGAGGTCACCAACAATACGTCGGTGGGCAAGGGATGGCAGCTTTTGGGTGAAGGTATAGTCACCGATGAGAAGTATAGCTCTCTTCTGAATGGAGTCCAGGATAGCGAGTGTAAAGCGGCAGCGGCACCACAGATGTGGGAGCAGTATTCGAGGTGTGGCCTTCTTTGTGAAGTATATAAGGTATAGAGATTAGCTGGTGAAGAGTATTTGCGAGCCCGGAAGAGGAAACCTAATTTCCTAGCAGCCGCTTCTGCAATGTATGTGACATGTTGGTGCCAATTGAAATTTCGATCCACAGAAATGCCAACAAGTAAAAAGGACTGATTACTTTGAATAACTTGGTTGTTCATTGTGATGGGTGTAGGGCTGGTGTATCTCTTATGAGATAGAAAGCAAGACTGAGATTTGGTGGAGTTGAATTGTACAAGATTTCTACTTCACCAGTCTAATATTTTTTGGAGATCCACAGAGACAGAACACTCCATGAGTCTGCGATCCTCATCTAATTGGGCTAAAGAGACAGGCTTAGAATATTGTATATTTAAGTGAAGGGTACTGTCATCCGCGTAACTGTGAACTGGGTTGGATATGCTAGAGAGGAGGTCGTTGATGAGAAGAAGAAACAAAGTAGGGTCTAAAGCTGAACCTTGAGGGACTCCTGCATTAATTGGATACAGTTTAGAGGAATGTCCATCCACGACAACAGAAATGCTCCGGTTGGAGAGGAAATTTGCTGTCCAGGTACAGAGTTTTGGTGGTAGGCCATGGACCGGAAGTTTATTAAGCAGCGCTGCGTGCCAGACCTGGTCGAATGCTTTGGATATGTCTAGAGCAAGAATCTGGGATTCACCGTGTCCTTCCATAGACTTGCTCCAAGAATGGGTGACAAAGGAAAGGAGATGAAACTTGGTGAAACCCTTTCATACTAAATTCAGATGTGGAGACTTCTTCTCTGGCTTCATAAATTTTGGTTTTCTTTTATGTCACCGATTTCGCAGTTTGATGATACCGTCAAGCAGCAAAATAAGTTACAGAGAAGAAAATCATCTTTTGTGAATCCAAGGAAGAAGTCACTACAACTGAATTTAGTAACTACGTGATGTGTGTGATGGTGTGGTAACGATAATAGATCAATTTTCTTTGCAGAACGTGGCCTCTACCGTAAAATGAATAGCATGGTTATCAATTAGTATCAAAACAGGTGCATATTTGGTTCGCTTGACCGATTTTCTGGAGTTATCAGGTCACCGTGTAAACAGGTTTTTGTTGATCAGCCCATTTTTTTGAAGAACAATTGAGTGATCTAGGTGTGCTATTTCTCTTTAACTGCGCGTTCGATCTTCACCAAGATGTACATTATTTTCTTAATAAATTAGGTAGTAGATTCCCATAAATCAAGTTCACTTAGGAGAACAAGGATCTATTACCTCTCCTTTACATCGTTCTCATACAAAAGTCTGGACGAAACAAGTGCGTTATGATAGTGAATTTTCATAGAAATGTTTTTAATAGTGAATATATGTGTTTTTTTAAAAGAAAGCAGACATCAAATTTAGTTACCAGTATAACCTATATAGTAGAAACAATATGCCATGTTTCATCAAAATAACTTTATTGTTTGAAGGTGTACAAAAATTTCCCAAAGTAAACTTAAGGTTTTCGAAAAAACTGGTTTCTTGGTCAACCTTATAGGTTAATAGCAAATTGAGCTATTCAAATTTGAAGCATTTTAGGAAAATTCACCACCATAACGCACTTGCTGCGTCTAGAATTTCTTTTCTTACAATTGCATTATATTTCGATGGAAAATGCAAAAATGCAATAACATAAGGCGAGTTCAATTTAAAAAAATAAGAAAATTTGTATCACCAACGACTTATGGGCCAGCCTGTGATTGTAGAAATAATTGTTTGAGATGTAGCTCAAGACACCCTATAATTAATTTGTACAAATTTTTTTCGTGTCTTGTATAATAACGAATATATTGGACTTTATTAATTTTTTACGAAAATTCGACAAAAATTATATACCATTAAACGATAGACTCTGTAGCTAAGGCTACTGCCAAAGCATCAGAGAAAGGGTCTGTTTGAAATGAATTTTCTGGAAATAGTTTAGTAAAATGAAGGACAGTGGCGGTTGCAATTAAGATCTCAGGGTTTGTAAAACATTCTCCTTGAGAGATTTTCTTTCCATAGCCCGTATTAGTATCAGGTTGTTTGCCTAAATGTTGCCAATTTTGAGGTTTTATATCGCGACTTTGACGTTTTCGTAGAAAAAAAATCACTAACGTGGAGGTCCCGACTTTTGAATTTTGAAAAAAAATTCAAATGAGCGCGAACTAGGACCCATAGAACCAATATCCGGGGTCAATTTCAATTTATATATATATATATATATATATATATATATATATATATATATATATATATATATATATATATATATATATATTGCTATGATATCATTGTTTTTGAAAAATGTTCTTCGATAATTCATTCTCAAAATAGTAAAAACAATAAATAATATAAAAAAAATATTTGGTGGATGATACCTTGTAAAATAAATTTGTTGAGGTAGACTTTGTTGCTACAAGACAGGTAACAACAATGTAAAATTTGTTACTACACACAAATGAAATCGTTTGAAAATCAGAAAATATAAAAACATAAGTAAATTGGTGTGCCTTTAGAGTTGAGAAAATCATGTAATATGAATAAAATCACTATTTAGTTTTCAATTATCAATTCTAATAGTTATAAGAATGAAATGAAAGCAAAGTTTTTTTAACATATTATTGACTAACTGTGTATCCATAACGATCAATCAGAAAATGATTAGTTAAAAAATAAAATCAAGAGAGAAAAGGAGATGACAGATTAGAGAGATTTTTAAGTAACAGTCCAAAGACAGAAAAATAAAATATTACACATCATTGCCTACAAGATCCCCATCAACTAAATATACAGAGTAGTACAAGATTAAAATAGTATTGAGAGATATTGCATATATAATTGGAGCCACGGACAATCGGAATTTACAAGGAAGAATTTTGGTGAGATATACCTTGTTGCATCAAAACGCTATATACATAAACAGCTAATTGATAATTTTAAACAAACAAGAAGACCCCAGAAATATATACATTCTTTGTGATATCAAAATAACCTAACAAAGGCAATTTGAAATTAGAAAGTTGTTGAGAAGCATTACTTTAGAAAAACAAGTCTTGTAATAATTTAAATTAGAGTTTAGTTAAATATTTATAATTAGATTAGAGACAGTTTAACTAGATATATCATTTGAGTGTTAACATATTCAGTTCATTTTCTTTTAAATTGTGTTTATATTTGAACTTATGTTTCATTATATTTAACATTGTAAAATCTGTGTTTTCATTTCATTCACCCAGTCATTAATAAGAAGACCAGCCCTTTTTCAAGAAAGAAATTATTTTATTTAAATTTTTGTTTGCCAACTTCATTGGCAACAAATTTGAATAGTGCCTGAACTCCCACTGAGAGACAAAAATATCTTAATAAAATATAAAAACACATAATTTGATACGGAAATAATATATATATATATATATATATATATATATATATATATATATATATATATATATATATATATATATATATATATATATATAGGTATCACAATGATAACTTAAAAAATAATGGGGTGATTTTGATAAAATTTGGCATCTACCTTCGTTTTGTAAGTGGCTTGTTTACAAACAGCGTAGAGCAAATATTTGAATGTGGTTAATTTAAAATGGCCCTAATAAAAACCAATTATATACAAACTTTTAAATAATATTATTTGCTGGAATAGTGTCACTAAGCTATTATGCTAAGTCAACTGGGCACTAGTAGAACACAATTTCAGACATAAAATGTGAAAACTTAACATGATGTTTCGTATGCTCTGCATATCTAAGAATATTGCCGGAACAATTTCAATCTATATTCCATCAGAATTTAAAATTCACATAAATTCGTCGCTCTCTCAATTCGACATTCGGCTATATCTGGGCCTATGTATACAATACGTGCTACCTATAATAATATTTTACGATCCAAAACAGAGAACTGTCTACAGATTAAATGAAATAACAGAACAGAGACAATTGAAAACGGAGAAAAGAAGAGTATTGTAAACATAACAAGATCAAGGATATCAATCTTCTGTTGTTCTGTCGCCGAGCCAACACATTGTTGTATACCCAAGGTGAAGGAAAACCAGCAAAATAATTATTTTACTAGAGTACCTGTTACGCCAATTATAACTAGAAGCTTAGCCTAGTTGGTTGACTGTTTTAACTCGATTAGCGGCAATTGCGTTATGGTAGCCAAATTTAATCTATTTCTTTAAATGATAATAAATAAATTTACATTCCTATACACACTTAATACAACTGGTACATGAACTAGTAGAAATTTCTCTCGCACTTTAGGAAAGGAAAAAAAATTTTTGTAAAAAAAACTGGTCTGAGTTGACTGATTAAGAAACTTGTCCAAGCTTTTTACAAACGAGAGTCTCTTTACCTGATAATCGTGTATGCAGATGATGGTTTGATAGGAAACGTTATTTGATACACATTTGTACTGTAAATTCATCAAAGAAAATTAAGGCCTATACAAATATTTTGTGCTAAAATTATTTTAAAGTTATTTCGTCTTTACCAAACATCAGATTTAGCAGTTTTAAATGATTTGCAACAAGTTTTGGTAATAAAATCATATGATAGAAATTCTGGACGCAGCAAGTGCATTATGGTAGTGAATTTTCATTAAAATGTTTTTAACAGCAAATATGTTTTTTTTTAAGAAAGCAGGCATGAAATTTGATTACCAGTATAACCTATATAGTAAAAACAATGTGCCCTGTTTCATCAAAATAACTTTATTGTTTGAAAATGTACAAAAATTTCCGATAGTAAATTGTAACCTGTTTCTTGGTCAACCTTATAGGTTAATAGCAAATTGAGCTTTTCAAATATGAAGGATTTAATCAAAATTCGCTACCATAACGCACTTGCTGCATCCAGAATTTCTTTTCCTACAAACATGCATTATATTTTGATGGAAAATGCAAAAATGCAATAACCTAAGGCGTGTTTGATTTAAAAAAAAAAGAAAAATTTTATCACCAACGACTTATGGGCCACCCTTTGATTGTAGTAATAATTTATTAAGATGTATCAAGACACCCTATACTTAATGTATACAATTTTTTTTTTCATATCTTATATAATAACGGATATATTGAGCTTTATTGATTTTTTACGCAAATTCGACAAAAATTATATACCATTAAACGATAAACTCTATAGCTAAGACTACTGCCAAGCATCAGAGAAAGGGTCTATTTGAAATGAATTTTCTGTAAATATTTTAGTAAAATGAAGAACAATGACGGTTGAAACTAAGACATCATCATTTGTAAAACATTCTTCTTGAGCCATTTTCTTTCCATAACCCTTATTAGATTCAAGTTCTTTGCCTAAATGTTGCCAATTTTGACGTTTTAAATCGCGACTTGGACGTTTTGAGGAAAATCCCAATTTATTTTTCTTTAAATATCTGTAACTTTTTTGTCTTTTGACCTACAGAGCTAAATTTTGGTAAATAATTTACCTATAGCGATATAAACCCATGTGCCGTATTTGTTTCACGTTCTTTGCCTAAACGTTGCCAATTTTGACGTTTAAAATTGCGAGTTTGACGTTTTAAGGAAAACTCCCACATTTTTTCTTTAACTGCCTGTAACTTTTTTATCTTTAAACTTAGAGACCTAAATTCTACTACATGATTCGCTAGTTATAATACAAATACGTTTGCCAAATTTGGTTGCCCTTACTTTGTTATTTTCGGAGATATAAATTTTTTTCGAAAGAAATACAACATTTTCCTGGAAAACCTCGGCCGATTTTCCTGGATAACAAACTTATCCAAGCCACTTACAAAAGGAAGCTATTCACTAAATTTAGTCAAAATCGGCCCATTATTTTTTTAATTATCGGTGTGATACATATATATAAATATATATATATATATATATATATATATATATATATATATATATATATATATATATATATATATATATATATATATATATATATATAAAAATCAAAACTTACCCCGGATATGTGTTCTAGGGGGCCCAATTAGCGCCCATTTGAAGAAATTTTTTCAAAATTCAAAAGTCGAGATCTCCTCTTTAGTGATTTTTTTTAAAGAAAATTCACTAAAATACGATATTTGATTTTCACCATGCAATTTTTGCATCGTAGATGGCCAAGTATTTTAAGATTGAATGTGAGTTTGTGGTCCTAAGTAAGCTTTGAGGACTCTATTATTTAAACAAAACAAAAAAATAGGAGAATTATGATGCTGTTACAGTCTTGGGTAAGACAAACTGTATGTATACAGGGTGATTCCGGAGGAATGGAAAGTATTTCAATGGTAGATTTCAATGGCCACAATAGAGAAAATAAGCACATAAGTCTAATGTGAACTATTGTTCAAATAAAAGCAGCTAAATAATTTATATTGTTTTTTATATTAAAATAATATCAATAATAATAATGATAATTAATAATTCGCCTTTATTCATCAAGAGCCTAGAATTCACATCTAACCTTTTGCACTAGAAATTTAAACTCTACTTACTCTTAAAAACTAAGGAATACTACAAGTGTCGGAGTCTAATAAGTACACTTGGAGAACCCAAATCACCACAACACATTTTAAAAGACCTGACGATCGTTTCACTAACCAAATTAGCGTCATCATAGGGTCAAAGGGTAGTTTATTATTAATTTCTAATTCGTAATAATAAACTACCTTTTCTAGATGTACTAGTTATCAAGAATAAAGACACTTTAGAATTCGATGTCTGAAGAAAAGAAACCACTACCTCAACTAACATCCCGAGCGACTCACATACGTACGCACAAAAAATGGCCAGTCTGAATTTTTTAGTAAATCGGTTAATTAATTTTCCTTTAAACAAAAGTAGATATACCAAAGAATTAAATTATATTAAGAACGTGGCCGAATATAACGGATACACTGCTTGCCTAGTGGAAAAATTAACCAACAAACAGAAAACAAAGAAAATGCTGACGGAATCAACGACGTTCAGAAGAGAAAAATCGGAAAAAAAACTTTGTTTGCTTAGCATTTGAACCTAGAATCACGAGGGGTCTAGACAGCATTTTTAAAAACATCTACTTACAGCTAACATTTTCAACAACAAATATCTTTAAAAACTTGCTAGGCAACCCAAAAGACAATGATAGCCCGGACAAAATGTCGGGAATTTATGAAATTAGTTGTAAAGATTGTAATCTTAAATACGTCGGACAAACAAAAAGATCGATTGGTATAAGATTCAAAGAACACATATCCCAATTACGTTACGGTACTGTAGATAAGTCTGCCGTCGCCCGACATATTTGGGATAATAATCATCACGTTGATAAAGATAATCTGAAATTAATAAAAAATGTTAGAAAACCAGGACACCTAAATGGGTTTGAGAGCGTATATATTTCGGAATATAGTTACAACAAAAAATGTATGAACACTTCACCAGCGCCAATTACGAGTCACTTGATCGATTGCTTTGCTAAATAAAATTCCCACGTTTTCGGCACGTTTTTACCGATAACATAAGTATACAGTTATTGCCGCCAAAGGAACCGCTGTTAATTTAGCTGTCGTTAAACTTTCTCAACACTATTACATATGGACACTTTTTAGATCAAGCAGTAGGGATAGCGCAAAGACCTGGTCCGGCGATAAAAATACAATACACTTTGGAATTTGCCTACGAGTAGTGTATCATCTCGGTTCGATCTCTTTACCTGAGATCCGGTATATAAGTTGATGTTAGTTTTTAAAGTATTTAGAATGTTTCATCCTCTGATGACGCTAACTTGGTTAGTGTAACGATCGTCAGGTCTTTTAAAATGTGTTGTGGTGATTTGGGTTCTACAAGTGTACTTATCAGTGCTCATCACAGGTTCCAATCTTCACTTAGTGGCGGAGTCTAGCTCAAAACCTACTGTTCATGGAACACAAAGGGACCCAGAAGGGCGGCTCGAGGCGTGCAAATATATTTAATATTATTTTTAAGTAAATTTATATGAAAATTAGCTATGATAAGTCCAAATAATATCGTTTATAATTAAGTGGGTTGCATAATCAACCAAAGGTTGCAATGCTATCGGGGCGGTAGGGCCGCGGACGAGCCCTGAGGGAAAAAAAAAGGTCGCATAGAAATTATAATTATTGGCCTGGAATTGCTCTTGTGTTTATGCAATTAATAAACATGTTGCAGTTGCAGTTTGCGATATTGAAGAATGCTGACTATTACTGATTGCGCATTGTGAAGAATGTGGACCAAGCAAGGTTATATATATATATATATATATATATATATATATATATATATATATATATATATATATATATATATATATATATATATCAGTGTTTGTATACATTAAGAGAGATTTTTGATTAGATTCTTACAATGTAAAAACACGAGACTTTTTAATTTAATGATGTACAGATTTGGTCTTAAATTTTATTCGGTTAACTTAGTTTAAAAAAGTTGTTAATTCTTTTTTTGTTATTAAAATTTTGTTACAAATTACATCGTTACCATGTCCATATAAAACAACTTAATCCCTAAATATCCTCCGCTCCTTAGACAGGTACTCTATTCAACCATCTGTAGCATACATAACAGACATACACAATCTACAGGGTGTCCCACGTAGACCTTCCATTAGCCGTTTTTGGAGTACGGCTCACAATTGAATTCTGAAAATTCACGCACCTGGGTTTCTCAAATTTTCAATTCACTGAAAATATTGACGTTGGTATGGGACTTCCGGTTATACCGGTAGTAGACGTCAACTTTCTTATTTCAAATAGAAGATGGTATTTTTTATTACGGATCTAGATTGTTCGTCACACTTTATGGTAGGTGTTACTAACATTTTATGAAAATTTTCTCAGCAATTTTCGTGATATTTGACTTTTTTCAAAAATATCTTAAAAAACATTGTCACATTTACACATCTGTATCTCTCTTATTTTTCAACCTGAAGAATTAAAATTTCAAAATACAAATTCTGAAAGTCAGTAGCCTGTTGCCTAGGAGATGAAAATTTTAAACGTCATAAATTCCGACATAAGTAAAATATGCCACGACTTTTGTATATAACTTTTATTTACGAGGAGTATAATCGAATTATTAACAGAAGATGTCGTGTAGTTGCTAAGAGATTTCCAGCATCTAACGACGCAAGAAACTGCTAGGTCCGCATTCTTTCTGAGGCAAAAAACTCGTGTAATAACCACATCAAAAACAAAGTCCTCTTAAGCTCCAAAGGCGGCAAACCCTTTTGGACTCTTGCTAAATCTATTGGGAATAATTTCTGCAAAAGCACGTTCCCACCTCTTGTCTCAGGGGATAAAATTGTTTCTACCACCCTGGGCAAGGCTGAACTTTTTGCTTCGTTGTTCGCCGGCAATTCTACTTTCAACCCACCTCCAAATGTTCAACCACCAACAGTCCCCAATGTCGTGCATAAAATGACGGATATCATTTTCAAAACTAAAAAGGTACGAAAGATGCTCTCTTCTCTTAATACCAGGAAAGCCTCTGGCCTTGACCAGATCCCAGCAATTGTTCTCAAAAAATGCGCACCAGAGCTTGCTCCTGTCCTGACTCGTCTGTTTCAGATATCTTATAATAAAGGCATATTCCCTAGTAACTGGAAAACAGCTCGAGTACAACCCATCCCCAAGAAAGGATCCAAAGCACTTCCCAGCAACTACAGGCCCATTTCTCTCCTTTCAGTCGTCTCTAAAGTGATGGAAAAGTATATAAACACCGAATTACTAAAATTTCTTGAAAAACACAGTCTAATCCACGACAGGCAGTATGGATTCCGTCAGCGCAGATCGACTGCCGACCTCCTTTCCTTTGTCACCCATTCTTGGAACAAGTCTATGGAACAACACGGTGAATCCCAGATTATTGCTCTAGACATATCCAAAGCATTCGACCAGGTCCGGCACGCAGCGCTGCTTAATAAACTTCCGGCCTATGGCCTACCACCAAAACTCTGTATGTGGGCAGCAAGTTTCCTCTCCAACAGGAGCATATCTGTTGTTGTGGGTGGCCATTCCTCTAAACTGTACCCAATTAATGCAGGAGTTCCTCAAGGTTCAGCTTTAGCCCCTACTTTGTTTCTTCTCCACACCAATGACCTCCTCTCGAGCACATCCAACCCAGTTCACAGCTACGCGGACGACAGCACCCTCCATTCAAATATACAATATTCTAAGCCAGTCTCTTTAGCCTAATTAGATGAGGATCGCAGACTCATGGAGGGTTCTGTCTCCGTGGATCTCCAAAAAATATTAGACTGGGTAAGTAGAAATCTTGTACAATTTAACCCCACCAAAACTAAGTCTTGCTTTCTTTCTCACAATAGATACACCAGCCCTAAACCCATCACAATAAACAACCAAGTTATTCAAAGTAATGAGTCCTTTTCTCTTGTTGGCATTTCTGTGGATCGAAATCTTAATTGGCACCAACATGTCACATCAATTGCAGAAGCAGCTGCTAAGAAATTAGGTTTCCTCTTCCGGGCTCGCAAATACTTTTCACCAGCTAATCTCTATACCTTATATACTTCACAAATAAGGCCAAATCTCGAATACTGCTCCCACATCTGGGGTGCCGCTGCCGCTTCTACACTCGCTATCCTGGACTCCATTCAAAAGAGAGCTATACGTCTCATCGGTGACCCTACCCTCACCCAAAGGCTGCCATCCCTTGCCCACCGAGGTGCCGTTGGTGACCTCTCTCTCTTTTAGAGATATCTGCACGGGCACTGCTCAGAGGAGCTTTCCTCCATAGTTCCCCCACCTGCTGTCCCCAACAGATCTACCAGAGGAACAGAGCGAATGCACCCTTTTACTGTCCAGGTCACCAGACATAGAACATCTTGTTATGCCCGCTCTTTTGTCCCGAGGACTTCCAAGTTGTGGAATTCCTTGCCGGCACATGTTTTTCCTTCTCCTCCGAACCTCCAAACCTTCAAGTCCAGAATTAACAAGCTGCCTCTTTCCTCCTTATCAACACCCACGGTACGATAGTATTTAGGCTGCAAGCCCTCGTGGTGTGTTGTTGAAATTAAAAAAAACACACACAGATCAGTCCTTACATAATCAGAATACTACTGAAAAATTTCTGAGAATGGAGTGTTTCGTCCAAAATTTCATAAGAGTAAAGCATTATTCGGGAACAAAGATATATATATATATATATATATATATATATATATATATATATATATATATATATATATATATATATATATATATATATACAGGGTGTTTCTAAATTGATGCGAAAAATAAGGGGTTTCTTTTATAAAGTTTTTCTTGAAACCCATTCTCCTCCAAGTTACAGCCGTTTGAAATTTTGGCAAAAGAAAAGTTTTTATTGAATTCCTCCGTTATGAAATAATTTGAAAAAACGAAATTTTGCAGATGCATAAGGCTAACAAAATGACAGTTTCAAATGGATTTTGTAACCCTATAATGTTATAACAAAAGGGTGAAAAAACCTACCCTTACCTTATTTTTTATCAGAACTTTTTATTGTGTGTGCCGTTTTCTATTAAAAAAATTCTCAATAGATTGAAAACATCCAGAATAATTAATATTAGTGTAATTATGACGTTATTTAACAGCCTACCACGTACTTGATTTTTCAGCAAATAACAACCACTCTGTAAATTCATGTGACATCGATCTGAGTAATATTTTATTTTTTTGTGATGAAACTAACAATTTTATGAGAAAACGTCGAGACATAAAAAAGTTGCTAAATGAATCTTTCTTTCTAAATATTTTTTTAATATAAAACTGTACACACAATAAAAAGTACTGATAAAAAATAATGTAAGGGTAGGTTTTTTCACCCTCTTGTAATAACATTATAGGGTTACAAAATCCATTTAAAACTGTCATTTTGTTAGCCTTATGCATCTGCAAAATTTCGTTTTTTTTTTTGGATTATTCCATAACTGAGAAATTTAATGAAAAATTTTTTTGCCAAAATTTCAAAGGGCTGTAACTTGGAGGAGAAGGGGTTACAAGAAAAACTAAGATACCCCTTATTTTTCGCCAAAGAATCACCCTGTAACATTCTTCGCATCAATTTAGAAACACCTGTATATATTTGACTTCTTCACAACAGCTCGTTTTCATCGCCAGTCTGACGATTCGATAACTGGTTACAGAGAAGAAAATAGGCAATTGTTGGGCCGGAAAAGAAGTATCTACATTTGTGTCTGCACTTAATATGTTTGTCCTCTAAAAGCGTATTTGGAATAAAAAATGACTAAACCAGCATGTTAATTAAGATATATTATCTTCAAAACCAAACATATTGAACACTCTTTATACAGAAGATAACGATACTTGCTCTACTTATCGGCGTCCGAATGATATTTGTTCTAAATGATGGTTTATGATTGTCAGGAAGTCCTGGTTTATAGCTGCGAGATAAATGTACACACATCTTTGTCGGAGATGATTAATTGGGGATCGGCTAGAAGGAGCAGGTCATCTAAAAATAATGAGGGCATTAGATTGTAGATACCTCGGCCGTAATGGCTACATGTTGGACCTCGTTCATCATAATCTCGGTTCAGTTAAGTTGCCACTCGGGTCCTTTTCGCAGTTACAACTTACGTCTGAATTTGGTTCAATTAAATACGGCTCAGAGAGATGTTCTGAGCTCGTAATATAAGTTGAATTGCTTTGATGCAGTAGGGCCGCATTGATAGGAAAATTATAATAAAAATATTAATAATAACCTCTTATGCTGATGATACAAACTTTCTGATGGGTGAACATAATGTTTAGGACATTGTGGCTGGTGCTTTTTTTATTTCAACAACACACAACGAGGGATCACAGCCTAAATAATATAGTACCGTGGGTGTCGACAAGGGGGAAAGAGGCAACTTGTTAATTCTGGACTTGAAGGTTTGGAGGTTCGGAGGAGAAGGAAAAACATGTGCCGGCAAAGAATTCCACAACTCCTGTCCTCGGGACAAAAGAGCGGGCATAACAAGATGTTCCATGTCTGGTGACCTGGAAAGTCAAAAGGTGCATTCGCCCTGTTCCCCTGGTAGATCTGTTGGGGGCAGCAGGTGGAGGAAATATCAAAGAAAGCTCCTCTGAGCAGTGCAAATATCTATAAAAGAGGGAGAGAGAGAGAGAGAGAAAGATCACCAAATGCACGTCGGTGGGCAAGGGATTGTAGCCTTTGGGTGAGGGTAGGGTCACCGATGAGACGTATATCTCTCTTCTGAATAGAGTCCAGGATAGCGAGTGTAGAAGCGGCAGCGGCAACCCAGATTTGGAAGCAGTATTCGAGGTTTGGCCTTATTTGTGAAGTACATAAGGTATAAGGATAGCCCGGAAGAGAAAACCTAATTTCTTAGCAGCCTCTTCTGCAATTGATGTGACGTGTTGGTGCCAATTGAGACTTCGATCTACAGAAATGCCAACAAGTGAAAATGACTCATTACTTTGATTAACTTGGTTGTACATAGTGATGGGTCTCTTATGAGAAAGAAAACAAGACTGAGATTTGGTGGAGTTGAATTGTACAAGATTTCTGCTTCCCCAGTCTAATATTTTTTGGAGATGCACAGAGACGGAACCCTCCATGAGTCTGCGATCTTCATCTAATTGGGCTAAAGAGACAGGCTTAGAATATTGTATATTAGAGTGGAGGGTGCTGTCGTCCGCGTCACTGTGAACTCGGTTGGATGTGCTAGAGAGGAGGTCATTGATGTGGAGAAGAAACAAAGTAGGGGCTAAAGCTGAATCTTGAGGAACTCCTGCATTAATTGGATACAGTTTGGAGAAATGGCCATCCACGACAACAGTAATGCTCCGGTTGAAGAGGAAATTTGCTGTCCAGGTATAGAGTTTTGGTGGTGGGCCATAGGCCGGAAGTTTATTAGGCAGCGCTGCGTGCCAGACCTGGTCGAATGCTTTGGATATGTCTCGAGCGACAATCTGGGATTCACCGTGTAGTTCCATAGACTTGCTCCAAGAATGGGTAACAAAGAAAAGGAGGTCGGCAGTTGATCCGCGCTGACGGAATCCATACTGCCTGTCGTGGATCAGACTGTATTTTTCAAGAAATTTTAGCAATTCGGTGTTTATGTATTTTTCCATCACTTTAGTGACTACTGAAATGAGAGAAATATGCATGTAGTTGCTAGGAAGCGCTTTCGAGCCTTTCTTGGGGACGGGTTGTACTCGAGCAGTTTTCCAGTTACTAGGAATATGTCTCTATTGTAAGATGACTGAAACAGACGAGTCAAAACAGGAGCTAGTTCTGATACGCATGTTTGAAAACTATTGCTGGGATCTCGTCATGACCAGATGCTTTCCTGAAATTAAGAAAAAAGAGCATATTTCGTACCTTTTTATTTTTGAAAATGATATTCGTCATTTTATACGCGACATTGGGGACTGTTGGCGGTTGAACATTTGGAGGTGGGTTGAGAGTAGAATTGCCGGCGAACAATGAGGCAAAAAGTTCAGCCTTGCCCAGAGCGGTAGAAACAATTTCATCCCCTGAGACAAGAGGTGGGAACGTGCTCTTGCAGAAATTATTCCCAATAGATTTAGCAAGAGTCCAGAAGGGTTTGCCGCCGTTGGAGCTTGAGAGGACTTTGTTTTTTATGTTATTATTAAACGAGTTTTTTGCCTCAGAATGAATGCGGACATAGCGGTTTCTTGTGTCGTTAAATTCTTGACGGTTTTCTTGACTAGGATTGTGTAGAAGCGTCTTGTGCACTTTGACCTTTTCAAGTCTGGCCTTGTCACATGATTAAGAGAACCAGGGCTTTTGACTGGCTAAAGAGGTTTTCTGTGTACGTGGAATAAATAATTCCATGCCAGCTTGGATGATTTCGGTGACGTTTTGTGAGATATCAGAGAGGTAAGAACGAGAGAAGCAGACAGACGCCCCGGGAGATGAGGAAAAGTAATCCCGCATTTCGTTCGAGTTCGCAGAGTTGTAGTGCCAAACGATACGTGGGCGTGATGACTGTGTGACCTCGGGTTGCATTGCTTAGGAAGCAGTGACAATGCCGTGGTCTGAGCGACCGTAACTGATGTCCTATCGCATTCAGATTTTGTAGTAGGAAGGAGATCCGAGAGATTTGAGCTGTTGGAATGGGAGGTAAGTTAGTAGGTTGCTGAACCATATTAGCTAAAAATTGCTGACTGCGAAGGCCTCCGCTGATCTCCCTTGTGGATTGGTTTTTGAAGCTTCTAGCCATTCCTTGTTATTAACATTGAAGTCAGCAAGAATAGTGACTTTGGAGGAAGAATATTTAGAAATCAGATGGTCGGTTTTTTCAGAAAGGTAGTCGAAGAGCTGGACAAACTTGTTGTCAGAAGGTGACCGGTAAATTCAGCAGATGAATTTAGTTGCAGCCCGAGAGAGAGATTTATACAAAGTATGTCTTTTCTTCCAGCTTCCAAATTGGGGAGTCTGGTGCAGTGTAGATTGCTACGCACGTATGCGCACACACTTCCATGCAATCTAAGGGAAGTAAGGAGTTCGGGTTAGAAGTTAGGCCACATATATTGGATATGTTAAATCTTGATGCCGGCGCCCCCTGCACACCCCTCTCCGGGAGATCCGAATGGAGGGGTATTTTTCTCCTGAATTTTTTGCACAAGGAGGAGCTATCATGATTTTTGTTTATAAGGGAAACCGACTCATACACCGAAAACCGTAAACGTCTTGATAAGATCATATACGGTTTTTCTGAAAGTGCTTGAGCTAGCCTATCTTCGTGTGACGTTTGATTTACGACTTTTGGGACACCTATATATATATATATATATATATATATATATATATATATATATATATATATATATATATATATATATATATATATATATATATATATATATATATATATATATATATATACATTTCGAAAATTCAAAAGGTATAATTCGCTCTCAGTAAAAAAATTGCTAAAAACGTACCAGAGTTAAAGCTAACATGGAATAAAAAACAGAATATCGTATTCACGTAGGCAGAAAGACTATCTGCTCCCGTTCTAATACAAACACCTAGACCAAAACCAAAATGACTTATTCAAGATACAAATTAATACAAGTTGTCTCTCGTATTGTATATTTTATGATTTTCGGCCGTAATTAAAACTCTTCTTTTAAAAGGAGAAGCCCTGTTAAAATATTTAATGCGCTACTTAAAGCAACCAACAGTTTTAATAAGATATTGTTGAGGTTCGGTCAGAAGAGTCCTATGCGGAAAAGAATTTAATAATTGGGAACGGCGTTGCCGCCATTTGCGACAGACATAATTTTGGCAGTAACAAGCCATAAAGTATCAGAATCATTGCAACAACTTGGAGCTTCTGAGCATTTTACGACGAAAAAATCATCTTTCCACTTAAATGGACAGTAAACTAGATTACCAGTTAAACTATACGTGAAATTTTGTTGCTAAATATATCACGTTTTATGTTGTACTCGTCCGATGGTTTCAGCTTTATTGGCGTTTTGTTGGATGTCCAATCCCAGCTACATAAAACTAGAGCTCTATGCAACTTGTTAATTCTCCTAACTGATTTTTATGGTTTTGTTTTAGAATATTTATTGTTTTAGAGGCTTGTTACTGTTGGTTGCTCGGAAATTGGGTCAACTGCTAACGCAATTTGCTACTTGATGAATTGACTGTTGTCGGCCACATATACTGTTAAATTACTTACGAGTTACTGTTATCATTTTAATTTGATGCTATAGATATGAAATAGTCGTATAAATAAATAAATGTATAGTCACCATCATCACAGTCTAACGCTGATGTCGCGTTGACTCTCGATCTCAGAAGATCTTTACATTTAAGTGTAGCCTGCGCACTTTATTAATCGTCCCAGATTAATTAAAATATTTTATTTTGGTGCTCTGCTTTTTTTCTAAGTACATGACCCTCAAATAATGTTTTTAGAACGTTAAAGAAATAAAATATTAAATTTTAGTTTCTAGTGAATTTTCGTTCAGAAAATTCACTAATAGAGAGGTATCGATGGAAGATTTTTGGAAAATTTCTTTAAATGAGCGCGAATTTGGGCCACTAGAACCCAAATCCAAGGTCAGTTGAAAAGTTTATATAGTTATAAAGTTTATATAAAATTTATATATATATATATATATATATATATATATATATATATATATATATATATATATATATATATATATATATATATATATATGTATTCAACCGATTACTCAAAATATATTTCACCAATCGAAACCAAATTTGGCAATTCCCTTCATTTTCTTAATAGCTTGGATGAGTTCGTTAGACCGTTTTGACACTCACATGCTTTCAGATAAACATGCGAAAAACTGTTTAAAAACGCAATATCTTTTAAATTACTAAAACTATGAAACTAAAACTTTATGCATACGTAGACCTCGCATCAGTTTTCCTCTCTGCCAAATTTGAACTCAATAGGTTTAGTAAATTCTGAGTTATAACCAAATTAAAAATTAATAATTTACGATATAACCTGCAATTACCTCTGAATGGGTGCCTATAATGTTAGACAAGGTCAGGCAGATATATCAGGGTTACACTGCAAATTAAACTTCTAACGAACAGGCTACAAAAATATGTTACAATGAACAATCAGCGGGGTTGTCATTTGCCAAACTGTCATCTGGATTTGAAGATATTAGAAAAATATATACTAATAAATAAAAATTTTAATGAAAGTGATTCAATTTGTTTAAAGACAATCTAGAACTAGGTTTTATTATGTATGAATATTAAGGTTCCAATTCTTCAAGGTATTTAAAACCCATCGCCCTCTCCTAGTTAAATCTGACAACGCCAGTTAGCTTTTTGTAATTGTCAACTGACAGTGGGGGGGGGGGGAGTCGAATTCGAGGTTATCTTCTTTTTCCTAATTTACAGACGTGATAAACAAATAATAAGAGTTAGGTGATACCTTAGAATCTTAGAATAAAGTAGTTATTTTTTACATTTAGTTTTTGTGAATTTTCATTTTTATTTACTCTTCATGTCGTATATGGAAAATTTGAGGTAAATGGAACTACATAATATCATGCAGTAGTTTAATGTATACCTATAAACATATGTTTAGTGTAAATTGTGAGGTGGGATGGCAGAAACGGTAACATACACCATATTTGACTGCGCAAGATGGGAGAACGAGCGAGAAACCCTAAGGCAGCGGATGAAGACTGACCTGACCATGTACAACATCCTTGACATCATGATGGAAGATTCTGAAAAATGGGAAAAATTCCACAGCTACGTCCGAAATGTCCTAAGAACTAAAGAAGTAGAGGAGAGGCAAAGAGCGGATTGAAAAGAGACAAATCGTAAAGACAGCCTACTTACTGATGATTTACGAAAAGTGGTTCCAGTAGGTATGGTGAAGAAATGAGGTGAGGTTTGGTGGATAGGCAGAGGCTTGCACCTATAGTACTCTGAGTCCCACACTATGTCGCGATGGAGGCCGAGCGCAGAGGTAAGAACATGAGTTTCCTCACCCGGCAAAAAAAAAGTGTAAATTATTAAAATTTCAATTTCAAAATTTTGTATTGTTTATATTTATTTCATTTTCAATTAGTATCGATACAGCAATAGTAAATAACTGTTGAAAGGCGACTAATAAGAAAAAATACCTGCCACGTTTATAATTTGGTAGGTACATTTTTTCTAAATAAAAATTAAATTTTCGGTAAATTTGCAGATTAGCACACGGGGGCTTTTTACGAAAAAGATCAGAAACATTCTAAGATCTCCTTCTGGGTGCACAAACCACAAGAAATATTTTTTGCAAACAGCCCACAAAAAAATTACGGGATTAGGAGTAAATAGGGGTGTTGGGCGGGGAAAAAGATAAAAAGGAAATATGAGCGGAAAGTCCGAAAAAACAGGTTGGTTACACCTCTATAAGCTGCCTTTATCTCATTTTGCAGCTATACCTTCTTAAAATTATGTTTATCCTGCCCTGAACCCCTAATATTCACCGCAGGTTCCGTAACTTTCTTGCGGGTTGTTTCCAAGAAACTTTTCTTGTTTACGTTATTCTTCTTTATGCATTGTAGGCATGCAGAGGGGGAAGGGGTACCTCTGCAATAAAGTAACGAAACAAGATTTTCAATTTATGTTTAAATATTTACCCCATTTATTATGTTTAAAATATTTTTCCAAAAATGAAATTGAGATTATCTTGTTTGTCAGTCTTGCATAAAGAGTCAGAATATATCATCATTTTCAAAAAGTGTGGATACAGCAACAGTAAATAAGTGTTGAGAAAGGTCTGGATGCAGCAAATACCTTATGGTAGAGAATTTTTGTAAAAATATTTGAAATCTGATAACTCCGTTTCCCATTAGGCTAGAAGCTTCAATCTTGAACCATAGTAACACCTATGTAAACGCAGGGTGGGTACGAAATCAAAGAAAAATGACATAATGAGCTTCGCGGATAACTACCAATTGGTTTTAAAAAACCTGTGTTGTTGTTTTGTTTGCAAAAACTTGTTCGATTGGGTTGACTAAAACAAAACCATCCAAGCATAAGGAGAAATACCTGCCATACTTATAATTTGGCAGGTAAATTCCCTTTCTAAATAATGTGAAAATAGTTATTTTATGTCAAACTTCCGGTTTAACCGGAAGTGACCAACAACTTGCCTATTTTAAATACAACATGGTAATTTTCATTATATTTTCGAATTCTACATTGAATTTGAATAAATTACTACTAATACACCATATGTCAAAAATTAACCTTTTTCGAAATTTTTCGATTTTTTTGAAAATTCTCACGAAAACCAAGGTGACCAATGCACGCTCTCTCTGTGTGGAAATACAACTGGGAAGACTCAGTTTTTGTACAGATTACCCTCAGATTGACACCTAAACGACACGTTTGGTAGCGTTTTTTTAAGTAAACAGGGTGATGAGAATTAGCCGTGCCATTTGGTAAAATTTAAATCACAATTACTCGCTTATTTCAAATGGAACACCCTATATTTTATGTGTTATTTCGGTTAGCATCCAGTTTTCTTTTCAACGTGTATTAGCATTCTCTATACCTAAACTCCACCGTTTCCCGAATATTTCAATTTTATTGGATTCACTTGATTCAAATTGTCACAATAGATTTAAAGCAGGCTTTGGAACTTGATAATATTCTTGTTGGCGTCTACATGTCAAGTCCCACCCATTACTAATGAGAACATGAGCACATAACATTTGTTGGGCCTTCTCGCGTAAAAAAAGAGAACACTTTGTATTTGCATCCAAATCGCTGCATTTCCCTTGTTTTAGTTCTGTAAGATCAATGTGTTGTTAACTAACTTGTAAAACCAAAATACAACTCAACAATATAGGTAGTTATTTATTATAAATTAGTACAGAACCTAACTAATAGCTAGTGAAAAACTAAAACACAAAAACAAATAAAAAAATTGTGGAACTTATAACAAATACTCAAAATTACTCTCACTGACATGGAAGCATTTTGTTATTTGTCTTATAATGTTTTGGTTCGTAGCCTTTCTGATTTGTCTCGAATTCAGTGAATTGAAGGCACGTAAAACTCTACCTGCCATGTCTTCTGTGGCAGGTTCGTGGTGAACTTTATTTTTGACGTAGCCCCAGATGCTTGCATCCAGAGGTGTTAAGTCAGGGGACCGTAGTGGCCATTATTGGCAATCCACCTGTCTTCAAAATGTTGTTGCAAAAAATCATGAGCCAAATGGAATTTGTGGGGCGGTGCTTCATCTTGCTGATACCAGCTTGTTCTAGCTGCTTCTAAAATTAATCTGTTGAGAGAAACTAGAATCACTTCGTGCAAAGTATCATTATAACTCATACCAGTGAGATTTTCATCGTATATTTTAATCCCAAAAATCTTATCGTTCTTAATTGCATAAAACACATTGAATGAATACCTGCCTTGAAAATAGTTGATCCTGGTAACATGGGGATTCTCATCTGACCAGAAATGACTATTGTGGCGATTGTGCATGCAATTTTTGGAGACCTTCGCCTCATCGCACCTAATAATTATCTTGCAGAAATTCTCATCTTCTTGTGTTTTCAATGGGAACCATTCACAGAACACAACACGTCTAGGAAGATCGTTTAGTCGCAAACCATGTATCGGGTGGTAAGAGAAGGGTCTCCAATGATGCTTTTTCAAAATTCTGTGAATCGTTCTCGCTGACAAGCGCAATTCTTTTTCGCAATCCCTGATAGATGCCTTGGAATCAGCAACACAATTCCAATACAATTCCAACACAATTCCAATACGTTCACTTCGTTTACCTCGTTATCGACGAGTGGCTTACGCTTCTGTACTTTTGGGAAAACTTCCATGCTGTGAACAATTTTGCAGCAACCTCTTTATCATGTCGTGACTGGGTTTCGGTTTATTCGGGTACTTTTCTGCTAATGCACATGTTCGGCCCAAAATCGTTGACACTCACCATATATAATTAGAATCTCCAAAAAATCGTCGTTTGTGTACTGCAAATTTGCCATTTTTGCACCGCGTTGACTGATAGTATCTCGATTTTTATTACAATAAGCTTCGCTTGACGCACTTTTCACATGTAGACGTCAACCAGCATATTATCAAGTTCCAAAGGCCGCTTTAAATCTATTGTGACAATTTGAATCAAGTGAATCCAATAAAATTGTAATATTTGGGAAACGGTGGAATTGAGGTATAGGGAATGCTAATACACGTTGAAAACCAGACGGGATGCTAACCGAAATAGCACATAAACTATAGGGTGTTCCATTCGAAATAAGGGAGTGATTGTGATTTAAATTTTACCAAATGGCACGGCTATTTCTCATCACCCTGTATACTCAAAAGAAACGCTATCAAACGTGTCGTTTAGGTGCCAATCTGAGGGTAATCTGTACAAAAACTGAGTCTTCTCAGTTGTATTTCCACAGAGAGATAGCGTGCAACGTTCACCTTGGTTTTCGCGAGAATTTTCAAAAAAATCTAACAATTTCGAAAACGGTTAATTTTTGACATATAGTGTATTTGTGATAATTTATCTCAAATTCAATGTAGAATTCGAAAATATAATGAAAATTCCCATGTTGTATTTAAAATAAGCAAGTTGATGGTCACTTCCGGTTAAACCAGAAGCTTGACATAAAATAAACTATTTTCACTGAACTCGAATTTGTCTCGATCGTATGTGTGTAAATTTTCAAATTTCAAATTGGAGTAGTTATTGATAAGCAGCTAACTAAAGTTCTTGGCGCCACACCCTGTATAACTTCCAAAGATGTACAGGAGCTACTGGTTATAGGCAAAAATTATGAACAGTTAATTAAATTTAAAATTTCGAAAACCAACATTGAAGCTGTGTCACTGTCAAGAAGATTTCGAGCAGTATTTCATTTATTTTTCTATTATATTTGATTCCAAATCGCATCAATTGCAGGCACAAGTTTAATACTTTTTGTATGATGCATTGTAAAATGTATACACCAAAAAACTAATACTAATACTAATAGTGTACAATTCCCATGATAATTCACTACTATAATGCACTTGCTGCGTCCCGACCTTTTTATTATTACATATTACGCTGTGTCTTTGCTATTTTAGCCACCTTTTTTATATTACTAAATCAGTTTATGACGAACGTTAAGAAATAAGAAAAATAATAATAAAATTGTGACGCAATAAAGGCAGATACTAAACGTAGGAAACAGTATGAAGTAAGTTGGTATTAAGTGGAGTTTTATTATTTTTGATCTGGATTTTATGTTCCTAGGTAAAAGCGGAAACATTTTAGAGACGTTTACGACAGAATACACTTATTTTGTATCATTGGCTTTGAGCAATTTCTCACTAGAGCGGAAATTCGAATGCACATATGCTACATTAAAGCCTGGCCGATCCTTTTAAGTATTCCATTCTTATATTCTCTATATCTAACAGAGAAATGTATTCCTTTATATCTCCACATAAAAATTATGCATTTCAGTCAATATATCTGCAAGGTAAAGACTACATAAATTCCATTTCGGTTTATATGATGTGGATGGTTATATACAGATGCATGCACTTTGTACTTTAATAATATTATATTTTATGAAATGATACCATAACTTTACTACGCTTTGTTTCAAGGTGGGTTTTTAATATACGCGTATTCCCAAGTGTATATTTCAAACTTCAATCGAATATTAGAGTAGACTGGGGGAATACCGACAATCGGAGTAATTCCGGCCGTCAAGTTTCTCCCACCCTAATAAAAATTTTGGAGGGGCTTACGTCTCTGGTCACGCATCTCAGTAAACTTAATGGTTAGTATCGTTAAGGTAGTGCTAGTGCAAGCTTTGTACTTTTTATAAAGACTTTTATGAAAGGGCACGTGCTACTATAAATAATAATAATAATATAATATTTATTTGTCCAAAAACACAACATACAGAAAAAATACAATAGTAGCATTTTACAGGAACGATAAATTATTCATGCACTCTAAACCAAATTAGGTTTGTGTGTGCACATAAGTAATAAATTAAATATATTAACTTAAGCATGAGAAAAACAGAAAAAACTCGGGACGCAGCAAGTGCGTTATGGTAGTGAATTTTTATTAAATGCTTCAAATTTAAATAACTCAATTTTCTATAAACTTAGAGAGTTTAATTTTATTACGTAGTAAGGTTTTTCCTAAGGCAAGATATCCACAAAATTTCATTAAAGTAACTTTGTAATTTTCGGAGAAAAAAATTTTTTTCGAAAGAAAATTTAAAATTTGAATAACTCAATTTTCTCTAAACTTAGAAAGTTGAATTTTGGTACGTTGTAAGGTTGAGGCAACATATATAGTAAATTTCATTAAAACAGCTTTGTTACTTTCGGAGAAAAAAAATTTTTTCGAAAGAAAACTCAAAATTTTTCCGGAAAACCCCGTCTGATTTTTCTGGATAACGAACTCATCCAAGCCATTAATAAAAGACAGGCACTTGCCAAGTTTCATCGAAATCGGTTAATTATTTTTTGAGTTATCATATATATATATATATATATATATATATATATATATATATATATATATATATATATATATATATATATATATATATATATATATATATATATATATATATATATATATATATATATATATATATATATATATATATATATATATATATATATAAACATATAAAAATTAAACCTATTTACAAATGAACTTTAATAAGATATTATGCTGTGACAATACCTCTCTCAAGCACCCTAAAATATAATCAAAATGTGCACAGTTATATATGTTTTATTTCTTTTTCCCTCGTCTTAATACACTACATATTTTATGACAATCGATTTAATTCACTTATTTGATTTCATAAATAGTCGGTTAATAGTGACTTGGAATGAAGTAGACACCACATCTTCAAACATATTAAGAGAATATGAGTAAATCAACAGCAACTGGGAATGAATTCGGTCAGTCCCCCAGCCACGTGGTTAAAAAACACTGGCTGTATGAGTGGTTACAACTCTACCTCTAAATAAAAAGACTGTAACAGCGGCAGAAGCAGAAGACAATGGAAGGTGTGTGTATTCGGAAAGAAACTATTGACTACTAATAACAACAATTGACTAAAAACGCTGCGAGTTGTAAGGAAAAAAATAATTATACTACAGAGGTGATAAATGATAATAAATTACAATAGGGTTATATATAATCGTAAATGCTTCCAATGATTAACAATCAGTGAATTCAGTATTATTGACATTTATCTGAAACTTAAAAATGAATTTCATGAGTCAATGACAATAAGAGAAGCATTGACTAACCAACAGCAACCACATACTTATGATTTAAACATAAATGTTTCAAATTTGAATAGCTCAATTTTCTGTAACCCTAGAAAGCTGAATTTTGGCACATAGTTAGGTATTTCCCAAAGCAATATGTAGACCAAATTTTATCGGAATTTTCGGAAAAAAAAAATTTTTTTTTAAAGAAAACTCAAAATTTTCCCGGAAAACCCCGTCCGATTTTCCTGGCCAACGAACTCATCCAAGCCATTAATAAAAGAAAAACACTTGCCGAGTTTCATCTAAATCGGTTAATTATTTTTTGAGTTATCAGACGGATACACATATATATATATATATATATATATATATATATATATATATATATATATATATATATATATATATAAGCATATAAAAATTCAAACTGACCCCGGATATAGGTTCTAGGGGTCCTAATTCGCGCTCATTTGAAAGAATTTTTGCAAAGTCTCACCATCGATACCTCTCTATTAGTGAATTTTTTAAATAAAAATTCACTAAAAAGTAGAGTTAATTAAATTAGGATAATAAAAGTTATATACACACTATGAACCTCGAGTAGTTTTTCGCCTTTATACAACCTTATTTACAAAAATAATCACCTATAAGTATCTTTACAAAAAGCAAAGTTTACAACATTTCAAAAATCATTTCCTAAGTAAATGTTATTAAGAGTTGATCAAAATATCCACCCAAGTCTGCAACCAAATAAAACAATGCTTCATGAATTTATCTCTGTTGTTAAGAAACCAACCTTTTAACCATTTGTTTGAATAATGTTTCCCAGTTATACAAAACTTTGACCTATGGCAGTTTAGTAATCTAGGACCTACAAATGAAACGTGACGCTGTCCAAATGTAAAATACTTAAAGGGGACAATAAGAAGGGGGTGTTCAAGGCTGCATATTTAAACAACGGTAAGTTATAGAAATTGTTTGTATGTATAAAAATGAACTATATGCTGTCTTCTTTCACTGAGTTTGCTCAAAAAACACGTAAATTTAGCTATTTTTTAAGTATTTATTGGGTTTAGATGATTGCTTTAGGGGTAATTATGGCCACCATTGTAATATCGGCAAGGCCGACATTACCCCATATAAATTTGTTTCCCATTGTTTCAAAATTTCGTTTGTTTTCAGATACCGCTGACCTATCCACGAAAAACTACCAGAGCTTCTTGGACTTCGGAGATGCTTCAGGCAGCAATAGAAAATGAACGTCGTGCTCGCGAAGTTTCAAGATGTTTTGACATTGCAAGAGCGACTCTTCAAGATCGACGTAGAAATGGCCGAGTATCTAAGCCTCAATTGGGACGTCGCCCGGTATTTGCTAAAGAACAGGAGCGGGATTATCAGAGCAAATAATTACTCTTGCCAAACCCTTTTTTTGGAATTACACCGGCACAGGTTCAGCAAAGCGCCTACACTTTTGGCAAATCCAATAATTTGGAAAATAGATTTAAGGAGGAAAAAGGCTCAGTGGGCCATGATTGGTTAGAGGAATTTTTACAACGCAATCCACCAATAACTCTAAGGAAACCGGAATCAATCGGCGTATATCGTGTGACTGCTTCCAACAAAGAAGAAATTGGAATTTTTTTGCAAAGCTTAACACCTTAATGGACAAACATAAAATTTCTTCAGCAAGAATATTTAACGCTGATGAAACCGGCATTGCAACGGTATAACGTGCAAACAGAACCTACGCTAAAAAGTATTTTATAAAAATGGGTTCTTTGACTAGTTTGGAGAAGGGAAAAACCACTACTGTTATGTGTTCATTTGGCGCGTCTGGAATTTACGAATGAGGGGAGAGAAATAGGCCTGTAATCGCTAGGAAGCGCTTTGGATCCTTAGTTTTCCAGGTACTAGGGAACATGCCTTTATTATAAGATGTCTGAAACAGACGAGTCAGGACAGGAGCAAGTTCTGATGCGCATTTTTTGAGAACAATTGCTGGGATCTCGTCAAGCCCAGAGCCTTTCCTGGTATTAAAAGAGGAGAGCATGTTTCGTACCTTTTAGTTTTGAAAATGATATCCGTCATTTTATGCGCGACATTGGGGACTGTTGGTGGTGGCACATTTAGAGGTGGGTTGAGAGTAGAATTGCCAGAGAACGACGAGGCAAAAAGTTCAGCCTTGCCCAGTGCGGTAGAAAGAATTTCGTCCCCTGAAACAAGAGGTGGAAACGTTCTCTTGCAGAAATTATTCCCAATAGAATTAGCAAGAGTCCAGAAGGGTTTGCTGCCGTTGGAGCTTGAGAGGACTTTGTTTTTAATGTGGTTATTAAACTTTTTTGCCTCAGAAAGAATGCGGACATAGCGGTTTCTTGCGTCGTTAAATGCTTGACGGTTTTCTTGACTGGGATTGTGGAGAAGCGTTTTGTGAGCTTTGACCTTTTTAAGTCTGGCTTTGTCACAGGATTTAGAGAACCAGAGCTTTTGAGTGGCGAAAGAGGTTTTCTGTGTACGTGGAATAAATAATTCCAAGCCAGCTTGGATAATTTCGGTGACGTTTTGTGAGATATCAGAGGGGTCAGGATGAGAGAAGCAGACAGACGCTCGTGGAAATGAGGAAAAGTAATCCCGCATTTCGTCCCAGTTCGCGGCGTTGTAGTGCCAAACGATACGTGGGTGTGATGACTGTGTGCCCTCGGGTTGCATTGCGCAGGAAGCAGTGACCATTCCGTTGTCTGGGCGACCAAGTGGGGCGGTGACTGATATCTTGTAGCATTCCGGTTTTGCAGTAAGAAGGATATCCAAGAGATTTGAGCTGTGTGTTGGGATGCGAGGAAAGTAAGTAGGTTGCTGAACCATATTGGCTAAAGGATTGCTAACTGCAAAGGCCTCCGCTGCTCCGCCTTGTGGATCGGTTTTTGAAGATCCTAGCAATTTCTTATTATGGACATTGAAGTCACCAAGAATAGTGACATCGGAGGAAGGATATTGAGAAATCAGATGGTTGTTTTTTTCAGAAAGGTAGTCGAAGAGCTGGACAAAGTTGTTGTCAGAAGGTGACCGGTAATGCAACAGATGAATTTAGTTGCAGCCCTGAGGAAGTTTAATCCAAAGTATGTATTTTCTTCCAGCTTCTAAATTGGGGAGTCTGGTGCAGAGTAGATTGCTACGGACGTATGCGCACACGCCCCCATGCAATCTAAAAGAAGTAAGGAGCTCATACCGCGGTAAATTAAGGTGATTAGTTTTGGGTTCCGGCGACGAAGAGAATTTGGGGCCTATTACCCTGGAGGAAACGGTGGACGGAGTTCAGGTTAGAATTTAGGCCACATATATTCGAGAATGATATGTTAAATCTTGATGCCAGCGTCCCCTGCACACGCCTCTCCCGGGGGTCCGAATTGAGGGGTATTTTATCTCCGGAATATTTTGTACAAGGAGGAGCCATCATCATGTTGGTTATAAGGGAAACCAACTCATACACCAGAACCGGAAAAGTCCGTTGGGACTTCACCGGCCCCTTGATGTATGGGGTGGTACCTCCTCGGCCGTGAAAAAATCCTTTACTATCACGTAAAGGAAAAGTCCACTACCACCTGCCAGCATGATTATTAGTAATAAGTATTTGTCAAATGACAACAAATAGCAATGTTTCTGTGGTGCTGTATAGTTTTCTTTTAACGCGTGTCGCCGTCATGGCTAACTAATAACAAGACTTAAAGCCGTATAACATTTTTATGATATAAAAATGTTAAATTGACAATATTTAGAAAACTTCAAATTTCTGTCAAAGACAACCTTTTACAAAGTTACCCTCTTTTTAGTGAATTTTCTTAAAAAAAAATTCACTAATGAGGAGATCCCGACTTTTGAATTTTGAAAAAATTTCTTCAAATGACCGCGAACTAGGCCCCCTAGAACACATATCCGGGGTCAGTTTCAATTTTTATATGTTTATATATATATATTTATATATATATATATATATATATATATATATATATATATATATATATATATATATATATATATATATATATATATATATATATATATATATATATGTATCACACCGATAACTCAAAAAATAATAGGCCGATTTTGACTAAATTTGGTGGAAAAATTCCTTTTGCAAATGGCTTGGATAAGTTCGTTAGCCAGGAAAATCTGACCAGGTTTTCCCGGAAAATTTTGTATTTTCTTTCGAAAAAAATTCATATCTCCGGAATTAACAAAGTAAGGGCAACCAAATTTGGTACGCTAGTTAATATCCTTATAGGTAATCTACCTACCAAAATTTAGCTATGTAGGTCAAAACACAAAAAAGTTATAGGCATTTAAAGAAAAATAAATTGGGGTTTTCCTCAAAACGTCAAAGTTGCGATTTAAAACGTCAAAATCGGCAACATTTAGGCAAAGAACTTGAATCTAATACGGGATATGGAGATCAAATGTCTCTAGAAGGATGTTTTACAAACTCTGAAGTCTTAGTTTCAACCGTCATTGTCCTTCATTTTACTAAAATGTTTCCAGAAAATTCATTTCAAATAGACCCTTTCTCTGATGCTTGGCAGTAGCCTTAGCTTTAGAGTTTATCGTTTAATGGTATATAATTTTTGTCGAATTTTCGTAAAAAATCAATAAAGCTCAATATATCCGTTATTATACAAGATATGAAGAAAATTTGTATATATTAATTATAGGGTGTCTTGAGCTACATCTTAAAAAAATATTTCTACAATCACAGGATGGCCCATAAGTCGTTGGTGATACAAATTTTCTTTTTTTTTAATCAAACACGCCCTATGTTATTGCATTTTTGAATTTTTCAGCGATGCATGTGTGTAACAAAAGAAATTCGGGACGCAGCAAGTGCGTTATGGTAGCGAATTTTCATTAAATGCTTCAAATTTGAATAGCTCAATTTGCTATTAACCTATAAGGTTGACCAAGAAACGAGTTTTTCCGGGAACACTTTAAGTTTACTTTTGGAAATTTTTGTACATTTTCACACAATAAAGTTATTTTTATGAAACATGGCACATTGTTTTTACTATATAGGTTATACTGGTAACCAAAATTGATGCCTGCTTTCTTAAAAAGGAAACACACATATTTGCAATTAAAAACATTTTTATGAAAATTCACTACCATAACGCACTTGCTGCGTCCAGAGTTTTTAATTCTGTATAAGATAAAATTATAAAAATAGGGGGTTTCCATTAGAAAAACAGTTTCACTATTTTTTCAAATCAATTTTCAAGGTGGTTTTTTGATCACCTGTATTTATTTATTATTAAGATAACATCAAAGGCCACTAAGGTAGATCCTCTTCTTCAAGGAAATCAAATACAATGAAATGATAAAGGTTTTCATATAGGAGGAATTGACAGTTATGTTTAGGCCTGTAAACGTAATTTTTAACATAAAAATTGAGATATATCAAAAACGGCTGAACTTAGGTATAGAGCATTATGCATATAATGCATCTCAAATTTCGCGTGCTGACTAACAGTTCAATAATATATAGGGTGTTCTATTTAAAATAAACAAGTTAACATTAACATCCTGTATAACCAGAAGTGCCACTATCTTGAAAATATTTTAGCCGAGTTGCCCCTATCCACTTCAGTAAACTGCTAAATTTTAAAAAACTTCTGGACGCAGCAAGTGCGTTATGGTAGTGAATATTCATAAAAATGTTTTTAATAGAAAACATGTTTTTTTTTAAAAAGCAGGCATCAATCTATATAGTAGAAACAATGTGCCATGTTTCATCAAAATAACTTTATTGTTTGAAAATGTACAAAATTTTCCGAAAGTAAACTTAAATTCTTCCCGAAAAAAACTGATTTCCTGGTCAACCTTATTGGTTAATAGCAAATTGAGCTATTCAAATTTGAAGCATTTAATGAAAATTCGCTACCGTAACGGACTTGCTGCGTCCCGAATTTCTTTTCTTACAGAGATGTATTTATTATACTTCGATGGAAAATGCAAAATTGCAATAACATAGGGCGTGTTCGATTAAAAAAAAAATTGTATCACAAACGACTTATGGGCCACCTATAATTGTGGAAATATTTTTAAGATGTAGCTCAAGACACCCTATAATTAATTTATACATTTTTTTCTCGTAACTTGCATAATAACGGATATATTGGGTTTTAATGATTTTTTACGAAAATTTGACAAAAATGATATACCATTAAAAGATAAACTCTATAGCCAACACTACTGCCAAAGCATCAGAGAAAGGGTCTACTTTAAATGAATTTTCTGGGAATATTTTAGTAAAATGAAGGACAATGGCGATTGGAACTAAGAGTTCAGGCTTTGTAAAGCATTTTTCTTGAAACATTTTCTTTCCATAGCTGATATTAATTTCAGGTTCATTGCCTAAATATTACCAATTTTGACATTTTAAATCGCGACTTTGGCAAATTTATTTTTCTTTAAATGCCTGTAACCTTTTTGTCCTTTAACCTACAAAGCTAAATTTTGGTATATAATATGAATCCGCGTTCCAAATTCGGTTGCCTTTGCTTTGTTAATTCCGGAGATATTTTTTTTAATGAAAACTCAAAATTTTCCCAGAAAACTTCGTCCTATTTTTCTGATTAACGAACTTGTCCAAGCCATTTACAACAGAAAGGTATGTATCAAATTTTATCAAAATCGGCCTATTATTTTTTGAGTTATCTGTGTGATACATAATATATATATATATATATATATATATATATATATATATATATATATATATATATATATATATATATATATATATATATATATATATATAACATATAAAAATTGAAACTGACCCCGGATATGGGTTCTAAGGGGCATAATTAGCGCCTATTTCAAAATTGTTTTTTCAAAAGTCGGGGTCCTAGTTCGCGTTCATTTGCAAAAAAAATTTCAAAATTCAAAAGTCTGGATTTCCCCATTAGTGCATTTTTTCTACGAAAATTCACTAAAAAAACATTTTTCAAAGTCTAGCTTCCGAGAAATCGATCGCGTGCGTTCAACGTGGAACACCTGTATTATGTTCTAAAACTAACAATAAAATGCACAGTAACTCATTAAAGCGCATTTTTATTAAAACTGTCTTAAAGATTCGTAGGGCCGTAGCGCCTCAGCGATAAATTTTTGGGACATAGATTATTTTACATTTCTCTGATGGCATTGAATAACGCCTAGCAGTTGGGCCCCATAATTTTAAATCAGCCTCTGTTTTGCACAATTTGTCATATATCCTAGTTATTATTCTAAGTAACTGAAATGTATTTGAAACCGTTTTCAAATTTGCCAGTTGTATTAAATGGTATGGTCCAATATCTAGAGTGCCTTGAAATGGTTTGTTAGTTTTAGTATTTTTGAACATAGTTTGATTTTATAAATAATAATAGAAAAACTGGTTCAAGTAGGTATATACAAAAATAAACCTATGTTTTTGTTATGATGACCTCTATCATATTCGAGCTCACTTTTCAAAATTCTTCCTAACGTATTAAACTTTTTTTTAATGAATGACAGGTGCAGACCTTCTAAATTTGATACAAGTTTGTGGGATGATAACCAGCATTTATAAAAAAAATATGATGCGTCCGCAGCAGTCATAATATTCTCGATATCCTGAATTTTACGCACATATCTTATAATTTTCCACGTTGTGGGTGTACCTACATTTTAATGCTGTATTACGTACTTTGGGTCGACATTTGCAGACGGTTTAGAATTAAGCAGCTTAATATTCACCTCTAAGTGCTTTTAAATGCAGCTGTTTTGTTCTCTGGCAATTGTACCTGCCCATGCAACGCAAAATTACTCATGAACTTAGGTAGGGTCACTAATTTATTTTTGCAAATGTTTCGACAGAATTGTTGTCGCAAGTTTATCACGCGCTAAATATAAATTCCACAAAACAAATTTACATACGTTGATACTTTTACCTTTAGGTCGATTCACTTTGGAAAGCAAGTAGTTAGAATACTTTTGTCATTGTCTCTATTTATGTATCAAAAAAACAAATTAAGCTAGAAACCATAAACAATATGATCAAAGAAAATATGTCTTTGTTTATGTCAGTTAATTTATCAGAAAACTTAAATATAAAATGTTCGGAACGCAGCTAGTGCATTATGGTAGCGAGTTTTCATAATAGTTGTACAATATTAGTAAGTTATTTTATTAAGACTAATTCTTTAAATTTAAGTGGATCTTGGAGATCGGTTTTAGGAGTCCCAGTTAGCGATTATTTGAAAAGATTAATATTTTCTATGGAGCTAGAAAATTTAAATTGGGCAGATATATCTAAGTACTGCAAGTCTCTTCAAAAAAAATTTGTTACAAATTTCATTACAGTTAGAAAAGCTTCCCAGAAAAAATTAATTATTTACAAAAGATATGCAGTGGTGGTGATGGAAGTATTTATGACCTTGTAACAGTAATTCCATCAGCCACAGACTTTGCTATTTTATATATACAAATATATACAAATACCTACAAATTATTTTGTATTCATAATCTAGAAGACATAATTATGTTACCTATATACAAATATACAATATCTAAACTTACTTATACATATTATTATTTTTGCTTTTTTTGTTTTTTTTTCCTCATTCCTTTTTTTTCAATGTCTTTTACTTTTTTTAATGCAAAAGGGAATGTACCCGCCAAATTATAAATATGGCAGGTATTTTTCCTTACTAATTGCTTGGGTGGTTCTGTTTCATCCAACCTAATCGAACTAGTTTGTGCTACAAAACAACAACAAAGTTTTTTGAAAGAAATTTGTAGTTATCCGCGAAGCTCATTATGTTGTTAGTGATTTTTTTTTAATTCACTAATAGAGAGATATCAGTGGTGAGGCTTTACAAAAAAAATTTCAAATGAGCGCGAACTAGGACCACTAGAACCCATATTTTGTGGAGATCCACATAGACAGAGCCCTCCATGAGTCTGCGATCCTCATCTAATTGGGCTAAAGAGACAGGCTTAGAATCTTGTATATTTGAGTGGAGGGTGCTGTCGTCTGCGTAACTGTGAACTGGGTTGGATGTGGTAGTGAGGAGAAGAAACAAAGCAGGAGCGAAAGCTGAACCTTGAGGGACTCCTGCATTAATTGGATACAGTTTAGAGGAATGGCCATCCACGACAACAGAAATGCTCCTGTTGGAGAGGAAATTTGCCAGATAGGCCAAACGTTTATTAAGCAGCGCTGCAGACCTGGTCGAACACTTTGGATATGTCTAGAACGACAATCTGGGATTCACCGTGTAGTTCCATATACTTGTTCCAAGAATGGGGGACAAAAGAAAGGAGGTCGGCAGTTGATCTGCGCTGACGGAATCCATACTGCCTGTCGTGGATTAGACTGTGTTTTTCAAGAAATTTTAGTAATTCGGTGTTTATATACTTTTCCATCATTTTAGAAACGACTGAATGGAGAAAAATAGGTATGTAGTTGCTAGGAAGCGCTTTGGATCCTTTCTTGGGGACGGGTTTTACTCGAGCAGTATTCCAGTTACTAGGGAATATGCCTCTATTGTAAGATGTCTGAAACAGACTAGTCAGGACAGGGGCAAGTTCTGGTGCGCATTTTTTGAGAACAATTTCTGGGATCTCGTCAAGACCAGAGGCTTTCCTGGTATTAAGAGAGGAGAGCATCTTTCGTACCTTTTTAGTTTTGAAAATGATATCCGTCATTTTATGCGCGACATTAGGGACTGTTGGTGGTTGAACATTTGGAGGTAAGTTGAGAGTAGAATTGCCGGCGTTGTTCGTTATAGTCCAAATAAGGTTTCTGGGGAAAGAGAAATTGGAAAAGTTGTCCGGAAAATTGAAAAAGATTTAGATTGCACCTAATATGCACTTATATCTCGCTACCATTTACACTTCAGTTATTTATATTATGTATTCCCCTAGCAAACCTTGACAGTCGCTTCAGGTCAGTCGACAGGTGAGGTTCACGTAAACATTAAGAAATATTTATAATGAAATCGTACAAGGATCATACTACATGCTTTTATGTAGTATGATCCTTGTACGATTTACGTTTACAAAATACATTACTTTTACTATAACTATTTGCTACCGAAACGCACTTGCTACATCCAGGCTTGCTTATGTATATATATATATATATATATATATATATATATATATATATATATATATATATATATATATATAATGAAATCGTACAAGGATCATACTACATGCTTCTATGCAGGGCTTTCATTCATTCCCGAACCCCACGTGACCGCTTAAGTAAGGCAACAGGCATATACGGTTGTACAATATTTCCTTTGGGGTTTTATAAAAAATATAAAAATCATAATAAGGTGAAACAGTAAATGTCTTAAATGTATTTATTATTTCGTATTTTTAACAGCAAGTCTGTTCATGTATGGTTTACTGTTATTGATTGTTAAAAAAATAAATTAAAAACAATAAAATGTGACTTTTATTTTGTATAGATATCAAAATTTTGTAATGTACGTAAACAAATTGAGGTCCGATTATTTAAAATTCTAATTTACGGTTTTAGGAAGGTGTATTGTGTAATATGTAGTAAATATGTACCTATTTGGGCAGATTACCGACGAACAGATTTAGTAGGACTTCGTTCCATGCGATGTTGAATATCGTCAACAACATAACCTTAACATAACTACACTTTTAACTTACGTAAAAACGGAATGAAAATGCTAAGTTTTCATAAAAACTGTTTATTTTTATTGTCCAACAGATAGAAAATTATTTGAAGACGGTAAACACTGGTCGAACTTGGAAAATGCACAATATACATACAAAATAACTGTCAAAAGGAAATGAGCGCCAATGGACTGAACTGTCAATTGTCAATTGATTTAGTAACTTTAGGGTCTCTAGTCTAGTGGTTTTTTTTGGTTACTTTTTGGACTACCAACTCATAAAATCATATTCCACTAAGAGAGAGACAGAATCTGGTCACGTGGGGTTCGGGAATTAATGAAAGCCCTGTAGTATGATCCTTGTACGATTTACGTTTACAAAATACATTACTTTTACTATAACTATTTGCTACCGAAACGCACGTCTGTCTATTTCCGCGACTATGGCCAATCACCGATGCCAGGGAGCAGTGTCACCTATCTTGGAAATGTTGCCGAACACCAGCCTTTCTGTAAGGAGAGTAGGGATCTGTAACGTGCTCAACATCGCATGGTACATGTGACCGACAACTTTATATCCCCTCCGCAGGGCGGAACGTGCAGACATTCAACTTGCTCAAACATAATTGATAATCTTACAGTATGTACTGAAAAAGTTAAAGGGGAACCTTGGGAATCGAACTCAGTACCATTGGGTCAGGAGGCACACGTTCACACTACTGGACCACCGAGGCTACCTTGCTTATATGTATCCACTTAGATATCCCTTAATCGGAATCGACGTTATTTGTGTCTTCTTTAAACTTTCCCACTTCACTTAATTTTGTTTTTCAACTAATTTTACAGTATTTAATGGAAAAGTAAAGTAACGCAATCGAACACATTGCCTATAATAAATTTCTGGTCAACAAAATCGTGCAAAAATATACGCATCCAGCTAAACCAATGTTAGTGTATTTATTGAATTACATCCATTCAATTCACTCAAAAAACAACAACATTGTTTTTTACATTTGTTAATTTTGTGAGTAGGTACCTGCATGTAGGGCGACAAATACAATTTAGCCGTAACAAAACACAGTGTACTACACAGATTTAATTATGAAAACAATCTGTAGCGTGTTGTCACTGTATTAAGCATGTATGCACGCTTACGAGTGTACGAAAGAGGAAGAATAGCAAACTCGATTTGTACTGGAAAAGCCGGAAAAACTACAGAAGCCTCCTATTACTTTTTCAGGTTTTTCCGTTCGAAATCCCCATTCAATCATTAAGTGACAATGAAACAAATCGCCAATCGCCATCGAACACGAGATAAAAAAAGATTGGGAATTAATAGAATATAATAGCGGTTGTCGGACAAACTTTTCCGATGTGGGAATAGTCAGGTTAAGAGTATTATGCTCGTGCGTCATCAATAAGCTCTTGATTATTTGATTTTTTTGTTCAATTCTTTACACATCCACCACCATTAAGACTTTCAAATGATTTTTTAACATGTTAGTTAAACAATGTTACGTATTTTTGACCGAACCAAAAACTTGAGAGCTTAAATTCCAAAACGATACTTTAATTTATTAAAATCAATTAATTTTGCTTATTATACAAAAACTTTTGATCTTGTGTCATATTTTGACACTCATTAGGATTTTCTCTTTCTTCAAATGCCAACAACAAGCTTTGAGTGACGATTGTAGCCTGTGATGAGCACTGATAAGTACAATTTGGAGAACCCAATTCATCACAATTCAGTTTTTATACCAGACGATTGTTTCGCTAACAAAGTTAGCGCCATCAGAGAGATGAATAAACGAAGTGAATGAAGACTAGAACTACTATGTATATATTGCCAAGCAGTTGCGAACAGCGTCTTCTAAGAAGGCATACAGGCAGACCCCCCACTGTCTTAAATCCCTGTAATTAAAGCTCCATACCTGCCTTTATTATACTGTGCGTCATTATCCAATATTCCTTCTAAGAAGGACACGCTGGATATTAAGATATCAATTCGAACAATAAACTACATAGAACCGGACCTACTCTATTCATCGAAACATTTTTGTTCAATTTTCTAACGATAAATATACTCTCGTAAGCATCTAGCTGAACCTTGTCATCCAGCAGACCAGGCAAAGTCCCTGAGGCCAATAAGTATCATGTCTTTCTTGCTTAAAACAATGGAAAAACTGCTCGATCGGCACATTAGGGACGGTGTACTGGAAGCATATCCCCTACACTGCAGACAATATGCATACAAAGCAGGAGTCTCAACAGAAACAGCACTGCACCAACTGGTGCTGAAACTGGATAATACTCTGGAGAACAGGGAGATGGCGCTGGGGGCCTTCCTATACATAAAGGGGGCCTTCAGCAATACCTCATTCGGATCGGTACTGGCAGCTGTCAGGGAGCGTGGAATAGAGGAGACCTGCTGCAGGTGGATCGGTTCCATGCTCAGGGACAGGGCGGTGTTCACCTCACTCGCGGGAGGGACTCTGCTGGCGGGGGTCACAGCGGGGTGTCCGCAGGTGAGCGTTCTGTCTTCCCTGCTCTCCTGATTAGTCGTGGATAGCCTGCTAAAGAGGCTCTCGGGAGGGGTGTACGAGGTATAGGGCTATACGGACAACATTGTCATCATAGCCCGAGGAAAGGTTACACAGTCAGTGTGGAAGCGCATGCAGGCAGCACTAAAAGTGATGGAGAGGTGGGCAGTCGGCCAAGGGCTGGGGGTGGGCACTGAGAAAGAAACCGTCATATCGTTTACGAGGAGCAGGAAGTGGGAAAGTCACAGAACTCTCACTCTATACGATAGAAACACCTCAATGGCCAGGTGGGTAAAATATCTTGGGGTCGTATTGGACTCTAAGCTAGCCTGGAATCGGCACGTTGAAAAAATACTGTGTAAGACAGTTATGATCCTAGCCGTAACTAGGCGGCTATATGAAAAAACGTGGATATTAAGACCTAGTGTGGCCTACTGGCTGTACACAAGGGTGTTCAGACCATTGTTAACGTACAAGGCACCGATCTGGTGGCCTAAGGTGACACAATCCAGTTCCAAACAAAAATTAGGCAAGATCCAAAGGATGGCTTGCCTAGGCATCACAGGAGCCATGACTTTAACCCCAACAGCCGTTATGAAGGTGTTGCAGGATCTGCACCCCCCCCCCCTACACACACACACTTAGTTATCATGGGGGAGGCCAAGCTAAGAATATACAGACTAGCCTGCAATGGTAGACTGAAAATCAACTCAGGCTTCAGCGGCCACTGAAAAATTCAGGAGATCGTGAAGGAGCCCATGCTTGAAATGAGGTAAGACTTCGCGAGCCCGCGAATCTGCAGGGAAAACATTTTTACGGTGGATATCCCCGACCGCAAGACATGGCGGGAGGAGACGCCGTGCTTACCACGGGACGCGCTCGTCTGGTCCGAGGACGGATCCGGCTGGGACCGTGGGACGGGGGGCAGGTGTTTATTCGGAAGGACCGAGGGAAAGTCATAGTATTTTCCTCGGAGCCCATGCAACGGTCTTGCAGGCCGAAATATACGCCATCCTGTGTGTGTGCGTGAGAGTAAGAGTAGGGGCTACACCTACAAGCGGACCATCATAGCCACAGACAGCCAGGCAGCCCTTAAGGCCGTAGCTCACGGGTAAACTCCAGGCTGGTAAGTAAGTTCTGAGACGAGGCGGCGACCTGGCTGGGCAGAATGAGGTCACCCTCATTTGGGTGCCGGGTCACTCGGGGGTCAAAGCCAATGAAGAATCTAACAGTCTCGCGAAGAGAGGGTCGGCAGAACTATTTATGAGACCAGAACCGGTTCTGGGCGTGACAAAGAGCACTGTCAGGGGAGCCATTAAGTCATGGATCAGAAACGAATACAAGGTGTACTGGGCAGACTGTCCAGGGCTTAGACATGGGAAGTCAGTAATTGACGAACCCAGTTCAAATAGAGCTGTGGAGCTGCTAAATCTTATCAGAGGACATCTCAGAAACATAACAGGTCTCTTGACGGGACGCATGGCCGTCAAGAAACACCTGTATAAAATGGGGCGGTTCGAGGGGGACCTCGCATGCAGACTCTGCGGCGAGGGGGAGGAATCAGCCCAGCACATCTTGTGCGTGTGTAAAGCTCTGGACCGCAAAAGACAACTAATCTACGGTCAGTCTAGACCGAAGACAGAGCAATATAAAACTTCACCCTACCAATCGCTGTGCAAACTAGTTCAAGGCACAGTGATTTTGGAATGGGTGGAGTAAAAAGACTACGGGCATTAAATTCCCGACACTGGTTTCATCTGTATCCTTGGGGCCACCTAGCAAATTCTTTAATGTATTTTTTGTAGAAAATGATAGCTGCAAATTGGCTTTCTTAAAATGCTATTAAAACCTCTCGTAATTCACGGTTAAAATGGTAAACAGACAACGGTTTTGTCTGGTTTATCTTTTCTGAAAGTCGTAGATTCCGCTAACATTTTCTTTGTTTTATGTTTATCGACTTAGTTTTTCCACTAAGCAGACAAAGTAACCATTGTACCTAGCTAGATTTCTAATACATTCAAGTTATCTGTTGTATCTTTCTTTATTTAAAGGAAACTGTATTAATCTATAAACTGGAAAATTCAAACTAGCTGTTTTTTGTGGAAAGCTATGGTGTGAGTCATGTTGGAAAACCAGAATACACTTCCAACAAGTCGTTTAAATTCTTATGATTCTTTTAATGAGAAATTAACTCCTTTGTCTACACATGAAAGAAAATCAGCATTTATATAAAATAAATACAACTTTCCCTCTATTGTGTTACTAACTTTTCGTAAAATCCAAATTAAATGAGGATTACAAGCATTTAAAAAAGCACGTTTGCTTCTTAATATATAATTAAGCACAAGCTTTTAATAGATTAACAAGAATGCGTTACTATAAAATCTCAACTTTCTATGGAAACAAGATTTATATTTTTGAAGAAGACAAATACCGAATTAGAAACACATTAAGCAACGTCAACCGTTAGGTAACCAAGCAGAAGCCTCCCAATAGTTTAATCCTTAACTAGCCAATAAGTGGTATTCTCTTATATACGTTTTATTCCTTCCCTTTTTGCTTCGAAGTTAATATAAACGCTTGCATAAGAAAAATATGACAAGTTATAACGAGAGCTTTTTTTATCATGAAGACCTCATTCACGACACCATAGTGCGTGGGATATCGAGCTACTGTGAGACTCAGACTCACTAAAACTCATCTGCCTGGAGTACCGGACCTTAGTTACTACCTCCGTAGGAAAGATTTCACACAATGACGTTTGGATTTGGAAGTCTCCATTCAATTTTTGCCGCAGGGGCGTTAGCGGGTAAGTATAAGCTTTGGACGCTTATGCCTATGTGGAAGTTGCTCATCGTCGTCGGTGGCACTACGGAGAAGAGCATTTGGGGGAGAAGCGGCTTTTGCAAACTGAGTTGTGGCTAGTTGAGTATCGAAGGCATTTCCAGATCAGAGTGAATCTGACAAACCATGGCATTCCGGTAACAATTCTCAGAATTGTATTCTGGATAATTTGAAGGGTCTTGATGTGTATGTCGGTCGCGATGGTCCATGCAGGGGATGCATAGGTCAAGGCTGGCCGGATTATGACTTTGTACATGAGCAGTTTATTGTTCATTGAAATTGGAATTTCTATTAAGAAGTGGGAGCAGCTTCCATATGGACATCAAGGCTTTTCGTCGGGCAGGTTGGACATGAGGGCGCCATGTTAGGCATTTTTCGAGGAAAACCCCGAGGTGCTTGGCAGAGTCTTGCCAGGGAATTAGACGGTTGTCTAATGATACGTGTTCGTAAGGTGTGTCTCCTCTTGGAAAATAGGACTGCTGAACATTTATCGGGGTTTGTGGCTAGACAAGATTTCCTATACCAGCCTTGCAGCTTGTCAACGGCTGAGTGGAGCTGCTGAGGATGGTAGTGTCGTCTGCATACAGTGCGTATGTCACGTTTAGGGGCGGTATGTCTGCGACAAATATATTGTACAGCAGAGGGGAGGTAGCAGAACCCTGCGGGAGACCAGCCGTGGCTGAGTAGGTTCTAGATCTGGTTTCCAGGTATTTGACCTGGAACTTCCTCTTTTGCAGGTATGACCTGATTAGCGGAATCAGAGGGAGAGGATAACTAAATGAAAGATGTTTGTTTAGGAGGCCCGCATGCCAAACTCTGTCGAAGGCTTGAGCAACGTCGAGAAATATTGCACCAGTGGACTTGTTTTTATTAAATCCTTCGGTGATATTTCCACTACACGGAAGACTTGATCTGTGGTGGAGTGCTGGTGTCTGAAACCGAATTGCTCGTCAAGGAGTATATGTTGCTCAGAGGTGAATGAGACTAGCCTTTTCTGAATCAGTTTGTCGGAGATTTTTCCGATGACTGGGAGTAGGCTAATAGGCCTGTAGTTCGAGGGAACAGCGGATCATTGCTGGCTTTTGGGATGTTGACAATATCGGCAATTTTCCCTACGAAAGGAAAATGTTGAAATATTAGCACGGCATTGCTAATCGTAACTATGAATACCACAGCTTTACGGGTAAGTTTTTCAGAGCTACGGTAGAGATTTCATCATATCTCGGAGCTTTCCGATTTTTTAATGATTTATTGTTGAAATCTAAGCATGGCATTCCTAAACTTAACTATGAATACCACGGCTTTACAATGAAGTTTTTCAGGGCTACGTTGGAGATTCCATCGTATCCCGGAGCTTTCCGATTTTTTAATAATTTGATTATTTGGGAAACTTCTTTGAAAGTTTCGGGCTCGAATATTGTGTCTGGGGTGACACGAAGCGCACTCCTGACATAACGGTGTGTTCTTGCGACGTTTCACACTGTATAATAGCAAACTTGTCCAATAAATTTATTAGAAAAACTTGGTTGGTTATTGTGGGCGACATATTAAAGAGAACATATGTCAGAAGTTGACATAATAGAGTAATGTATATTATAAAATGTATTAATTCTGAAAGTAGTGAAAACAGCACGTCAGGAAAAATTGTTAGGAAACAGCATAAGCATTGTTGTTTACCTGCCCCTTTGTGCAAATATCCTGACGGGTAGTAATGGTAGCGGTAGTAGAGGCTCTGAGGTGTAGCGATTTCGATATTTGCCCAACACATCTTACTGTTGCAAACTTGCTGCCTAAAGTAACCCTTAGAACTCTCATTCCGATCCCATTCCTAGAAAACGCACTTGACGATGTCTTTAAATATTCAACGACCTGACTAAACTTTCATGAAGGATTTGCTCGGGTCCCTGGTACGAAACAGGACTGCCGTCCTCGCAGGATCAGGCTAGTGCGATACTGGGGGATGTAGCAATTGTTTTTCATGTGGCGTGTTCATTTCACGAGGATCTGCTTAGCCTTCTTAGATACAACGAGAAGCATCTCTGGAGTTGAGCTTAATCAGTTTGAAAGGAGAAAGAAAAGAGTTCGAGAACTGGAAACTTAGAGAGGCTTAAGTATTAAACGCTGCTGCTCGACACAGAATTTGTTAATAATTACTGCCACTTTTTTATTGCGGCTTCGTAACTGAAAAACGACACGTTCCTAACAAGGCCGTCGGTTGTCTAACACATACATTACTTCTGACGTAAATTTGTCATACAGACGCTTAAAAAAGATTAGAGCTAGAGCCTTAGATGGGTTTACAGTATACAAATATGAGCTTTTAGTGAATTTTTATTTAAACAAATTCACTAATAGAGAGGAACCTCGGTGGTTCAGAGGTAAGAACGTGTGCCTTTGAACCGAAGGGTACTGGGTTCGATCCCGGCGTACTCCTTTCACTTTTTCAGTACAAACTGTAAAATTAACATCAACCGAGGTTCTGGCATTGTATTTGAGCAAGTTGAATGTCTGCACGTTCCGCCCTTCGGAGGGGGCGTAAAGCCGTCGGTCCCGTGTCCATGCGATGTTGGGCACGTTAAAGATCCCTACCCTCCTTACAGAAAGACAGGGGTTCGGCAAAATTTCCAGGATAGTGAGGTGAAACTGCTCCCTGGCGTCGGTGATTGGCCATAGTCGCGGAAATAGGCCGACGTTAAAGAAACAAAACACACACACACACACACACAACACTAATAGAGAGGTATCGATGGTGAGACTTTGCAAAAAAAATTTCAAATGAGCGCGAACTAGAACCCATATCCGGGGTCGGTTTCAATTTTTATATGTTTATATAAATAAATAAATAAATAAATATATATATATATATATATATATATATATATATATATATATATATATATATATATATATATATATATCCAACCGATAACTCAAAAAATTATTAACCGATTGGGATGAAACTCGGCAAGTACCTTTCTTTTATGAATGGTTTGGATGAGTTCGTTATCCAGGAAAATCGGACAAGGTTTTCCGGGAAAATTTTGAATTTTCTTTCAAAAAAAAATTCTCCAAAAATTACAAAAGCTGTTTTAATGAAATTTGGTGGATATGACCTTGGAAAAGGTCTTACTAAATACCAAAATTCAACTTTCTAAGCTTATAGAAAATTGAGTTTTTCAAATTTCGAGTTTTCTTTTGAAAAAAGTTTTTGTCCGAAAATTATAAAGATATTTTAATGAAATTTGGTGGATATGTTGCCTTTGAAAAGGCCTTACTACATCCCAAAATTGAACGGTCCAAGTTTATATGAAATTGAGTTACCCAAGCTTAAAGCATTTAATAAAAATTCACTACTGCGTCCCGAACTTTTTCAAAATAGTCTAACACTTACAATTATAGCTTATTCCAAATAATGTTTTATGTACCTGACTTTTATAGAAACTGTACCAGATATTCGTTAGTAATAATTAATAATTATTGAATAGTGTTATTTAATTTGTCACGATTGATACAACAGTTCTAGGGTATAAAACGTTAACAATCTAAATTAAAATAACTAAAATTTGAAACGCATTAATTAAACAATAGGCAGATAGATAGATAGATAGATTTTATTTGTCATGAAGTGATACAATGTTTCAGATAGACACGTCAATAAAATTATAAAAACATCAGAATCAATAAGTAAAATAATGTACAAATAATTCACATAAATACAAACAGTCACACACTGTATTACTTTGAAATCACAAATAAGATGCCAAAAGGACTAAATATAAGAGACATCACAACTTTGATGACCTTAAGTGATTTTCGAACTCATCTACAGAAAAACTCTGGACGCAGCAAGTGCGTTATGGTAGTGAATTTTCATAAAAATGTTTTTAATAACAAATATGTGTGTTTTTTTAAGAAATAATAATCAAATTTGGTTATCAGTATAACCTATATAGTAAAAACAATGTGCCATGTTTCATCAATATAACTTTATTGTGTGAAAATGTACAAAAATTTCCAAAAGTAAACTTAAAGTGTTCCCGAAAAAACACGTTTCTTGGTCAACCTTATAGGTTAATAGCAAATTGAGCTATTCTAATATGAAACATTTGATTAAAATTCGCTACCATAACGCACTTGCTGCGTCCAGAATTTCTTTTCTTACAAACATGCATTATATTTCGATGGAAAATGCAAAAATGCAATAACATAAGGCGTGTTTGATTTAAAAAAAAGGAAATTTGTATCACCAGCGACTTATGAGCCACCCTGTGATTGTATAGATATTATTTTAAGATGTAGCTCAAGACACCCTATAATTAATATATACAAATTTTTTTCATATCTTATATAATAACGGATATATTGAGCTTTATTAATTTTTTACGAAAATTCGACAAAAATTATATACCATTAAACGATAAACTCTATAGCTAAGACTACTGCCCAGTATCAGAGAAAGGGTCTATTTGAAATGAATTTTATGCAAATATTTTAGTAAAATGAAGGACAATGACGGTTGAAACTAAGACTTTAGGGTTTGTAAAACATCCTTCTTGAGACATTTGATTTCCATATCCCGTATTAGATTCAAGTTATTTGCCTAAATGTTGCCAATTTTGACATTTTAAATCGCCACTTTGACGTTTTGAGGAAAACCCCAATTTATTTTTCTTAAAATGCCTATAACTTTTTTGTCTGTTGACCTACATAGCTAAATTTTGGTAGGTGACTTACCTATAAGGATATAAACCTGCGTACCAAATTTGGTTGCCCTTACTTTGTTAATTCCGGAGATATAATTTTTTTTCGAAAGAAAACACAAAATTTTCTGGGAAAACCTGGGCATATTTTCCTGGCCAATGAATTCATCCAAGCCATTTGCAAAAGGAATTTTTTTACAAAATTTAATCAAAATCGGCCTATTATTTTTTGAGTTATCGGTGTGATACATATATATATATATATATATATATATATATATATATATATATATATATATATATATATATATATATATATATATATATATCATATAAAAATTGAAACTGACCCCGGATATGTTTTCTGGGGGGCCTAATTAGCGCTCATTTGAAGAAATTTTTTCAAAATTCAAAAGTCAGGATCTCCTCATTAGTGAATTTTTTTTATGAAAATTCACTAATACATAATACAAGCACTGTGAATACAGATACTGATCAACCCGTCCAGTACGCATGACGCGAAATCACGTATTGCGTGCTGCGCCACGGACGCTCATGACGCGATTTCGAGTCATGACAGCGGGCATCTACATACAGTTTTCAGTATGTAAGCCGCCATTGTACGCCTGTGATGTATTGTGAGCCTGTTCAACACACATCGAGGTATCGTTAATTTGTGCTGGTTTGAGTTCGCAATGGATTCGACTGGGGCAGGGCCATCCGGAGTAAAACGACCAAAAATAACAAAGAATAGGTACAAACTTTGTATATCACTTTCTGACGCTGAGATAGAACGCATTTTACTGGACTCTGACGATGATTTTGAGGATCCAGATTATTTGGATTCGAATATCGAAGAAAATGAGGACGTTCCTCTTGAGACAGAAACTGATTTAGGCACTACTCTTCAGCAAGTTACTGCTCCAAGGTCCGATGATGAAACTGTGAACTGGACCCAAACACCCAGCAAAAAAAAACGCTTGCTTTTACAGGGAAACAAGAGCTAAAAATACCACCAGACGGTGAGACTATTTACTTTACGATAATTCACACATTTTTTATTGAATAAATAATTTTTAGTTACAGGGAATAGGCCAATTGATTATTTCAATTTATTGATTGACGACAGCTTTTTGAATCTTGTTGTTCAGGAAACGAATCGCTCTGCAGTCGAGGTATTCCAGTCTCCCAATGTGGGCGGAATTTTCCAGAATTTCTCGTTGGCGCGAAACTTCGATACCTGAAATGCGTCTCTTTTTTGGATTGTTTCTGCACATGGGGACAATTCCACTCAGTCGTTTTTTGTGCACCAGCTGCTGAATTCTTTACAAACGTTATTAAATTTGTTATAGAGAGATGGAAGATTTGAGGCTCAGGCTAAAATTGACGTATCGTCAGCGCACATGGATACCAGTCCATTTGATATATGTTTTGGCAAGTCGTTAGCATAAAGCAGGAACAGCAGCGGGCCCAAAATGCTTTCCTGTGGGGCGCCAGTGTTTATGACTTTTGAGTCTGATAAGGCATAGCCCATCCTAACAAGTTTTCTGTTAGACAGAAATGACCAACTCCAGTTGTTTAAATTCCCTCTAATTCCCATATAATGCAGTTTGTCACAAACAAAGCCAGAATTTATCATGTCGAACGCACGGGACAGATCAAAAAATAACCCCACCGTGTATTCCTTCAAATCCATCTTTTCCATACTGTCGGTTTGAGATTAAGTTGTTTCTGTCCAAGTATTCTTGCAATCTTTGCAAAACTATTTTTTCGAATATTTGGGAGAAAATAGTTAGCAACGCAATAGGCCTATAATTATCGATATTGTTGTTATATCCCCCTTTATGCATAGATATGATAGCAGCAACTGTCAATCGTGTGGGAAATTCACCCCGAAGCAACGACAGGTTAATCACTTTAGTTAGAGGCATCAGTAATTCATCACACAACTTAAAAATAAACGTTGGAATGCCATCTAACCCAGCCGATTTTTTATTTTTTGAGCCCAGAATAATATTTCTAATTTAATCCTCAGTAATTGGATGTGCAAACATTGATGTTTGGAGACAATCAACCGACACAGTACAACGATCCTAAAGGCCATTTTGGAAATGACTGTTTAACTTAGAAGCAACGGCAGTAGAAAAATAATCCGCATACATATTAGCCACAACCGTGGGGTCATTTATTTCAACACCATCATGGGTGAGGGAAACTTCAGATATCTTAGGTTTTTATTTCTTAGTAAATTTACTAAATTCCAAAGCACTTTAGGCTTATTATCGGAATTAGACACCAATTGTGAAAAATAGTTTCGTTTTTCATCATCTATTACTTTGGTCAGTCTTATGTTACTGATCCTATAGTAATCCCTGAGCTCTTCGCTGCTATATTATTTACGTAATATATTAACATCTTTAAGGTTCGCAGTTTGAACTCTGGCATTGACGCTTGAACGATAACTCAGACCTGTGTTACTTCCAGTGTTTACCTTTCTAACGGGAAAGGCTGCATCAAACCCAAATTTAAAACGTTCCCAGAATACTTCAAATTCGTCATCCACCGAAGTGTTTTCGCAGAAACAATCGTCATCAAAAATACTTATATTATTAGTAAGTAGCTTTTTAAATTGTTTCAAGCTGTGATAATGATCGTTTAAACTGAAATACAGGACTGTGTTCATTAGTTATATTAACAAGAGGCAGCCAATCAAAACTAACAGCATTGTGATCCGAGAAGCCAGGACTAACATTTCTGCAATCTACACAATTCTGAACATTCGTCAAAATATAGTCAATACATGAACCACCTACCTTTGTGATCTTTGCCGGAGAGTCCACGACAGGATGCAGGTTGTACGACTCAAAAATATAATTCAATAAACTGAGACGCGGGGAGCTTTTCAATGCATCAACATTTAAGTCCTCTGCAATAACTATTAATGAATACTTCACACAAATCTTATTTAACAATTCAGAAAACCTCAAAAGAAAAACATCAAAATCTCCAACAGGTGATCGATAAATTGACACAATACACGTATTCCCGTCAAAGTGAACAGCACATTATTCAAAAGAGAGCTCAACAAGTTCATTACAATTTAAATTAACGTTTTCTCTTATCAAATAGAGCACAGCCACCATGCGAATGAATAGTTCTCGAAAAATGTGACACCAGTTTATAGTCAGGAAAATAGACAGCCTCCAATTGCTCCGAATACATACAGTGTTCATTCACTGATAAAAACGAAGGATCCTTTTCAGAGAGGGAGTTTTCCGTAACGTTTATCTTATTGCTCAAAGACTGGACATTTAAGTGCAGAAGCCTTAAGCTTGTCTGTGGCACGGCATCATTTGTGGAACAGTTGTCACTTAATTTAGTTTGACTACTATCCGGAACTGTTCTCATAACTGCGACGAAAAAATTTATAGGGTTTTATGATAACTCGTCTTGGCCACAACAAACCATCAAAAATAGTATGATTTGCTTCAGAGTTTATACCAACCCTAAAGCTGCTGTTTTGTCCCTTGCTGTTTAACTTGACACATCGCATATCGATGAGAGGTCATCTTGTATTGGAAAAACTATCCATGTCCTCATCAGACAGCTGTCCCTTAATTCTCCCCACATAAAACTAAGTCGCTGCACCATTCTGTATAATCGTCACGTCGTTACCACAGCCCGTGACTATATCATGAGAGATGTAATTCAAACTAGCTTTTTTTTGCTTTTTTTGATCATCAGTGGCACCAAAATTTTTCTGCTTTTTACTTTTTTCCTTTTAACGTAGAGATCTGAATTTTGGAAGGTAGGGTAAGTTTGACAGTAGAAACGTATGTGCCAAATTTGGTTGTCATAGCTTAGTTACTTTCGGAGATACAAAAATTTTCCGGAAAACAATCCAAAAATTTCCCGCAAATCTAGTCCAATTTTCCTGGCGAACAAACTTGGCTCCTGTTTTGGAGCCATTTTCAAGAGGTAAAGGAAATAGGTAAGGACACTCTAAGGCCTCAATCTGTCTACTCCTTAGAATGGTGGACAAAGTTGGGTAATGGAAATATGTAAGGACACTCTAAGGCCTCAATCTGCCTACTCCTTAAAGAGGTGGACAAAGGTGGGTAAAGGACATATGTAAGGACACTCTAAGGCCTCAATCTGCCTACTCCTCAGAGTGGTGGACAAAGGTGGGTAAAGGAAATATGTAAGGACACTCTAAGGCCTCAATCTGCCTACTCCTTAGAGCGGTGGACAAAGGTGGGTTGGGTTGTTGTAGCTCGATTACGGAGCCTCAATCTGCCTACTCCCCAAATCTCTCCGGAGATCTTCTATGAGGTCTCAGTGTGTTCAACCCTAGGCCTCAGAAAGATCTGGCAGTTCGTTGGAAGTCTTGTCTTATATATGCCATTTCGTCTACTTGCTTCGTTATCAGTGAAAGTAGTAGGGTCACCGTCAATTAAGTGGGGGGCTTTGGTCACGGTACTTAGAGGATGAGGAGGATTAAGAGGGTCACCGGCATTTGTTGAGGTAGATAGTGGGGAAATAAAATTGTCTGTGGCATTTATTTTCTTTTTGTGTGTTTGTAAAGAAGGTAATAGGTTTCCAAGTAGTCGGAAGGCGAAGACCATCATCTCTCTTATTTAAACAATCGGGACTTTTTATAATATCGATTGCTTCGCGGATAATTCTGGTTTTGAAGTTGTAAACCGGTGCTATTGTTTTAGCATTATCGAAGTCTATTTTGTGCCCTGTATGAATATGATGCATGGCCAGCGCCGATGAGGGATCAGGTTTTCTAACTGCGAGGGTGTGTTCATATATTCTAATGAGAATGCGTCTGTTTCTTTATCCTGTATAAGTTCGGGAACAGTCGGAACAAGGAATTTCGTAAACTCCGTGGGATTCGTTTGGAATCGTATCCTTGGGAGTTTTTATCAGATTTGACTGTTTTTGCTCTGTTGTGAATACGGTTTTGATACCATAGGTTATAAAAATTTTGCTGATTTTGTCGGTGACACCTTTAATGTATGGTAAAAACGCTGTGTGTTGTTGTGTGGACTCTGTTTGTTCTTGTTGTGGTGTAGTGGTTTGTTGTTGTGCGTTTCTAATGTTTCGTAGTATGTGATTGTTGTCGTATCTGTTTTCTAGCAATGTCTGTCTTAAAAAGTTTAATTCTGTCTGTTTGTTGTTGTTGTCCGTTAGTCTAAGAGATCGTGTTACTAGTGTTCGAACCACGGAATTTAGTTGCGATTGGTGATGGTGAGATTGGGCGTTAAGATAACGATTAGTGTGGGTTGGTTTTCGGTAGACAGTGTAAGAAAATCCTCTGACTGGGTGTTTAGTGATGCGTACATCTAAGAAAGGCAAAGAAAACTTATTTTCTATTTCCATGGTGAACTGGATTTGGAGGTTGATGTTATTTAGGTAAGAAAGGAATTCGTCTAGACGCTCTTTGCCGTGTGGCCAGACAGCGAAAATGTCATCAACGTATCTTAACCAACAGGTTGGTTTAAGTTGGGATTAATTGAGGGCTTGTGTCTCGAAGTTTTCCATGAAAATGTTAGCCAATGCAGGAGAGAGGTGAACCCATTGGAGCACCTCGAACTTGTTTGTAAAATTTGTTTTGAAAAAGGAAATAAGTGTTAGATGTGCAGTGTTCTACAAGAGCTAAGGTATTGTGGGAAATTTTGTGTTTATTTTTGAGAATGTCAAGAGTTTCAGATAGAGGTATATTGGTGAATAAGGAAACTATATCAAAGCTAACTAGGATGTCGTTTTGAGAAATGGTGTTGTTTTGAAGAAGGCTAATGAAATGGGTGGAGTTTTTGACGTAGGATGTAGCGTTTTGTACTAATGGTTGGAGAGTTTTGGCTAGATGTTTTGCAAGTTTTTGTGTGGTTGAACCTTTACCTCTTGAAAATGGCTTCAAAACAGGAGCCGAAACGTCGAGTTTTCACAAGATCTGGACGCGGTTCAACCCGAGAACCAAGTATGTCTCACATTAAAGACCGTGGAAATCTTTCTGAACATATATATATATATATATATATATATATATATATATATATATATATATATATATATATATATATATATATATATATATAAACACAGATCTCCTCATTAGTGAATTCGCTAAAAATCGAACTCTCGTTACTCAATTGTTTCAAATAGAACAGTCTGTATGTTTTGTTTCAGATGTGAAAGCCATAATAGAAGTTATTTGAAAAAAATGGTTTCGAATTTTCGTGCAAAAATTGTTTGTACATTTTTATGCAAAAAACTTTTTTGGGAGTTATTAAAAACATTTTTATGAAAGTTCACCAACATAACGCACTTGCTGCGTCCAGACTTTTCATATTAATTAATGTAGCCTCTTTGTCCATTGGCACAATATTCCCCAATCCTTATTAACTTAATTTGCCAGACAAGGTCAACTTTTCGTTTGCCCGCACGGGAATCGAGTAAAAAAAAATCCTATCAGAACGCACTTGCTGCGTCAAGACTTTTATTTTTACTCGGAATCCTCATCAGTGTAATTAAATTTAAATCGATCGTATCCGTCTGTATTCATCAAACTTTTAAATTAGAAATTTCTGTTACTAAACGGATGTTTGTTCGGATCTAATCTGAAACAATCGTAGGAGGCGATGTGTTACTTTCCACTTTAAATGGTTTTTCAGAACGTTTTGTTAACACACAAAAAACTAATTTAAAGTTTGGAATTATACAAAAAATATATTTCAGAAATAGAAGTAAATAGAGGTGCGACCAGTCTGTTAGTGAACAAGAACTTGTTAGCTAACCATAACGTAAACAGCTAAATAGTATACCCCAACTAGTCTTTATAATCAAATAATAAAATAGCATTTTTAGTTAATTGTCTTTTAAAAAAATCACTAATGAGAAGATCCGGACTTTTGAATTTTGAAAAAAAATTCCAAATGAGGGCTAATTAGGGCGCCTAGAACACATATCCGGGGTCAGTTTCAAGGACACTCTAAGGCTTTAATCTGCCTACTCCTTAGAGTGGTGGACAAAGGTGGGTAAAGGAAATATGTAAGGACACTCTAAGGCCTCAATCTGCCTACTCCTTAGAGTGGTGGACAAAGGTGGGTAAAGGAAATATGTAAGGACACTCTAAGGCCTCAATCTGCCTACTCCTTAGAGTGGTGGACAAAGGTGAGTAAAGGCAATATGTAAAGACACTCTAAGACCTCAATCTGCCTACTCCTCAGAGTGGTGGACAAAGGTGGGTAAAGGAAATATGTAAGGACACTCTAAGGCCTCAATCTGCCTACTTCTTAGAGTGGTGGACAAAGGTGGGTAAAGGAAATATGTAAGGACACTCTAAGGCCTCAATCTGCCTACTCCTTAGAGTGGTGGACAAAGGTGGGTAAAGGAAATATGTAAGGACACTCTAAGGCCTCAATCTGCCTACTCCTTAGAGTGGTGGACAAAGGTGGGTAAAGGAAATATGTAAGGACACTCTAAGGCCTCAATCTGCCTACTCCTTAGAGTGATGGACAAAGGTGGGTAAAGGAAATATGTAAGGACACTCTAAGGCCTCAATCTGCCTACTCCTTAGAGTGGTGGACAAAGGTGGGTAAAGGAAATATGTAAGGACACTCTAAGGCCTCAATCTGCCTACTCCTTAGAGTGGTGGACAAAGGTGAGTAAAGGCAATATGTAAGGACACTCTAAGACCTCAATCTGCCTACTCCTCAGAGTGGTGGACAAAGGTGGGTAAAGGAAATATGTAAGGACACTCTAAGGCCTCAATCTGCCTACTTCTTAGAGTGGTGGACAAAGGTGGGTAAAGGAAATATGTAAGGACACTCTAAGGCCTCAATCTGCCTACTCCTTAGAGTGGTGGACAAAGGTGGGTAAAGGAAATATGTAAGGACACTCTAAGGCCTCAATCTGCCTACTCCTTAGAGTGGTGGACAAAGGTGGGTAAAGGAAATATGTAAGGACACTCTAAGGCCTCAATCTGCCTACTCCTTAGAGTGGTGGACAAAGGTGGGTAAAGGAAATATGTAAGGACACTCTAAGGCCTCAATCTGCCTACTTCTTAGAGTGGTGGACAAAGGTGGGTAAAGGAAATATGCAAGGACACTCTAAGGCCTCAATCTGCCTACTCCTTAGAGTGGTGGACAAAAGTGGGTAAAGGAAATATGCAAGGACACTCTAAGGCCTCAATCTGCCTACTCCTTAGAGTGGTGGACAAAGGTGGGTAAAGGAAATATGTAAGGACACTCTAAGGCCTCAATCTGCCTACTCCTTGGAGTGGTGGACAAAGGTGGGTAAAGGAAATATGTAAGGACACTCTGCCTACTCTTTAGAGCGGAGGACAAAGGTGTGTTGGGTTGTTGTAGCTCTATTACGGGGCCTCAATCTGCCAACTCCCCAAATCTCGCCGGAGATCGTCTGTGTGTTCAACCCTAGGCCTCAGATCTCTCTAATTTGGTGAATACCTTGCTTTTGCAAGTGGCTTGGATAAGTTCGTTATCCAGGAAAATCGGATCAGGTTTTCCTGGTACCTCGACGCGGAAAGTACAGAGACGATCTGGTGTCTCAACGTCTACTACTCATAGAATTTTAAAAAGGTATGGGTACCATATTCAGACGGTCCAAATTTTGGAGGTGCGTGAATACGCAAGGAGCAAGCGATTTTGCGAAATTATATCAAGGAAAATCATACAAGATCCCAATTTCTTCGATAAAGTTTTATGGAGTGGCGAGTCAGCATATACAAATGATTTGTTACATGAACCTCCATAACTTTCATAGTTGGAAAATTGAAGATCCACATGGGTTCAGAGAGGATCGGTCCCAGCATCAATTTAAGAGAAATCTCTAGGCCGGTATTTTTAACGGAACACTTTTGGGACCAGTGGAACTGCGCCCTACGTTAAATGGCCAAAGATATTTGGCGTTTTTACAAAACAATTTGCCAGAACTGATGGAATACACCCCATTAGAACTTCGGAGAATAATGTGGCTTCAAAATGATGGATGCCCAGCCCACTCTGTCTAAGAAGTAAGGCAATACTTAAATCAGACATACCCGGGCAGGTGGACGTCAAAGAATCAGAACAGCAGCTCAAGAAATTTCACGAAGCAGTCTAAGAAGACTAAGAGGATCGTTCCTAAGACGATATCGTTTATGTATAAGACAGAATGGCCTTCAAACAGAGCATCTGTTATGAATAGAATAATTTTTGTAAATGTCACAATCTGTTTATTTTTATTTATTAGCCACCTGATTTCACCTCCAATTTTTTTTTCAATCGTCGACAGTGACTTTTAAGAGATCTTGATAATGTTTTATACTATTTTAGAATCTCCATAAAACAGGGAAGTTTTTGAAATTGTGAGCCAGTAAATTTTACTAACATTTATTTTCAGTACGGAGGTTTATTCCAAATTTTTTTTAAAATGGGGAAGAAAAGTCCGATTTTTATTTTATTTTTTTATTGAGATTTTCTGAATAATACAAAATATTTCAGATATATATAACGCTATTATCGAGGATTAACAGGAACAAAAATCACATTCTGGAAATGTTTTTTCTGCATGTCGGGGGGCAAAATACCTTAAAATTTGACAATTTTCACTTTTTTCATAAAATTGTCAATATATTGAAAACCCTAAACTTTTTGATAAGATCCTATAGGGTTTTTCTGAAAGGGCTTGAGCCAACCTATCTTTATGTGACGTTTAATTTACGACTTTTGGGACCCCTGGAATATATGTATATACACACACACATATATATATATATATATATATATATATATATATATATATATATATATATATATATATATATATATATACATATTCTTATTCATTATAGTAGTATGGTTTATTTATTTCTTGTAATTTGGAAATGTTCTGGTTAATAAAATTATTATTATTATTTGGAAAAATTAAATGACGCTTTTACTAGTAATCTAACTCAGGTCTCTTTGTTTCAGAATGACACGTTCTTAAAACTAAAGGAATATATTTTATCATTTCTTTCGTGTATCATGCATCTTTGATCGTTGACTTTTCCGGAAAAAAAAGACGTACAAAAATATGAACTATTCCACTGACGTTAATTTTCTTTGGAAACTTATTTTTGCCTAAGTCACGTACACTTTTTTGGCGCATTTTTTTCTATATATCACTTTGCCGACCGCATTAAATTAACATCTGTCACCAATTCATATTGCCACCCACTTCAAACTATTAATCATATTTAAATTACATATATGCTAGTTGTCATAACGTTACTTTTATAAAATACAGATATATTTATATTAAAATGAAGCCGACAAGAAGGCAACTGGTGAAGCTGCTATTTTAAAAACAATTTATGATCTTGATCTGACATGCAATTACATCTATAGCTAGTAAATGTTGTCGGTGCTTATAGAATTACCAAAGAGCTTAGAAAGTGAGAAATTCAGGCGAATATAAAGTAACAGTAACTTTTTACTTCCACGTCACATCGCGTGGAAGTATCGTATCGGCGACCAATAATTTCAAATATTTTTGTTCGCTGAAACGTCGTAAAAAGTCTAATCTCACGGGGTAAAGGTCACAAAACATATGGAAAACTTGATTCTGGAACGAAAACTCTTTTTTTCTGTCAGTCTGTCGATCTCTCGGCCTGTCTGTTAGTAGGTGCAATAACTTTGGAACGCACCCGACAAAAGAACGCTTCTAATTGTAAGGAGTAGGCAAATTGAGGCCCCGGATTCGAGCTACAACAACCCAACCCACCTTTGTCCACCGCTATAAGGAATAGGCAGATTCAGGCTTTAGAGTTCATGTCCTTACATATTTCCTTTACGTATTGAAAATGGCTCCAAAACAGGAGCCTAAACGTCGAGTTTCAATAAATTCTGGCCGCGATTCAATCCGAGAATCAAGTATGTCTCACATTGAAGAGCGCGGACATATTTCCGAACATACATATATATATATATATATATATATATATATATATATATATATATATATATATAAATTGAAACTGACCACGGATATGTGTTCTAGGGGGCCTAATTAGCGTTCATTTGAATAAATCTTTTCAAAATTGAAAAGTCGGGATCTCCTCATTTGTGATTTTTTTTTTTAAGAAAATTCAGTAAAAACAGTGTAAAACTGGATAAAAACCAAGTAGTTGTATATACTACAGACTCAGTATTTATGTTTCGGTGATTTTTCCTACCAACAGTATTAAATAAACATGAATATATGTTTCCGACTAGCCTAAATAAATGTAAGTTAACGATTAAGTGTAAGACTGGCCTCTACTACAGAAATTTCAGTAAAAACAGTGTAAAAACTGGATAAAAACCAAGTAGTTGTATATACCACAGACTCAATATTTATGTTTCAGTGATTTTTCCTACCAACAGTATTAAATAAACATGAATATATGTTTCCGACTAGCCTAAATAAATATAAGTAAACGATTAAGTATAAGACTGGCCTCTACTACAGAAAATTCAGTAAAAACAGTGTAAAACTGGATAAAAACCAAGTAGTTGTATATACTACAGACTCAGTATTTATGTTTCGGTGATTTTTACTACCAACAGTATTAAATAAACATAAATATATGTTTCCGACCAGCCTAAATAAATGTAAGTTAACTATTAAGTGTAAGACTGGCCTCTACTACAGAAATTTCAGTAAAAACAGTGTAAAAACTGGATAAAAACCAAGTAGTTGTATATACCACAGACTCAGTATTTATGTTTCAGTGATTTTTCCTACCAACAGTATTAAATAAACATGAATATATGTTTCCGACTAGCCAAAATAAATATAAGTAAACGATTAAGTATAAGACTGGCCTCTGCTTCAGAAAATTCAGTAAAAACAGTGTAAAACTGGATAAAAACCAAATAGTTGTATATACTACAGACTCAGTATTTATGTTTCGGTGATTTTTACTACCAACAGTATTAAATAAACATAAATATATGTTTCCGACTAGCCTAAATAAATGTAAGTTAACGATTAAGTGTAAGACTGGCCTCTACTACAGAAATTTCAGTAAAAACAGTGTAAAAACTGGATAAAAACCAAGTAGTTGTATATACCACAGACTCAGTATTTATGTTTCAGTGATTTTTCCTACCAACAGTATTAAATAAACATGAATATATGTTTCCGACTAGCCTAAATAAATATAAGTAAACGATTAAGTATAAGACTGGCCTCTACTACAGAAAATTCAGTAAAAACAGTGTAAAAACTGGATAAAAACCAAGTAGTTGTATATACCACAGACTCAGTATTTATGTTTCAGTGATTTTTCCTACCAACAGTATTAAATAAACATGAATATATGTTTCCGACTAGCCTAAATAAATATAAGTAAACGATTAAGTATAAGACTGGCCTCTACTACAGAAAATTCAGTAAAAACAGTGTAAAACTGGATAAAAACCAAGTAGTTGTATATACTACAGACTCAGTATTTATGTTTCGGTGATTTTTACTACCAACAGTATTAAATAAACATAAATATATGTTTCCGACTAGCCTAAATAAATGTAAGTTAACGATTAAGTGTAAGACTGGCCTCTACTACAGAAATTTCAGTAAAAACAGTGTAAAAACTGGATAAAAACCAAGTAGTTGTATATACCACAGACTCAGTATTTATGTTTCAGTGATTTTTCCTACCAACAGTATTAAATAAACATGAATATATGTTTCCGACTAGCCTAAATAAATATAAGTAAACGATTAAGTATAAAACTGGCCTCTACTACAGAAAATTCAGTAAAAACAGTGTAAAACTGGATAAAAACCAAGTAGTTGTATATACTACAGACTCAGTATTTATGTTTCGGTGATTTTTACTACCAACAGTATTAAATAAACATAAATATATGTTTCCGACTAGCCTAAATAAATGTAAGTTAACGATTAAGTGTAAGACTGGCCCTGACTACAGAAAATTCAATAAAAACAGTGTAAAAACTGGATAAAAACCAAGTAGTTGTATATACTACAGACTCGGTATTTATATTTCAGTGTTTTTTCCTACCAACAGTATTAAATAAACATAAAATACATGTTTCCGACTAGCTTAAATAAATATAAGTAAACGATTAAGTGTAAGACTGGCCTTTACTACAAAAACTTCAGTTAAAAACAGTGTAAAAACTGGATAAAAACCAAGTAGTTGTATATACTCCAGACTCGGTGTTTATGTTTCAGTGATTTTTCCTACCAACAGTATTAAATAAACATAAATAAATGTGTCCGACTAGCCTAAATACATATAACTAAACGATTAAGTGTAAGATTAGCCTCTACTACAAAAAATTCAGTAAAAGCAGTGTAAAAACTGGATAAAAACCAAGTAATTGTATATACTACAGACTCGGTATTTATCACTGAGTGGTGGACGTGCCGCCACCTAGTTGCGGAACCAAGTAGTATATTGTCACGCCAGCTGTAAATAACACAAAGTGTTAAAAAATAGAGACTGTATGGAACTAACTAACAATTTAGAAAATTGTCAGCCCTTGCCCATTTCTACCTCAATATAGGGACAAAGTATGTAAGGCTAGATGCATTCTCGCAACAATTAGAACCGTAGACCGGTTTCGCTATCATTAGAGCTCTTCAGTACGGCATACTAATTGTAGCAAAAATGCATTTTTTTGGATACAGGAGGGGGAAATGTTCATGCAGACCCCATTCACGGCCCCGCAGATGCCGTGGGATATCGAGGTACTGTGAGACTGTACTCACTAAAACCCCCTCCCTGGGAGTACCGGACCTTAGTACATACCTCCGTCGGAAAGATTTACACACAATGACTTTTTGGGTATGAATGTTTCCATTCTGTTTTTGCCGCGGGGGCGTTTAGCGGGTAAATATAAGCTTTGGACGCTTATGCTTATGTGGAAGTTGCTCGTCGTAGTCGGTGGCACTACGGAGAAGAGCATCTGTGTTTTTGGGTGAGGGGGCAGAAACCCTCTTCGTCCTGGAGGCTTTTCTTTCCCTTCTGCATGCATAAAATTACCCTCAATGCATGAACTACATAATTTTTTTGTGTTCAGCTATCTAGTGTTTTTTTTTGAGTATATTGCCCGTTTATCAATTTCTTTGTTTGAGTTTTGTATCCAAATGACTGTATAAATATTTACGCTAGAGATCATGTTTTTGTTTGCCCTTCTTTACCTTATATTTTACTGTTCCTAATTAAATAAGAACCCATCACAATAAACAACCAAGTTATTCAAAGTAATGAGTCCTCTTCACTTGTTGGCATTTCTGTGAATCGAAATCTCAATTGGCACCAACATGTCACATCAATTGCAGAAGCGGCTGTTAAGATATTAGGTTTCCTCTTCCGGGATCGCAAATACTTTTCACCTGCTAATTTCTATACCTTATATACTTCAAAAATAAGGCCAAACCTCGAATACTGATCCCACATCTGGGGTGCAGCTGCCGCTTCTACACTCGCTATCCTGGACTCCATTCAGAAGAGAGCTATACGTTTCATCGGTCGCCCTACCTTAACCCAAAGGCTGCCATCTCTTGCCCACCGACGTGCCGTTGGTGACCTCTCTCTCTTTTATAGGTATCTGCACGTGCACTGCTCAGAGGAGCTTTCTTCTATTGTTCCTCCACCTGCTGCCCCTAACAGATCTACCAGGGGAACAGAGCGAATGCACCCTTTTACTGTCCAGGTCACCAGACATAGAACATCTTGTTACGCCCGCTCTTTTGTCCCGAGGACTTCCAAGTTGTGGAATTCCTTGCCAGCATATGTTTTTCCTTCTCCTCCGAACCTCCAAACCTTCAAGTCCAGAATTAACAAGTTGTCTCTTTCCTCCTTATCGACTCCCACGGTACGACAGTATTTAGGCTGTAAGCCCTCGTGGTGTGTTGTTGAAATAAAAAAAGTAATTTTTATAACTTTTAATATAAGGCTAACGCATTAATATATTATATATTATTCTTATAAAAATTCACTCGCATAACGCATTTGCTGCGTCCCGAACCTTTTATTTATAATTGACGAGGTAAAGCTATGTGTACATACATGGTATTAAGACTGTTTAGTTGGCAAATAAATAAATTATTCGCGGACTAGATACCTAAGTGATATAACACCCTTACTCTACATAGAAAGCAAAGCGTACAAAACAAATTAATTTACGATGGTAACAAATCACCAAACCGAGATACAGAACTACAGAAGCTTGATGTATTCTAATGGCAATAATAATTATAAATCTCGCAGTTTAACTGCATTATTGCTTGCAAACAAGATGATAAATTATGAACACGGTTCTAATTAGATTATACATATCATTGTTGGGAGGGATAATTATAGCATAAGATGCAGTAGTAAATACTAGTAAATGCGACTGGAAGAATGGCAAACGAGGAAACAGAACAAGCAGACTACGTCTCTCAGATGCAGACCCCCACTTGGAAGTATTCCAGTAAATTGAAATAATAGAAGATAAAAATCTTGATAATAACAGAGTTAGTTACAACTGCTTGTGCATTGTTTCGTCTTGGCATATCCGGCTAGAAGCAACATTAGTTTGTTGTGTGATAAAATTCACAGTATAAGATTACGGATCTTATATGGATTTTTTGTAGTAGAGGCCAGTCTTACACTTAATCGTTTAGTTATATTTATTTAGGCGAGTCGGAAACATTTATCTATGTTTATTTAATACTGTTGGTAGGAAAAATCACTGAAACATAAATTGCATCTAGCCTTACATACTTTGCCCCTATATTAGGGTAGAAATGGGCCAGGGCTGACAATTGTTTAATTGTTAGTTGGTTGTATACAGTCTCTATTTTCTAACACTTTGTGTTATTTGGAGCTGGCGTGACAACATACTACTTGGTTCCGCAACTAGGTGGCGGCACGTCCACCACTCACTTAGTGTCCGATGTTGTCTAAAATTATAGGCAACCATCCATAGGTAATTTCAGACCATATCGTAGATTATTTATATTTTATATCGTTATAACTCAAGATTTACTCAACCAATTGAGTTGAAATTTGGTAGATAGGACCAATGATACGATATCTACATGCTTGTAAAGTTTTAGTTTAATGCTTTTAATAATTTGAAAGATATTGCGTTTTCAACCAGTTTTTTTAACTTTTTTTCTAAAAGTATGTGAGTGTCAAAACTGTCTAAAGAACTAATCCAAGCTATTAACAAGATGAAGGGGCTTGCTAAATTTAGTTTTGATTGGTCAAGTATTTTTTGAGTTATCGATTGGATATATAAATGTATGTATGTATGTATATATATATATATATATATATATATATATATATATATATATATATATATATATATATATATATATATATATATATATATATATAACTTTGACTGGCCTTAGATTGGTGTTTTACGGGCACTAACACGCACTCATTTGAAGAAATTTTCCAAAAGTCTTACCATTGATACCTCTCTACCAGCGAATTTTCTTAATAAAAATTCACTTCGATACTTTTAGTTTACCTTAAAGTCTTTCTCCAAATTATAATTTCGACTCGTGGATTTCTTCTAAATTTTACGGGCATTGTAAATACATTTTAATTGTTAGTTAATTACAGAAAAATGTTAGTGATACGACAAATAATATTCGTCCGAGATACAATTAAGTCTCTAAATGAAAAGCAAACTAGGAAACGGAAATGCTGTACTTCTTAAATGAGAACCCTAGTTGGAATCAATCCAGAGGATTTCGATCCCAACAAAACAAATAAGAACACTTAATACTCTATCGTCTTCTTCGATACAGGTCAGCACTGCCAGTCACATGCTACAGCAATGCTTTCTTAACTGACCCCTGTCAATAAGACGATTTCGTAACTAGGAAGATTAATCTATTTATTTTATTATGACTTTTTCGTGGTTATCTGACAGTCCGAAGTTTTCGATATTTCGTCACATGACGTAGGTTTCTATGTTATTTTATTTTTATTTATTTATTTATTCAGTGCAAATTACATGCTAATTATACATTACCTGAAAATATCGGAATTATAATTATTACATTTCTAGCACTCTTTTCATTCTGCCTGTATCGTGCACTGAGATATTCCTCTAAGCTAGTTTTTTTTTTATTTCAGCAACACACCACGAGGGCTTACAACCTAAAGACTATCGTACCGTAGGTATCGACAAGGATAAAAGAGGCAACTTGTTAATTCTGGACTTGAAGGTTTGGAGGTTCGGAGGAGAAGGAAAAACATGTGTCGGCAAGGAATGCCACAACTTGGAAGTCCTCGGGACAAAAGAGCGGGCATAACAAGATGTTCTATGTCTGGTGACCTGGACAGTAAAAGGGTGCATTCGCTCTGTTCCCCTGGTAGATCTGTTGGGGACAGTAAGTGGAGGAACTATGGAAGAAAGCTCCTCTGAGCAGTGCCCATGCAGATATTTATAAGAGAGAGAGAGAGAGAGAGAGAGAGGTCACCAACGCAACGTCGGTGGGTAAGGGATGGCAGCCTTTGGATGAGGGTAATGTCACCGATGAAACGTATAGCTCTCTTCTAAATGGAGTCCAGGATAGCGAGGGTAGAAGCGGCAGCAGCACCCCAGATGTGGGAGCAGTATTCGACGTTTGGTCTTATTTGTGAAGTATATAAGGTATATAGATTAGCTGGTGAAAAGTATTTGCAAGCCCGGAAGAGCAAACCAAATTTCTTAGCAGACGCTTCTGCAATTGATGTGACATGTTGGTGCCATTTGAGATTTCGATCCACAGAAATGCCAACAAGTGAAAAGAACTCATTACTTTGGATAACTTGGTTGTTTATTGTGATGAGTCTAGGGCTGGTGTATCTCTTATGAGAAAGAAAACAAGACTGTGATTTGGTGGGGTTGAATTGTACAAGATTTCTACTTCCCCAGTCTAATGTTATTTGGAGATCCACGGAGATAGAACCCTCCATGAGTCTGCGATCCTCATCTGGTTGGGATAAAGAAAGGCTTAGAATATTGTATATTTGACTGGAGGGTGCTGTCCGCGTAACTGTGAACTGGATTGGATGTGCTAGAGAGGAGGTCATTGATGTGGAGAAGAAACAAAGTAGGGGCTAAAGCTGAACCTTGAGCAACCCCTGCATTAATTAGATACAGTTTAGAGGAATGGCTATCAACGACAACAGAAATGCTCCGGTTGGAGAGGAAATTTGCTGTCCACGTACAGAGTTTTGGAGGTAGGCCTTAGGCAGGTAGTTTATTGAGCAGCGCTGCGTGCCGGACCTGGTCGAATGCTTTGGACATGTCTAGAGCAACAATCTGGGATTCACCGTGTAGTTCCATAGACTTGTTCCAAGAATGGGTGACAAAGAAAAGGAGATCGGCAGTTGATCTGCGCTGACGGAATCCATACTGCCTGTCGTGGATTAGATTGTGTTTTTCAAGAAATTTTAGTAATTCGGTGTTTATATACTTTTCCATCACTTTAGAGATGACTGAAAGGAGAGAAATAGGCCTGTAATTGCTAGGAAGCGCTTTCGATCCTTTCTTGGGGACGGGTTGTACTGGAGCAGTTTTCCAGTTACTAGGGAATATGCCTCTATTGTAAGATGTCTAAAACAGACGAGTCAGGACAGGAGGAAGTTCTGGTGCGCATTTTTTGAGAACAATTGCTGGGATCTCGTCAAGGCCAGAGGCTTTCCTGGTATTAAGAGAAAAGAGCATCTTTCGTACCTTTCTAGTTTTGAAAATGATATCCGTCACTTTATGCGCGACATTGGGGACTGTTGGTGGTTGTACATTTGGAGGTGGGTTGAGAGTAGAATTGCCGGCGAACAACGAGGCAATAAGTTCAGCCTTGCCCGGGGCGGTAGAAACAATTTAATTCCTTGAGAAAAGAGGTGGGAACGTGCTCTTGCAGAAATTATTCTTAATAGATTTAGCAAGAGTCTAGAAGGGTCTGCTGCCGCTGAAGCTTAAGAGGACTTTGTTTTTGATGTGGTTATTAAACGAGTTTTTTGCCTCAGAAACAATGTGGACATAGCGGTTTCTTGCGTCGTTAAATGCTTGACGGTTTTCTTGACTGGGATTGTGTAGAAGCTTTTTGTGCGCTTTGGCCTTTTCAAGTCTGGCCTTGTCACAGGATTTAGAGAACCAGGGCTTTTGAGTGGCTGCACAGGTTTTCTGTGCACGTGGAATAAATTATTCCATGCCAGCTTGTATAATTTCGGTGACGTTTTGTGAGATATCAGAGGGGTCAGAAAGAGAGAAGCAGACAGCCCATGGAAATGAGGAAAAGTTATCTCGCATTTCGTCCCAGTTCGCGGTGTTGTAGTGCCAAACGATACGTGGGTGTGATGACTGTGTGACCTCGAGTTGCATTGCGCAGAAAACAGTGACCATGGCGTGGTCTGATCGACCCAGGGGGGCGGTGACTGATATCTTATAGAAGTCAGGGTTTGTAGTAAGAAGGAGATCCAAGGGATTTGAGCTGTGTGTTGGGATGCGAGGAAAGTAAGTAGGTTGCTGAACCATATTGGCTAAAGAATTGCTGACTGCAAATGCCTCCGCTGCTCTTCCTTGTGGATCGGTTTTTGAAGATCCTAGCCATTCCTTATTATGGACATTGAAGTCACCAAGAATAGTGACCTCGGAGGAAGGATATTCAGAAATCAGATGGTCGGTTTTTTCAGAAAGGTAGTCAAAGAGGTGGACAAAGTTGTTGTCAGAAGGTGACCGATAAATGCAACAGATGAATTTAGTTGCAGCCCTGAGAGAGAGTTTTATCCATAGTATGTCTTTTCTTCCAGCTTCTAAATTGGGAAGTCTGGTGCAGGGTAGATTGCTACGAACGTACGCGCACACGCCTCCATGCAATCTAAAGGAAGTAAGGAGCTCATACCCCGGGAAATTAAGGTGATTAGTGGCTGTTTTGGCACTGATTTGGGTTTCGGTGAGGAAGAGGAGTTGGGGCCTATTCGCCTGGAGGAAATGGTGGACGGAGTTCAGGTTAGAATTTAGGCCACATATATTCGAGAAGGATGTGTTAAATCTTGATGCTGGCGCCCCCTGTACACCCCTCTCCCGGAGATCCGAATGGAGGGGTATTTTACCTCCGGAATATTTTGTACAAGGAGGAGCCATCATCATTTTTGCTTATAAGGGAAACCGACTCATACACCAGAACCGGAAACGTCCGTTGGGACTTTACCGGTCCTTTGATGTAAGGGGTGGTACCTCCTCTGGGGTGAAAAAATCATTTACTATCACGTAAAGGAAAATTCCACTACCACCTACCAACCAAGTGCTTGTATATGAACATCTCAGACATTCTTATAGTTTCAATAATGTTTGGTAGACTATATCAAAATCAAAAAGTATCATTGCATCCCTTGTACAAGTATAAATGTAAATTTCGCTCAAAAATAACACAATATAAAAACAATAACACATAACACTTATTTTAGACCTGGAAGATGGCTACTAATGAATGCCTTCTCATCTCGCATTATTATGTATCTAAGCGAGTTTCAAGCAGCGTTTAACTCTCTCTCTCTCTCTCTTTCTCTCCCACACACACACACACACATACACGCAGGCGCACGTACGCATGCACACACACACACTCACATACGCTTAAGCCCAAAACAAAGATTAGTTTCAACACACCCTCTTGTACAGGGTGGCTCAAATTCGAGCCTCATCATTGGGATCGCGGAAACTGTGAGAGATACAACTTCGGTTAAATCATGACAATGTTGCGTAATTTGATGCTCAGCAAAATGCAGTTTAGGAAATTAGAAAATTCCGAATACTTCCGGTGATAATCGGAAAAAACCGAAAACTCATAAAATCTGTGATAAAGTTTTTTTTGGCGTTCTTTGAAAAGATATAACAAAATAAATCACACTTCATCAAGGTTACTTTTCCTCTCCTACAAAATGGCATTTTCAAATTTGAAATCCGATGTTTGGTCTTTCAGAAACCATCATCAACTTCATTTTTTCAAATACGGCCCTGGATTTTTTATTTCATACTTTGTTATCTTTGGACTACCTCAAAATAATGCCTTACCACAACTTTTGAATTTCAAACGTTTTGATAACAAAAAATGACATTTCCGTCTTTCTTGAAAATATTCAATACGACTCTGCTTTTGAAACAAAATATTTCTTCAATAATATAATTTGATTAGGTAGGTAAAGATGAACCCGAATTTATTATTATGAGTCAAATATTTTAAGTTCAATCCAATGCAATGCAATGACATATCTGTTCGTTCATCTCGGCGGCTTTGATATTCAGAAATATCAAGCTTGCTTGTCATAATATGACAATAGAACTTTTGACAATTTAACTTTCAAAATAAACATTAAGAGAGCAAAACTGGTGTTTTCTAAATTCGAGAAACGTGATATGCTTCGGATTTATTATAGTAATAACAGAAACTCGCACTTTTGATGTGAACGGTATTTAGAGCAATACCCCGAGCGTCCACAACCCCATTATTCATATTTTAACAAATTAGACAGAAATTTAGGTCTCTTTGGTAGTTTTGGTAAACCTAGAAATTCGTACGGCCAACGAATGGAAGCTGAGGATGAAGAAGCTGTTTTAAATGCTGTAAGTATCGTTATAAAATGATGCTATGCAATCTTTTATTACTATAATATTTTGCGATAACATGTCAAAGATATTTCACCAAAACTTTTTGTTAAAGCTTACGGAAAATCCTCGTGGTCCAACATGGCAATTTGCTTCAGAACTGAATATGACTAGAAGCCGAATTCAGAGGGTTTTCAAAAAACATAAGTATCATCCCTATAAACTTCATGTTTGCCAAGAACTAAGACCAGGAGACAGGGAGAGAAGGCTTGAATTCTGCAATTGGCTGATAGAAAAATGCAACAAGATGACGATTTCTTAAATAAAATCGTCTGGACAGATAAATGTCATTTTTCCACAAGCGGCCTTTTTGACAGAAACAATTAGCATTATTAAGCAATAGATAATCCGTACCAAAATCGGCAAGTTCTAAGACAGGGACGAAAATCATTCAATGTTTGGGTTGGAATGTATCGAACCAAAATGTTAGGGCCAATTATTTATGATGGAAACTTAAATACTGAACGGTATCTTAATTTAATCCATAGTTATATATTCGATGCGCTTGAAGATGAACCGTTGAATATGCTGCGGCAGCTGTGGTGGCAACAGGATGGTGCACCACCCCATAATGGAAAGGCAGTAACCTAGTTTGTTAATGAAACATTTCCCAATCAATGGATTGAAAACCAAATAGTGGTGCGCTGGCCTGCCAGAAGCCCTGATTTGTCCCCGCTGGATTATTTTTTATGGGGATTCTTGAAATATCGCTTATTCAATGATACTTTTCCGAATGATATAAACATTTTGCGGCAAAAGTTAGTGTTAGAATTCACAACCCTACGAGCAAGAGGAAGAATAATCCACCGGGCTGTTACGAACAATCTGCGAAGACGTATGCGAAAATACATAGAAGTCCAAGGGCGCTTTTTAGAAGTTAAGTAAGTATTAAATATTTTCAAGAAATACTGAAAATGTCATTTTTTGTTATCAAAACATTTGAAATTCAAAAGTTATGATGAGGCATTGTTTTCAGGTAGTCCAAAGGTAACAAAATATGAAATAAAAAAACCAGGGCCGTATTTGAAAAAATTGAGTTGATGGTTTCTGAAACGCAAAACATCGGATTTCAAATTTGAAAATGCCGTCTTGTAGGAGAGGAAAAGTAACCTTGATGAAGTGTAATTTATTTTGTTATATCTTTTCAAATAACGCCAGAAAAAAATTAAACAGATTTGATGAGTTTTCGTTTTTTTCCGATTATCACCGGAAGTATTCGAAATTTTCGAATTTTCTAAGCTGCATTTTGCTGAGCATCAAATTACGCAACTTTGCCGTAATTTAACAGACGTTGTATCTCTTACAGTTTCCGAGATACGAATGATGAGACTTGAATTTGAGCCACCCTGTACATAAACACACAAACCATCCCACACACAAACTTTTAAGGAAACAAAGACATCTTATGGCCAGAGCAACTAACTAGAAATCATCTAATAAATTAAAATTAAGAGCATTGGTAAATTTAGTAATAGAAAAACCTTTAACTTTACATTTAATAGTTATTTTGCTTCTTTGTAATGTACAACAGATATTTGATTTAAATAACTCCAATTATTAATTGATATCAATAAATTTAAATATTTGTGTTTTTAATATCTGTTCTGATTGAATAATTAATTCCTCATTTAACCCTTTTCAATTTTGGTGGTGCTGTGACTGGAAATTCTTTATATCTACTATTTAGACCTCTTCAAACGTAGTAACGTGATGACGGTGTTTTGACTCAAATATCTCACTTTGGGCAGAAGAAGACTAAACTGAGTACGTATCTGATTATCTTTTCATCTTCAAACCAAATAGTGTGTTCTTTATCTTAGAAAAATAATAAATATAAGTAATAAGTGCAAGTATTAGGGTTTGGGAGGTGATTATGGCCTCACTATCGACCGGATTTAGATCCAATCGAAATCGGTGACGAGATATCAACCGCGGGCAAATATCAAATAAATACACTCGGGTTTTTAGGCTTAAACTGGCACACATGGTGTTAAATAAGTCTGTGCGAAATAAAAACAAATGATTTAGTGTTGCACGATGTAACATTTTTGTCATCAAGGATCGGTCGTTTATTAGTGTGTTTGAATGGAACCTTAAAAACGCTTGTGTCCAGTGTTCCGATTTATTCCCATCATCAGTGTCGTTATTTCTGTATAACGCCTAACAAATAAAGCTTTAACAGTAGGTAATTGGATGTGAAATAAAAAGGTTGACAGATATTAGGTAGGAACAGGTGAAGTTCAAATGTGATATTAACGGGGCCCATAGTAGCATTTTATCGTTGTTAGTCAATGTACGTTTATAGAACCAGAACGGAGAGTACTGTTGATAGATATAGAGAGAGGGAATTTTTTTAGGAGCGTGTAGCGTCGACTGACGAATAATAAATGTCACGGAGACGTATTTTCTCAGTTGTACTCGCTAGGTGATTTGTCACATGCTTTGTTCGTGTGAGTTTCAACTACTTTTAGCTTCGCTTCGCCGGTAATAAATATGGAAGTATTCTTATAAGCTTGTAAAGCTTATGAGAATTTGATGGGAATTTTAAAGTTTAGTTTTTCTGCTTCTGTTAGAGTTTTAGAAGTATTTAACTTGTTGGCCATAAACTAAGAGGACCGTGTGACTAATTAAAGAACGTAGACTTTCACAAGTGCTAAGCAGACTAATCTAGCCATTCGCGTGATTATAAGCCGTGGTCTGTTAGCGTTTAAACCTGACGTTTCGTCTAGATATTCTCAAAATTAAAAGTGTATCAGGTAATGCCGTAAAAGTTGTAGCAAGCAGTCGATTTTGCTAAGAGTATTGTTACAAATTTGTTTGTCCCAATCGTTTTAGTGAATTTTCTTTAAAAAGATTCACTAATGAGGAGATCCCGACTTTTGAATTTTGAAAAAATTTCTTCAAAAGAGCGCGTATCACGTATCACTGGCCCCTGTGGGTCCGAGGACTAACTAAAAGAATAGGCCCAAGGTAACTCCTTCGGACCGAGGGTAAGTCATAGTATTTCCCTCGGAGCCCATGCAACAGTGTTTCAGGCCGAGATGTACGCCATCCTGCACTGTGTGCGGGAGAACAAGAGGAGGGGCTACACCAACAAGCGGATCCTCATAGCCACAGACAGCCAGGCAGCCCTGAAGGCACTAAGTAGTCCACGGGTAAATTCCTGGCTGGTGAGTGAGTGCCGAGACGAGACGAGCGACCTGGCTGGGCAGAATGAGGTGACCCTCATCTGGGTGCCGGGTCACTCGGGGGTCAAAGGCAATGAAGAAGCTGACAGTCTCGCGAAGAGAGGGTCAGCAGAACCATTTATGGGACCAGAACCGGCTCTGGGCGTGTCAAAGAGCACTGCCAGGGGAGCCATTAAGTCCTGGGTCAGAAACCAACACAAGGTGTACTGGGCGGACTGTCCAGGGCTCAGACATGGGAAGTCAATAATTGACGGACCCAGTTCAAAGAGAGCTGTGGAGCTGCTAAACCTTAGCAGAGGACAGCTCAGAAACACAACAGGTCTCTTGACGGGACACATGGCCGTCAAGAAACACCTGCATCAAATGGGGCGGTTCGAAGGGGACCTCGCATGCAGACTCTGCGGCGAGGGGGAGAAATCAGCCCAGCACATCTTGTGTGAGTGTATAGCTCTGGACCGGAAAAGACAATTGATCTACGGTCACTCTAGACCGGAGACAGAGCAATATAAAACTTCACCCTACCAATCGCTGTGCAGACTAGTTCAAGGCACAGTGATTTTGGAATGGGTGGAGTAAGACTGAGGGTATGCACAATCAACCAAGGGTTGCGGTGCTATCGGGGCGGCAAGGCCGCGGACGAGCCCTGAGGAAACAAAAAAAAAAAGGTAACTCCTGCATGTCTTACGAGGCGACTAATCGAAGTCAAGCAGGTGGTAGTGGACTTTTCCCTTACGTGATCGTAAAGGAATTTTCCACGTCCGAGGAGGTACCACCCCTTACATCAAGGGGCCGGTGAATTCCCAACGGACATTTCCTGTTCTGGTGTATGAGTCGGTTTCCCTTATAGACAAAAATGATGATGGCTCCTCCATGTACAAAAGGTTTCGGGGATAAAATACCCCTCCATTCGGATCTCCGGGAGAGGGGTGTACAGGGGGCGCCGGCATCAAAATTTAACATATCCTTCTGGAATATATGTGGCCTAAATTCTAACCTGAACTCCGTCCACCATTTTCTCCAGGCTAATAGGCCCCAACTCCTTTTCCTCACCGAAACCCAAATCAGTGCCAAAACAGGCACTAATCACCTTAATTTCCCGGGGTATGAGCTCCTTACTTCCTTTAGATTGCATGGAGGCGTGTGCGCATACGTCCGTAGCAATATACCCTGCACCAGACTCCCTAACTCAGAAGTTGGAGGAAAATACATACTTTGGATAAAACTCTCTCAGGGCTGCAACTAAATTCATCTGTTGCATTTACCGGTCACCTTCTGACAACAACTTTGTCCAGCTCTTCGACTACCTTTCTGAAAAACACCGACAATTTGATTTCTGAATATCCTTCCTCCGAGGTCACTATTCTTGGTGACTTCAATGTCTATAATAAGAAATGGCTAGGATCTTCAAAAACCGATCCACAAGGGAATTTCCATCGAAATATAATGCGTGTTTGTAAAAAAAGAAATTTGGGATGCACCAAGTGCGTTATGGTACCGAATTTTCATTAAATTCTTCAAATTTGAATAGCTCAATTTGCTATTAACCTATAAAGTTGACCAATAAACCAGCTTTTTCAGGAACGCTTTAAGTTTACTTTCGGAAATGTTTTTACATTTTCAGACAATAAAGTTATTTTGATGAAATATGGTACACTGTTTCTACTATGTAGGTTATACCGGTAACCAAATTTGATGCCTGCTCTCATTGAAAAAAGACATATTTGCTATTAAAAACATGTTTATGAAAATTCACTGCCATAACACACTTGCTGCGTCCACACTTTTTTAATCGCACACACCTTATATTATGATATTTTTGAAATTTCCATCGAAGTATAATGCATGTTTGTAAAAAAAGAAACTCAGCACGCAGCAAGTGCGTTATGGTGGTGAATTTTCATTATATGTTTCGAATTTCAATAACTCAATTTTCTATTAACTTAACGTTCGTTGGCTAGGCACCAGTTTTTTGGGAACATTTTGAGTTTATTTCCGATTTTTTTTTACATTTTCAAAGAATAAAGTTATTTTGATGAAATATATACATTGTTTCTACTATATAGGTTATACTGGTAACCAAATTTTATGCCTGCTTTCTTTAAAAGGAAAGTCATATTTCTATTAAAAACATTTTATGAAAATTCACCAGCATAACGCACTTGCTGCGTCCAGACTTTTAGTGAGTTTTCTTAGAAAAAATTCTTCACCACACCGACTTAATACTGAACTAACTTACCTTATGTACCGTTCGTCTATGTATACCCTCCATAGAGAATCTAGATCTTCTACACTTTTCTACACCTGTCACTTCTGGTCTCTTCTAGAAATATAATTCCACAGTGTTCGCTCTTACCAAGACACTTTATAACCGACATCTGACCATAGAATAAGCAAATAAGCGTCCAGACCTTTTTAGTATAGGTAACTTTTTTTATGCATTTTAAATATTTGCTTATTAAAGTCTCCACTACTTAATATCATATAAAAGTGTTCTTGCTCTTTGTTAATGGGGACAAGGTTTCTTTGAAACGAAAATTTAAGAAGAAAAATTCCTACTACAATATATCTATTTAGACAACAAGGAATAGATATATTAATGTGATAGGCTAAATTTGTATCAAAATTCTCTAATAGTGGAGACGGGTGGGTAGAGTTTAAAAACAGTTAGTGACATTGCAGGTAGGTCAATTAGAAAATTTTCTCCTGTCCATGCCACATGTTCGCATCATTAATTTATATAATTTATGACGCTAGAGAAATCGTTTTATTACAAACTTTACAATTTTCAAGCTAAATTAGTCAAATTGTGCCAAATATTTCTATAAAAGCCTCATTTTACTAGTTTGTTAAAAGCTTTGATGTATAAAAGTGCAAATAAAACACAAAAGTATTTATTCATTCATAAAGCAAATACCTAAATCGATTTTTATTTATTTTCATTTGGACTATTTTTATAATAGTTATATGAGAATTATGGCTATGTTTAAAAATAATTGTGCTTTGATTTAAGATTTAATTATACAGAGCGGCTCATTATTGCGTCAGAGTCCCATAACCCCCTTACAAAACTGATTTGGAGTAATAGTTTTTATACGACTTGAAGCCATACCCAAGGGAGCACATTCCGAAATTATTTCCAAATATACAGGCTTATTCGCCAAATTACTGCGTAGCTCGCTTATAAAACTGATTTGGAGGAATAGTTTTTATACGACTGGATGTGTCTGTCGCTCTAGACTCTCCAAGGCATTCGACCAGGTTTGTCACGCAGCACTGCTTAATAAACTTCCGGCCTATGGCCTACCACCAAAACTATGTACCTAAACAGCAAATTTCCTCTCCAACCTGAGCATTTCTGTTGTCGTGGATGGCCATTCCTCTAAACTCTATCATATTAATGCAGGAGTCCCCCCATGTCCAGCTTTAGCCCCTACTTTGTTTCTTTTCCACATCAATGACCTCCTGTCTAGCACATCCAACCCAGTTCACTGTTACGCGGATGACAGCACTCTCCACTCAAATATACAATATTCTGTCTCTTTAGCCCAATTAGATGAGGATCGCAGACTCATGGAGGGTTCTGTCTCTGTGGATCTCCAAAAAATGTTAGACTGGGGAAGTAGAAATCTTGTACAATTCAACACCACCAAATCTCTGTCTTGCTTTCTATAAGATAAACACCATCCCTGGACCCATCACAATGAACCACCAAGTTATTCAAAGTAATGAGTCCTTTTCAATTGTTGGCATTTCTGTGGATCGAAATCTTAACTGACACCAACATGTCACATCAATTGCAGAAGCGGCTGCTAATAAATTAGGTTTCCTCTTCCGGGCTCTCAAATACTTTTCACCAGCTAATCTCTATACCTTATATACTTCACAATAAAGGCCAAACCTCAAATACTGCTCCCACATCTGGGGTGCCGCTGCCGCTTCTACACTCGCTATCCTGGACTCCATTCAGCAGAGAGCTATACGTCTCATCGGTGATCCGTTCCTTGCCCATCGACGGGCCGTTGGTGACCTCTCTCTCTCTTTTTTATAGATATCTACACGGGTACTGCTTAGAGGAGCTTCCTTCAACAACACACCACAAGGGCTCACAACCTAAATACTATCGTACCGTGGGTGTCGACAAGGACGAAAGAGGCATTTTGCTAATTCTGGACATGACGGTTTGGAGGTTCGGAGGAGAAGGAAAAACATGTGCCGGCAAGGAATTCCACAACTTGGAAGTCCTCGAGACAAAAGAGCGGGCATAACACGATCTTCTATGTCTGGTGACCTGGGCAGTAAGAGGGTGCATTCGCTCTGTTCTCCTAATAGATCTGTTGTGGGCAGCAGGTGGAGGAACTATGCAAGAAAGCTCCTCTGAGCAGTGCCCGTGCAGATATCTACAACAGAGAGAGAGAGAGAGAGGGGGGGGTCACCAACGGCACGTCGGTTGGCAAGGAATGACAGCCTTTGGGTGAGGGTATCGTCACCGATGAGACGTATAGCTCTTTCTGAATGAAGTCCAGGATAGCGTGTGTAGAGACGGCAGCGGCACCACAGGTGTGGGAGCAGTGTTCGAGGTCTGGCCTTATTTGTGAAGTATATAAGGTATAGAGATTAGCTGGTCAAAAGTATTTGCGAGCCCGGAAGAGGAAACCTAATGTTTTAGCAGCCGCTTCTGCAACTTATGTGACATGTTGCTGCCAATTGAGATTTCGATCCACAGAAATGCCAACAAGTGAAATGGACCTATTACTTTGAATAACTTGGTTGTTAATTGTAATGGGTCTAGGGCTGGTGTATCACTTATGAGATAGAAAGCAAAACTGAGATTTGGTGGAGTTGAATTGTACAAGATTTCTACCTCCCCAGTTTAATATTTTTTGAAGATTCACAGAGACACAACCCTCCATGTGGATGCCATCCTCATCTAATTGGGCTAAAGAGACAGGATTAGAATGAACGACTGAGAAGGAGAAAAATAGGCATGTAGATGTTAGGAAGCGCTTTGGATCCTTTCTTGGGTACGGGTTGTACTCGAGCAGTTTTCCAGTTACTAGGGAATATGCCTCTATTGTAAGATGTCTGAAACAGACGACTCAGGACAAGAGCAAGTTCTGGTGCGTATTTATTAAGAACAATTGCTGGGATCTCGTCAAGGCCAGAGGCTTTCCTGTTATTAAGAGGAGGGAGCATCTTTCGTTCCTTTTTAGGTTTGAAAATGATATCAGTCATTTTATGCGCGACATTGGGGACTGTTGGTGGTTGAACATTTGGAGGTGGGTTGAGAGTAGAATTGCCGGCGAACAACGAAGCAAAAAGTTCAGCCTTGCCCAGGGCGGTAGAAACAATTTCATCCCTTGAAACAAGAGGTGGGAACGTACTCTTGCAGAAATTATTCGCAAAGATTTAGCAAGAGTCCAGAAGGGTTTGCTGCCGTTGGAGCTTGAGAGGACTTTGTTTTTGATGTGGTTATTAAACGAGTTTTTTTTGCCACAGAAAGATTGCGGACATAGCTGTTTCTTGCGTCGTTAAATGCTTGACGGTTTTCTTGACTGGGATTGTGTAGAAGCGTTTTGTGAGCTTTGACCTTTTCAATTCTAGTCTTGTCAAAGGATTTAGAAAACCAGGGTTTTTGAGTGGCTAAAGATGTTTTTTGTGTACGTGGAATAAATAATTCCATGCAAACTTGGATGATTTCGGTGACGTTTTGTGAGATATCAGAGGGGTCAGGATGAGAGAAGCAGACAGACCCCCTTGGAAATAAGGAAAAGTAATCCCGCATTTCGTCCCAGTTCGCGGAGTTGTAGTGCCAAACGATACGTGGGTGTGATGACTGTGTGACCTCGGGTTGCATTGCGCAGGAAGCAGTGACCATGGCGTGGTCTGAGCGACCAAACGGGGAGGGGGACTGATGTCTTATAGCATTCCGGTTTTGTATAAAGAAGGAGGTGCAAGGGAGTTGAGCTGTGTGTTGGGATGCGAGGAAAGTAAGTAAGTTGCTGAACCATATTGGCTAAAGAATTGCTGATTGGAAGGCCTCCGCTGCTCTCCCTTGTGGATCGGTTTTTAAAGATCATATCCATTACTTATTATGGACATTGAAGTCACGAAGAATAGTGACCCCAGAGGAAGGATATTCAGAAATCAGATGGTCGGTTTTTTCAGAAAGGTAGTCGAAGAGCTGGACAAAGTTGTTGTCAGAAGGTGACCGGTAAATGCAACAGATGAATTTAGTTGCAGCCCTGAGAGAGAGAGAGAGAGTTTCATCCAAAGTGCGTCTTTTCTTCCAGCTTCCAAATTGGGGAGCCTGGTGCAGGGTAGATTGCTACGGACGTATGCGCACACACCTCCATGCAATATAAAGGAAGTGAGGAGCTCATACCCCGGTAAATTAAGGTGATTAGTGGCTGGCACTGATTTGGGTTTCGGTGAGGAAGAGGAGTTGGGGGCCTATTAGCCTGGAGGAAATGGTGGACGGAGTTCAGGTTAGAATTTAGGCCAGATATATTCGAAAAGAATATGTTAAATCTTGATACCGGCGCTCACTGGACACCCCTCTACCGGAGATCCGAATGGAGGGGTATTTAATCTCCGGAATCTTTTGTGCGAGGAGGAGCCATCATCTTTTTTGTTTATAAGAGAAACCGACTCATACACCAGAACCGGAAACGTCCGTTGGGACTTCACCGGCTCCTTGATGTAAGAGTTGGTACCTCCTCGGGCGTGAAAAAAATCCTTTACTATCACGTAAAGGAAAGTCCACTACCACCTACAAAAGTCCACTACCACCTACCAAATGATGCCAAATAATTAGGAGGAGAAAGTAAGTATTGACACTAGTAGTTGAACTAAAATGTACGAGGAATGGAGTTTGATTATTTCTGATTTTTGTAAACTGACTAACAATTTGACAAAAGTTGTTCGTTCTCAGTGTATCGAAAAAATATAAGTCAGGGGAAGAGAATAAGGTGTATCCCTTGTATATTCGTCAAGAAACGAGATCTGTTAACTTGTATTTTAATATACCTAGGTACCACATGTTTCACAATACGTAAGTCTACTACAATCGGCATAAATATACAAAAATGTCACCTATGGTTTAGACCGTCTCTATATTAATTTTATTTGAAGGAAGATTGCAACTTTCAGTATTTAAACCACTTGACAATTACTGTTTTGGCGGTGAAATTGTATAATATGCAGTTTTATTATTATTTAGGATAAAAAATCACACAAAACTAACAAAGTAGTATTTTCTAGGGGATAAATCAAGGCCTTTCTAAAACAGTTTTAATACATTACGTTATAAGGGTAGAATCTAAGCACCACGTTTATTCGATAATAATTTGGAGCGCTGATGTCTCAAATAATGTACTCACTGATATTGTACGTAGGCAACACATAATACAGCGCCGAATATAATACGAAGTTGTTTACCTAGTATCTGAATTAATTTATTACATTATCATCTATTAAAAGAACATTTAAGTGACTTGATTTGAAAACATGTTAACAAAGATGACACTGTAAACTAGAAAGTATGTACGCAGACAGTGCGTTCTGGTTGCAAATTTTCAAAAAGATCACATCAAATCCTGGAAAATTCCACAAAAAAAAATAATTTCAGGACGCAGCAAGTGCGTTATGGAGGCGAATTTTTATTAAATGTTTAAAATTGTTATAACTCATTTTTCTATAATCCTACAAAGTTGAATTTTGGTATGTGATAAAGCATATACGAGGGCAACATATCAACCAAATTTCATCAAAATAGCTTTGTTATTTTTTGAAATGCGAATTTTTTTCAGAAAAATTAAATTCTTTTTTAGAAAACTGGTCGCTTTTATAACACACTTGCTGAGTCCCGAAATTTTTATATTTCTTCTTAAACACGTTGGATTTTAGATTAACAAATAGGAAATAGGAAGTTTGGTTAAGGCATCAGGGGAGTATGAGTATTTGAGAAAATGTATTATTTTTAGATATACGCAAATTTTAATTGAAAAAATTACAATTATATAATTTTTCATCTTTCGATTACGCTAACTTGGTTAGTCAAACGATCATCGGTTTAAAAAAATGTGTTTTCGTGATTTGGGGTCTCCAGGTCTACTTATCAGTGTTCAATACAGGTTCACTATCTTCGCTTAGTGAGCTAGTAGGTAGTCAAAATTAAATAGTCCGCTTTTATGGTAAAAAAAGGTAGCCTTATACTGGACCAAACTAAATTCATAAAGATTGCAAAACGTTGGCAAATCGTGGACTAAAAACTTATATTATTTTAATATTGAAATAATGACTTACCTTCACATTTTAATCCTTGTTTATAGATACCATACAACAACGATCCGCAATGATCACAAAAAGTTGGAGACATGAATGTATGAAGCTTAAATCTATGAGGCAGGTCTATTTTAAATCGTTGTCTTAAATACTGAAAGAAAAAAATATTTAAATTAGTATTTATTTCTAAAGTGATGGAAAAGTATATAAACACCGAATTTCTAAAATTTCTTGAAAATCACAGTCTAAGTCACGACAGGCAGCATGGATTCCGTCAGCGCAGATCAACTGCCGACCTCCTTTCCTTTGTCACCCATTCCTGGAACAAGTCTATGGAACTACACGGTGAATCCCAGATTGTCGCTCTAGACATATCCAAAGCATTCGACCAGGTCTGGCACGCAGCGCTGCTTAATAAACCTCCAGCCTATGACCTACCACGAAAACTCTGTACCTGGGCAGCAAATTTCCTCTTCAACCGGAGCATTTGTGTTGTCGTGGATGGCCATTCCACCAAACTGTATCTAATTAATGCAGGAGTCCCTCAAGGTTCAACTTTAGCCCATACTTTGTTTCTCCTCCACATCAATGACCTCATCTCTAGCACATCCAACCCAGTTCACAGTTACGCGGACGACAGCACCCTCCACTCAAATATACAATATTTTAAGCCTGTCTCTTTAGCTCAATTAGATGAGGATCTCAGTCTCATGGAGGGTTCTGTCTCTGTTGATCTCCAAAAAAATATTAGACTGGGGAAGTAGAAATCTTGTACAATTCAACTTCACCAAATCTCAGTCTTGCTTTCTATATCATAAGAGATACACCAGCCCTAGACCCATCACAATGAACAATCAAGTTATTCAAAGTAATTAGTCCTTTTCACTTGTTGGCATTTCTGTGGATAGAAATCTCAATTGGCACTAACATGTCTCGTCAATTTCAGAAGCGGCTGTTAAGAAATTAGGTTTTCTCTTCTGGGCTCGCAAATACTTTTCACCAGCTAATCTCTATACCTTATGTGCTTCACAAATAAGGCCAAACCTTGAAGGCTGCTCCCACATCTGGGGTGCCGCTGCCGCTTCTACACTCGCTATCCTGGACTCCGTTCAGAAGAGAGCTCTATCTCTCATCGGTGACCCTACCCTCACCCAAAGGCTGCCATCGCTTGTGCACCGACGTGCCGTTGATGACCTCTCTCTCTTTTATAGATATCTGCACGGGCACTGCTCAGAGCTTTCTTCCATAGTTCCTTCACCTGCCGCCCCCAACAGATCTACCTGGGGAACAGAGCGAATGCACCCTTTTACTGTCCAGGTCACCAGACATAGAACATCTTGTTATGCCCGATCTTTCGTCCCAAGGACTTCCAAGTTGTGGAATTCCTTGCCGGCACATGTTTTACCTTCTCCTCCGAACCTCCATACCTTCAAGTCCAGAAATAACAAGTTGGCTCTTTCTTTCTTGTCGACACCCATGGTACGATAGTGTTTAGGCTGTAAACCCTCGTGGTGTGTTTTTGAAATATAAAAAAAAACTAATGAGCCAGCCTGTATACGTGTATATTTAGTATGGAATGGTTTCACCAAGTTAGGGCAACAAAAATCAATAAACAAAATGATCCTTACTATTGTACTTTCCGAATTCCGTCCTGATCCTGGACACTTCCCTAGTAATTTATCATGACACTTTTTATGCACTGCTGTCTGACAACCTGTAAGAAAGAAAGATAAAAGAAAAGTTACTAAACTGGTGCATAATAAATTAGATAATTGAAATTTTAAAAAAGTCTGGACGCAGGAAGTGCGTTGTGGTAGCGAATTTTTACAAAAATATTTCAAGTCACAAAAATAAGAAAATAATTTGTTTCAAAATTCAAAAATTTGTTGCATGAAAAACATGTTTTTTAAAGTTCGCTTTAATTGGATTGGTAAACCAACTCATCGAAGCGATTAACGTAGGAAAAATCATTCATTTGGCAGGTACTTTTCTTTTAGCGAATTTTCATTAACAAAAATTCGCTATTAGAGAAGTCACCATGAAAAGCTTTTGGAAAACTGTATTCCGATGAGCGTTAGAAATAGTGCAAATAAACTCACGTTATGAATTTGAAGTAATTTGGTACACAATATTTAGTGTCTTTTCCAAATTAAAAATAAAATCCCAAAGACATGCGTTGAGACGACTTAGTGGTTAAAGTCCAATGCCTGACAAACAGAGTAGTTAACTGCCACGCGTAGATTGATTTATACAACAGGTATAAACCATACATTAACGGTAACCAAACTTAATATATATCACCCGAACCAACAATCGTGAAATCTCGGCCGCAGTTATGCAGAATTAAACATAAGACGTCACATAAGACCAAAACAATGGTGGGATGTGTTTCAATGGTATTTCTACTAATTCTGTAATTAATTGTTTCGTATACTTTGAATATAATATCTCGGGCATGAAGCCGATCTAATGTATCATGCAAACAAAACGTTAGTTGACTTATGCCTAGATGGTTGAGAGGCGTCGTGCTTACCTCAAAAGCAGAAGGTTACTCAATCGAATCCAGCTCGATGAATGTGTGTTTCTTTATGTTTTATTTTGACATTTGGAGAAACAATAGTGCCCAGATTTCATACGTTTTGAACAATATATCATTCTTATTTAAACCGCCTAAATAAGTTTGTCACCTGTGAGTCTGAAATTATAATTTTGTTGTTGATATTGAAAAACCTGATTTGATTCGGTTGACTAAAACTAAAGCATACTGGGGATTAATAAGGAAAAATAACTGCCATGTGTTAGGACGTAAATTAACTAACACATAATATTAGACTGACACAAACCGTAATGGACAAAAGCAGGTGCATTAAATTGAGGCTGAAAAAAATTTGATATAATTATGAACGTGACATTAAAAGTAGAAAAATTGCTTGGCATATAAATTTGTTTTGTACATTAAGTTTGCACTTTGCCGGTTCAAAAACGTAACGTATACTTATATTAATATATAAAGAGACGCACTTTTAAAATATAATCTTTTGGTTTCACCATATACTAAAACTGATTGAAAACAGAGACCACTGTACTTAGACATACCTGCCAAATTTTAATCTTCTGGCCTTAAGACTAGCTGCATTCTGACCATAATTTTCACCATATACTTAATACTGATTGAAAACAGAAACCACAGTACTTAGATATACCAGCCAAATTTTAATCTTCTAGCCTTAAGACTAGCTGCATTCTGACCATAATTTTCACCATATACTTAATACTGATTGAAAACAGAGACCACAGTACTTAGATATACCTGCCAATTTTTAATCTTATAGCCTTAAGACTAGCTGCATTCTGACCATAATTAGAAACGCCTACCGGATCCGCTCTAAATAGAACTCGGCAGTGTGCTATACTAATCACATTCAAAACACACCTAAAGTAATTCGTCTTAGGTAGCCACCCGAATTACTTTAGGTAAATACAATGAAATAAAAACTGTTGCTGGAGACACAGATCCATGGTTGCGACAACAAGACGACGTCGCCCTTGGAATGTAATGATCATGATGACATCATATTTTGGACTCTATAGATGCAATACAAATTGTGTTAAATGCAAGCTCAAGCTTAAAATGTTTCTATAACACATAGTACAATTAATAACAAATACCATATAGAAATTAAATCAAAGATGTGTTCAATTTTTGTTTTGTTTGGAGTCTTAGCTTCTAGCTTTTAACTATTTTATTTAGCGGAGGACCGCGTCATTATCTCTGGTCAAGGGTGATATCAATAGTATTAAATGAAATCATAATACCGGCGCCGTGTCAATGCCTGTGGTCACTGGCGATATCAATGGGCGGTTTCACCAGGCGCCAATAGTTGACACAACAATTCAACTGTTAACAGCTGTTGGCGCCTGGTGAACCCGGCCATTGGTATTAGATGACATGATGATTTTTAGCTCAAATAGCACCTTTGATGTTTTTTATATATTTCCAGTGGTAGGATTAGAACCAGCAAACCCGCGTGTCAAAGCTTTAAAAAAAATCTGGGCGTTATGGTGGTGAATTTTCATTAAAATGTTTTTAATAGGAAATATATATTTTTTTTAAAGAAAGGTTGCATCAAATTTGGTTACCAGTATAACCTATATAGGAAAAACAATGTACCATATTTCATCAAAGTAACTTTATTGTTTAAAAATGTACAAGAATCTTCCGAAAATAAACTTAAAATGTGCCCAAAAAACTGATCTCCTGGCCAACGAACCTTAGGTTAATAGTAAATTAAGCTATCGAAAGGAACATTTTATGAAAATCGCTAACATAACGCACTTGCTGAGTCCCGAATTTATTTTTTTACAAACATGCATTATCTTTCGATGAAAAATGCAAAAATTGCAATAATATAAGGCGTGTTCGATTAGGAAAAAAATTGCATCACCAGCGACTTATGGGCCACATGTGATTGTAAAAATAATTTTATAAAATGCAGCTCCAGACATCGTATAATTAGCATATAACAATTTTTCTCATATCTTGTATAATAATTGATATATTAAGCTTTACCCTAGAAATGCGTCACCCTGTATATATGAAAACAGATAAAAACTGAAAGTAACCCGGATATGGATTCTATGGGGCCTAGTTCGCGCTCATTTGAGGAAATCTTTTCAAAATTCAAAAGTCACTAAAACTGTATCCACCTCTATAAGTAAAATTGTGATGGCCAAAAATAAATATGAATGTAAGAAGAAGAGCATGCCTACATTTGTATTACAAATGTCAGAAAACAAAATACATATTTACATGTCACTTTGAACTTTGAAAGTAGATCTGACATTTATCAAAATACTTCGTCAGTTTAATATGGGGTGTACTGTTGCCGTGGACTATTATGCACTATTGTATCATGCCTTCTAGGAATCTTGTTTTTTTTTGGAGTACGAAAGCTTATTTTACTGTTTTAACATTTTTCGATCCCTTAACCTGAAATGGTTTTCGTCTCATTTAATGTTGTTTCATTATAGCGACCTTTTTGACGTTTTAAGAATAAAAACTTAAAAGCTTATAACTTTGTTTTATTTTAACGTAGATATTCTTTTTATGATATAAACCCGCGTGCCCAATACGGTTGCCCAGCTTTGTTATTTCCGGAGATATAAAGATTTTCCGAAAGAAAACACAACATTATCCGGGAAGAATTAGTCCAATTTTCGTGGCTAATGAACTTATCCAAGCCACGCGAAATAAAGGTATTTGCCAAATTTTATCAAAATCGGCCCGTTATCAGTGTGACACAAATATATATATATATATATATATATATATATATATATATATATATATATATATATATATATATATATATATATATAAACATATAAACATATAAAGTCTGAAACCGACTTCAGATTTGGGTTCCAGGGGTCCCAAATAACGCTCATTTGAAGGAATTTTTTCAAAATTCGAAAGTCGCAATCTCCTCATTAGTGATTTTTTTTACAGAAAATTCACTAAAAATGAGGCTAGTTAAGCCATGTCCGGCTGTTTTTGACTATTAAATCAACTAATAAGGTCTGTTTTACTTACTTTGACATTGATATCCTTGTTTGCCGAAGCCCCAAAGGAATTCTTTACAAAATGCACAAAACGTGGGTTGTCTGAAAAACTTCGCTACAAACTTGTGTCCTTTTATTTCGTGAACTCTGTGAACAAACAAATAAAACATTAATTACAAGTTAAAATAATCTTGAAATCTTTTTGATTAATATCTACTGACGGACTCATAAATTAACATTAATTCATATATATATATATATATATATATATATATATATATATATATATATATATATATATATATATATATATATATATATATATATATATATATATATATATATATATATATATTTAGAAATATTGCACTACACTGTAATCACTTTTAAATATACACTTTATTTGTTTGCTGTACGTTTGTGATTTCTTATTGGTTTGCGCGGACTGCAGTTTCGAATCGTCCCGGTTCATCATCAGCACGCTACTGACTGTTATCGCTCCTGTCTGGTCTACGTCTGAGATTGTACGTGGCGCATGCGCCGTGAGCTTTTATTGGTCGGTTTCCTGTTCTCTGATTGGTTGTGCCTACGGGCTGTGTCGTGTGTATCGGTCTCCTGTCTTGATCGCTGTGGGTTGATAATTTGTCTATTTGTATGGCCTTTATTAAGTTTTGTTTAAATGTTTGTACTTGGATTTGTTCTGGCATTAATTGTTTCCTATTGTTTGTTTGTTGAATGTAGTATTGCTCCCAGATTTCCACTTTTTTGTGGTCTTTAACATGTTTCATTAGTTTGGTTTTGTTTTACTAGCTTTTCTATTGTTTCCTTGTTGTATCCATCTCTTTCTGCTATTTGTATTACAACATCATAATACAAATAGCAGAAAGAAATGGATACAAGAAGAAAACAATAGAAAAGCTAGTAAAACAAATCAAAAACAAACAAATCAACAAAACCAAAAACAAAACACCAGAAACAAACACAAATTACACAACATTCACTTATAACCACCACATCAAAAAAATAACACAAACACTCAAACAATATGACTTAAAAATGAGCTGCAAAACCAATAACAAAATAATAAACAAAATAAATAAAAAACAAGAAAACAACCCACATGAATTAAACGGAATATATCAAATAGAATCTAACACATGCAATAAAAAATATATAGGAATGATAAAAAAATCAATAGAAGAAGTAGAATCCTGAGAAAAAATAAATTCAAATTTTATAAAATACATATTTCGCAACTTTTGTTGCCAGGTGACAGGAAAAGACGGCTGAATTGGTGTTCTTGGCTAAGGCACAAACTCCAAAATGACTCAGACTTCCTGGAGAACGTTCTCTGGTCAGGTTAAACCAGATTTAAGAATTGTGGGGTCTTCAACCGCAATAATGAGCATTATTGGGCCAAAAGCAACCCTCATCAAAATATTCAGACGCGCTAAAATTTTGCGCTTTTGAAAGCAAACATTGTCCCCGTATTAAGAAATAAATGGGCCAGGGCTGACAATTTACAAAATTGTTAGTTACTTGTACACAGTCTCCATCTATAACATTTTGTGTTAACTAGAGCTGTCGTGACGATATACTACCTGGTTCCGCATCGAGATGGCGTTGCTGTCGTACATTTAACAATCTTCTACATTCTGACATCTTGCAATGATACTTGTAACTTTCATTGTTTAGATTTTTGTTCACCATTTATTTAAATAGCATAGCAGCTCAGGTAACGTCATCTGTCTTTGTCCAACATTATAGATATTGCATTACAGAATCTAAAGTGATGTCGAGGATTATTTTTATTTTTATTTCGAATAACTTATTTTTCTTTGACCAAAAAACTTAAAAATTGGTACACAACCACGTATGTCTATGTTCTTTTAAGTTGTATATTTTCGTTTCAATCACTTACAGAGTTTGAGAGATATTGCGTTTTAGAAAAAAATTAAATTTTTTGTTAAGAAAAATTGAGCGTTAAAATCTGATGAACGAACTCATCTAAGTCATTAACAAAATAAAGGTAATTCCCAAATTTGAGTTATAGGTTGGATACATATATATATAAATATATATATATATATATATATATATATATATATATATATATATAAATACTTTTTAACTGACCAAGGAAATGGGTTCCAGGGGCCCTAATTCGTGCATATTCAAAGAAATTTTTCGAAAGTCTCACCATCGATACCTCTCTATTAGTGAATTTTTTTAATAAAAATTCACTAAAAAATGATTTCATTTCTAATTCAGTTTTTGTGTCTCGAATAAGAAACCTATATTATATATATATATATATATATATATATATATATATATATATATATATATATATATATATATATATATATGATGACCTTAAATTATGACTACTTTTTATAAGAATTAAAGAACAGTCTTTTATTAAATCGGTAAATTAATAAACTGTATAAATATATAATATAAGTACCTAGTTTTTAATTTCTGCCACTTAACTTTATTGAACACACACCAATTCGGAGTCATTATTATTAAAATCGCCACAATAAATGCCGCAGACTGTTACTATGAAATATATCGAGGATATCGCAGAAGTAAGTACAAATTATTCCGTACTGAATGTAACTAGTATAAACTTGTATTGAATTAAATCTTGATTAAACTGCACGTAGGAAATCGTGTTCGGTAACTAGAAGGAAATATTTGCTGATATCCGAAACAAGCAAGACAATAAAACTTCAATTGCTAAAGCTTGGTTTAATGGTACGTGAAACTCTAAGTTTGTAAGTTCGATAAATTGAGGCAAAGAGAAAAAGGTGTGGAAATTTCAAATTAATTGAGAATGTTAGATTAGAAAACAACGTTAATTTCTGCCATAGCTTTTATTAATTATTTTACCAGTAATTGCTAACTCTTTGGAGATTAGATTCTTTGGTGTTTTTTTTCAACAACACACCACGAGAGCTTACAGCCTAAATACTATCGTACCGTGGGTGTTGACAAGGAGGAAAGAGGCAACTTGTTAATTCTGGACTTGAAGGTTTGGAGGTTCGGGAGTGAAGGAAAAACATGTGCCGGCAAGGAATTCCACAACTTGAAAGTCCTCGGGACAAAAGAGCGAGCATAACAAGATGTTCTATGTCTGGTGACCTGGACAGTAAAAGGGTGCATTCGCTCTGTTCCCCTGGTAGATCTGTTGGGGGCAGCAGGTGGAGGCACTATGGAAGAAAACTTCTCTGAGCAGTGCCCGTGCAGATATCTATAAAAGAAAGAGAGAGAGGTCACCAACGGCACGTCGGTTTGCAAGGGATGGCAACCTTTGGGTGAGGGTAGGGTCACCGATGAGACGTATAGCTCTCTTCTGAATGGAGTCCAGGTTAGCGAGTATAGAAGCGGCAGCGGCACCCCAGATGTGGGAGCAGTATTCGAGGTTTGGTCTTATTTGTGAAGTATATAAGGTATACCGATTAGCTGGTGAAAAGTATTTGCGAGCCCGGAAGAGGAAACCTAATTTCTTAGCAGACGCTTCTGCAACTGATGTGACATGTTGGTGCCAATTGAGATTTTGATCCACAGCAATGCCAACAACTGAAAAGGGCTCATTACTTTGAATAACTTGGTTGTTTATTGTGATGGGTCTAGGGCTGGCGTATCTCTTATGAGAAAGAAAGCAATACTGTGATTTGGCGGGGTTGAATTGTACAAGATTTCTACTTCCCCAGTCTAATATTTTTTGGAGATCGACGGAGACAGAACCCTCCATGAGTCTGCGATCCTCATCTAATTGGGCTAAAGAGACAGGCTTAGAATATTGTATATTTGAGTGGAGGGTGCTGTCGTCCGCGTAACTGTGACTGGGTTGGATGTGCTAAAGAAGAGGTCATTAATGTGGAGAAGAAACAAAGTAGGGGCTAAAGCTGAACCTTGAGGAACTCCTGCATTAATTGGATACAATTTAGATAAATGGACATCTACGACAACAGAAATGCTCCGGTTGGAGAGAAAATTTGCTGTCCACGTACAGAGTTTTGGTGGTAGGCCATAGGCCGGTAGTTTATTAAGCAGCGCTGCGTGCCAGACCTGGTCGAATGCTTTAGATATGTCTGGAGCGACAATCTGGGATTCACCGTGTAGTTCCATAGACTTGTTCCAAGAATGGGTGACAAAGGAAAGGGAGTCGGCAGTTGATCTGCGATGACGGAATCCATACTGCCTGTCGTGGATTAGACTGTGTTGAAAAAGAAGATTCAATCAGTAACATTTAAGATCCCTATAATCCAATTTTACTTTAAATTTATTACAGTGTCCCTATATAGAGCCGATAAGTTATAATAAGCACTGATAATAATTTGATATGCAGTATGTTCAACAGATAGACTGCATAAGAGAAACAACTTTTTGATTTCTTATTTTAAAACCATGAAGAAAATTACATACAGGATGCATAAAACATAAACCCAACAGATTTGGGCTTGCCTACTTCATGAGAAGAATTTGAAAAAAAATTCTTGGTGAAAACGTTGAAGAAGAACTTTGACGCAAAATGGTCAAACCTGCCAGAAAAATTACGTTGAAAATTATATAGTTTTTCTTCTTAAAACGTCAAAGTCACGATTTGAAACGTCAAAATTGGCAACTCTTAGGCAAATAACCTGAAACGAATACGGGTTATGTAGAGAAAATGTCTCAAACCCTTAAATTTCAGCTTCGACCGTCAGTGTCCTTCATTTTACTACAATATGTTCAAAAAATTCAATTCCTTGAAAAGATTTATTCAAATGAGCGCTAATTAGACCCACTAGAATCCATATCCGCGGTAAGTTTCAATTTTTATCTATTTAAGTGTATACTAGGGGACGCATTTCTAAGGTAAAGCTCAATATATCCGTTATTATACAAGATGCGAGAAAAAAATTATATAACTTAATTATAGGGTACCTTGAGCTGCATCTTATAAAATTATGTATTTTGACAACCACAGATGACCCATAAGTCATTGGTGATATACATTTTCATTTTTCTTTAATTGAACATCCCCTTATCTTATTGCATTTTCCATCGAATTATGATACATATTTGTAGGGATTTTTTTTGCATTCATCGTCTTCCAGTTATTTCAATTGTTTTGCAACTTTCCACGTTCTGGCACATATCACAGCTGATGCGTCCCGAAATTTTATAAATAATAGCAATGATTTCATACGAAATATTGATCAAATTTATTTCACATTAGAGTCAACGTATCAAACAAGTCATGTGTTACCTGAAAATATTAACAAAAGATCGTGTTTTTGATGTTGTAGTAAAGCTTTTTATTGCCGCTGAGGTTAGAACCACCATTGTTTTTATGGTTGGCCACCTTTGTTCTATATTATGCCGCAGACGAGTCACTTTAGAGAAGCTGTCAAAGATCAAAAGTAACAAGCCCTTTTTATAAAACGGATTTGGGTAATGTAATTGGTGCAAAGCGCCGCTTCTGTCACGTCTCGTAAAGGACTGTCTTTTAGGTTAATTAACTGAAAGAATGCACGGGCTGACAGACAAAAAGTTAATTGACATAGTGTGCTGAGTTCATACTCTGACCGGAGGCGAGACGAGACGAGATTTCAATTTATTATTTATTTACTAGTAGCAAGAAATGCTATTGTTTGCCTGTTGGCGAAAATAGCAAATAAAATATGCGAATGCTGTGGATATCTATTTGATCTAGTCTTTCAAAAATTATCGTGTTTAAAAATTGTTATAGATAAACAAACTGAACGTAATTTATAAATACTTGGCTTTATAAAATAACTGGCCATGTCCCATTATGACCGCCTATTTTGAAGTTTGTAAAAAACGCAGTGTTTATGCAGTGTTTATTTGAAAAATTCTGATGTTTTTAGTGAATTTTCTTTTTAAAAAACCAATAATCAGGAGATCCCGACTTTTGAATTTTGAAAAAATTTCTTCAAATGAGCGCGAACTAGAACCCCTAGAACCCATATCCGGGGTCAGTTTCGATTTTTGGTGAATTTTCTTTAAAAAAAAAAAGGAGTTCGCGACTTTTGAATTTTGAAAAAATTTCTTGAAATGAGTGCTATTTAGGACCCAAATCCGAGGTCGGTTTCAATTTTGAAATGTTTATATATATATATATATATATATATATATATATATATATATATATATATATATGTGTGTATATATATATATATATATATATATATATATATATATATATATATATATATACGTATACCCATCATAATTGAGTTCTTATCCCAATTGAAGAAGGCTGAAGTGTTGAGAAACAGCGGCAAATTAAAGGGTACACCTTTGTATATAGCACATGATTTAACGATAAAACAGAGGGAAGAGAGTAGTATACTCATAAAGCACCTCAAGTTAGCAAGGCAGAACGGAAAAAACGCACGAATAAGACACGGAAGGCTTTATATTGATGGTGAGGTATACCTACCTGGAGACCTGGAAGACTTTGAGGTGACTGAAGAGGGCCAGACCTCGGAAGCGGATTCTAGACCACACTCAGCGCCGTCCACACCTGGTGGAATCTCCGGTCGTCAGCAACCTGGTCGGCGCGAGGGTTCAGGCTTGAATGTGCTGAGTTCTGCTGCGGAGAACCTCGAAAATAGTAAAATTAAGATTGCCACTAGAAGTGTAGCTGCTGCCGCTGCGGAAAGGGTTCTATCTCGCAATATAACCAGAGCAAGGGCAAATAGTCCAGCAAGAACAAGTACAACCTTGAAGAAGTAGTAAGACAAACTGTGTTGCAAGTATTTGTATCTTTAACTTATTTGTAGACTGCGTCGGCACTTTTAATTGATTGTTTACTTGTTTCTTTGTGCGGCCAGATAGTCTGTCATAAGTCAGACATTTGTTACCAGAGATTTATTACTTCTTATGATTTTTTTTTTATATATATGTATATATTTCTTTTTTCCTTTCTTGTTAGTTTGTAGTTTCTGTTTGTGTTTTGTGTATAGGCTTAGTGTAGTGTTATAGTATTGTAGGAATTGGGAATAAGCATTCAAGACTGAAGAAACCAAAAGTTGGTCACATAAATGTACCATCACTCAGGACTCACTTTGCGGAGGTGTGTGAGGTAGTGTTGCAGGAATCATTCGATATTTTTGGACTGACAGAAACGTGGCTAAGCACTGCTGATAGCAGCGCGAATTTTAGTGTGGGCGGTTACGCATTGGTTCGAAGGGACTATCGTGGCCGGGGGTCGGGAATAGCTATTTACGTGAGAAATGAAATAAAGTATATGATTGTACCTACCTCGGACAGAGTCGAGCAGTTATGCGTTAAACTTAGCATAAACTCTCAAACATTCTTGGCGTGCATTATGTATCGGAACCACGACATGAATCATAACGACTTCTTGGACGAGCTGGAGGGTACTGTTTGCAGTACCCTCGGTGTGTCTAATAAGTTGATTATACTTGGTGACATAAATATAAACTTGTTGAATGAAACTGACATAAAGACAATAGTATATAGGCGGAGGTTGGACGAGCTCAGTGTGAGTCAGCTGATAGTGGAACCTACTCGACGTAATGCCTTGCTGGATCACATTATGGCATCCAATGAAGCCATCATAACGGATGCTGGGGTTATGTCTTGTAGTATATCAGATAATGACATCATTTATGCGATTATGAATGTCAAGAGGCCTAGGCTGGAGCCTATCTGCATTATGAGCAGAGACTTCATAGCGTTTGATGTGGATGGGTTTGTGGAGGATTTGCGTGCATCAAATATGGAATGTATGTATTATATCACAGATATATATAAAAAAGTCGCTATTTTTAATCATACGCTGTGCGATTTATACGACAAACATGCACCTATCAGAACATACAGAGTAACCAAGCCTTACAGCCCTTGGATCTCAGATAACACCCGCCTACTGATGAAATTTAGAGACAGAGCCAAGGCAAAGTTTAGAAAACATCCGTGTCAAGCAAACTGGGACGATTATAAGGGATTGCGAAATGCAGCAGCTGTAACAGTCAAAACGGAGAAGAAAGCCTGCCTATCTGAAAAATTTAAATCTGAGACTGTTTACAAAGAACTGGAACATCTAAATATAGGCACCAAGAGAAAGAGAACATTACCTGAAGCTCTCAGGGATCCCCATAAGGTCGCTGATCATTTTATGAACAATAGCTTAAGTCAGGATCCTATGGGGAGCAGCATCAATGGGTCTGAATTTTTCGGGGCCATTAGTGGTGGGGAAGAATTTCAGTTTTGTTTGGTCGATGATCCGACGGTGCTCCGGCACATAAATGCGATCAAGACCAATGCAACAGGACGTGATGGATTGAGCATTACTATGATTAAGCTTTGTAGCAGGTATATAGTTGGCTTCATAACACACATAATCAACTCGTGTATTCTGGAAGGCTATTTTCCAAAAATCTGGAAATGTGCTATCGGGCTGTCGTTTCCGAAGGTGGCGGATCCTACGGAGCTGAATCAACTGCGGATAATCAGTATATTGCCCATATTATCAAAGTTGCTGGAAAGGGTGCTGGACTCACAGCTTAGGACTTACTTGAGTGATAAGAACATCTTATCTGACTTTCAGTCTGGATTCCGGGCTAATCATAGCTGTGCCACTGCACTGCTAAGGGTTACAGACGACATTTTGCGGGCCACGGACCAGGGTATGCTGACACTACTGGTGCTGTTAGATTTTTCCAAGGCCTTCGACACCATAAATCATAATATATTGCTGAAAATATTGAGAGCGGTTGGGATGGGCTCGGAAGCTCTGGCGTTGATCAGAAATTACTTGAGGGAACGCTACCTTATTGTGAGAGTTGGCAGCTGTGAGTCGGATGCTTGTCTTGTGGAGTGTGGTGTGCTGCAGGGCTCGGTCCTTGGGCCCCTGCTTTTCGCTATTTACGTAAATCATTTCCCTAGGGTCATTCAGTATTCTAAAGTACAGATGTACGCTGACGACATTCAGATATACATTTCCTTCAATGCCGCGGAGCTTTCGGATGCACTGGGAAAGGTGAATTCCGATCTGGATTCATTGTACAAACTGTCCAAAGACCAATCGCTGTGTCTAAATGCGAAGAAGTCGGCTGCTATTTTGTTTGGGAGTCAGATTCTTGTAGAGCGCTTAAAGGTAAATGTGAGGGTCATGATCAATGGGAAGCCTCTGGAGCTTTTGGATGAGGTGCGAAACTTGGGTGTGATGATGGATAACAAGTTTAGATATAAGCGGCATGTTGGTGCCTGCCTTCAGCGGGCCTACAACAACCTGCGTCTGCTGTACCCGCAAAGGACTTATCTTCTGACTGGTGTTAAGCTAATGCTTGGGAATACCTTAGTCCTCTCGCAGTTTGCCTATTGCTCGGAATTATATTCGCCATGCTTGGATGGTTGCGATTATAATCGGATACAGAGACTGCAAAATTCCTGTCTGAGGTTCGCGTATGGTATTCGAAAATTCGAACATATCTCGCATAAACTAAATGAAGCGAAGTGGCTTAATATGCGTAATCGTTTCACTCTGAGAGCAGCAACATTGTTCCATTCTATTATTGTGTCTAGAGTCCCAACATACTTGTATAGAAAGGTAACGCACAGAACTGATGTTCATAGCATTAACATACGGTCGAAGGGCTTAATTTCACCACCTAAGTACAGGCTAACACTGTTTAAACGGTCTTTTACTTATCAGATATACGCTATATACAATGGTCTTGATGAGCGTGTTAAGAGCTGTTCTGTGCGTTCCTTCAAAAAGAAACTGTTGCTGATTATGCGTGGTGTTTAAGCAGGTTGCCGGGCTGGCTGTTGACTACCAGTTTTGCATATGGGCGTAAATGGGAGAGCAGGGGATGATTATACATCCGTCTGAACTTCGCCCAATTCACACAGTTTCTTATTATTTTTCTTTTAATTATGTACATGGAACTGTGTTTTTGTAAACTACGTTGTATTGTTGTATTTTTTTGTTCTTTTTAATTGTGCACTTGAGTATTGTATTATCTACTGTGTGAATAAAGGCTATTTTATTATTATTATTAATGTATATATATATATATATATATATATATATATATATATATATATATATATATATATATATATATAATCATTTGTTTTAGTTAGATAGTCGGATTCCCCCGGTCCGGAACAGTTCTGAGCTGACCTTTAACGTATCAAATTTCGACCACGAAATTATAATGCATGTTTGCAAGAAAAGAAATTCGGGACGCAGCAAGTGCGTTATGGTATTTATTAAATGCTTCCAATTTAAATAACTCAATTTGCCATTAACCTATAAGGTTCGTTGGCCAGGAAACTAGTTTTTCCGACAACATTTTAAGTATATTTTCTAAAAATTGTTGTACATTTTCAAACAATAAAGTTATTTTGATGAAATATGGGACATACTATATAGGTTATACTGGTAACCAAATTTGATGCCTGCTTTCTTTTTTAAAAAAACACATATTTGCTATTTAAAGCATGAATGGTAAAGAGAGACATTGCTAGAAAACGAATACGACAACAATCACATACTACGGAACATTAGAAACGCACAACAACAAACCACTACACCACAACAAGAACAGACAGAGTCCACACAACAACACGCAGCGGTTTTACCATACATCAAAGGTGTCACGGACAAAATCAGCCAAATTTTTAGAACCCATAATATCAAAACCGTATTCACAACATATCAGAAACTGTCAAAATCTGATAAAAACTCTCAAGGTTGCAATCCCAAACGAATCTCACGGAGTTTACGAAATTCCTTGTTCTGTCTGTTCCCGTACTTATGTAGGACAAACAAATAGACGCATCCACAATAGTATATATGAACACACCCTCGCAATTAGAAAATCAGACCCCTCATCGGCGCTGGCCATGCATCATATTCATACAGGACACAAAATAGGCTTCGATAATGCCAAAACAATATCACCGGTTTACAATTTCAAAACGTCCCGATTGTTTAAATAAGAGAGATGATGGTCTTCGAGTTGCGATTACTTGGAAACCTATTATATCTTCATTACAAACACAAAAAGTAAATAAATTTAAAAGACAATTTCATTGCCCCCTTATCTGTCTTAAGAAATGCTGGTAATCCTCTTAATACACTTAATCGTTTAAGTACCGTGACCAAAGCCCCTGACTTAATTGACCGTGGCCCGACTAATTTCACTGATAACGGAGCAGGTAAACGGAACGATACATACAATACAAGTCTTACAACGAACTACCAGATCTCTCTGAGGCCTGGGGTTGAACACACTAAGACCTTAGAGACGATCTCCAGCGAGATTTGGGAAGTAGGCAGATTGAGGCCCCGTAATCGAGCTACAACAACCCAACACACCTTTGTCCACCGCTCTAAGGAGTAGGCAGATTAAGGCATTAGAGTGTCCTTACATATTTCCTTTACGTCTTGAAAATGGCTTCAAAACAGGAACCGAAACGTCGAGTTTTGATTAATTTTGGACGCGGTTCAACCCGAGAACCAAGTATGTCTCACATTAAAGACGGCGAAAATGTTTCCGAACATATATATATATATATATATATATATATATATATATATATATATATATATATATATATATATATATATATATATATGTATCTATGTATCACACCGATAATTCAAATAATAATGGGTTAATTTTAATAAAATTTGGTGAGTACCTATCTTTGGAAAGTGACTTGGACAGGGTCGTTAGCCAGGAAAATCGGCCCAGGTTTTCCCGGAAAATTTTGTGTCTTCTTTCGGAAAAACTCTATATCTCCGGAGATAACAAAGTAAGGGCAACCACATTTGGTACGCGTGTTTGTATTATAAATAGTGACTCACATACTAAAACGTAGGTATGTAGACGGAAATGGGAAAAAGTTATAGGCATTTAAGAAAAAAATGTGGTTTTCCTCAAAACGTCAAAGTGCGATTTGAGATGTCAAAATTCGCAACATTTAGGCAAAAAACCTGAAACAAATACGGATTATGTATAGAAAATGTTGCAAGAAGAGTGTTCTGTAAACCCTTAAGTTTTAGCTTCAACCACCATTATCCTTCATTTTACTAAAATATTTACAGAAAATTCATTTCAAATATAGCCTTTCTCTGATGCTTTGGCTGTAGGTTTAGTTAAGTTGATGCTTTGACTGTAGGCTTAGTTAAGTTGATGCTTTGGCTGTAGGCTTAGTTATGTCGATGCTTTGGCTGTAGGCTTAGTTAAGTTGATGCTTTTGCTGTAGGTTTAGTTAAGTTGATGCTTTGGCTGTAGGTTTAGTTAAGTTTATGGTTTAACGGTCTATAATTTTTAGCTAATTTTTGTAGAAAAAATTAGTTAATGAGGAGACCGCAACTTTTCAATTTTAAAAAGGTTTCTTCAAATGAGCGCATACTAGGCCCGCTAGAATCCACATCCGGGTTTACTATCAGTTTTTATCTATTTGCATATATACAAGGTGACGCATTTCTACGGTAAAGCTCAATATAGTTCTTATTATGCAAGGTACGATAAAAAACTGTATACGTTAATTATAGGGTGTCTTAAGCTGCATCTCGATCGCTTTGAGGATGATCCTTGTTCTGAAGTTATAGACTGAAACTATGGTCTCGGCATTATCGAAGTGTATTTTGTGTCTTACGTGAATATTGTTAGTGCTGATGAGGCGTGTCTTACGTAATTCTATGGCCGAAAGTTTCCATTGCCTCATAGGCGAATTTTTTCTAGGAAAATTCGCAAAAAATAGTACTTTTAATATGAAAGAAACCTAATGTTCTGTAAGATATTTGATTGAATTGCCAAATCGGTTGTTTTTACTGTTAAAACTCATGACTTGTCTCAAAATAAAACTCTGGACGCAGCAAGTGCGTTATGGTAGTGAATTTTCATAAAACTATTTTTAATAGCAATAATGTGTGTTTTTTTAAGAAAGCGGGCATCAAATTTGGTTACCAGTATAATATATATAGTAAAAACAATGTGCCATGTTTTATCAAAATAACTTTGTTGTTTCAAAATGTACAAAAACTTCCGAAAGTAAACTTAAAGTGTTCCCGAAAAAATTCGTTTCTTGGTCAACCTTATAGGTTAATAGCAAATTGAGCTATTCAAATATTAAGCATTTGATCAAAATTCGCTACCATAACGCACTTACTGCGTCCAGAATTTTTTTTCTTACAAACATGCATTATATTTCGATGGAAAACGCAAAAATGCAATAACATAAGGCGTGTTTGATTAAAAAAAAAAGAAAATTTGTATCACCAACGACTTATGGCCCACCCTGTGATTGTAGAAATAATTTTTTAAGATGTAGCTCAAGACACCCTATAATTAATATATAAAATTTTTTTTCATATCTTGTATAATAACAGATATATTGAGCTTTATTGATTTTTTTACGAAAATTCTATAACAATTATGTACCATTAAACGATAAACTCTATAGCTAAGGCTACTGCCAAGCGCGTCAGAGAGGGTCTATTTGAAATGTATTTTCTGGAAACATTTTATTAAAATGAAGGACAATGACGGTTGAAACTAAGAGTTCAGGGTTTGTAAAACATTCTTCTTGAGACACTTTATTTCCATAGCCCGTATTAGATTCAAGTTCTTTTCCTAAATGTTGCCAATTTTGACGTTTAAATCGTAACTTTGACGTTTTGTGAAAAACCTCAATTTATTTTTCTTTAAATTCCTATAACTTTTTTGTCTTTTGACCTTACTTTGTTAATTCCGGAGATATAAATTTTTTTTGAAAGAAAACACAAAATTTTCCGGGAAAACCTGGACCGATTTTCCTGGCTAACGAACTTATCCAAGCCATTTGCAAAATCAAGGTATTGACCAAATTTAATCAAAATCGGCCCATTATTTTTTGAGTTATCGGTGTGACACACACACAGATATATATATATATATATATATATATATATATATATATATATATATATATATATATATATATATATATATATATATATATATATATATAAACATATAAAAATTTTAACTGACCCCGGAAATGTGTTCTGGGGCGCCTAATTAGCGCTCATTTGAAGAAATGTTTTCAAAATTCAAAAGTCGGGATCTCCTCATTAGTGAATTTTTTTTTAAGAAAATTCACTAAAATCGAACAAAATTCGATAATTGTGAAAATTTATTTTAGCTACTTTTTTATCTTAATGAGATGTTTTCAAAGTTGTCAGCCAACTACTAGTAGACAACACAATAGTGCAGAAAGTTATCTCAACTCTGGCCAACAAACTGGATGTTCTACGACAATTAGAGTAATTTAAGTGACAGTGCGCACTTCTCTGCAGTTAATTAAGCAAGAGAGCTTTTCGTTGTGAGGACCGAATGATAGCAACGTCGCGATCGTGTTATTAACCCATTCACTCCTTACCAACTAAACTAAATACATTTACTCTTTGACCGAGCTCTTGGGTTATTAAATAAATTTGTTTGAAAGGTAAAGAGACGCTACCTGTAAAATATTTCCATCCAAAATGAAGTGGCTTTTCCTAAACAACGAATTTGAGAAAATATAACTTCTGCTGTACATGTATCATCAATATCATCGAATTTTCCAGCTACGGCACTTTGCATTTGGTCGCCTGCTTCCTCACGTTCTTACACATTCATTTTCTATTAAAATCCATACATTGTGTATATAAAGTAACGCATAAATTCAATAAAATTGAAAGTAACCTTTATTAAAGAAAATTCCAAAACAGGTCGATTTTTATTGTCAAATACTAACTTTTTGATAAAAAAATCTAACCACTATTGTCATACCTTTTCTTTTTAAATTTCAACAACACACCACGAGGGCTTACAGCCTAAATACTATCGTACCGTGGGTGTCGACAAGGAGGAAAAAGCCAACTTGTTAATTCTGGACTCGAAGGTTTAGAGGTTCGGAGGAGAAGGAAAACATGTGCCGGCAAGGAATTCCACAACTTGGAAGTCCTTGGTACAAAAGAGTAGGCATAACAAGATGTTCTATATCTGGTGACCTGGACAGTAAAAGGGTGCATTCGCTCTGTTCCCCTGGTAGACCTGCTGGGGGCAGCAGGTGGGGGAACTATGGAGGAAAGCTCCTCTGAGCAGTGCCCGTGCAGATATCTATAAAAGAGAGAGAGGTCACCAACGGTACGTCGGTGGGCAAGGGATGGCAGCCTTTGGGTGAGGGTAGGGTCACCGATGAGACGTGTAGCTCTCTTTTGAATGGAGTCCAGGATAGCGAGTGTAGAAGCGGTAACTGCACCCCAGATGTGGAAGCAGTATAAGGTATAGAGATTAGTCAGTGAAAAGTATTTGCGGCCCGGAAGAGGAAGCCTAATTTCTTAGCAGCCGCTTCTGCAATTGATGTGACATGTTGGTGCCAATTGAGATTTCGATCCATAGAAATGCCAACAAGTGAAAAGGACTCATTAGTTTGAATAACTTGGTTGTTCATTGTGATGGGTCTAGGGCTGGTGTATCTGTTATGAGAAAGAAAGCAAGACTGAGATTTGGTGGGGTTGAATTGTACAAGATTTCTACTTCCCCAGTCCTAAGATTTTTTGGAGATCCACGGAGACAGAACCTTCCATGAGTCTGCGATCCTTATTTATTTGGGCTAAAGAGACATGCTTAGAATATTGTATATTCGAATGGAGGGTGCTGTCGTCCGCGTAACTGTGAACTGGATTGGATGTGCTAGAGAGGAGGTCGTTGATGTGGAGAAGAAACAAAGTAGGGGCTACAGCTGAACCTTGAGGAACTCCTGCATTAATTGGATACAGTTTAGAGGAATGGCCATCCACGACAACAGAAATGCTTCGGTTGGAGAGGAAATTTGCTGTCCAGGTACAGAGTTTTGGTGGTAGCCCATAGGCCGAAAGGTTATTAAGCAGCGCTGCGTGCCAGACCTGGTCGAATGCTTTGGATATGTCTAGAGCGACAATCTGGGATTCACCGTGTAGTTCCATAGACTTGTTCCAAGAATGGGTGGCAAAGGAAAGGAGGTCAGCAGTCGATCTGCGCTGACGGAATCCATACTGCCTGTCGTGGATTAGACTGTGTTTTTCAAGAAATTTTAGTAATTCGGTGTTTATATACTTTTTCATCACTTTAAAGACGACTGAAAGGAGAGAAATAGGTCTGTAGTTGCTAGGAAGCGCTTTGGATCCTTTCTTGGGGATGGGTTGAACTCGAGCAGTTTTCCAGTTACAAGGGAATATGCCTTTATTGTATGATATCTGAAACATACGAGTCAGGACAGGAGCAAGTTCTGGTGCGCATTTTTTGAGAACAATTGCTGGGATCTCGTCAAGGCCAGAGGTTTTCCTGGTATTAAGAGAAGAGAGCATCTTTCGTACGTTTTTAGTTTTGAAAATGATATCCGTCATTTTATGCGCGACATTGGGGACTGTTGGTGGTTAAACATTTGGAGGTGGGTTGAGAGTAGAATTGCCGGCGAACAACGAAGCAAAAAGTTCAGCCTTGCCTAGGGCGGTAGAAACAATTTCATCCCCTGAGACAAGAGGTGGGAACGTGCTTTTGCAGAAATTATTCCCAATAGATTTAACAAGAGTCCAGAAGGGTTTGCTGCCGTTAAAGCTTAAGAGGTCTTTGTTTTTGATGTGGTTATTAAACGAGTTTTTGCCTCAGAAAGAATGCGGATATAGCGGTTTCTTGCGTCGTAAAATGCTTGACGGTTTTCTTGACTGGGATTCTGTAGAAACGTTTTGTGAGCTTTGACCTTTTCAAGTCTGGCCTTGTCACACGATTTAGAGAAACAGGGCTTTTGAGTGGCTGAAGAGGTTTTCTGTGTACGTGGAATAAATAATTCCATGCCAGCTTGGATAATTTCGGTGACGTTTTGTGAGATATCAGAGGGGTCAATATGAGAGAAGCAGACAGACGCCCCTGGAAATGAGGAATAGTAATCCGGCATTTCGTCCCAGTTTGCGGAGTTGTAGTGCCAAACGATACGTGGGTGTGATGACTGTGTGACCTCGGGTTGCATTGCTCAGGAAGCAGTGACCATGCCGTGGTCTGAGCGACCAAGGGGGGCGATGACTGATATCTTATAGCATTCAGGTTTTGTAGTAAGAAGGAGATCCAAGGGATTTGAGCTGTGTGTTGGGATGCGAGGAAAGTAAGTAGGTTGCTGAACCATATTGGCTAAAGAATTGCTGACTGCAAAGGCCTCTGCTGCTCTCCCTTCTGGATCGGTTTTTGAAGGTCCTAGCCATTCCTTATTATGGACATTGAAGTCACCAAGAATAGTGACCTCGGAGGAAGGATATTCAGAAATCAGATAGTCGGTTTTTTTTAGAAAGGTAGTCAAAGAGCTGGACAAAGTTGTTGTCAGAAGGTGACCGGTAAATGCAACAGATGAATTTAGTTGCAGCCCTGAGAGAGAGTTTTATCCATAGTATGTCTTTTCTTCCAACTTCTAAATTGGGGGGTCTGGTGCAGGGTAGATTGCTACGGACGTATGCGCACACGCCTCCATGAAATCTAAAGGATGTAAGGAGCTCATAGCCCGGGAAATTAAGGTGATTAGTGGCTGTTTTGGCACTGATTTGGGTTTCGGTGAGGAAGAGGAGTTGGGGCCTATTAGCCTGGAGGAAATGATGGAAGGAGTTCAGGTTAGAATTTGGGCCACATATATTCGAGAAGTATATGTTAAATCTTGATTTTGGCGCCCCCTGTACACCCCTCTCCCGGAGATCCGAATGGAGGGGTATTTTACCTCCGGAATATTTTGTACAAGGAGGAGCCATTATCATTTTTGTTTATAAGGGAAACCGACTCATACACCAGAAGCGGAAACGTCCATTGGGACTTCACCGGCCCCTTGATCTAAGGAGTGGTACCTCCTCGGGCGTGAAAAAAATCCTTTACTATCACGTAAAGGAAAATTCCACTACCACCTGCTATGGATTGGATTGGATCAATATCTACCCCTTTAAAAATAAGAGTAATAAAAGGACTATCAATTGTCCAATAGTTATGCTCTTCGACATAGTAGGAGGATACAAAACATTATCATTTTGTATCCATGCCTATGTCGTACCTCTTCAAAAGGTAAATGTTTAGTTCTCATCTATCTTGAAACAGAACATGTTTCGCAATAGATTATGATCGTTACTAGACAAAACTGATTACCACACCTAATCTTACCTTTGATGCTTCACAGCTCCTCTGCGTCTTGTTATCTGATGGCCGCGTGATTTAGGAAATAGCATATCATCTTCTGCGTTATCCGAATCAAATGACGAACTCCCACTGAGTAGGGATGTCGTGGAGTTTGCAGAACTCTTTGAGCAACCATCAGCAGCATTCCTGTGGACCATAGCTGCTTGTCTGCTGTGTCCACGTGGTTTGCCCTGAAAATACGGTCAAAGGTAGATTTATAATATTTATAAAATGTTCGGGACGCAGCAAGTGCGTTAAGGTAGTGAATTTTCATAAGAGCAATATATTATAGTGATTTGGCCTTATATTTAAAGTTATAATAATAATAATAATAATAATAATAAACTTTATTGATTACAGAATTACATACAATTATATTTCAATGTCGAAAGGCGAATAGGATAGAAAAACAATAAAGTCGCCAAAAAGTGTTAAACTTAAATCATGAATATAAATCCAAAATATCTACTCTACAAATAACATCCAAAAAAAGAAAGAAAAAACTCAGCATTCCTAACAATCAGTACCATAAAATGTAAGCATTGGTAGATTAATATGACTTCCTCTCTGTTTTCCCTTCTTTAACGTTGGTATATTCACTTGTGCCTGTCTAACCCCGCCCACTTTTACCCTCTTAGCCAGCATACACACATCCACCCAACTCTACTGGAAACCGTCAAATAAGAGGACTCCAGCAATAAAGATAATTAAACGATAACAGAATTTTATTCATTCATAATAAAATCCCTCAGCCTTAAGCTTGCCGATAGGTAATGAACAATCGTTTTAATCAGGCAGCATGTGGGATCAGCAAGAGCAGCTTCCAAACTTCTAATAGACTTTAAGTCCTTTAATAAAGGCGTTTTAAGTGGCTCATATATAGGGCAATCATATAAGACGAGATGAATATGCAGGTTGCATATTGTTCAAATCTCTTGAAATTTTAAAGAATAGTGACTACCATAAATATAAAGAGTTAAAGACCTCTTGTAGGAACAACGTATTTCGGCGATCACGCTCTTATAGGTAATGGGAATGCTCAACCGAAAATAAGTATTGTCAAAACCTTCAATACTATATAAATCTCTGTGCAGCAAGGTATAACGTGAGTTAAAAATAGCGTCCAAATCGTTTTCTTTAAGGGTAGTTAGATATTTATCAAGAATACTGTGCTTTTTACTTTTAATAGTACCAAATGAAAGATTTACCTACACGTCTTCGAAGCCTTGCTTAACAACAATGTCCCCAACTTGATTGAGCCAATTGTACTGTGGGGCAACCTCCCTAAGTTGCAGCATTCGAACCAAGCATTTCTTCAGCAAACGACTATCATCCAAAGAAAGCAACTTTTGCAACCATTCGAGTGTCTGCTTGAAAACAGTATATTCAAGATGAATTACTGCAGCTTCCCTTCTAACTATATAATCGGGAGTTGTTTAAGGTAGATGGAGGATATATTTAAAGAAGCATACTTTTACCTTCAACAAAGTAAATACAGATTTTTGGTTTTCATTGAAAAAGTACGTTTATTTTGAAAACGTCAAGTTTTTCGACTTCTTCATTTTTGATCGAAAATGTGCAAACAGGGTGGATAGAAAATTGTGACCATGTTAATGAACCAGTGTTGCTATCGGTGGCGCCACCTAGCGGCCGTGGTGAAATTGATACCGCCATCCTATTACGCATGATGTCTAATAATACCCTGCCACATTTCATAATAAGATGTTCAACCACTTTCAAGATATTTGAAAAATTAGTTTTAAGAAAAATTATATAAACACCCTGTAACACGAAAATGAGTAACATTTTACTAAGGCGTGTTAAGCCCAATTGCTTTTTTTGTGCCAGCTATCGCCCCTAACTTTATGTCTAATGAGTTACGGGGCACCCTGTATAGAGCGTTTTATTTAAAAATGCCACACCAAATCTCTTAAGTTGACATCAAAACGTCACCATTTTGAAAACATTTAACCATATTGCCTCTATTGACGTTAGTATATGACCAAATTTTCAAAATTTTCCAACGTCTCATTTTTTAGGAAATCGATGGCCGCAATTTGTTGTGAAACAGTGCCAATTATTATGAAAAGTATATTTGAAAGGCTAGGTAGTATCTCAGGGACAACAAATTCTGGACACCCATCGAATCATCTTGAAAGTTACTAGTTTTTTTTTATTTCAACAACACACCACGAGGGCTTACAGCCTAAATACTATCGTACCGTGGGTGTCGACAAGGAGGAAAGAGGCAACTTGTTAATCCTGGACTTAAAGGTTTGGAGGTTCGGGAGAGAAGGAAAAACATGTGCCGGCAAGGAAATCCACAACTTTGAAGTCCTCGGGACAAAAGAGCGGGCATAACAAGATGTTTTATGTCTGGTGACCTGGACAGTAAAAGGGTGCATTCACTCTGTTCCCCTGATAGATCTGTTGGGGGCAGCAGGTGGAGGAACTATGGAAGAAAGCTCCTCTGAGCAGTGCCCGTGCAGATATCTATAAGAGAGAGAGAGAGAGAGAGAGAGAGAGATCACCAACGGCACGTCGGTGGGCAAGGGATGGCAGCCTTCGGGTGAGAGTAGAGTCACCAATTAGACGTATAGCTCTCTTCTGAATGGAGTCCAGGATAGTGAGTGCAGAAGCGGCAGCAGCACCCCAGATGTGGGAGCAGTATTCGAGGTTTGGTCTTATTTGTGAAGTATATAAAGTATAGATATTGGCTGGTGAAAAGTATTTGCGAGCCCGAAAGAGGAAACCTAATTTCTTAGCAGCCGCTTCTGCAATTGATGTGACATGTTGGTGCCATTTGAGATTTCGATCCACAGAGATGCCAACTTTGAATAACTTGGTTGTTTATTGTGATGGGTCTAGGGCTGGTGTATCTCTTATGAGAAAGAAAGCAAGACTGTGATTTGGTGGGGTTGAATTGTACAAGATTTCTACTTCCCCAGTCTAATATTTTTTGGAGATCCAGGGAGATAGAACCCTCCATGAGTCTGCGATCCTCATCTAATTGGCCTAAAGAGACAGGCTTATAATATTGTATATTTGAGTGGAGGGTGCTGTCGTCCGCGTAACTGTGAACTGGGTTGGATGTGCTAGAGAGGAGGTCATTGATGTGGAGAAGAAACAAAGTAGGGGCTAAAGCTGAACCTTGAGGAACTCCTGCATTAATTGGATACAGTTTAGAGGAATGGCCATCCACGACAACAGAAATGCTCCGGTTGGAAAGGAAATTTGCTGTCCACGTACAGAGTTTTGGTGGTAGGCCATAGGCCGGTAGTTTATTAAGCAGCGCTGCGTGCTAGACCTGGTCGAATGCTTTGGATATGTCTAGAGCGACAATCTGGGATTCGCCGTGTAGTTCCATAGACTTGTTCCAACAATAAGTGACAAAGGAAAGGAGGTCGGCACTTGATCTGCGCTGACAGAATCCATACTGCCTATCGTAAAGTAGACTGTGTTTTTCAAGAAATTTTAGTAATTCGGTGTTTATATACTTTTCCATCACTTTAGAGACGCCTAAAAGGAAAGAAATAGGCCTGTAGTTGCTAGGAAGCGCTTTAGATCCTTTCTTAGGGACGGGTTGTACTAGAGCAGTTTTCCAGTTACTATGGAATATGCCTCTATTGTAAGATGTCTGAAACAGACGAGTCAGGACAGAAGCAAGTTCTGGTGCGCATTTTTTGAGAACAATTGCTGTGATCTCGTCAAGGCCAGAGGCTTTCCTGGTATTAAGAGAAGATAGCATCTTTTGTACCTTTTTAGTTTTGAAAATGATATCCGTCATTTTATGCGCGACATTGGGGACAGTCGGTGGTTGAACATTTGGAGGTGGGCTAAGAGTAGAATTTCCGGCGAACAACGAGGCAAAAAGTTCAGCCTTGCCCAGGGCGGTAGAAACAATTTCATCTCCTGAGACAAGAGGTGGGAACGTGCTCTTGCAGAAATTATTCCCAATAGATTTAGCAAGAGTCCAGAAGGGTTTGCTGCCGCTGGAGCTTAAGAGGACTTTGTTTTTGATGTGGTTATTAAACGAGTTTTTTTGCCTCAAAAAGAATGCGGACATAGTGGTTTCTTGCGTCGTTAAATGCTTGACGGTTTTCTTGACTGGGATTGTGTAGAAGCTTTTTGTGGGATTTGACCTTTTCAAGTCTGGCCTTGTCACAGGATTTAGAGAACCAGGGCTTTTGAGTGGCTGCAGAGGTTTTCTGTGTACGTGGAATAAATAATTCCATGACAACTTGGATAATTTCGGTGACGTTTTGTGAGATATCAGAGGGGTCAGGATGAGAGAAGCAGACAGACGCCCATGGAAATGAGGAAAAGTAACCTCGCATTTCGTCCCAGTTCGCGGAGTTGTAGTGCCAAACTATACGTGGGTGTGATGACTGTGTGACCTAGGGTTGCATTGCGCAGGAATCAGTGACCATGCCGTGGTCTGAGCGACCCAGGGGGCGATGACTGATATCTTACAGCAGTCAGGATTTGTAGTAAGAAGGAGATCCAAGCGATTTGAGCTGCGTGTTGGGATGCAAGAAGAGTAAGTAGGTTGCTGAACCATATTGACTAAAGAATTGCTGACTGCAAAGGCCATCGCTGCTCTTCCTTGTGGATCGGTTTTTGAAGATCCTAGCCATTCCTTATTATGTACATTGAAGTCACCAAGAATAGTGACCTCGGAGGAAGGATATTCAGAAATCAGATGGTCGGTTTTTTCAGAAAGGTAGTCAAAGAGCTGGACAAAGTTGTTGTCAGAAGGTGACCGGTAAATGCAACAGACGAATTTAGTTGCAGCCCTGAGAGAGAGTTTTATCCATAGTATGTCTTTTCTTCCAGCTTCTAAATTCTGGAGTCTGGCGCAGGGTAGATTGCTACTGACGTACGCGCACACGCCTCCATGCAATCTAAAAGAAGTAAGGAGCTCATACCCCGGGAAATTAAGGTGATTAGTTGCTGTTTTGGCACTGATTTGAGTTTCGGTGAGGAAGAGGAGTTGGGGCCTATTAGCCTGGAGTAAATGGTGGACGGAGTTCAGGTTAGAATTTAGGCCACATATATTCGAGAAGGATACTGTATTGATATTGTAGTAATAAAGAATAATTTTTATACCTATATTTAGTAGCTGATAATGCTAATATGCAGTTCTGCTTGCACGTCTGTGTCCCTAGTGAATAATTGCTGCCTATATTACGCAAAAGTCTGTACACATATACATCACTACAAAGGTTAATAAGAACCTGTTGAATTTGTTTAAAACCACCATTAGAATCTATAAAAGGTGTTAGAAATATATTTAGGCACAACACATTTTATCTGAAGCTACAGGCGAACAAAACGTATCTAGATAAGGTAATTAATGACAGTAAACGGCTAATTACACCAGTGAACTGTTGTAATTTATTTATTTGCATAAGATAACTCAGGTAAACACAACAGTTTCAGCTTTACCTTAACAATTGTTTCATACGGATAATCAAATGTTATTAAATAATTAGATCTGTCGTGGATTACTGGATTTTTGGATTAAACATCATCCAGGATCGGTTTCTAATGCATGAATTAAATTGTTAAAAAAGAGAGATCAATAAATGGGAAATTCACTAAGTGAAGATTGGAACCTGTGATGAGCACTGACAAGTACACTTGGAGAACCCAAATCACCACAACACATTTTAAAAGACTTGACGATCGTTTCACTAACCAGGTTAGCGTCATCAGAGGATGAAAAATTCTAACTACTTTAAAAACTGACATCACCTTATATACCGGATCTTAGGTAAAGAGACCGAACGGAAATGGGAAAGTAACGCAGGCAAATTCTGCAGTGTATTGTATTTCTTTCGCGGGACAAGGTCTTTGCATTGTCCCTACTAAGTTATGTAAAATGTGTCCATCTCTATTAATTTTGGGAAGGTTCAACGACAACTAAATTAACATAGTTTGCTTTATCGGAACTATCTGTATTATTATGTTATCTTTAGGACGTGTTAAAAACATGGGAATTTTATTTAACGAAGCAATCGATCAGGTGACTCGTAATCGGCGGTGGTGCCAAGTTCATGCAATTTTTGTTGTAACTATATTTCGCAATATATATACTTTCGAATAAGTTTATCTGTCCTGGTTGGTTTTAAAATTTTCAGGGTAATATCTTTGCTAAAAAAAGGTGATGTAAATTGCTTGGATAATTACCGCCCTGTTTCTATTGTACCGCTGTTTGAAAAGATATTTGAGATAATAATTCACAAACGACTCAGCCAGTATTTTGAAAGTGGGGAATTGTTGAGTGACTGTCAGTTCGGTTTCAGAAGGCGGCGCTCGACTGTGCAGGCAGTCAGCAAGGTTGTTGGGGATATAGTTGCGGGTCTTGAGGTGGGTAATCATGTTGGCCTTACGCTTTGTGATCTAAGCAAGGCCTTTGACTGTGTCTCCCATGACCTGCTGATTGAGAAATTGTTCAGATATGGTGTTAGAGGTCCTCCTTTAAAGTTAATAAGTTCATACTTACATATGAGAAAGCAGCGCGTCTTTTTTAAAGAGGAAATATCGAATCTTGGGGCTGTGGGAAGTGGGGTGCCGCAGGGTTCTGTCTTGGGGCCGCTACTCTTCATAGTCTACATAAACGATTTATTCGATTTCATGTCACGGACTCGCTGCGTCTGTTACGCTGATGACACGTCACTTATTTGCCAAAGCTACGACCCAGAACAGCTGAACGTTGAAATAATCTCTACCGGGAAGTTTGCAGAACTGTGGTTTACACAGAACAACTTAAAATTAAACACATAAAAAACTGTTACGGTAATATTTTCCACAACTCCGGAGGTGTCGGCGTAAAATGATGCTAACCTTCTTGGCATTACTATAGATGGAGCCCTTAAGTGGGATGCTCATATTTCTCTGTTGAAGAGTAAGTTGTCAATCCCAATTTTTGTTATCAGGAGGTTGAGGAATTCGGTTGACAGAAGTTCAGTTATGGCAGCCTATTTCTCCCTATTTCACGGCCACCTATCGTATGGCACTCATTTGTGGGGCAATTCATCAAATTCTATACAAATCTTCAGGCTCCAAAAAAAAAGTGGTTAGGTTGATTGCTGGAGTTGGCTGCCGTGAACACTGTAAGCCGTACTTTATTAGTCTGGGAATTATGACTCTTCCCACGATTTACATATTTAGTCAGTTATTAAATATACACAGGGATAAGTTTGATTATCAGCTAAATTCTGCATACCATAACTATAGTACAAGATCGGCTAGTTTAATACGACCGCAGAGATTTAGACTACAAAAATCGGTAAATAATTCTTTGCATATCGCCTTATATAATAAGCTACCAGTTCACATAAAGTCCTTAGATTATGGGAAATTTAAACATGCTATAAAGCATTACTTTAAGCAAAACGCTTATTATTCAGTCCGTGAGTACATGGATGCCTCCATAGTGCTATAGTCTTTGTATCTCGCACATGTAGTAATTTGTATTTTACAAGGTTCACTTATTGTATAGTTAATTTTAACTAATTTATGTCTGTGTATTTTGCATTGTACTTTTAAAACTTTTTGTTATTGTATTTTGACTTGCCACAATTATTGAATTTTTTAAGTGTAAAAAGTGGTCAAATAAATCTGTCTATGTGTCTATGTCTATGTCTATGTCTATAGTACCGTAACGTAATTGAGCTAAGTTTTCACTGAATCTAACTCCAATTGATGTTTTTGTTTGTCCGAGGTACTTAAGATTACAATCTTTACAACTTATTTCATAATTTCCCGACATTCTGTCCATGCTATCCTTGTCTTTTGGGTTACCTGACAAGTTTTTCAAGGTATTTTTGTCAAAAATGTTAGCTGAAAGTTGACTTTTCTTAAAATGCTATCTAGACCCCTCGTGATTCGAGGTTCAAATGATAAGCAAACAAAGTTTGTGAACTTTACATCTAACTAGAAATAGTGCAAATAAACTTATGTTGTGAATTTTAAATAATTTGGTGCACAATATTTAGAGTTTTTTCGAAAATAAAAATAAAATCCCGACATGCGTTGAAACGACTTAGTGGTTAAAGTCCAATGACTGACAGACAGATTAGGTAACTGCCACGTATAGATTGATTCATACAACAAGTTTAAACCATACATCAACCGTAACCAAAGTAAATATATACCGGGCATAAAACATATTGCCCGAACCAACAAGCTTGAAATCTCGGTGGCAATTATGGAAAATGACAGACCACATGAAATTAAAAATTTGCGAAGTGAATGTTATTTACCTGAAGGATTCAATCAATTATTAAAATACACTATATTTGTAGCTTTATTAACGGCCCCAAATACAGTCCTAGCCCAGCATATGTATATTATGCTGTCACATAATATAGCAGAAATGTAACATAAACAGTCGTGGGATGTGTTTCAATGGTAATTCTATTAATTCTGTCATTAATTGTTACGTATACTTTGAATATAATATCCCGGGCCTGAAGCCGGTCTAAAGTATCACGCATATAAAACCTTAGTTGGCGTGTGCCTAGATGGCGCAGGGGGCATCGTGCTTGCCTCCTAAGCAGAAGGTTACGCGATGGAATCCAGATCGATGAATGTATTTTTTTGGTTTTATTTTGACATTTGGAGAAACAATAGTGCACAGATTTCATACGTTTTGAACAAGACCTCATTTTGTTTAGAACGTCTAAATAAGTTTGTCACCTTTGGGTCTGAAATTATAATTTTGTTATTGTTGATATTGAAAAAAAAACGGTTTCATTAGGTTGACTAAAACGAAATTATACTGACGATTAATAGGGAAAAATAACTGCTACGTTTATAACCTGGCAAATACGTTACTTTTCTTAATATGAGTTAAGTTTCCTTCTGGAAATCTTCTGTATAACTTTAATGAAATTCGTAATACAAGTTTTTTTTAAAGAGACTTACACTTGTCTACAGATATAGCAAAACTTACTTCTTTAGCTTCATAGAAAATTGAGTTTTGGGCATTTTTCTCAAAATGAGTTAGACCGCAAGATTTTATTGATAATAGAGAGATATCGATGGTAACACTTTCTAAGCAATTCTTCAAATGTCCGCGTACTGGGACCTCTAAAATCGATCTTCAAGGTCTGTGTAAGTTTAAAGTATTAACTTTACTAATATGCCGTATAATAATAATGTACAATTCTTATGAAAATTCGCTACTATAACGCACTTGCTGCGACCAGAGTATTTTTTTTTGATAGATAGGTTCAAAATTACGTACTGAATGTAAAAACACAAAATCCTTACAAATTAGGAGGGCGGAAGTGCCGCAATTTTGAGAAAAACCGTTTCGACCTATATCTCCATAACCGTGCACTTTAGATCCAAAATGGTAATGACCTTTATTGTAGATAATTGCATTTTTCATCTTTTTTGTTAAATATTTTTTTTGTATCACTCACCGTTTACAACTTATATGACTATTAGGAATCATTTATTGACTTTTTTACCTATATCTTTGTTAATAATTGTATAAAAAATAAAATGCTTATAACTTAACTTTTCAATCGACAAATTTTCTAGAACCTTTATTTAAAACTTTTTTTTCTAAAATTATTATTAGTGCAGTTTCTTTAAAAAATTCACTAATGAGGAGACCCCGACTTTTGAATTGTGAAAAAAATTTTTGAAATAAGCGCTAATTATGCCCCCTACAACACATATCTGGGGTCAGTTTCAATTTATATATGTATATATATATATATATATATATATATATATATATATATATATATATATATATATATATATATATATATATATATATATATATATATATATATATATATATATATATATATATATATATATATATATATATATATATATATATATATATATGTATGTATCACACCGATAACTTAAAAACTAATGAGCCGATTTAAATTAAATTTGGTGAATACCTTCCTCTTGTAAGTGGCTTGGATAAGTTCGTTTTCCAAGAAAATCGTACCAGGTTTTCCCGGAAAATGTTGTATTTTTTTTTTTCGAAAAAAAATCATATCTCCGGAAGTAACAAAGTAAGGGTAACTAAATTTGGTACACAGTTTTATGTCATTATAGGTAAATTACCTACCAAAATTTAGGTCTGTAGGTTCAAAGACAAAAAAGTTATAGGCATTTAAAGAAAAATAAATTGGCGTTTTCCTCAAAACGTCAACGTCGCGAATTAAAACGTCAAAATTGGCAACATTTACGCAAAGAACCTGAAACTAATATAAGCTATGGAAATAAAATGTCTCAAGAAGAATGTTTTACAAAGCCTGAAGTCTTAGCTTCAACCGTCATTGTCCTTCATTTTACTAAAATATTTCCAGAAAAATTTGTCCATTGAAAAGTGCAACATTTAACGCGTTATAACTTTGAAAATATTGATTTAAAAAAAAAGTTTTGTGTAAATATTGTAGGAAATTTATCTATTCAAAAGTTAAGTTATAAGCATTTTATTTTTTAAACAATTATTAACAAAGATATAGGTAAAAAAGTCAATAAATGAATGCTAATAGTCGTATAAGTTGTAAACGGTGAGTGATACAAAAAAATATTCCACAAAAAAGATGTAAAATGTAGTTATCTACAATAAAGGTCGTTACCATTTTTGGCCTAAAGTGCACGGTTATGGAGATATAGGCCGAAACCGTTTTTCTCAAAATGGCGGCACTTCCGCCCTCCTAATTTGTAAGTATTTTGTGTTTTTACATTCAGTACGTCATTCTAAACCTATCTATCAAAAAAAAAAATAACTCCTGTAGTTTAGTGCATTATGGACAAGAGTAACGGGCTCCTTTATTGCCTGTACTAATTAGTGTAGGATAAGATATATTTTTTTGTTATCTCTGCTGTTGCTAAATGTCAGCCCTGTCATTGGGTTTTTCTGTTGGGCGTTGATTTCAATAAATAAATTATCTAAACATATTATGAATTGGCAAAAAAAGACAGAAAAGCCGCGGTGGCCATTTGGCCGATGTTATTTTTCATGGTTAATGTCATACAATATATTTTAATCCGTAATAATTGTTTTCGATACATTGTAAAAATCACATTTTATTTCAGTTTAAAACGCTCACTCTAATCGAGACACCCTTTATTTTAGACAAATCTGATTTACAGAAATGACAGAAATTAGAGGAAAAGCTCCCGCTAACGTTTAAGAAGAGAGATTGAAATCACACTCCTACAGCTTTATTGCTGTGACGTTGTGTACATACTTCGGCATGCGATATTTAGGGAACATAATGAAACCTATTCTAAAATCCTCGCAAATTCCCTCCATGTGCTTGTTACTATTCGCGTTTGAGATTTTGTTAGCAGATTCGGAGGCATTTTTCCACTTGAATTAATTTCATAAACGCGCCATGCATCATAAAACATTTACGTTGCAGCGACGGCATCGAACAATCGATGGAATCTGGAATCAGTATACATAACTCAAACCTCCTCGGTCTCTGCCTCTCGTTGACGGTACATACGTCGAGGATTTAAGAACTGCGTTATTGGAAATGTTTCATGTTATGATTATTTTTACAGTCGGAGGAGCACATAAAACAGATGGAAAACAATTTTCCGCGACTGAAAAACTTTCGTGCGCACGTGGTGTGATATTACAAAGAGCCTGCCTACCCGATTTATCTTGACGAATACGTATTATATGACTGTGACTCTCGAATATGACCTTCTCAAGTCAAAACGATTTCGGGTTTGATGTGTTAGGATCGATGGAAATTTTGTGTTTGGCCCTTACACAGGATGTTTCACAGAATTATCAATACACAGAAATACCTCGAAAAATTAAATCGTCTTAAGTGATCTCCAATACGGCTTTCGTCGCAGCAATCTACTGGCGATTTTTTTTTAATTTCAACAACACATCACGAGGACTCACAGCCTAACTACTATCGCACCGTGGGTGTCGACAAGGGGGAAAGAGGCAACTTGTGAATTCTGGACTTGGAGGTTCGAGGAGAGGGAAAAACATGTGCCGGCAAGGAATTCCACAACTTGGAAGTCCTTGGTACAAAAGAGCGGGCTTAACAAGATGTTCTATGTCTGGTGACCTGGACAGTAAAAGGGTGCATTCTCTCTGTTCCCGTGGTAGATCTGTTAGGGGCAGCAGATGGAGGAACTATGGAAGAAAGCTCCTCTGAGCAGTGCCCGTGCAGATATCTGTAAAAGACAGAGAGGTCACCAACGGCACGTCGGTGGGCAAGGGATGGCAGCCTTTGGGTGAAGGTAGGGTCACCGATGAGATGCACAGCTTTCTTCTGAATAGAGTCCAGGATAGCGAGTGTAGAAGCGGCAGCGGCACCCCAGATGTGGCAGCAGTATTCGAGGTTTGGCCTTATTTGTGAAGTATATAAGGTATAGAGATTAGCTGGTGAAAAGTATTTGCGAGCGTGGAAGAGCAAACCTAATTTCTTAACAGCCGCTTCTGCAATTGATGTGACATGTTGGTGCCAATTGAGACTTCCACAGAAATGCCAACAAGTGAAGAGGACTCATTACTTTGAATAACTTGGTTGTTCATTTTGATGGGTCTAGGGCTGGTGTATCTCTAATGAGATAGAAAGCAAGACTGAGATTTGGTAGAGTTGAATTGTACAAGATTTCTACTTCCCCAGTCTAATATTTTTTGGAGATCCTTAGAGACAGAACTCTCCATGAGTCTGCGATCCTCATCTAATTGGGCTAAAGAGACAGGCTTAGAATATTGTATAGAACTTTTCCTCATTTCCATGGGCGTCTGTCTGCTTCTCTCATCCTGACCCCTCTGATATCTCACAAAACGTCACCGAAATTATCCAAACTGGCATGGAATTATTTATTTCACGTATACAGAAAACCTCTTCAGCCACTCAAAAGCCCTGGTTCTCTAAATCCTGTGACAAGGCCAGACTTGAAAAGGTCAAAGCTCACAAAACGCTCCTACACAATCCCAGTCAAGAAAACCGTCAAGCATTTAACGACGCAAGAAACCGCTATGTCCGCACTCTGTCTGAGGCAAAAAACTTGTTTAATAATTACATCAAAAACAAAGTCCTCTTAAGCTCCAAGTGCAGCAAACCCTTCTGGACTCTTGCTAAATCTATTGGGAATAATTTCTGCAAGAGCACGTTCCCACCTCTTGTCTCAGGGGATGAAATTGTTTCTACCGCCCTGGGCAAGGCAGAACTTTTTGCCTTGTTGTTCGCCGGCAATTCTACTCTTAACCCACCTCCAAATGTTCAGCCACCAACAGTCCCCAATGTCGCGCATAAAATGACGAATATCATTTTCAAAACTAAAAAGGTATGAAAGTTGCTCTCTTCTCTTAATACCAGGAAAGCCTATGTCCTTGGCGAGATCCCAGCAATTGTTCTCAAAAAATGCGCACCAGAGCTTGCTCCTGTCCTGACTCGTCTGTTTCAGACATCTTACAATAGAGGCATATTCCCTAGTAACTGGAAAACTGCTCGACTACAACCCGTCCCCAAGAAAGGATCCAAAGCGCTTCCTAGCAACTACAGGCCTATTTCTCTCCTTTCAGGCGTCTCTAAAGTGATGAAAAACACAGTCTAATCCACGACAGGCAGTATGGATTCCGTCAGCGCAGATCAACTGCCGACCTACTTTCCTTTGTCGCTCATTTTTGGAACAAGTCTATAGAACTACACGGTGAGTCCCAGATTGTCGCTCTAGACATATCCAAAGCATTTGACTAGATCTGGCACGCAACGCTGCTTAATAAACTTTCGGTGTATGGCCTACTACCAAAAGTCTGTACCTGGGCAGCAAATTTCTTCTTCAACCTGAGCATTTCTGTTGTTGTGGATGGCCATTCCTCTAAACTATATCCAATTAATGCAGGAGTTCCTCTAGGTTCAGCTTTAGCCCCTACTTTGTTTCTTCTCCACATCAATGACCTCCTCTCTAGCACATCCAACCCAGTTCACAGTTACGCGGACGACAGTACCCTCCACTCAAATATACAATATTCTAAGCCTGTCTCTTTACCCCAATTAAATGAGGATCGCAGACTCATGGAGGGTTCTGTCTCCGTGGATCTCCAAAAAATATTAGACTGGGGAAGGAGAAATCTTGTACAATTCAACCCCACCAAATCTCAGTCTTGCTTTCTTTCTCATAAGAGATACACCAGCCCTAGACCCATCACAATGAACAACCAAGTTATTCAAAGTAATGAGTCCTTTTCACTTGTTTGCATTTCTGTTGATCGAAATCTCAATTGGCACCAACGTGTCACATCAATTGCAGAAGCGGCTGCTAAGAAATTAGGTTACCTCTTCCATGCTCGCAAACACTTTTCGCGAGATAATCTCTATACCTTATATATTCACAAATAAGGCCAAACCTCGAATACTGCTCCCACATCTGGGGTGCTGCTGCCGCTTCTACACTCGCTATCTTGCAAAATTCAGAAGAGAGATATACGTCTCATCGGTGACCCTACCCTCATCCAAAGGCTGCCATCCCTTGCCCACCTACGTGTCGTTGGTGACCTCTCTCTTTTATTGATAGCTGCACGGGCACTGCTCAGAGGAGCTTTCTTCCATAGTTCCTCCACCTGCTGCCTCTAACAGATATACCAGGGGAACAGAGCGAATGCACCCTTTTACTGTCCAGGTCACCAGACATAGAACATCTTGTTATGCCCGCTCTGTTGTCCCGAGGACTTCTAAGTTGTGGAATTCCTTGCCGGCGCATGTTTTTCCTTTTCCTCCGAACCTCCAAACCTTCAAGTCCAGAATTAACAAGTTGCCTCTTTCCTCCTTGTCGACACCCACGGTACGATAGTATTTAGGCTGTAAGCCCTTGTGGTGTGTTGTTGAAATAAAAAAATAAAATAAAAATTTTAACGGACCCTTGTTTTGGGTTCTAGGGACCCAAATTGGCGCTCATCTGAAGAAATGTTTTCAAAAGCTTTTCATCGTGACCTCTCTATTAGCGAATTTTTCTTAATGAAAATTCGCTAATAAACAGTCCATGAATTCCGATCGTAACTAATAGCCATAAAAGTACAGCAAAAACAGAATTCAATAATTTTTCTCACATCAATCATCGACAATGCTATTTTGTTTGATGTAGTTTACAAAACAGTACGCTTTTAAGTAGTTCACTGTTGATCCGATTGGAATTTAAAAAATAAACAAAGCAGGAGCATTTAAATAAATACATTCCCGCGCTCTACGTACGGCTATGTGTAAATAAGCCGCCTTTTCCAATTCCCGTTGCCCGAATTTCATCCGCATGATTCACATGAAGAGTGTGCTAATGAAAAATGTTTTGTAGAACGTGCTGTCCATCAGCAAACATAATACAAATTAAACAAATTTCAAAAGTGAATTGGCGATTTAAAAGAGGGGTAACTGTGTCTTCGTAATTTGCTTTAATCCCTTTTAATAATTGTACGTCGGCTCAAAAATGACGTAAAAACTCATGAGGGATTAAATAACTAGGGAAAGTCCAATTATTAATTTAAACATAACGTATTCAAGTTTAATATACGAGGTACGCGCCAAAATTTCCAGGCCGCACATGAAAGAAACGGTCTAGACTCACAAATAAATTTTATTTTTCGATATGGTCCTCTCTAAAATCAATGGACTTATTACATCGTTTCAAAATTTCAATTTGATATCCTTAAAAAAAAAATTTCGGTTTGTCCTCAAAATGTGCCCCAACTGCAGCTTTTACCTATTCGTCGTCACAGGATTTAAATTTAGGTTAGATATATTATGAGTGGGCTCTTCCAGTCTCTCCACCGCGACCTTATGTCTATTTAAATTCCACCTACCTGCGGGAGTCGATCTTTTCTTGAGGGTGAAAGTTTGTTTGGCAGGTGTACTGCCACCGGAGTGATATCGCTTGTCCGTTTGGAAGCGCAAAGAGAGATAACCTTTCTCCGAGTTCGTCTGGACCCGACATCCGTCAGTGTTTGACTCAAGGCGGTATCATAAAGTCCCGCTTTCAAGCAGCATCCAATCTCCAGTTGTAATCCACCCCTAGACATCTCAGCTCCCCTTTCCACACACACACACCCCCCAGGCTCGTTTAAACCTGACACCCAACAGTGTTAGACTCAAGGCAACATCCCATCGAGTCCCGCTCCCGAGCATCACCCAAGCGAGGCAGTACGTCCGTTTCGCAGTACACAGTGGGGGCCCCAAACTCCATGTGTATATCACTCATCAGAGATCACAGCCCCCCCGGGTCGTCTGGACACACTTCACACGCCAGCGCTCAACCCATGGCAGTATCATCTGGAACTTGTAACGATTGCCTTTTTATTCACCGTCGTTACTACGTTCATGACATAAAGAGAACCCCCAAAAAGCTTAAATAATAGCAGGTAACTTTATCTCTGAAAAGCAATTCAAATTTTAGTTTTAAAATTATTTGTTGAAAATTCACTAATAACTATTACAATCGTAATGCCCGTACTGTATCCCTTAAATATACGTTAAAATTGAAATATCAAAGAATATTCTTATTGAGGAAAAGATCGTTGTTTTTCCATAAATTCTGGGTATAAAAGTACAGCTGACGTCATCATGATGTAATAGCCTCGTCGTCAGGCAGTAACCGATGAGCAACACGAGACCAGGTGTAGGTCGCGGAGTCTTCGCATTCAAAAGTAGATCTATCGCTCTACCTCCTTCCGACTCATGAAGCTAGAAGGAGATCACAAAACGACCGTTGGAAAAAGGCGGAAAACTGGCAAAAGATCGGGCCGCGTCCATTCTGTATTAAGGGGAGTCCGATGCTCTCTATCTCCCTCACACGCAAAGGGGCAAGTGATCGAACTTCAAGAACGTACGCTAAGGGCGCGGAAACCGGCAGTTGAACGAGCGACGTGACACTGGCATCGGGAAGTGGTGTTTCGGCCAGCAGACAGTCAACATCGCCGGAACTGTCGGCGCTGTTAATCAGCCAGAAAGGGTTTCAAATCCTATCTTCTACCGCAAATATCGCTTAATATAAATATCGGTGCGTGCTACAAGTGTTTTGATCCCGATTTAAGTAGAAATTAATAGCCCAATTTTTTTAAATAATAATTCACTAAAAAATTGGCTTTTCCTCAAAACGCCAAAGTCGCGATTCAAAACGTCTAAATTGGCAACATTTAGACAAAGAACCTGAAACTAATACGAGTTATCTAGAGAAGGCGTCACAAGAAGAATGTTTTACAAACCCTGATGGCTCAGCTTCAACCGTCGTTGTCCATTTTACAAACATTTTTCCAGAAAATTCATTTCAAATAGACCCTTTCTCTGATGCTTTGCCAGTAGTTTTAGCTATAGAGTTTATTATTTAATGGTATATAATTTTTAGTTCAATATATCCGTTATTATACATACTACGACAAAAAAATTGTATACGTTAATGACAGGGTGTCTTGAGCTGCATCTTATAAAACTATTTTGACAATCACAGAGTGGCCCATAAGTCGTTTGTGATACCTACAATTTTTTTAGAACAGCCTTATATTATTGCATGTTTGCATTTTTTAACGAAATATGATGCATGTTTATAAGAAAAAAAAAGTCGAGACGCTGTAAGTGCGTTTTGGTAGCGAACTTTCATTAAATGCTTTAAATTTCACTAACTTTATTTGCTATTAACCTAAAGTTAGTTGGCTAGGGAACTTTACAATCACAGCGTGGCCCATATGTCGTTGGTAATACAAATTTTCTTTTTTTTTTATCGAACACGCCTTATATTATTGCATTTTTGCATTTTCCATCGACATATAATGCATGTTTGTAAGGAAAGAAATGCCGGGCGCAGAAAGTGCGTTATGGTAGCGAATTGTCATTAAATGCTTCAAATTTGAATACCTCAATTTTCTATTAACCTATAAGGTTCGTTGGCTGGGAAACCAGTTTTTTCGGGAACGCCATGAAGAGTAGTAGTAATAGTAGTCAGAAGGTTTTAGCAAATTTTGATATGAAAAAAATCGCGTAAATACGCATACTGTTTGGTACAAACAGCTTGTCTGGTTTACATTCAGTGTATATTTTTATAAAACTTGTGTTTTTCCTTAATAAAACATTTCAAAAATAGTAACAGGCATCTGCGTAGCCTATGTCGTAAAATTTATGGTTTGATTATGTTTGATTGAATTCTCAATGTAAAGTTTTAACAGTTGTATGTGTTTCTTAGAGAAAGAGAATCGACATTGAAGTTCAAGCTACAGAACAGTAGTTTTAATAGCTTCTAGAAATATCCGATTTAGATCGTGTACATAAAGTCCTGGCTTTACCTAAATGTACAGGGTGCCACAGATAGAGAAAGAAGCAGACAAGCAACAACTAATAAGTAACAAATTGTTTGCACAAACAACCTAACATAAAATTTTGAAAATCCCATAGTGACCCTTTAAATGAGAATCTAATTATATTACACATTACATCTAAGTAATATGTAAGAACCAAATATCCTAAGAGAAAAACGAAGACGCTTTGGGTGGTACCACTAGAATGATGAAAATTTTCGGGACGCAGCAAGTGATAGTAAATGTGCATTAAATGCTTCCAATTTAATAACTCAATTCTCTATATGCTTAGAAAGTTAAATTTTGGTATGTAATAAGGCCTTTCCCAAGGCGACATGTCCACCAAATTTAATTAAAATAGCTTTGTAATTTTCGCATGTAAAAATTGTTTTCCAACGAAAATTCAAAATTTTCCCGGTAAACCTTGTCCGATTTTCCTGGATAACGAACTCGTTCAAGCTATTAATAAAAGAAACGCACTTGCCGAGTTTCATCCAAATCAGTTAATTAGTTTTTGAGTTATTAGTTGGATACTATATATATATATATATATATATATATATATATATATATATATATATATATATATATATATATATATATATATATATATATACGATATGTGTATGTATCCGAGCCAAAACCTAAAAAAATACTTAATTGATTTCAATCAAACTTGTCAAAAATCTTGTTTGGGCGAAAACCCAGGTCGAGTTCGTTAATCAGCATTTATTTTCAAGTTTTTCCGGTGGGAAATCGGGGAAGACTTTTTGAAAACGCTATATTTTTAAGTATCAGAGTAACTAGAATGAGACTTTACATGTGGCTAGAAATAGTGCAAATAAACTTATGTTGTGAATTTTAAATAATTTGGTATTGTGAATTGTAAGTAATTTGGTGCACAATATTTAGAGTTTTTTCCAAATTAAAAATAAAATTCCAAAGACATGCGTTGAGACGACTTAGTGGTCCAATGCCTGACAGACAGAGTAGGTAACTGCCATGCGTAGATTGATTCATGCAACAGGTATAAACCATACATCAACGGTAACCAAACTAAATATATATCAGGCATAAACCATCCTACCCGAACCAATAATCGTGAAATTTCGGCCTCAAGTATGGAAAATGGCAGACCACATGAAATTAAAAATTTACCAAGTTATTGTTATTTAACTGGGGGATTCGATCAATTATTAAAAGACACTATATTTATAGCTTTATGAACGGCCTCAAATACAGTTTTAGCGCAGCATATATATATATATATATATATATATATATATATATATATATATATATATATATATATATATATATATATATATATATATATATTATGCTGTCGTATAATATACTAGAAATATAAACAAAATCAAGCCAAGTCTCTATAAAAATGATTCTAAAATAGTTTCTTTTATCTTTAAACTTAAACATAAGGCCTCATATAAGACCGAAACAGTCGTGGGATGTGTTTCAATGGTAATTCTACTAATTCTGTAATTAGTTACGTATACTTTGAATATAATATCACGGGCATGAAGCCGATCTAAAGTATCACGCAAATAAAAGGTTAGGTGACGTGTGCCTTATGGCGCCGGGGACTTCGCCCTTGCTTCCTAAGCAGAATGTTACGCGATCGAATCCGCCTCGATTAATTTATGTTTTTTCATGTTTTATTTTGACATTTAGAGAAACAATAGTGCACAGATTTCATACGTCGGACAATATCTCATATTTGCTTAAAACGCCTGAATAAGTTTGTAACCTTCGAGTCTGAAATTACAATTTTGTTATTGTTAATATTTAAAAAAACGGTTTGATTGGGTTGACTAAAACGAAGTCATACTGGCTATTAATAAGGAAAAATAACTGCTACGTTTATAATTTGGCAGATATTTTACTTTTATAAATATGAATTAAGTTTCCTTCTGGAAATCTGCTGTATAATTTTAGTGAAATTTGTAGTACAAGTTTCTTTCAAAGAGACTTACACTATCTACAGATATAGCAAAATTTAGTTCTTTGGATTCATAAAAAATTTAGAAAATATCGATGGTAATACTTTCGAAAGAATTGTCCAAATGTGCGAGTACTAGGACCTCTAAAATCGACCTTCAAGGTCTGTGTAAGTTTAAAGTATTAACTTTAGTAATATGCGGTATAATAATAGTGTACAATTCTTATGAAAATTCGCTACTTTAACGCACTTGCTGCGTCCCGAATTTTTTTACAGAAACTGCGTTCGGTAATGTTACACTACAACTTACTAAACATTTACCTATTATTAGTTACCAACATATCACAAAAATCTTAGGAAAAATCACAATGAATAAGTCCATTGTATTAAATACGCTATAGAGAAATGGCTTCCCATATTTATTTTTCAAGGAACTATAATATCTCTACGATATGAATTTCTATTTCACAGTCAATGGCGTTTTGTAGTTTTGTATTTAATACATTAGCAGTTAAATTATTTTTTAAAAATCTCTAACAAGAAGGTAGGACGGTGTTTACGAAGTAGCGAATTTTCATAACTTATGACGATATTTCGTTCACTCTTTCAATTAAAAAATATAGTAGTCATTAAAAACTTTCAGACGGTTTGTAAGATTATCAACTGGGTATCACAGGCGCTATGAGGACGACACACTCAGCCGCGCGCTAGAGGTCCTGTTGATGCTGCCACCGCTTCCCATCTGCATCAGAAGGAAGGCTATGGCGTGGCATCTTAGAATGCGAGACTCAGGAAACTGGTGCGGAGAGGGAGCAGTAATAGGGCATGCAAGAATCGCCAAGGAGGTGGAAAAGGAAATTCCGATTTCCGCCATAAAGGTGCGGGATGCCGAGGACGATATTAGGTTGACTAGGCCATACACCCTCAGGATCCTCAGTAGGGATCAGTGGGAAAATGAGGTTGCATTCCAGTCCGCAAGCCTGGTCTGTTTCACCGACGGATCGCGGCTGGAGGACCAACAATCCTCCGGGGCAGGAATATACATCGAGGCATTCCAAACAGAGGTGTGTGCTATCCTGTCTGTGGCCCATAGACAGGATGTGAAGAGGAGTTCCGAGAAATGTGTGTACATCTGCTCGGATAGCCAGGCGGTCCTCCGGGAAGTCTGCGCGGCCAGAATCAGGTCAACACTGGTTCAGGAGTGCGCTGACGCCCTCAGAGGACTAACCAGGACAAAGGAAGTGCAACTGGTGTGGGTTCCGGGACACTGTGACGTAGCGGGAATGAGGTAGCGAATAATCTCGCAAGACTCGGTTCCCGGCGGCCGTTCTGTGGACCGGAGCCTGCGATAGACATAAGTAGGAAGACAGTCTCTGTCGCCTTAGACAGGTGGAGCGAGGAAGCAATGAAGAGGCATTGGGGGTCAGTTGGTGACTGCAGGCAGGCAAGGGACTTCGTGGAGGGGCCGGACAGAGATAAAGCTGTCTGGCTACTCGGAAGGAGTCGACCTACGCTTCGCCGCATCCTTTGCGTGCTGACAGGCCACTGCGCCCTTAGAAGACACCTCACATTGATAGGCGTAGAGAGGGATCCCATTTGTCAGGAATGCGGCGAGGATGAAGAAACGTCCTACTACTACCTGTATGAATGCGAGGGTTTTGGGAGTCTTCGAGCAGAATTGTTCGGTTCAAGGACTCTGCAGAGGAATAAGGTAAGTACTGTCCAATTGAAGACCATCACAGCCACCATTTCGAGGTCGAGTCAGTTTGGAGACGGAACCAACGAAGAGTAGAGCATGGTTGCTGGGGTTGGCAAAAAGGGCCCATTGTGGCCTACTTGCTTGGCGTTGGCCTCCCCACCACTGCTACTACTACTACTACTACTACTACTACTACTACTACTACTACTACTACTACTACTACTACTACTACTACTACTACTACTACTACTACTACTACTACTACTACTACTACTAAGATTATAACCCCCAGGGGCTCGCCGCTTGTGAGTACGTGGATGGCGACTACGGGGGTGCACACACCACACCACACGCGAGCACAAACACATACCTACATACTCATACACATACACATGACCACCATACACACCTGAGCTGGATACTCACCTTTCTTCAACTTGTCTTGGGTGAGATCCCTCCACTTTCATCTTTCCTATCTGGCCAAACTTCTATTTCTCCTACTGTCGGCCGACTCTTGTTCTTTTCTGACACCGACGCTGTTAGGTTATCCGAGGGCTAGGCGTCATTTCATTTAACGCTTTAAACTAAGATTACCTGATGACGACTGGCAATGGAAATGGATTTGACAAAAAGAAAAATATGGCTGACACAAACAAAGAAAAAGAGTTTACGGTGCAGGGGAGGGATACCCCAGTACCGGTCGGAGTGGAGAGTGGGAGAGCGGGCTCCCCCCGACCGTCAGACTGCGTCCGCTATGAGCAACTGGTAGGAGACCAGGCCGGTGCTCTGGATACCACTACTGGAAAGGAAGAGGACAGGCAGAGAAAGGAAATAAAACCCAAGAGCGCTAAAAAGGAGATAGAGTGGCGGGACCTAGACCCCTTCAAAAGAAGGGATTCGATCACGCGGTCGCCACCTCGATATCGAAGCGGCTCAATAGGGGATCTGTTCCACCAAGAAAGTAAGATGCGGAGTGCTGCTAAAAGTCAGGAAGATTCTACAGGAACGAAGAAAAGGAAAGCAGAAGGAAGCCCAACAAGAAAGCAATTCATGGAATTCCGAAAAATGATGAACAATGTGGTAGGAAATACAATTGAACTCAAGAATCTTGTTAAGACTATCCCAAACACAAAGAGCGAAATTAAAAAGCTAATAAACGATACAGCACGTAACATAGAAATCTTGAGCCATATGTGTGTAGAATGGGAAACATACCCAAGGGACACAAAAAAAGCTGCACCACCATCGGCTACAAGAAGCATTGGCACACAGACACAAGACACAATTAACATGGAGGATATGACAACTGAAGAAGCGGGTAGGAAAACAGAAATGATACGCAGTGTTATAGAAGAAGAAGAAACAGTTGAACAATGGCAACAAGTAATGTTTCATAAATGGCCAGAGGAGGTCTACAAAAAAACAAGAGTGGAAACAGGGAACCCGGTTAAAACTAACGCCTGCGGCAAGGATATTGTACTCATAACTACTAAAGAGCAGAATGAGGAAAGAGGAATGACAAAGCAAATGCTGGATAAATACCCGGAATTAGGGGCCACTATAAAAGAAACAGCAGAGAAAGGAAAGATCGACTTTCTCATAAGAAGAACAAAAATCTCTACCCGGAGAGGGGAGAAAGAAAATAAAGAAACTTTTTACTTCTGGCCACACCAGACGGAACAGAACGAGTTGCAAAATGTAGCAAATATGTTTGAGCAGGCAGCGGATCTGCGGAGCTGTCTGGAAGAAAATCAGAGCAACAGTATTGCAATAGTGGCGCCAACAGAAATAAATATGGATTTGATCCGGAAAGTTGTCGAGTGCGAGTTCAGACACACACAAATAGATATTACTCTCATGCTCCCAAAGAACAAGAAAAGGGAGCAAAGTAGTAAGATCAAAAGAGCTCCCAGGGAAGAGCTCATAGTAAGTGCAGAAGGGGTCAGCTACGCAGACCTGGTAAAAAGCGTAAAAAGTAAAGTCGACATAAAAGAGATGGGGGTAACCGTAAGACACCTAAGACAAACAGCGCTAGGGAAACTTCGGGTGGTCATAGATGGGGACAAAGCAAATGCGGAAGCACTGTGTAAAGCTATGACCAACAAAATGCATGGGATCAAGGTGGGTTTTAGAAAATCCATGAGTACCCTGCATGTAACTAACATCGATGAAGACACAACGAAGGAAGAACTAGTTGAAGCCATCATAGCAGTCACACAAGTAAGTGAAGAACTTATACAGGTGACATCTTTAAGACCGGGGGGACGAGAAAGCCAAGTGGCTACGGTCGAAGTCGAAAAAAGTGTAGCCACGCAGTTGCTGAAACGACGAAACATCAAAGTAGGCTGGGCTGTGTGCCAGATCAGAGAAAGGGTATACCTTAAAAGATGTTATAAATGTCTAGAATTCGGTCACACGAAGCTGGAATGCAGTAACCCAGATAGGTCGGAAGAATGCATGAATTGTGGGAAGAAAGGGCACAAGGCAAAAGAATGCAAGGACTTAGCCTTCTGCTTACAATGCAAAAAAAATGGCCATAGAGCGGACCAGTTTAGATGTCCGTTTTTCAAGCGTCTAATCCAAGAAGCGGAGGACAAGAATAGAGCCAAAAAAAAGGGAAGACCTAGACTAGCGAGTAGTGTTACGGTAGAAGATGGGTATTAAAGTTTTACAAATCAACGTCGGGAGGGGTAAAGAAGCACAGGATCTAGCAATAGCTACGGCAAGGCAAATAGATATAGACATGTTAATAATTTGTGAACCCAACAAAAAGCAAGTAGCAAGCCAGAACTGGATAAAGGATCAAAAAACAGATGTAGCGATTAGGTTTTTAAAAAGAAATCTTAGTGTCAGTGGTGTAGTGCGGGGAAAAGGATTTGTGTGTGTGAAAACAGATAGTGTTAAGTGGATAGTGTGCTATGTTTCGCCAAATATTCCGCTGCAAACATATAAGGCGGAGGTGGACAAAATAGTGCAGGAAGCAGATAACGGATACCATGCTGTGGTTCTGGCTGGAGATATAAATGCCAAATCGGTGGTATGGGGAGCACCAAAAACTGATCAAAAAGGCCACTACTGGATGGACCATTTCTCAGCACTGGATCTGGTGGTCTTGAATAATGGAGATTCGACTTTTGTTCGAGGTTCTAGTGAATCACACATAGACATCACTGCTGCTTCCAACAGAATCGCAAAGTCTTTCAAGAATTGGGAAGTGTTGAAAATGGACAGCCACACCGACCACAAATATATTTACTTCGAAGTGGGGGACGTAGAAACAAAAGGCGCACAACGTGCGCAAAAACACTATGTGGATTGGGAGACATTTCGAGCCTCACTGGAGTTGAGAGTTGGTCATGAAAGTATGCACACATCACCGGAAGAGTGTACAAAGGTAATTGGGGAAGCTTACAAAGATAGCCTTCTGAGAGAACACAAGATCCCCATAAGAGTCCCTTACTGGTGGAACTCGGACATTCAGGAAAAAAGAGACGAATGTAATAAAATAAGACGTACTCAGACTAAACTGTTAAAGAAAAAGAATATAAACAGCAACAAGCTCATCGAAGTAAACACTCAACTCAAGGAAAAAAGGAAGACGCTAAGAAAACTCATCCGCAGATCTAAAAAAGACCATTGGCAACGAATATGCGAGAAGCTTAAAAATGACATTTGGGGAGGTGCATACAAAATAGTGACAAAGGAACTCAAGCTGGTCACTCCGTATGAGCTGCACCCTGACATAAAAAGAAAGGTAGTATCCAGACTATTTCCTAGTGAAAACGACTCTTGGGAAGAAAATCAGACAGAGACAACCGTCGAGCCATTCACCATAGAGGAACTGAGAGCAGCAGCAAGAAAAATGAAACGAGGCAAGGCGGCCGGCCCGGACAAGCTACCTGCTGAAGTCATAAAGGAGGTAATTGACCAGCAGCCGCAATGGATATTAAAAGTTCTTAATGGCCTACTGAAAGAACAAAAGTTTCCAACCGACTGGAAGGTGGCCAGGGTGGTGCTGTTACCAAAGGGAAAAGACTGCATGGAGGAACTGAAATTCAGGCCAGTATGCTTACTGAACGCTATTAGTAAACTCTATGAGGCGCTGATAAGAGAGAGAATCGGAGCAGAAATGGCAGCAAAGGGAAACTTGCACGAGAACCAGTATGGCTTCAGGAGTGGGAGATCTACTATCCAGGCTGTGGAGAGTATCTACGAGTTCCTGGATCATACAAAAGAGAAGTGGTGTGTGCTACTTCTTCTAGATGTTAAAAATGCATTCAACACCGCCAGGCACAGTCTGATCATTAGAGAACTGAGGCGCAGAAACATATCAGCATATTTGGTGAACACGGTGTCGGACTACTTGAAAGATCGTAGGGTAGTCTGTAACAAAGGAGAGGAGATTCCCGCACCAATGGGCGTCCCGCAGGGCTCGGTCTTGGGGCCCACATTGTGGAATATCCTTTACGATGGAGTGCTGGGAGTACCACTTATTGGAACGGCTAGGACCATAGCTTTTGCTGATGACCTCGCACTAGTGGTGGCCGCTGAGGACGAAAAGTCGCTAATAGCGCAAGCAAATGAGTGCCTCAGGAGAATAGACCGATGGCTAGTTCACCATAAATTGGAGTTGGAACCAAATAAAACAGAGGCGCTGATTCTAAAAGGTAAGAGAGACCGCAACAACATCTGCTTTAACATAAGAGACTTACAAATAAAACCAAAAAACAACGTAAAGTACTTAGGAATATATGTAGACCAGGGAAGAACGTTCAAACAGCATGTAGTGGAAACTGTAAAAAAAGCCGAAACCAGAGTCTCCATCTTGACAAGATTGTTTCCAAATGTAGGGGGCCCTAGCAGCTCGAAGAGGGCAGTTTTGGGCACCGTGGTGCACAATATCGTGCTTTATGGCGCACCAATATGGCATAGTGTCCTCAAATATAAAAGATATAGGGAAATGCTGGAGCGAGTACAACGGAAGATCTTGTTGCGTATTGCATCGGCGTATAGAACGGTGTCGACGAAGGCCTTAAATGTTATCACAGGAATTATCCCCATAAAACTACAAGTAGAAGAGAGGGTACAAATCCACCAAGCTGGTCAAGATGATAAAATCAATATAAGGGAACGTATTATGAAAGAGTGGCAGGAAGAGTGGAACAGCAACACTGAGAAAGGACAGTGGACAAAGTCTCTTATAGGAGACCTGACGGCATGGGTGAATTGCGAGCATCGGAAGTTGGATTTTTGGCTGACGCAGATCCTTACGGGCCATGGATCTTTTGGCGCATACACTAAAAGAATGGGACTGGAGACATCCGATCTCTGTGTGTATTGTGTGAATAGTGTAGACTCGGTCGAACATGTGATCTTTGAGTGTCCGAAATGGAGCGATGCAAGAGAAGAAGCAGAGGCGAAATTAAAATCTAAGCTGACTATAGCAAATATAATCCCTGAAATGATCGAATCTAGGGAAAGCTGGGATACACTTCACAACATGATGGTGAATATTATGAAGCAGAAGAAACGGGAAGAAAATGAGAGACACCAAAGGAAGATCAACATATAAGGCAAGAAAGAATGACAAATAAACCTGCGGCAGCCTGTGAATATCAGAAATGGTGAAACGGGCTAGCCTGAAGGCAGAACCAGAGGGGTTTTAGTCGGAGTTGCGCCCGACACTGTTGGATGCATCAGAAGCCATGAGCCAGCATCTTTCGCCAAGCGGTTTCCCCTCCAAAAAAAAAAAAAAAAAAAAAAAAAAAAAAAAAAAAAAAAAAAAAAAAAAAAAAAAAAAACCTACTAAGATTATCAAAATGTAAGCCGACTTAAAAAGGTGAGCGTAACATAGTGCAGACTTATTTCGGTGCAATATGTATACAGGTTTGATTATGTAACAAAATTAATGTTTCTACGTTGATGGAAAATAAAGTTAGTAAAATTGAACGAATTAAAGCTGTTGTGACAATTCGCTACCATATCGCACTTGCTGGGTCCGGAATGCATTAAACTTTGTACAGCTCATATACAAAGTTCTCTGGTGTTGGTGGACAAAAGGTGATGTGGCCTAGACTATATCAAAGTTCTCTATTTTCAGGCGTATAAAAAGCATCTTGGCAACTTATGGACAAACAAAACATTAGCGTCTCTTCATAATGTTATCTAAATAGAATGCTCTTAGGAATTAACGAGTATCCCTTCTATGTTAACTTAAATTCTATTCTATAATAACTTTCCAGGTCTGTAATAACTGCTTTCAAATCGTTCGATATTAAATTTGTAAATTATCTTAGTCATGATGGCATAAATGTTTCGAACTTCAATTAAGTCTCAGCTACTCCAAGCTCAATACCGTGGAGATCCACAACTCAACTCTATTCTCTAGTCTCTAGACCACCACACTTAGTGGCTTCACTTCATCATTGGGCTTTTGAAGACTTCAGCAGCCATTTTAGTGCAATCTGTGTGGGAATTTACTTCTCTATTAGAGCTATTCTTTCAAAATACTGCCGGTTTAAAATTTACCTAGAAAACGAACCGATTATATCATGTGACAAGAGTTGTAAATTTGTGGAAAATTCTTTATACAAAGCTCAAATTAACAGTAATAAATTAGCAGAAAGTAATAATTCTATGAAAACAATGGTGTCGATAATTTTACATTTTACCCTGCAGCGGTCCTCCGTACACGGCGATTGAGATCATCACCAATTTTTAATATGTGCTACATCTATTCAGCCTGTCAGAGCAACCAGGATATTTTTTACTGTGAATCTGCTAATGTAAGAGAGGTATTTATTTATCAGTAGGCTTGTGATCTTATTGTAGCTTATTGTTTTTGATTAATTATTTGCATTGTAATTTCTTTTGAGAACCTTGGAGATTCAGGGGTACGAACGTGTGCCTCTGAACCGAAGGGCACTGGGTTCGATCCCAGGGCACTCCTTTCACTTTTTCAGTACCAACTGTAACATTAACATCAACCGAGGTTCTGGCATTGTATTTGAGCAAGTTGAATGTCTGCACGTTCCGCCCTTCGGAGGGGGTGTAAAGCCGTCGGTCCCGTGTCCATGCGATGTTGGGCACGTTAAAGATCCCTACCCTCCTTACAGAAAGGCAGGGGTTCGGCAAAATTTCCAGGATAGTGTGGTGAAACTGCTCCCTGGCGTCGGTGATTGGCCATAGTCGCGGAAATAGGCCGACGTTAAAGAAACAAAACACACACATAATTAATTTTGTATTACGCCCAACCTTTCATTTGGCATGTTAATGCTGCTGTATTTTGTATTTAGATACATAAATAAATAAATACTGACCTGAAATATGAGTTCTAAGGGTCCCAGTTGGCGGTCATTTGCAGAAATATTTCGGAAGTATCAAAGTCGTGTTTTCGTGGTAAGCTATTTTTTTCTGCGGAAACTCGCTAGAAAACATTATTTGTTGTGATAATGATTAATTAAGATTCGAACGAAATGCTAATCGCTAAAGTTAAAACTCGAACGAACTTGAGACCAGAACCTTTCCAACACATCAACCGCGTGCAGTGTGTTTCGAAAGAACCCGCTAATTACTGAATAAAATATGCCAGTGGCTCTTCCAGAAGAAATCTCACAGATCGGTTTATCTTACATTGTGTTTATCTTTTTTTAATGTGATATTTTGAAATATAGATTGCAATTAAATAATTCATAATGTTTTCCTCAACCCATTACGAGAACGATTTTTATCTTTTAAAACGTTTTGTTTTTCTTTTCTTATAGACACTATTTGCTTTTCACATACTTACTTTTTTTTCAACAACACACCACGAGGGCTTACAGCCTAAATACTATCATACCGTGGGTGTCGACAAGGAGGAAAGAGGCTACTTGTTAATTCCTGGACTTGAAGGTTTGGAGGTTCGGAGGAGAAGGAAAAACATGTGCCGGCAAGGAATTCCACAACTTGGAAGTCCTCGGGACAAAAGAGATGTTCTATGTCTGGTGACCTGGACAGTAAAAGGGTGAATTCGCTCTGTTCCCCTGGTAGATCTGTTGGGGGCAGCAGGTGGAGGAACTATGGAAGAAAGCTCCTCTGAGCAGTGTCCGTGCAGATATCTATAAAAGAGAGAGAGGTCACCAACGGCACGTCGGTGGGCAAGGGATGGCAGCCTCTGGGTGGGGGTAGGGTCACCGATGAGCCGTATAGCTTTCTTCTGAATGGAGTCCAGGATAGCGAGTGTAGACGCGGCAGCAGCACCCCAGATGTGGGAGCAGTATTCGAGGTTTGGTCTTATTTGTGAAGTATATAAGGTATAGAGATTAGCTGGTGAAAAGTATTTGCGAGCTCTGAAGAGGAAACCTAATTTCTTAGCAGCCGCTTCTGCAATTGATGAGACATGTTGATGCCAATTGAGATTTCGATCCACAGAAATGCCAACAAGTGAAAAGGACTCATTACTTTGAATAACTTGGTTGTTCATTGTGATGGGCATAGGGCTGATGTATCTCTTATGAGAAAGAAAGCAAGACTATGATTTGGTGGGGTTGAATTGTACAAAATTTCTACTTATCCAGTCTAATATTTTTGGGAGATCCACAGAGACAGAACCCTCCATGAGTCTGCGATCCTCATCTAATTGGGCTAAAGAGACAGGCTTAGAATATTGTATATTAGAGTGAAGGGTGCTGTCGTCCGCGTCACTGTGAACTCGGTTGGATATGCTAGAGAGGAGGTCATTGATGTGGAGAAGAAACAAAGTAGAGGCTAAAGCTGAACCTTGAGGAACTCCTGCATTACCTGGATACAATTTAGAGGAATGGCCATCCACGACAACAGTAATGCTCCGGTTGGAGAGGAAATTTGCTGTCCATGTATAGAGTTTTTGTGGTAGACCATAGGCCGGCAGTTTATTAGGCAGCGCTGCGTGCCAGACCTGTTTGAATGCTTTGGATATGTCTAGAGCGACAATATGGGAGTTCGCGGAGTGCTAGTGCCAACCGATACGTGGGTGTGATGACTGTGTGACCTCGGGTTGCATTGCGCAGGAAGCAGTGACCATGCCGTGGTCTGAGCGACCAAGGGGGGCGGTGACTGATATCTTATAGCAGTCAGGATTTGTAGTAAGAAGGAGATCCAAGGAATTTGAGCTATGTATTGGGATGCGAGGATATTGGGATGCGAGGAAAGTAAGTAGGTTGCTGAACCATATTGACTAAAGAATTGCTGACTGCAAAGGCCTCCGCTGCTCTTCCTTGTGGATCGGTTTTTGAAGATCCTAGCCATTCCTTATTATGGACATTGAAGTCATCAAGAATAGTGACCTCGGAGGAAGGGTATTAAGAAATCAGATGGTCGGTTTTTTGAGAAAGGTAGTCAAAGAGCTGGACAAAGTTGTTGTCAGAAGGCGACCGGTAAAAGCAACACATGAATTTAGTTGAAGCCCTGAAAAAGAGTTTTATCCATAGTATGTCTTTTCCTCCAGCTTCTAAATTGGGGAGTCTGGTGCAGGGTAGGTTGCTAGGGACGTACGCGCACACGCCTCCATGCAATCTAAAGAAAGTAAGGAGCTTATACCCCTGGAAATTAAAGTGATTAGTGGCTGTTTTGGCACTGATTTGGTTTTCGGTGGGAAAGATGAGTTGGGGCCTATTAGCCTGGAGGAAATGATGGACAGAGTTCAGGTTAGAATTTAGGCCACATATATTCGAGAAGGATATGTTAAATCTTCATGCTGGCGCCCCCTGTACGCGCCTCTCCCGGAGATCCGAATGGTGGGGTATTTTATCTCCAGAATATTTTGTACAAGTAGGAGCCATCATCATTTTTGCTTATAAGGGAAATCGACTAATACACCAGAACCGTAAACGTCCGTTGGGACTTCACCGGCCCCTTAATGTAAGGGGTGGTACCTCCTCGGGCGTGAAAAAAATCCTTTCTGTGCTTATCAGTGCTCACCACATGTTGTAATCTTCACTTAGGGTAATTCTAATTTACTTTATTTTCAGGTCAAAATAGATTGTTAAACAGACCAAACACTAAGATGTTTTTTTTTGTGTTTATCCTTTTCAAATTAAAATAAAATACATTTCCCACATATAGCATATTACGTTCTAGTAAAAGAAATTGGAATATAGTCTGATATAATGTGATTTCTTATCTAACTTTATAATTCAAAATGACAGTCATTTATTAAAGAAAGATCGGAAAAATAAATAATTTTTTGCCGAACTCCTGCCCTTCTGTGAGGAGGGTTGGGATCTTCAACGTGTCCAACATCGCATGGACACGGAACCGATGGCTTTACGCCTTCTCCAAAGGACGGAACGTGTAGACATTCAACTTGCTCAAAAACAATGCCAGAACCTCGGTTGATGTTAATGTTACAGTTTGTACCGAAAAAGTGAAAGGAGAACCCTGGGAATCGAACCCAGTACCCTTCGGTTCAGAGGCACACGTTCTTACCCCTGAACCACCGAGGCTCCAAGTAGTAATAATAGTTGAATATACTAAAATATCAATACTTGAAAGCTTACCTCGAAAGAATTTCTATGGACTCTTTCATTTCTTCGCTGGCTATTAGCTCTTTTCTTGTAAAGAGAACCCCCAGTGAACATCATCTTGCACCACTAAATTTATAACACGCGATGATAATGTTTGAATCTAATTTCTTTCTTTTGCAACATTATTCTTAATGATGTATGTAGGTATTGTCAACACTGGACCCACAAATTCTTCAACTTAACAAACACAACATCAATGTTTATGCACACAAACACGTTCCACTCGACACAAGTATAGTATTTCTTTAACACATTAAATTAAAAATAAACTGCTTACTCATTTACTATGAAAGTTTTCATATTTTCATTTCAACGTCCTATTTAATTACCCATCGAATTATTAACACAAAAATAACACGCGTAGAAATCAAATGAAACAATCGACTGGCAAATATTGTGGGAAGGAATGACACCTCTGAAAATCCACAGCACGCTTCGTTCTAATTGTTTAAAGTGATCACCTACTCCGATAGAAAAATGTCTAAAGACATTATATACAAAAACACTTACTAAACGAACTGTTTCTGATAAATTCTGTTTGTAGATAGGATTTATTCAGGTGTGAGAAAACTTATAAATACATTAAAATCAAGTCAGTTCAATACCATTAGTAAATCCATTTTGCCTCAACTATGCGATATGTGTTTATGCTAAGACGCTGCGGAAAGCCTTTTATTTTTAGACTGTTCGTTGATGCTAAATTTTACAATTAAGACACAAAATTGTACGATTGTGTTGCTAAATAAGAAGATGTAACAGTTCAATGTATTTGTCGTGATGATGTTTACAATTTTAGGAAGCATATGTGGTTGAACGTCAACATTTGTACACAATCCAGGGAAAATAACTCATAATGAATGAAGTCTAAAAATAAATTGTTAAATCAGCTACAATTTAAATGAACGCGGGAGTCAAAACGATGCGAAAGTCTCGTCCAGAACCACCAACTCTTGCCACTGTACTCTATCGCTAATAGCGCAAGCTGTCAATTGTTTTAATGCCGTCAAGTTGTCGTTGTCAACTGTCTGAACCTGAACTGTCATCTATCCAATCTGTCCTCTTTTCGCTAAAGCCAGCTGAAAATGGTAGGTTTCAAACTGCCTTTTTATTTCTAAAATTATTTAAATAATCTTTTAACTATTTGATCATATTATTTAATAAGCTAAATTATCATCTCTCAGGGATGATTTTAAATTGATTATAAGTTTTTCAATATTTTTATTTCCTTTGGAATATTCAAAAATCTAGGTTATGTAGCTTGTGTTTTATGTTTATGTTGTTTTATGAAGCGAATGATTAAATTTGTTTGAATGAAATTTGAATTTTAAACTGTATTGCTTTTATCTTTTAGACGAAAGGTACGTCAAGTTTTGGTAAACGTCGCAATAAGACTCACACTTTGTGTAGAAGATGTGGAAGATCCTCTTACCACATTCAGAAGTCCCAATGTAGTCAATGCGGATATCCCTCTGCAAAAATGCGTTCATGTAAGTAGATTTTTATCAGTAGAAGTTGTTTATTGGTAAATGAATATGTAGTCTGCTAAAGTACTCAAAAAAATACAGTTCGTATAGTCGTTTGCCTATAATCTGTAATTATTTTGTCCATGCCTTATATACATTGTCTTTTATTGCAAAAGTGAGTAGATTCTGTAAGATTTGAAGTTGTTTTTTATGTACCATTGTCTTCTGCATGGAATAGTACATATACCATTGTCTTCTGCATTGAATAGTACATATACCATTGTCGTCTGCATGCAATAGTACAAAACATATGTATTTTTGTAATGTTTGGAAGTTTTATTGGTTAAACAGGCTGGGGAGAAGGGTGCACTTAACCGCAACTACATATTAAGGTGATTATAATAAAATAGAGCCTAAAAACAGTTGTACATACCTTAATAAGTAAAACAATGTGGTATATTTCGTTTTTAATAGCCTTTCAATGATAAACACAATTAAAACGTTTCAATTTTGTCAGCTCCAGAAAGTCATTACTATTGTCAGATGAGGAATTATTATAACTTTGCCATACGAGAGAAGAGAAAGTGTTACTTCAGACAGTCTTTAGATGAGAGGGCAGGAAATTCTAAAAAATTCTGGTCTTTTTTAAAAAAGTAGGGTGTATCTGCCAACTCCACACAATCTATCCCTTGTGACATTTTTTCTGCAGATGCTTTCAATAACTATTTTACTCCTCTGCCTGAGGACCTTCTGTTGGTAACTGACTCTCAATGTCTTACAGACGATGTTACCGATGATTGTATAACCTTTTCTCCTGTCTCCTGTGAGGTGGTGAGAGACCTCATCATCAAGCAGAAGTCATCTTGTATTGGGTTTGATGGTGTCAGTGGAAGGATGTTGCAGTTAACTGTTGATTTCTGTGCTGCTCCTTTGACACATATTATAAATTACTCCGTGGGGTGTGGTGTGTTTCTTGACTTGTGGAAGGTCTCAGTGGGTATACCTATCCCGAACAATAACTCTCCAAAGTCACTAAGTGATTTTCATCATATAAACTTGCAATCTGTGCCTTCTAAAATTGCTGAAGGTGTGATTAACAAAGAGTTGTCATAATTTCCTGAGAGCATACCTTCTTAACAATCTGCCTTTAAACGCGGTTATAAATCATCAACTGTCCTACTTTCTGTAGTTAATGATATTCTCACTCATGAGAATCAGGGCTATGTTACTGCTCTAGTTATACTGGATATAACGAAGGCCTTGGATTCTGTTGATCATTTTCTTTTACTTACTAAATTGTTGAGTTATGGAGTTTCTGGTCGCCTTTTACAATGGTTTGCCAGCTGCCTTAGTGGTCGATCGCAGATGGTGACACTTGATGATGGAGCTTGCTCTGAGCTCCATCCAGTATCGGTGGGGGTGTCCCAAGGATCAATACTTGGTCCCATTCTGTTCAACTTGTTTACCGCTGATGTGAATAGCATTCCTCTACTGTCGACTCTTTACTGTTTTGCAGACGATATGCAATTATATATTCTTCTTAGTGTATCTAATGCTGATGAATAGATTGGGCGGTTAAATGGAGACCTGCAGAGAGTTTAGATGTGGGCGTGGAACAACAACCTCCGCTTCAATCCTGAGAAGTGCAATTTTCTCATTCTTGGCACCTCCTATAATATTCGATGGGTCCGCAGTCTTCGACTGTTTGTGTTACTTGGGTCTGATGCCTTGTCCCATTCGAATAATCCCAGAAATTTGGGATTGATACTGGATGGGAACCTGCAGTTCTCCAGACATGTAGACCATCTCTGCGTTCTATAGACTGCGACACCTGTATCAGTACCGTGCTTGTCTTCCCCAGGATGCACGTAAACTTTTGGTGAACTCACTAATCCTGTCACTGTTCACATATAGTGATTGTGTGTATGGTCCTTGCCTGACGTATCTGGACGGGTACTGTATCCAGAAGGTGCAGCGTTGGTGTGTGAGATTTGTTCTCCACGTACCCCGTTATGCTCACGTTACGACGTACATGCGGTCGCTGGACTGACTGAACATGCAGGAAAGGAGACTTGTTCACTATGCCACCTTAGTAATCAAGGTTGTTCGGGAAAGGAAACCTGTTTACCTATATGACTGTGTCAGCCTTCGAACTGATGTACATGACAGACTCCTGCGAGGCACGAGTTACTTGATTGTTCCTATACATAGAGCTACAAGTTTTAAAAGATCATTTTGTTACTTAATATCTTACCTATTCAATTATCTGCATAGAAAGGGTATAGCTTCCCTTTCAATAAGGGCTGTAAAATATGCTTTGGGACAGAGTCTGTTAGCTGGGACACATGAACTTGATAATACCCTGTTTGAATTTTTTTTTTTTTCCTGTAGCTGGATATGTTGAAAAACAGTTCGCTTAACATGTCCATTTGTACTGTGTGTGCAATTATTATTATTATTAAAAGCATTTTAGACTTTTATTTCGTTACAGTGGCAAAACACTCTTGGAATTAGATATTCAATGTGGCAACGCTGCTGAAAATTGACAGTTCGAAACATGAAAATGGTGCATTTTTTTGAACTTCATTTCTCAATTATTCTGTGAATATGTTTTTTCCTATTAAAAAAAATTTCACGATTATTAATCTACGTTACATATTCTTTCTTGTGGTGTGCGCCGTTTTGCTACATTCCGGTTGCGGTTAAGTGCACCGTCCCCAGGCTGGGATAGTCTTGTGTTCATAATTGTGTACTAAAGCAACTTTTAGTAATCCTCTTCTTTAGCTGCCGCAACTTGCCCGTAAAATAAACATACGTCAAGGTTGCACAAAACACATTGCCATGTTCACATAATTAAAAGCTATGAAAAGCATAGGCAACAATGTGCAAACTCATGCAATGTGGTAAAGTTAAAGTGTTGCGGGAGCTAAACTAATTGATTACCTGGCTTTTCAGGCACTTGGCTTATCTGTCATTGTTCTCCAGGTCAGGTCCTTATTTCAAAAGCTTCTATTCTCTTCGTGTCCTGCTCAGTTAAAGTCCAGTTTTCTGTTCCACACATTTACACTAGAATACTATTACTGTAGAATCCTGCATGTTATTGTTGACATGTAACATACAGAATATTTCACAAAGAGGTTTTTTATTTTTATTTCAACAATGCACCACGAGGGCTTACAGCCTAAATACTATCGTACCGTGAGTGTCGACAAGGAGGAAAGATACAACTTGTTAATTCTGGACTTGAAGGTTTGGAGGTTCAGAGGAGAAAACAAACATGCGCCGGCAAGGAATTCCACAACTTTGAAGTCCTCGGGACAAAAGAGCGGGCATAACAAGATATTCTAGGTCTGGCGACCTGGACTGTAAAAGGGTGCATTCGCTCTGCTCCCCTGGTAGATCTGTTGGGTGGAGGAACTATGGAAGAAAGCTCCTCTGAGCAGTGCCCGTGCAGATATCTATAAAAGAGAGAGAGAGGTCACCAACGGCATGTCGGTGGGCAAGGGATGGCAGCCTTTGGGTGTGGGTAGGGTCACTGATGAGACATATAGCTCTCTTCTGAATGGAGTCCAGGATAGCGAGTGTAGAAGCGGCAGCAGCACCCCAGATGTGGGAGCAGTATTCTAGGTTTGGCCTTATTTGTGAAGTATATAAGGTATAAAGATTAGCTGGTGAGAAGTATTTGCGAGCCCGGAAGAGGAAACCTAATTTCTTAGCAGCCGCTTCAGCATTTTATGTGACATGTTGGTGCCAATTGAGATTTCGATCCATAGATATGCCAACAAGTGAAAAGGACTCCCTACTTTGAATAACTTGGTTGTTGATTGTGATGGGTCTAGGGTTGGTGTATATCTTATGAGAAAGAAAGCAAGACTGAGATTTGGTGGGGCTGAATTGTACAAGATTTCTACTTCCCCAGTCTAATATTTTTTGGAGATTCACGTAGACAGAACCCTCCATGAGTCTGCGATCCTCATATAATTGGGCTAAAGAGACAGGCTTAGAATATTGTATATTTGAGTGGAGGGTGCTGTCGTCCGCGTAACTGTGAACTGGGTTTAATGCGCTAGAGAGGAGGTCATTGATGTGGAGGAGAAACAAAGTAGGGGCTAAAGCTGAACCTTGGGGAACTCCTGCATTAATTGGATATAGTTTAGAGGAATGGCCATCCACGACAACAGAAATGGTCCGGTTGGAGGGGAAATTTGCTATCCAGGTACAGGGGGTTTTGGTGGTAGGCCATAGGCCGGGAAGTTTATTAAGCAGTGCTGCGTGCCAGACCTGGTCGAATGCTTTGGATATGTCTAGAGCGACAATCTGGGATTCACCTTGTAGTTCCATAGACTTGTGCCAAGAATGGGTGACAAAGGAAATGAGGTAGGCAGTTGATCTGCACTGATGGAATCCATACTGCCTGTCGTGGATTAGACTGTGATATATACTTTTCCATCACTTTAGAGATGACTGAAAGGAGCGAAATAGGTCTGTAATTGCTAGAAAGCGCTTTGGGTCCTTTCTTGGAGGCAGGTTCTGATCGAGCAGTTTTCCAGTTACTAGGGAATATGCCTCTATTGTGAGATGTCTGAAACAGATGAGTCAGGACAGGAGCAAGACTTTCCGCAAAGATGGATTGGACGAAGAGGTTTCGTAGAATCGCCCGCTAGATCACCAGATCTTACACCTCTTGATTTATTTTTATGGGGGTACCTTAAAAACAGAGTATATAAAATGCAACCTGCTGATTTAGATGACTTGAAAATGAAAATAACAACAGAAATTAGGAACTTAATGCCTGACATTTTGTATTATAAGAAAGGGGCGTTCTTATTAAGTTTATTTTCGAAATTTGAATTTCAGGGTAACTTGTTTAGTTTTAATATTCCTGTATTAAATTTCCACCCTGTATTGAAAACTGTAATATTAGACCATACATATGGGGTATCTCCGCATTCAGAAAAATGTGATCCATCGAATTGTGATGAAAAAATGTAGGGTTGCTATTTTTTTTAATGGATAAAGTGGTGGGGGTAAATGGTGGGAGTTTAATTTTTTTAACTATGATTATAAGATAATGTTCGGCAAATTAAACTTCATGTGTCTCAGCGTTTTCCACAAAAACTATTTTTTGCTGAATAATGAATTTTATTCCATAACTGTTTCACACTGTATATATCATACCGATAACTCAAAAACTGATGGACCGATTTTGATGAAATTTTGTAGGTACCTTCCTTTTGTAAGTGGCTTGGATAAGTTCGTTAGCCAGGAAGATCGGATCAGTTTTTCCTGGAATTAAACCTACACTACATGCCAAAATTCAAATTTGATCCATGCTTTCTTTAAAAAAAAACACATATTTACTATTTAAAACGTTTTTATGAAAATTCACTCCCATAAGGCACTTGATGCGTCCAGACTTCCTTTTTCCTATCAGGACTGTCATCTAAGCAATAGAATGTTTGTCCATTTATTTTGATTTTTACTGTCTTTTACTTTAGCCTAGTTAATGATTACTTTTTTTTTTTCAGACAATTGGTCAATCAAAGCTAAAAGGAGGAAGACCACTGGTACAGGCCGCCTTCGTCATCTAAAGATTGTTCGTAGGCGATTCAGAAATGAATTCAGGGAAGGAGTTAAACCAGCTCCTAAGAAATCTTAATTGTTTGACATTCTTTTGCAAATAAACTAGTGTAAAATCCAGTCTTGTGTTATTTTTGTAAGTTACCAACTGGATATATGAGATTTTAATAATAATTCATATTTTTCATTTTTTCTGGGGCTTGATAAGAATCTGTCATTAATGCAGACAAAAAAACATGCTAAATACAGATGTAGACTTCCTTGGCTCAACAAGCGCTTGTTTTCTTCTCTGCAATTACGATGCTGTAAAAGGTGAAACCAGTTGCCTAGAAAAAACAAACACTTGTGAAACCAGAGAAGTAAAAAGTCCTGGAACGGTGGAATATCTGTTAGTAATGACGCAACTGTTTTGGATTTTTGTATAAACGAATTGTCACAAAAGGCCTTTTTTTATAACACATTCACTTTTTTGTCACTTCCGGTTTAACAGGAAATTACTCAAACTTAATTTTTTTTAATGGGACACCTTGTATTTACCGTTTTCGGGTGCAGGATAAAAAACTACGTTCTGAAACATCGACATGTTTTTAGTGAATTTTCTTAAGACTCACTAATGAAGAGATCCCGACTTGAATTTTGAAACAAAATTCAAATTAGTGCGAACCAGGCCCCCTAGAACCGATATCCAGAGTCAGTTGCAATTTTTATATGTTTATATATGTGTGTGTATCACAACGATAACTCCAAAAATTATGGGCCGATTTTGATCAAATTTGGTGAGTACCTTCCCAAGTGGCTTGGAAAGTCGGTCAAGGTTTTCTTTCGGGAAAAAAATCTACGGAAATAACAAAGTAAGGGCAACTAAATATGGTACGCGTGTTTGTATTATAAAGAGTGAACCATGTACCAAAACTTGTATCTGTAGGTTTGAAGACAAAAAAATTAAGGGCAGTTAAAGAAAAAAAATGGAGTTTTCCTCAAAACGCCAAAGTCGCGATTCAAAACGTCAAAATTCACAACATTTAGGCACAGAACCTGAAACAAATACGGATTATGAAAACAAAATGCCGCAAGAAGAGTGTTCTGCAAACCCTTAAGTTTGCGGTGCTATCGGGGCGGCAAGGCCGCGGACGAGCCCTGAGGGAACAAAAAAAAAAAAAAAAACCCTTAAGTTTCAGTTTCAGCTGTCATTGTCCATCTGTTATAAACCCTTTCCGTGGCGTATCGTTGAACCGACACTACAATAGGGCGCCGATTCGACCGAGAATATCGCTTTATTTAAGTATTTGTCTGGCCGACTGGCTCTAATATTGATCTCTGCTTCATACTCAGTTGCAAAACATAACATATGAGCGAAATTGAAATAAAAATGCCAATTTATATGCACACGGGGCAATACACACCCTATATGTTTAAGATGGCTTATTGCATAAACTTTCAGCACTTCCGTGATGAATTACAGTCGACCAATAAATTATTGTACGTCCGCCTAAATGAATTGGTGTATGCAGGGGTTGCATACACGTAGGCGCTGTCGGTCGAGCGATACGCACTCCAATCGACCATAAACGCAATTGTGTGACAACTTTGAAGGAGTGTTTGGCGTTGTTCAACTGTAATAAGGATGAGTTTTTGCGCCGTTTCGTAACCGTGGACGAAACATGGATTCACCACAACACACCAGAGACCAAACAGCAATCAAAACAGTGGGTTTATCCATGCGAATCGGCGCCGAAGAAGAAGGCCAAGGTGGGCTTGTCAGCCAATAGTCATGGCGACAGTTTTTTGGGATGCACGCGGTATAATCCACTTTGATTACCTTCAAAATGGAAGAAAAATTAATGGCGAATATTACACTACCTTATTGGACAGATTCAGTGACGATTTGAAGAAAAAACGACCGCATTTGTCAAGAAAAAAATTTCCCCACCAAGACAATGCAAGGACGCACAGATGTGTAGTGTCCATGGCGAAATTGCATAAATTGGGCTACGAATTGCACCCTCATCCGCCCTATTTTCCGGATTTAGCCCTGAGTGACTATTTCTTGTTTCAAAACTTAAAGAAATGGCTCGGCGGTAGGAAAACTTGACTCTAATGATGAAATCATCTCACAAATACCTATTTTAAGGACCTCGACAAAACATATTTTTTGGAAGGGATAAAAAATGGAGAAACGTTGGACGAAGTGTATAGAGCTCAAAGGAGACTCTGTTGAGAAATAAAATGATTTTGTGTCAAAAAACCTGTGTTTAATTCAAAAAGTCACGGACTTATTGACCCACCCTCGTAGTATGTCTAATCTTCACAGTCGGACTTCTTAAAAATTTTAAATCGAACATCAAACTGCCCAAAATTCTTCAATGTTCATATATCATTTCCTTAAATACAAAATTAAGGATATTGTGACATGCACTATTTTGTATGTAGAAGATCCCTGTTCTTTTTAGAAAAAGTAAAGGTTCAACAAAATTTGCCGGTTGATTGGGTGAAAATGTCTTCCAGTGTTGAGGTTAGTTGTGAAAATGGTTCAATGTTGACTCAACAATACAAAAAGGTTATTGAAAACTTTTTTATATTTCTACATTTATAGCTAAGCTCAATTATAACTATTTTTTGTACGTTTGGTATTAGCTAGTAAGGTTGAGGGGGGTTAAAAGTTTGCATGACATGTATATAATAACCACCTTTAATTTTAACTCGCTACGGAATTATAATTTCGCTGCCTTTGGCAGCATTGAATCAGTGACGTAGCTAGTAGCATTGAGTAGGCTCTGTAGCAAGAGCCAAATGGTGGGCCCTCCAATGTGGGAGGTTAACGAATTCGAACTAAACAACAGTTTATCATTTTTTAGTGAAATTTTATTAAGAAAATTCACTAATAGAGAGGTATCGATGGTGAGACGTTTGGAAAATTTCCTCAAGTGAGCGCGAATTAGGGAGTGTGTATCGTTCGAACGATATGCCAGGACAGATGGCACTCTAGATACATAAAATGTTTCAAAGTTAAAGATATCAGAAATAGGTATTTAGTTCCTTAACTAATCTAAACATACTACTTAATGCATTATTATTGTAATGTTAGAAGTAGAAAATCTGTTTTTTTTACTACATGCTGTCCCAATATCCGATCCCTAATAGAGTGTATAATAGAAAGGAAGTCGCAAGTATTAATTGCCTTAGATTTATGAGGGTTGTGTTTGGCTTTTTGTAGAAACAACTTCTGACAAGACACATTAATTTTTTCAACTTCGACTTGTAGAGATGTTTGTACAATAAAAGAATGGTTTGAGTACCAAAATTTTCTTCGATCTACAGAAATATTCAACTTACAAAGATTAAATAGACCATACACAGGCCAAATCATCGACTGTTCAGAGAACATATAGGGTTTGCAGAAGGGTACTAGCAATTGTAGAAACATAATTATTAAGATCAGTAAAATAACAAGTGAAATTAGTTTTAGGAAAATTATCTACACTAAGGAATGTAAATATTGCACATAATTAGAGGTCACAATTGTATCGATAACATTGGCATTGAAACTATTACATTATTATGTAAACAGTAAACAAGGTAAAATTGCAGCGTACAAAGAACGGAGGACTGCTGAAGTCTGCAATTTTGGAAGGACGCAAACTGATTAAAAAACTATAAGTAGTATTTGTTGATAAACATGCAGAGACAGTTAATTAAATTCTTAAGATGTAGACAGTTAATTTAGATTGCTTAAGATGTAAAGACGCGACACTTGTGATTTAATTATGTAAACATAATAACACTGTTACATTAAGATTCACGATGTAAACAGTCCGAGTTTAAATTCATTCAGTTAGTTAGAAGTAACAATGTTAAGTTTTGTGAGTTTATTAAAGTTATAATTACACCGTTACTTATGTCTACATTCGCCTAGTTCGAAGAGTTTATTCCTTAAAATATCCTCCGCTCCTTAAACATCGACACTACAATAGAGCGCCGATTCGACCGAGAATACCGCTTTTTTCAGTATTTGTCTGGCCACTGGCTCTAATATTGATCTCTGCTTCAAAGTGCGTATCGTTCGACCGACAGCGCCTACATGTAGGCAACCCCTGCATACACCAATCCATTTAGGTGGGCGTACACTAATTGGTCGACTGTAATTCATCATGGAAGTGCTGAAAGTTTATGCAATAGGCAATTTACTTAACACCTTTGCGTGTTGATATAGTATACCTATGATTAAGTTAAAAGAACCTTTGTTTCGAATTTATAAGACCATTTTAAGCAAACCTAAATAGCCAAACTAACAGATCTTCCGGCACTTGTCGGCCCAACGATACGCCACGGTCGAGTGTAAGCACATGTGGCACCCATCTTGCGGGTAGCTTTCTCATACCCAAGTGATCATGCAAAATCGAAACCACTGGGCCATGTGATATGCCTATGGCTTCCACAATCTCCCGCACTTTCAATCTCCGATCGGCCAATACCATATGAATTTTTTCAATTGTTTCAGGTATAGCGACCTCAACTGGGCGTCGAGAACGTTCGGGGTCATTTGTGCTTTTATAGCCGCAACGAAATTCAGTAAACCACTTTTTTACCATGTTATTTATTGTGCAGTGTCCCCATAGTATTTATCAATCTTAGCCTTGGTTTGAGTGATGGGTTGTTTGTTTTTTTCGCAAAAAATAATGTTTGATGAGCACATGAAATTCACTTTTTCCATTTTCCTTTTAACTCAAGAGGTTGTCTGCTTTCAGTGGCTATCTAACACAAACTAAAGGCGTTTTTTTTGCGGATCCCTAACTTTTCAAACTATTCCAAAATGCAGTTATCTTAAAGTTAATCATTCATAACTGACATCTGTCAAGTAATATGACAGACGTATATCATGTAATGCGAAATGCTAAAACGCTAATAACGATTATTACGTTTAATAATTGATTTTTGTTTTGGAATTTTGTAGACGACAATATACATCATTCTTTTAGGAGGCATGAAGCATCTGGGGAAACCACTTATATCGAATTGATACAATTTACATGATAACAACTTACATCATTCTTTTGATGCCTCTATAGCAAATTCTGTTGTTCATGTTTTCGCTTAAACTATCCATTTTACTATTTTACACAAAGAACAAAGATATCACGCCATGCTGTTCTTGGACAATTTTCTTTAATAGCACACTTTTAAAAGATTCATAAATCAGGTTAACCTCTATTACGGCTGCATGCGTTTGTTTACACACAGCTGACTATAAACAGAAAACAATAATAAGAATAGCATTGGAAAGAGATAGCAATATTAACTGTAGCTCTATCTTTTTAAAAAAGTTAAGCAGTTAGCCAAACTATTCATAATCATGAATGACGAAATGTCAATAGTTACGAACAGTTAACTCCAGTTAGAGCACGGAAAAACGGCTTAAATGACGCAGCTTGTTCAAAATTTGACAGGAGTCAACTGACAGATGCTTGTTGACAGGAGCAGTGTTGCCCTTCCTGTGAAGAGGCGAAAAATTCAAAACATCGCGGACTTATTGACCCGCTCTCACATTTCTGATGTTTAAAGCAACTTATATGGTTAGGTTCGTTCATAGTTTGGTTAAAAAAAAACAGGTTCACACACCTCTAATATTTAGTCATAAAATTTCACATATTTAAGCCTTTAATTTTAGTCTACTACTGAACAAAAGAAAGTCAGTTTGAAAAAGATTCTATTAGAAAAGGGTCAATAAAACAATCTGTTTCTTACATTTTTATTTGGTATAAAAAAGATTTAACATCGTTGAGCTTACTATAAAATACTGAACATGTAAAAAACTTATAAAGTTCAGCAGTAATAAACTAAAAACTTTGAATAAACTATACAATAAATATATTTAAAAAAAACAACTAGCCAAGTTGAAACTGATGAAGGTTGTTGTCCTGATATGTGTAAATAACAGTCTCCGCCCCATCACTATCTGCCAGGATGTTGGTCGTTACTGTTGCATCTAAAAAAATATAACGCACCTATTTAATTTTAACTGCTACAAACAAAAAGATTGGTTATCAACCACGTCTACAATTAATGTGAAACACAGATTTGATAACATAAAAATTGAATAAATAGGGGAGCCATGAAATAATACATCCATATTATTGCAATTCTATGAAGTTCCTAGGAATTGTTTTGGACAATAACATTTTTTTATTTTTATTTCAACAACATACCATGAGGGCCCACAGCCTAAATAATATCCTAGCGTGGGTGTCGATAAGGAGGAAAGAGGCAACTTGTTAATTCTGGACTTGAAAGTTCGGAGGAGAAGGAAAAACTTGTCCTGGCAAGGAATTCCACAACTTGGAATTCCTCGGGACAAAAGAGCGGGCATAACAAGATGTTCTATGTCTGGTGACCTGGACAGTAAAAGGGTGCATTCGTTCTGTTTCCCTGGTAGATCTGTTGTGGGCAGCAGGTGGAGGAACTATGGAAGGAAGGTCTTCTGAGCAGTGCCTGTGCAGATATCTATAAAAGAGAGAGAGGTCACCAACAGTCGGTGGGCAAGAGATGGCAGCCTTTTGGGTGATGGTAGGGTCACCGATGAGATGCATAGTTCTCTTCTGAATTGAGTCCAGGATAGCGAGTGTAGAAGCGGCAGCAGCACCCCAGATGTGGGAGCAGTATTCGAGGTTTGACCTGATTTGTGAAGTATATAAGGTATAAAGTTTAGCTGGTGAAAAGTGTTTGCAAGCCCGGAGGAGGAATGTGCTAGAGAGGAGGTTATTTATGTGGGGAAGAAACAAAGTAGGGGCTAAAGCTGAACCTTAAGGGACTCCTGCATTAATTGGATACAGTTTAGAGGAATTGAATAAACCACAGTAGACTTCCAGGTTCACTTTTGCACTATGGGTCTTACGAGTGACAGCGGATGAAAGTGCTTGCCTATGTGTACTGTCTGTTGTCTTGTAGGGCAATTCACTGGAAACTGATCGCATCTTTAAACTGCAAAAAGTTTGCTGTCACGTAATTTACCATTTGTTTAGAAAAAAAACTGGATGACATTTTTCAGTGTGTTCTTCTTTTGTAAAGCAGAATTATGAATTGTTTAATCATTATGAAACAGAACATACAACTGCTGTCACTCGGGGTACCCTCTGCTTGCCAGGGACTCATCTCACACTTGGGCAAAAAACTTTACTTGCAAGCAATGAACCTGCGATACAACCGTCTCCGAAAACAAAAATCAGAATCACCTCAAGAAACCACAAAAATAATAACAGAGTTAGGCAAGATACATATTACAACAACGAAGTTGCCTTCACTGGCAGTTTAGCGACAGCTACTGATGAAGGCAACTTTAGTCGAAGTACGTATCTAGTCTGCTGTGCAGACCAGTTTAAGGCACAGTGATTTTGGAATGGGTGGAGTAGAAAAAACAAAGGGCATGCACAATAAGCCAAAGGCTACGGTGTTATCGGGGTGACAAAGATGTGGACAAGCCCTAAGGGGGAAAAAATATTATTAACTGCAGCTAATTATAATGTAGAAGAGTATCTCACAGATCACTTTGACGTTTTAACACTGTCCATGACTGTTTTGGTACCTCATTTCTTGTATAGTTAAATGACCACATTTTATGCTCAGGCTTTGTATTTAGCCGTTTTGATTTGACAGGTCACTTGTCTTTTAGTGTCGTTGGTCTATTGTTGTTTTCTTTAGTAATCTTTTTATTACTTGCATATAGTTTTTATCAGTTGATTATTATTCAGATTTTAGTTTCAACCATTTGACATGTTCTATACCACTGGTATTATGGAATAAATATACTATTATTATTATTATTATTATTATTACTTACTGTAATTCTCCTCTGGTATCTCTTCGAACACCAGCTCACCTGGATGAAGTGTCTTATCAGTTTTGGCTGCCTAAATAGAAATAAAAATCTTTAATTATCCACAGAACTAGAAATTTTTATTTATTTATTAATATCCAATTCAATGGCTTAATTAGGATCAGAATAAAAATAAGTGGTAAGTAACAAAACATTGAACAGAATTCTAATTTTTGTTGCTTAATGAAACAGTATCAAAACTACCTAGAATATACACATCGAATATATCCAAGCATCACTCTATGCCGATGATGCAGTATTACTTAGTGAATCTGAGACTTCCTAGATTGTCTGATCCTGAGCAATGAAGATGTCCTGCCAGCCGAGGGTCGATTTAAACGCCCTCAAAGGGAGGACTGGCAGGCTGCTCGGAGAATAGTTACAGCCTCGGCAGTGGAGTGTGCTGTGAGACCTTTCCAGTCATTCAAGGCGCCAGGGGAGGATGGGGTGGTTCCGGTCCTACTACAAAATGGACTGGAGATTCTCCTACCTTTCCTAATCAGGCTGTATAGAGCCAGTCTGGCTTAAAACTATATTCCATCCAGCTGGAAGGCGATTAGGGGGGTTTAGATTCCCAAATTGGGACGTAATGACCTCCTACCCACATCACTGAGACCTCTCAGTGTTACATCATTCCTCCTGAAGGGATTGGAAAAAATACTAGACGACACATTAGGGGGAACATCTTAGTCAACAACCTACGAGTATGCCTACCAAACTGGCAAATCTACTGAGTTATCATTCAATAACCTCGTCGAAAAAAACACTGCCTAGATAACGGGGAGGTGGTGGTGGCTGCATTTCTCGACATTGAAGGAGCATTTAATAATGCATTACCTATCTCCCTCTACGAAGCCACTATCGCTAGAGAGGTGGAACCTACTATTTGTGGCTGGATCAGAAGCATGCTTCACAATCGGACCATTATCACCTCTTTGCAGGGTGAGGTGGTCAGCTTCAGGGCTACGAGGGGGTGCCCTCAGGGGGGTTCTATCCCCCCTGCTATGGTCCCTCCTTGTGAACGATTTGCTGGCTATCCTGGAGCTGTGGGAAGTTGAGGTCCAGGCATATGCTGATGATCTAGTCATAATGGTTAGAGGCAAATCTGAGGAGGAACTAGCAAGTACTCTTCAGGAGTCACTAAATGTAGTGAATGATTGGTGTCAGAGGGAACAGATGTCTGTGAACCCCCGCAAAACGATCATTGTTCCAGAAGCAGAAGGCTAGACAGATTAAAACCACCTATTCTTATGAGGGAAACGATTTCATTTACGGCACAAGCAAAATATCTGGGGGTTACAATAGATAAGAAGCTCAACTGGGACGTACAGTTAAAGAATGTAATCGGCAGGGCTAAACTGTCCCTGTGGACATGCCGTAGAATCTGTGGAAATAACTGGGGAACAAACTCCCAACAGATGTACTGGCTCTATGTAGTTGTTATCAGACCAATGATAACAATGGAGCCATAGTTTGGTGGCCCAAGGCACTTCGTGGAAGTGCGAGGGCCAAACTGGCTCATCTACAGAGACAAGCTTGTCTGATGATAACGGGAGCGATAAGCACCGCACCATCAGCCACTCTGGAGGTCCTCCTTAATATTCCACCTCTTCACATATGGCTGGAGAGGGTGGCGAGATGGACAATGTACAGATTAAAACAAACGGCAGACAGCATGCTGAAGGAAATCAGTCTGGGAGGGTCCGGACTCGTCGATGACATTGAGGGTCATGGGATTCTGGGAATGGTCTCAGACTTGATGCCTACAAAGATCAGTAGGGATCTGTCTTTCAAGACCATCCTCCCGGAAAAGGAGGACTGGGAACGAAATCAAACGACCCTATTGAGAGCCGATCTCTGCTGGTATGCTGACGGCTCCAAAACCAATATGGGAGTAGGAGCCGGCGCATATGGGGGCAACACCGATGCTAGACTATCAACTAGCCTTGGCACGTACGCAACCATACACCAGGCAGAAGTGTATGCCATCAAGATGTGTGCAAGGGAAAGTATAGAAAACCAGTGCACATACAAATCGATAAAGATATATACAGATAGCCAAGCTGCAATAAAGGCTCTTGGTTCCTACCGTTGCAATTCAAAAACGGTATGGAGTTGTCAATCTTCCCCCAACGAACTGGGCAGCTGTTAAGAGGTGTCGCTGGTCTGGATACCGGGTCACTCGGACCATCATGGCAATGTTGTGGCTGACACACTTGCCAAAAGTGGTGCCCAGAGGGACTTTATCAGACCAGAACCGGTGCTGGGGATAACAGCATGCACAGCAAAACACACCTTAAAGACCTGGACGGAAAGAATGACAATCCAGCAATGGCAAAATCTGCCAGGATTAGCTCACTCTAAGGCCTCCATAAATGGCCTGTCTGAGCCAAGGGCTAAAACACTTCTAGAGCTAAACAGACAACAACTGAGTACTGTAGTCGGCCTGTATACAGGACACTGCCGCTTGCGTCACCACATGCACTGAATTGGAGTCGGTCACGAAACTGAGTGCCGGCTGTGTATGGAGAGTGATGAGACAGCAGAGCATGTACTGTGTTCCTGTCAGGTGGCGGACAGGACTAGATACCTGTTCTTTGGGAAGTCAAAGCTTGCTTCAGAATATCTGGATCAATTTTCGCCCACAAAGATTATCTACCTCTGCAGGAGGCTGGCTTTGTTAAGTAGTATATGGACCATTAGGCGTGAGCCACAATAGACCTTATGGTCGCGGTGGAGGGACCGGTATGGCCCACTCACATTCAAACCTAACCTAGTGAATCTGAATGAAAAATGCAGTGTGTATTGGAGAGACTAATGACAGTAACAAAGCAAATTATTCTATCTATAAAGCAGAGAAGACAAAGTTATGGTGTTTGACAAAGAGGGTAGTAATGATATAAAATCATGAACAAGAGTGTAGTGTTTTCTAACAATCATTTAAACTTAAATAATAAATTTAACTAATTATCAACACAATCAGAATATCATATATATATATATATATATATATATATATATATATATATATATATATATATATATATATATATATATATATATATATATATATATATATATATATATATATATATATATATATATATATATATATATATATATATATATATATATATATATATATATATATATATATATATATATATATATATATATATATATATATATATATATATATATATATATATATATATATATATATATATATATATATATATATATATATATATATATTTAGGAATATTGCACTACACTGTAATCACTTTTAAATATACACTTTATTTGTTTGCTGTACGTTTGTGATTTCTTATTGGTTTGCGTGGACTGCAGTTTCGAACCGTCCCGGTTCAGGTTGAGTAGCGTGCTGATGATGAACCGGGACGGTTCGAAACTGCAGTCCACGCAAACCAATAAGAAATCACAAACGTACAGCAAACAAATAAAGTGTATATATATATATATATATATATATATATATATATATATATATATATATATATATATATATATATACACCAACTTGTTTACTAGTTGTTTGAAAAAGTGATATGTTTGAATTAATTACCTCTCTATATTTCTGTAAATAAATCTTTAAAGGTTCCACATAGTTATCAAAGCCCAGAGAACTCATGGCAAACAGAATATCTTCCCCATTGATAGTTTTTCTCTTTTCCATGTGGCAACGGTCACTGGCTTCACTTGTGATAAAACTGATAAATTCAGAAACACACTCTTGGACACATTCACGCGCATCTTTGGCTATCTAAAAACAATTCAATATAGTGGCAAAAAAATACTTTTGCGACTCTGAAACTATTTGAAATCTAATGGCAAATTTCTTAGCAAATTAGGACATAAGATTAAGTCAAAACCTTTCATTGTTCTACACATACTTTACAATTTTTTAATGCTGCACGAAATTTCTAACTTAACTTTATCAATTCTAACACACTGGTGTTTTTCAACAAAAATTATAGATGAACTGTTAAATCACCTCTTTTAACTTCAAAGCTTTGGTTAACTCCGGCGAATATTTCAATATGCCATTAGATTTTAGTACAACACAGCAAGAGTAAAAGCGAATGCGTACTTTGCTATTTACCTTTCCCGTTTCAGGGATTGCTTTCTTCATAATCTTGGCAACATTTGCGATAGGTAAGAATCGATCTTGTTCTCTTAAAGGGGCACCTGGTTTATCACCACCATCGTGATTGGAATCATCTGTATTTTCGGCAGTCAGATGGTCTTGCTCATCTGCAACATAAATCAATGTTAGTGTATTACTTCAAAACCAGTGCATCAATTTCACTACAAAATCTACTGTACTGATCCTTTATCAAGACTATGAGTAAAAACCGCAAGTTTACCTTCAATATCATCTACATGTACCATATATTGATCAGATAATGTAAAAGGATGACCAATATCATCATTTAATTCGGATTTTTCCATTGTGGTGCAAGGTTTGCTAGAATTTAAAAAAAATAACTTGGTGATATTGTTTAAGGCTAATTCTAAAACCACTCACGGCTGTATCTCGTATGATTTTATGTAAAGTTAAATAGAAAAACACTGCGTGCTATCGCTATCCGAAAACAGTAAAAGTCCAGAATCACTCGACCTCAAACAAGAAACAAGTAAACAGAAATAAATGTCAACAATTTTCCAAGAAAAATCACGATAATCGACCAGACTCAGAATCACAGTACAGAAAACTATGCTCCTTGCCCATATCCAGCGCCATAGATAATATAATTGTGTCTATGGATTGTATTTGGAATTGCGAAATGTGTTTATTTTACGATATTATTTAAAATGAACCAATAGGGATAGGTTTCGCGGCGATTTGGCAATTCGCTTTTAAGCTATAAGATCATACACTTGCTTTATTTAAAATAATACTGTAATATTACTAGGTGAAAACTGGAATCTATGATGAGCACTGATAAGTACACTTGAACCCAAATCACCACAACACATATTTTTAAAGACCTAACTATCGTTTCACTGACCACATCAGCATCATCAGAGGATGAAGATTTTTTTTATCCTCTGAGGATGCTGACGTGGTCAGTGAAACGATCGTTAAGACTTTTAAAAAATATGTGTTGTGGTGATTTGGATTCTCCAATTGTACTATTATATAAAATGGACCAATGGGAATTAGTTTCGCAATTCGCGAGTGTATCAACTAAGCTTTAAACTAGGTTCATACAATAGCGATTCGCGAAATCCCCGCGAAACGTATTCCTATTAGTTCATTTAAAATAATACAGTTTTTTTATACAGGAGGGGGAAATGCCCATTCACAACACCGTAGTGCTGTGGGATATCGAGGTACTGTGAGACTGTACTCATTATAACCCCCTCCCTAGAAGTACCGGACCTTAGTCCCTACCTCCGTCGGAAAGATTTCACACAATGACTTTTTGGGTTTGAATGTTTCCATTCTGTTTTTGCCGCGGGGGAGTTAGCGGGTAAGTATAAGCTTTGGACGCTTATACTTATGTGGAAGTTGCTCATAGTAGTCGGTGGTACTATGGAGAAGAGCATTTGGGTGAGAAGCGGCTTTTGCGAACTGAGTTGTGGAAGATAATACCGTAAAATGAATACGATTCGCATTTCGCCTAGCTTTAATAAAAATCTAGACGCATGGCACCAAATATTTTGTAATAACTTTTCTTTCCTGTAACATAGAAATCTAAATTTTGCTTTGTATAGAGTCCCTTTAATGTCAAAAACTTTTGTATCAAATTTTACGATAGCTTTATTATTTCCGGAGACATATTTTTTTCCCGAAAGGAAACGCAACATTTTCCGGGAAACCTGGGCCGATTTTCCTGGTTAACGAACAAGAAATTTGATCAAAATCGACCCGTATATATATATATATATATATATATATATATATATATATATATATATATATATATATATATATATATATATATATATACAAATTGAAACTGACCCTAGATATAGGTTCTAGTGGTCCTGGTTCGCACTCATTTGAAAAACTTTTTACAAAATTTAAAAGTCCGTGATCTCCCAAATAGTGAATTTTTCCTAAGAAAATTCACTAAAAGCTAGCTTTAGAATATAAATCAACAGGAATGAGCATTACATTACAAAACATAGTTGGAACCTAAAAGGAGGTTGCAGTCGCAACTGTCATAATATGACGTGTTCGTTTTCGAAAATGAAATTTAACAATATAATTACTATTAGACGATTCAAATGATACAAGGCAACTCACAATAACAGCATTATTTCACAGTAGCTTCCCAACAAACGCAAATGTAAGATATTCACTAACTGGCACAAACCACCAACAATGAATCATCAAATAGGAATTTCAAGATGGCTGTCGCACTTACTTCCATATTACACATAGGGAAATGTTCCGTCCTGTTGTTTTAGATGCTAAGGTTCATACACTCGCCAATTGCGAAACTAATTCCTATTGGTCCATTTTAAATAATATTAGGATATTACGAGCATATGAACATAAACCTAGCTATGTTCATACGCTGACGAATTGCAAAAAACGAATTTGAAATCGCCGCAAAACGCATCGCTATATTGGTCGATTTTAAATAATATCGCAATATTATTCAAAATGAGCCAATAGGAATTCGCGAGAGGATGATGATATTACGGCACAAACAAATAATAATACGTTTCGCAGCAGTTTCGCAATTCGCGTTTGTACGAACCTAGCTTTAAGAATTTGATGCTGTGGTTCGATCTCTGCCGACCACGCTTTTTTTCTTTTCTTCTGCTTTTCATAGAGGGTGCTAACACGTAAAGTTGAACAAATAAATGTCAAATGGCGACCAAAAATACCACATACCAAACAGATTTTAGGATCTACCAGAAAGCCTACTGTACCACTAAACAAAAAATTCACTCAGAAAATGGGGCTCTCACTGTATCAGATCTACTAGAAATTCTAACTTGGCAACCCTGTCTAGATCTAACAATTTTCCAATTAAAATTGGCTGGCTCCAACAGTTGAATAGCTTGGTCAAAGAATGCGTTCATCAGTTCTGCTGATTTTCTGCTGGAGCTCAACTGTTGCCAATCTTTCATAGCAAAATGACATACAAACGTCACATAAGAAAAATGCTTGAACTCCACGGTGTGTTCAGCAGTCACCAACCGTTGAAATGTATCGTTAATCAGCAGATAAGCGCCTAAAAACTAAAAACTCAGCCTTGGGCGCCTGATGACCTGTGTATTATCATATATTTGGTATGTTCTATGGGTGGTCAATCTATTTACTGTCAGGGTGTTTATTATTTAAATTTCTTTAGATGATGAGGCGTTTACGAAAAGTAACCGGGTAGATATCTACCGTTTACCGAATGGTACACAGCTGGCTTTATGGTAAATGGGTCCGGTGCAGTAATTTTCGAACGCTTTTAAATGCGCGGTAACTAAATGACAAACACCAAACTGTCAAAGCTTCGTCTTTGTTGTTTGATATTTTGGCTTTGAACTTTGAAGTAGTAGAATTAATATATCAGTATGGATATTGAAAAAATGCTTCAGTTAATGTTGTATCTGAAATATTAGACAGCGATAGCGACGAAGAGTATTAACAGGAGTTACGACTGATTATACATTAAAAAATTCCAAAAAGAAGCGCCGCGCCATTGAAAATGATGTATCTGATGTTGCCACTTTACACTAACTACAATTAACATCCACTAAATGCCAATACAACACCTTCACCTTTCTTTAAGTATCGATTGAGAAATGAATGAATGAAAATTATTTATTTACATTTTACATCCAGTTTATAGGTTAGACTTTAGACAATTTGTATAGAGAATTAAGTTTGGTCTCTATATAACTCAATTTACCGACTGTTTGGTTCGGTACACAAATCCTGCACCAGGTTGATGCACCGGGTAGATACCGTATAATATTCGAACGATGGACAGAGTAACCAATTACATTTTCGAACGCTTGCGGTGTAACCTTTGACTATCTACTACGAATAGACCAGGCACCGCCCAATGCGATACGTTGTAATGTTTGAAACCAACATTGGATAAAAAGTTTGTTTACGTGGTCCTCGACACCACAGGCGTCTCGAGAATTAGGATTGATATTTTCATAAATACGATTAAAATAATAAAATAAAATTTAAAAGATGTGTAACTACCTATATATTCTTTAAGTATACTATTAACTAAAAATTCTGGACGCAGCAAGTGCGTTATGGTAGTGAATTTTTATAGAAATGATTTCTCGAATAAAATGTTCGAAAGTCTCAATATTGTAATGTTGTGATCTCGTCACAATCGAAATTTCCTATGCAAATTCAGTAAAAAGTATTTTCAATAAAAATTTAAGAAAAAAATTATAAGAATGTGCACTGCATTGTTTCCAAAAAACAAAAATATATATGAAACTTCGCTAAAAATAGTATTTTTGCAAAGTTTGGTTAAAAAAAATGTACGTAAAATTGTGATGAAAATGCTTTTAACAAAAATTATCAACAGTTTTTTTCCAAGAAAATTTTATAACATTATTTTTTACGCATTTCAGTGAAACAAATGTTCCATCAAAACTTGGATAAATATTCTCTCACAAAATTTAAATTTACATTTTCTTCTTACAAGAAACAATATGATAAACTGTACTGTGCTCATCGGCCAAAGATAAGAAACAGTGAAATTAAAATTTATACAATGTTTTTAACTTCAGATATACCTTTTGTTGAATAAAAGAGATGAAATTTGATAGATAGTGTTACACTTGTGGTACAAACCCTGAACAATATTTCATTAAAATAACTGTACTGTTAAAAAATATTGTTCCAAAAACACTGGTTTTCTTGACCAATAGAGAAATTCAAGTAGGTACTTTACATAAAAACTACACTTGGCAAGTTACAAGTATTCACAAAATACGTTTAAAAAAAGAAAAAAAATAGATAAAAACATACAAAAAATCCATTTCACAAAAATTACCGCCTTTTTGAATAAAATTGGCTTAAGTAATGTTACACGAACTGCATATATAAGTCGTTTTACAAAAATCAGCTAAAAACGTTTTTACACGACAATTTGCTAAACCAATTGCTTTCGCGAAAATTCTATAATGAAATGAAAATTCTAGAATACAATTTTCCATATCAGTTCACAAGCTTCCTATATCCATACATACATACGTATATATATATATATATATATATATATATATATATATATATATATATATATATATATATATATATATATATATATATATATATATATATATATATATATATATATATATATATATATATATATATATATATAAACAATAATAAAGGTTTACAAGAGCGTCCATGCCAGAAGTAGAAGGCACTGGAGACCTTAAAACTGATGGATACGCTGCTTTTTTTAATACCCTTCTTCCAGTTGGGTAAATAATAAAAGAGTCTTCATTAAAGTGCTGAGAACATAAATAAGAATATTTCGGCAGCGTATCCGTTTTTATACTTAAGGCTGCGCACCATTTTTCTCTCATTTCTTTAATAGATGGAAACCTAAAAATAGTGCCAAACTGACGTGCCGCCGCTGAAAATAGCAAACAGCAAGGTACTTACGTATGCAGAGACACCGTTGCCACATCCCCAGGTAATCTTCTACAAACAATACACCTTTTTACCATTTTGCCAAAACAAAACTCAAAATCTTTATTGCCAATCAAGGTAACACATAAAAATAAACTCTCAGTATACTTGCATACTATTCACAGACAAATACAAGCCACAACTGAGGATTAATAAAAATCTAGATACTTCACATGCAGCAGGAAAACGATTTAAAATAATGGGCTGAGTTTTCTGGTTATATTTACATAAAGAAGGGAGAAACCAAGGAAAATATATGTTAGTACATCTTTACATTCATAAATAAGCCCTCATGAAAGTGTAAAGTGACAGACAAGTAATAAATTTGTCATCCTCAATGACTTCCTTGTCATCATATTCGGCGATTTAAGGATGAATTATTACATAGCGGCAACGCGTTAGCCACCACCCAATCAGAGCAGAGGACCGATGTAAACATAGAGTCCCTTGAATGTTGGCTTCAAACAATACGGCTGTGTGCCCAGTCTATTCGTAGATAGATAGTCAATGGGTGTAACCGATATCTACCCGGTTACTTTTGGTAAACACCTGATATGACATTGACGGTTACTTAACCATTAACCAAAAACTAAACAAAACAGCCAGTTCAAACACCATTAAACTTAAATTTTTAAGTGGTAATTAAAAATCTTAATATTCGTAACAATGTTAAAGTTATTACTTTATTTATGATATTTTTCATTGTACCAATGAACAATGAGAGTATATTTAAGTGTAAAAATAGGAATAGCTTTTTTAATAGTGTTTGCTGTATATTATTTTTATAATTTCAAAGCATTTAGTAACAATTATGATGTCAAACTACAAACAATTAGTGAACGTGAAACAGAAACAACAACAGAAAAGCTGTTATTCAAAAGGTAATATGTTCCTTATATTCTTTGTTAAGGGCAAATTAGCACAATTGTTTATTTGTAGAAATGATATTGTACTGGCAGTTGTTGCCTGCGGAGACAGATTACAAGAAACCTTGACCATGCTTAAGTCCGCTTTGATGTTTAGTAAAGATAAAATGAATTTTATAATAATGGCTGAAGATGATTTGATTCCTAGCTTCAAAGAAAAGGTAAAGTTTAACATTTTAATTTTGTATGTAGAAAAACTTTCACTTAACTGCTTTTATTTGTAGCTTGGCGAGTGGAAACAATTTACAAACAGTGGATTCACTTATAACGTGATGCCACTGTCGTTTCCTAAAGAAGGTGGTGAAGAATGGAAAAGATTATTCAAGCCGTGTGCTTCCCAAAGACTGTTTTTGCCAGTAAGTGATAATACTGTGGTATAGCATGCCATATCCCAATATTTCTAATTCAGTTATGCTAGACAAAATATCACATTTGTCAAGGTTGAGGTATAAAAAAAACTAGATATTACTCCTTGAGTAAAAAAGATTACTTTGAAGTTATTTTGCAGATTAGCTACATGTTGGCTTTCTGAATATATTTTTTCAGAAACATGCACAGAAGCATCCGTAAAGCACGAGGTAAATGAGCTTTCACATGCTCTGTGTGTACATAACACCTGACTTTTATCAATAATCATTTAAAGCAACATAATTTAATAACAATGCAGGAAACTGAATCTCTTCTTTTTTTAATCTCAACAACACACCACGAGGGCTTAGCCTAAATACTATCATACCGTGGGTGTTGACAAGGAGGAAAGAGGCAACTTTCTAATTCTGGACATGAAGGTTTGGAGGAGATGGAAAAACATGTGCCGGCAAGGAATTCCACAACATGGAAGTCCTCGGGACAAAAGAGCTATGCCTGGTGACCTGGACAGTAAAAGGGTGCATTCGCTCTGCTCCCCTGGTAGATCTGTTGGGGGCAGCAGGTGGAGGAACTATAAAATAAAGCTCCTCTGAGCAGTGCCCGTGCAGATATCTAAGATATCTCTAAAAGAGAGAGAGGTCACCAACAGCACGTCGGTGGGCAAGGGATGGCAGCCTTTGGGTGAGGGTATGGTCACCAATGAGACGTACAGCTCTCTTCTGAATGGAGTCCAGAATAACGACTGTGGAAGCGGCAGCGGCACCCCAGATGTGGGAGCAGTATTCGAGGTTTGGCCTTATTTGTGAAGTATATCAGGTATAGAGATTAGCTGGTGAAAAGTATTTGCGAGCCCGGAAAAGGAAACCCAATTTCTTTTCTTAGCAGCCGCTTCTGCAATTCATGTGACATGTTGGTGAGATTTCGATCCACAGAAATGCCAACAAGTGAAGAGGACTCATTACTTTGAGTAACTTGGTTGTTCATTGTGATGGGTCTAGGGCTGGTGTATATCTTATAAGATATAAAGGAAGACAGATTTGGTAGAGTGGAATTGTCCAAGATTTCTATTTCCCCAGTCTAATATTTTTTGGAGATCCACAGAGACAGAACCCTCCATGAGTCTGCGATCCTCATCTATTTGGGCTAAAGAGACAGGCTTAGAATATTGTATATTTAAGTGGAGGATGCTGTCATCTACATAACTGTGAACTGGGTTGCATGTGCTAGAGAGGAGGTCATTGATGTGGAGAAGAAACAAAGTAGGGGCTAAAGCTGAACCTTGAAGGACTCCTGCATTGATTTGATACAGTTTAGAGGAATGACTATCCACGACAGCAGAAATGCTCCGGTTGAAGACAAAATTGCTGTCCAGGTACAGAGTTTTGGTGGTGGGCCATAAGCCGGAAGTTTATTAAGCAGCGCTGCATGCGAGACCTAGTCGAATGCTTTGGATATGTCTAGAGCGACAACTGAGATTCACCATGTAGTTCCATAGAGTTATTCCAAGAATGGGTGACAAAGGAAAGGAGGTCGGCAGTTAATCTGCGCTGACGGAATCCATACTGCCTGTCGTGGATCAGACTGTGTTTTTCAAGAAATTTTAGTAATTCGGTGTTTATTTCCTTTTCCATCACTTTAGAGACGACTAAAAGGACAGAAATAGGCCTGTAGTTGCTAGGAAGCGCTTTGGATCCTTTCTTGGGGACAGGTTGTAGTCGAGCAGTTTTTCAGTTACTAGGGAATATGCCTCTATTTTAAGATGTCTGAAACAGACGAGTCAGGACGGGAGCAAGTTCTGGTGCGAATGTTTTGAGAACAAGCGCTGGGATCTCGGCAAGGCCAGCGGCTTTCCTGGTATTAAGAGAAGAGAGCACCTTTCATACCTTTTTAGTTTTGAAAATGATATCCATCATTTTATGCGCAACATTTGGGACTGTTGGTGGTTGAACATTTGGAGGTGGGTTGAGAGTAGAATTGCCGGCGAACAATGAGGCAAAAAGTTCAGCGTTGCCCAGGGCGGTAGAAACAATTTCATCCCCTGAGACAAGAGGTGGGAACGTTCTTTTGCAGAAATTATTCCCAATAGATTTAGCAAGAGTCCAGAATAGTTCGCTGCCGCTGGACCTTGAGAGGGCTTTGTTTTTGATGTGGTTATTAAACGAGTTTTTTGCCTCAGAAAGAATGCAGACATAGCGGTTTCTTGCTTCGTTGTATCCATGATGGTTTTCTTGACTGGGATTGTGTAGAAGCATTTTGTGAGCTTTGAGTTTTTCAAGTCTGGCCTTGTCACAGGATTTAGAGAACCAGGGCTTTTGAGTGGCTGATGAGGTTTTCTGTGTACGTGGAATAAATAATTCCATGCCAGCTTGGATGATTTCGGTGACGTTTTGTGAGATCAGAGGGGTCAGGATGAGAGAAGCAGACAGACGCTCATGGAAATGAGGAAAAGTAATTCCGCATTTCATCCCAGTTCGCGGAGTTGTAGTGCCAAACAATATGTGGGTGTGATGACTGTGTGACCTCGGGTTGCATTGTGCAGGAAACAGTGACCATGCCGTGGTATGATATAGCATTCAGGTTTTGTAGTTAGAAAAAGATCCAAGGGATTTGAGCTGTGTGTTGGGATGCGAGGAAAGTAAGTAGGTTGATGAACCATATTGGCTAAAGAATTGCTGACTGCAAAGGCCTCCGCTGCTCTCCCTTGTGGATCGGTTTTTGAAGATCCTAGCCATTCCTTATTATGGACATTGAAGTCACCAAGAATAGTGACCTCGTAGGAAGGATATTCAGAAATCAGATGGTCGGTTTTTTCAGAAAGGTAGTCGAAGAGCTGGACAAAGTTGTTGTCAGAAGGCGACCGGTAAATGCAACAGATGAATTTAGTTGCAGCCCAGAGAGGGTTTCATTCAAAGCATGTCTTTTCTTCCAGCTTCTAAATTGGGGAGTCTGGTGCAAGGTAGATTGCTGCGGTCGTATGCGCACACGCCTCTGTGCCATCTAAAGGAAGTAAGGAGCTCATACCCCGGGAAGTTAAGGTGATTAGTGGCTGTTTTGGCACTGATTTGGGTTTCAGTGAGGAAGAGGAGTTGGGGGCCTATTAGCCAGGAGGAAATGGTGGACGGAGTTCAGGTTAGAATTTAGGCCACATATATTCGAAAAGGATATGTTAAATCTTGATGTAGGCGCCCCCTGTACACCTCTCTCCCGGAAATCCGAATGGAGGGGTATTTTGCCTCCGGAATATTTTGTACAAGGAGGAGCCATCATCATTTTTGTTTATAAGGGAAACCGACTCATACACCAGAACCGGAAACGTCCGTTGGGAGTTCACGGGCCCCTTGATGTATGGGGTGGTACCTCCTCGGGCGTGAAAAAAATCCTTTACTATTACGTAAAGGAAAATTCCACTACCACCTGCTATGGATTGGATTGGATCAATGTCTACCCCTTTAAAAATACGATTAATAAAGGAACTATCAATTGTCCAATAGTTATGCTTTTTGACATAGTAGGAGGATACAAAACATTATCATTTTGCATCCATGCCTATTGTGTACGGAATGTTAGAAATATATGAAAGTCACTGTAGGTTTATGTCAGATTTTAAAACAGTGTCGGGGAAAGGAACAGGACTGTACTAGGCAAATATGGAAAAAACTTGAAATTATGAAAAAGTTATGTAAACATAAATCTGCAATGAAGAATAACCACAAGATCAAAATAATATCGACTTGTATAGGAGGTGGCAAGCTTCATCTGTCGGCAATTGGTTTATCTAAAAGTGACATGTCTCTCATCTGCAAAATGACCTAGTTTGATTTTGTATAAGCTTTTGTCTGCATTGTCCAACAATACTAGTAAAATAGTACATATTTAAACGATATTAACTGCAATATTAATTTCTTACAGACTATTTTAGAAGATGTTGATTCATTGTTATATGTAGATACTGATATCTTATTCTTGACACCAGTAGAAAATGTTTGGAGTCATTTTCACAAGATGAATTCTAGTCAGATGGCAGCTTTAGCCCCAGAACATGAAACACCAAATGATGGCTGGTATAACAGATTTGCAAGACATCCATATTATGAACCTTTAGGTAAATATAAAATTACTGTTTTCTTGTAATATCTACTAATCAAAATTAGTTCCACAAAACCATGTATTATATACCTATGTGACATTGACGATCATTAATAGTGAATTTAGCATGGAATAGTAAGGCTACTCAGTTAATGGTATCAAAAATATATTTAGTCATCAGGGGAGAGCGTACAAATATTTACAACAGACATAGAATGACACTTTTCTGCAGGTATAGTAGATTAAATGGCGGGATGCGGCAATCACGCTGGCTGGTAGTTTGGAAATGAGTTCACAAATAGAGACTATTCTGTGAAATGTTTTGGTAAATGTGATGAATGGTACCATGAAAAATGTGTAGAGCTTACAAGTGGGGTATTCAATGTGATTTCTAAGATATATATATATATATATATATATATATATATATATATATATATATATATATATATATATATATATATATATATATATTTATTTATTTATTTATTTATTTATTTCAACAACACACCACGAGGGTTTACAGCCTAAATACTATCGTACTGTGTGTGTCGACAAGTCGGAAAGAGGCAACTTGTTAATTCTGGAGTTGAAGGTTTGGAGGTTCGGGGAGAAGGAAAAACATGTGCCGGCAAGGAATTCCACAATTTGGAAGTCCTCGGGACAAAAGAGCGGGCATAACAAGATTTTCTATGTCTGGTGACCTGGACAGTAAAAGGGTGCATTCGCTCTGTTCCTCTGGTAGATCTGTTGGAGGCAGCAGGTAGAGGAACTATCGAAGGAAGGTCCTCTGAGCAGTGCCTGTGCAGATATCTATAAAAGAGAGAGAGGTCACCAACGGCACGTCGGTGGGCAAGGATGGCAGCCTTTGGGTGGAGGTAGGGTCACCGATGAGACATATAGCTCTCTTCTGAATGGAGTCCAGGATAGCGAGTGCAGAAGCGGCAGCGGCACCCCAGATGTGGGAGCAGTATTCGAGGTTTGGCCTTATTTGTGAAGTATATAAGGTATAGAGATTAGCTGGTGAAAGGTATTTGCGAGGCCGGAAGAGGAACCTAATTTCTTAGCAGCCGCTTGTGCAATTGATGTTACATGTTGGTGCAAATTGAGATTTCGATCCACAGAAATGCCAACAAGTGAAAAGGACTCATTACTTTGAATAACTTGGTTGTTCATTGTGATGGGTCTAGGGCTGGTGTAACTCTTATGAGATAGAAAGCAAGACTGAGATTTGGTGGAATTGAATTGTACAAGATTTCTACTTCCCCAGTCTAATATTTTTTGGAGATCCACAGAGACAGGACCCTCCATGAGTCTGCGATCCTCATCTAATTGGGCTAAAGAGACAGGCTTAGAATATTGTATATTTGAGTGGAGGGTGCTGTCATCCGTGTAACTGTGAACTGGGTTGGATGTGCTAGAGAGGAGGTCATTGATGTGGAGAAGAAACAAAGTAAGGGCTAAAGCTGAACCTTAAAGGACTCCTGCATTAATTTGATATAGTGCAGAGGAATGGCTATCCACGACAACAGAAATGCTCCGGTTGCAGAGAAAATTTGCTGGCCAGGTAAAGAGTTTTGATGGTAGGCTATAGGCGGAAGTTTATTAAGCTACGCTGCCTGCCAGACCTGGTCGAATGCTTTGGATATGTGTAGAGCGACAATCTGGGATTCACTGTGTAGTTCCATAGACTTGCTTCAAGAATGGATGACAAAGGAAAGGAGGTCGGCAGTTGATCTGCGCTGACAGAATCCATACTGCCTGTCGTGGATTAGACTGTGTTTTTCAAGAAATTTTAAAAATTCGGCGTTTATATACTTTTCCATCACTTTAGAGACGACTGAAAGGAGAGAAATAGGCCTGTAGTTGCTAGGAAGCGCTTTGGAACCTTTCTTGGGGACGGGTTGTACTCGAGCAGTTTTCCAGTTACTAGGGAATATGCCTCTATTGTATGCGCAACATTGGGGACTGTTGGTGGTTGAACATTTGGAGGTGGGTTGAGAGTAGAATTGCAACAACGAGGCAAAAGTTCAGTCTTGCCCAGGGCGGTAGAAATGATTGCATTACCTGGAACAAGAGGTATGAACGTGCTGTTGCAGAAATTATTCCCAATAGATTTAGCAAGAGTCCAGAAGGGTATATATAGGTTATACTGGCAACCAAATTTCATGTATGCTTTCTTTAAAAAAAAGACATATTTGTTATTAAAAACATTTTAATGGAAATTCACTACCATTTCTTTTTTTCTAAGTTGTAACCACTTTGTATGCTTTATTAACTGCTTTTATTGTATATATTTTTTCTTTTTGTACTTATCTAAAATGGGCTCCTGGCCCATAAAAAAATAAATAAATAACGCACTTGCCACGTCCAGACTTTTGACCATAGTCTGTTGCTGTCATCAAGAGTACCTTTAATTTATCACATTATATTTTAGGTGTAAATTCTGGTGTGATGTTAATGAATCTGACGAGGATGAGGGCTTTCCAATGGGCCGAATATGTTGTACCAATTTATAAAAAGTTCAAATTGAAGATAACTTGGGGGGACCAAGATATAATTAATATTATATTCCATTACCATCCAGGTAATTGTTAACCGGCAACTAGTTTGTTATAATTATTTTTAAACATTTCAATGAATAAATTATGTAATGTATTTATTTTATTACAGGAAAATTATATGTCTATCCTTGTAGATATAATTATCGTCCAGACCATTGCATGTATATGAGTGTCTGTAAAACAGCTGAACAAGATGGTGTTGCAGTTATACATGGATCCAGGGGATTCTTTCATTCTGAAAAACAGCCAGTCTTTACAGCTATCTACAGAGCATTTGAAGAGGTATAAAATTCAGTTTTATTTTCAGTTTTTTAATTAATTAAAATCTGGTTATCCTGGGCTTGTTCTCTGTCAAAAATACTTCTTGATGGCTAACAGATTTAAGTGTTAACGTGTGGGGAATAATACTTTCATTGTTGTAGACAATTTTGATCCAGGAATCTCGGACCATTACGCTCAGGCAGTTATGTTTTCCGTAGCGAACGAAATTGGCCACTCTTCCATAGAGGCTAAAAGAGAAATTGTCTTTCGACCTCTAAATGAAATGACAATTAACGAATTTAAAACTCGTTTTGCGAGCACATACAATTTCAATTTAAGTGAAATTGAGGATGTAGACATGGCATCTAAAAAATTTTTCGAAACTTTTGTCTGGTGCTTTGGGGTAGCTTGTCCGGAAACTAAAAAAGTTGTAAATTCCTGTTTTAACGTAAAATATCGAATCAAGTTTTCACCAAATTTGCAACAAAAACCTAATCATCTAAGGCTTTTAAATTCAATGCGAAAACAATCCGGAGAGAGGGAGATTAACGCTTTCTATAAAGTAATGATAGCCTAATTAAACAGGAAAAACAAAACTACACAGCATCTTATATTTGTAACGCCCCAAATAAAACTAAAGCACTATGGCAGCTTGTTAATCTTAAGAAAAACAAACCTGGTGAAGAGCACTGCATTTCAAATTTACTATACGAAAACAAAAATATAACTAGTAGGGTAGAAATTGCTGAGGTACTTGCCGGATATTTTTCATGTCTTGCTGAGAGGAAGCTCATGTTGCATTTCGGGGGCCAGATGTCTGATAGCTGCACAGCCGAACAATATAAGCCCAAAACCCTTTTTATAACACCTTTAACTGAATGTGAAGTCATTGAGATCATCAACAAACTTCCTAATAAAAATCAAGTGGCTTTGATGATGTTCCAATAAAAATTATTAAGCAATGTGCTGCTGAGCTTGCTGCGCCACTTACAAAGATTATAAATTCCTGTATATGTCTGGGAAAATTCCCTGACATATTGAACCTGACTGTGGTTGTTGCTGTGTTGAAGGCGGGGGACAGTACCAATTTGGAGAACTATCGTCCCATCTCTATATTAAGCATTTTTTGAAAGATCATAGAAAGGGCAGTACATAGAAGAATGGTTAAGTTTTTAAACGCTAATAATATAATATCACCATCATAACACGGATTTAGAAGTGATCATTCTGCAGAAACTGCCCTTATCGAATACATTCAATATGTAAACGAAAGAATCAACCTCAATTACATTGTGGTGACCTTATTTTTTGACCTGTCTCGTGCCTTTGACACAGTAAATCCTTCTTTTATTAAGGAGAAGATGTGGGCATTGGAGATAAGAGGCACTTGCAACGACCTTCTACTTTCGTATCTCACCAACAGACAGTTACTTGTAAAAGCAAATAATATTAATTCCCAAAGATATAGTGTAAGTATGGGCACACCCCAGGGAAGTGTCATTGGCCCACTTTTGTTTACACTCTATGTAAACGATTTGCCGCAATTTATACAAGACGGAAAAGTCTTCATGTACGCCGATGACACTTCTATTGTTATATACGGCAAGCGGGTGGAGGAAACTGGATTAAAATTAATATCAGTGGTACAATCTTTTTATAAATGGTGTTATAGAAATCGACAAATTTTAAACTATGACAAGACTTTTTCTCTTGAAATGCATAACTGCCACCGAAGAGAGAGTATGTGCGACAGCACTATTTTGGTAAACGGAAATGCGATGCAATTCAAAAAGGTGACAAAATGTTTGGGTGTTAGAATTGACAGCAGCCTGTTATATATAGACCAGATTGATCACGTGTGCAAGAAATTAAATTCCGCGTTTTATGCAATTTTGATGCTTAAAGATTCCTCCTGAAAGTCTATTACGCGACTCTCTATTCACATCTGAGTTACGGTATCGTTATCTGGGGCCAAACCTGGGACTGCCATAGAATATTTGTGCTACAGAAACGAATCCTGAGATTAATATACAATCTACCTTATGGACACTTTTGTCTTGACATTTTTAAGAAAAATAACATTATGACGTTAACATCAGTTTATTTGTTCCATCTGTTAACTTACATTCATAGAAACTAGAGAAAATTTGTTACCAACTCGGATTTTTATGGATACAACAAAATACTTTTCACCTGAATAAATGTCACCATTCTTTTTTTAAGAAGTCGCCGTGTTATGCGGGTTGCTTTTTGTATAACCAGCTGCCTTGTTCTCTGAAGGACACAAATTGTACAAAAAAATTTATAAAGCAACTGAAGGTTGCTTTAATTACTCATAGTTTTTATAGTTTGAGTGAATTTTGTGAAGCTGTACTGTGAACGTATCTTTTTTGTTGTGATGTGAAGCTCGTTAGATTTTAGATTTTTGGGCACGTACCCTTGTGATAAGTTGTGATACGTTCTGTATCTTTTTTATCTTGTAAGTTTTTGACTTGTCCGATTTACAATAATTGTTACTAAAGGACCAAATAAATATTATTATTATTATTGTATTTGATTTTCTAACAGTAATCTCAAGTTTTTTCTTCCAGTTTCAACTGGGTGGTGACCTGTATAAAGAATTTTACCAACCATTGGAAACTTACTTAGATCTAACACAAAATACAAACTGCGGCCACATAAAACACATATTCCTGAAGAATGTTAGAAAATATTTAGATATTGAATACACTGATACAAGATGAGAGTACCAGAAAATAATGCTATTTTGTATCAACATAAATACCTCATATTTACTACTTATATATTATGCACGCTGAAAAAAAATCAAAGGAATGGTAACAAAGGCAACCATACCAATGATAACAGTTTAAAGTTCAACAAAGGGCACTCAAAAAAAAGGCCACGCCACGTGGAGAGTATAAAATTGGTGCTCACTAATAGAGAGGTATCGATGATGAGACTTTCGGAAAATGTCTTCAAATGAGCAGTTAAAAAGTTTATTTATATATATATATACAGGGTGGCGCATTGAAAACGAAACAGACCGATTTGCGTCCAGAGAATTTTTTTTTTTAAGAAACGCTGAAACACGTCAATTTTAATATTGAGGGGGACATGTTTTGACATAAAACTCAACTTTGTCACATCAACCCCTTAATGGTGGTGATAACAACCCTTATATGTTAAATAGGGAACATGGGTCGAGTGTTACATCATTTGAAAGCTCTATCTTTTTCTCGTTTAAAAATTCACAGTTGGAGTTGCAAGAACGTATTTCATTCATTGTGATAAGAAATTTACAAATTAGTCAATTTTTCGTTAAAAAAAACTAAAAAGCAAAACCAAGTTTTCAAATTGTTGACCACCAGCTTCCATACAAAAGTACAAATTTTGTTGAAAACGAGCTCTGACATTCTGGAGCATTTGTGGAGTTATTAGACGGCATTCTTCAACAATGCGTCGTCGTAATTCTTCCAGAGACTCTGTTGCGTAAATTCTACTCTTTAAATAACCCCATAGAAAGAAGTCTAAAGGAGTTAAATCCGGTGATCTAGGGGGCCACTCAATAGCACCTCTACGCCCAATCCATTGTCCTGGAAAGTCTCTGCTCAAAAACTCCCTAACACGTTGTAAAAAATGCGGATGAGCTCCATCTTGTTGAAACACTAATTGATTTTTTTTATAGCGATCATCTTCAACAATGTCAATTAGTAGAGGGTAAACGATATCTTCTAGTAACTCCAAATACGTTTCGCCACTCAAATTGCCATCAAGAAAAATTGGTCCGATTAAACGGTCTCCAAAAATGCCAGTCCAGACATTCAATTTCTGTGGAGTTTGAGTGTGAACTTCGTGAAAATTTCTTGGTTTATTATCTGCCCAATAACGACAATTATGACGATTGACTAGTTTAATAAAAACGTAGACTCGTCTGAAAAACAGATATTGAACAGAAAGTTCCCGTTATCAGGTATTGGTGCAGTCACAAAACTCCAGCCGCCGATCAAAATCATCTTCATTCAGTTGTACAAGATGAATTTTATATGAGTGAAATTTATGATGCTTCAATATTCACTAAATAGTTCTTCTTTTGATGTTTGAAACAGTGGCCAATTTTCTCGTGCTCAAAGTTGGGTCTGCAGGAATTTGTCCTAAAACTTCAATCTCAGTAGTCTCATTTCTAACCGGAAATTCACGTTCAGGGTCCCGTTTTTTGTTGGCTACTGAACCACTTTGTCGAAACTTTGCAACTAAGTCCAAAATGTATTTTCTGTTAGCATGTCTGTTCGGATGTCGTTCATTAAACAAATTTGCGGTACGGTTGGCAGAGTCATCGTTTTTGAAAAAAAGAGTAATTATTTCAACTCTTTCTTCTACAGAATACACCATTGTGAAATTAATTTTCGGTAATACTATCAAGTATCAAACCGATCGATAAACTGAAATAATAAACCTCATTTATCTCATTCTGATAAGAAATGTTCTGATAGTCAATTTTTTGTTTACAAACCAACAAAACATTGACTATCAGCACATTTCTTATCGGAATGAGTGAAATGCGATTTTGCATCTTCAACTGTGAATAATTTTTAAACGAGTTGATAAAACTCCCAAAAAAATTAGTGTGCTGAATTCAGAAAAGAACGAGCTTTCAAATGATGTAATACTCGACCCATGTTCCCTATTTAAAATATAAGGGTTGTTATCACCACCCTTAAGCGGTTAATGTGACAAAGTTGAGTTTATGTCAAAACATGTCCCCCTCAATAATAAAATTGACGTGTTTCAGCATTTCTTAAAAAAAAATTCTTTGGGTGCAAATCAGTCTGTTTAGTTTTCGATGCGCCACCCTATATAATGTATGTATATATGTATGTATATGTATCCAACCGATAACTCAAAAAATACTTCACTGATTTGGACCATATTTGAGAATTACAATTATTTTGTTAATGGTTTGGATGAGTTCGTTCATCAGGTCTTAAAGGAGATAACTAAAGCATTATGTAGTAATAGTAACAGTATGGGTATTTTGATAGTTTGTCTTCGTGCGGAAGACAATGTTTGTTAGGTGTGCTGTGTTAAATTTAGTACCACAGGCGTCAATGTTCTTTGCAAGTATCAAAACCTGCTTACAAAATGAGAACGGTACTGATAGATAAGTTACTAGATCCATCATTTTTATTATCGATGATTTCACAGGTTAATTGGTCAATTTTTATTTATAGTAAATAGCACTTTAAAGCGTTCTGTATTTCTCATGTTGTATGTTTCAAACAGGTACAGTCTCCCGCTTAAAATTAGGCACACCTACATTTGTTAATCATCCAAGCCTATCGAGGTTAATTTACAAGCTGTTTGCTTGCGACGTTGGTCGGTTTTCAGTGTAGTCTTGGACAAAGGCTTGATTCATACACTCGCGAATTGCGAAATTACCGTGAAACGTATCCTATTGGTTTATTTAAAATAAAATCGTAAAACTGTTGTTTTTTATTAAATTTTATAAATGTATTTTAATAATTTTTGTGTGCACACAGACACGATATAAATGTCTTCTTTACTTTTAAGTTTGTATAGCCGCAATGTTAATTAAGGGTCCCCCTTTATTATACTTACTTAGCTCGTGCATATATATGTAATATAAAAATAAAAAAGATGTGAAACAGCAAGTTAATTAATATACTTTAGTGCTGTATTCGATATTATCTGAAAAAGACATTATAGGCGACGAAGTGGATTGTAATTTCAGTAAATAAGCAGTTTACTTCACGGGGGGTTTTTAGATAATTTTTTTTCAGAAACAAGCTTAGAACCCTCCTTGGATGCACTGGCCACAAGGCAAATTTGTTGCAAACAACCCCCAAGAAAGTTAAGGGACCAAGAAAGAACAGTTGTGCTGGGCGGGGAGGAAATTTGAGCGGAAAATGTTAAAAAACCAATTATGGACTTTCAAAAGATGCATTTTTCACATTTTGCAGCAAAACCTCCTTTCAACCCTGTCTACCCCGCGTAACACCCATATTCTTCCAGATCCAGTAACTTTCTTGGGAATTGGTCCCAAGAAATTTTTCTTGTGCATTATACTTTGAAGGTAGTTGTATGCATACACAAGGGGAAGAAGAACCCCCCCCCCGTGTTTTTGGGCGAGGGGGCAGAAACCCCTTTCCTTCTGGGGGTTCTTCTTCCCCTTCTGCATGCATACAATAAACTCTATAACTGAGACTGCTGCCAAAGCATCACATAAAGGGTCTATTTCAAATTAATTTTCTGCAAATATTTGAATAAAATAAAGAACAATGACGATTGAAGCTTAAACTTAAGGCTTTCTAACTTCTTATGACATTTCCACAGATAACCGTATTTATTTTAGGTTCTTGATCTAGAACGTCAATTTTGACGTTTCGAATCGCGACGACTGACGTTTTAAGAAGAACTATATTTTCTTTAAAAGCTTATAACTTTTTTTTTCTTTTAACGTAAAGATCCAGATTTTGATGCATGTTTGTTTTATGATATAAACCCGCGTACCAAATTTGGTTACCATAGTTTTGTTACTTCCGGAGATATAAAAATGTTCCAAACGAAAACATAAAATTTTCCAGGAAAAACTAGTCCGATTTTCCTGGCTAACAAACTTATCTAAGCCACTTGCAAAAGGAAGGTACTCACCAAATTTAATCAAAATCGGCCCACTATTTTTTGAGTTATCGGTGTGACATACACACACACTTATATATACATAAAAATTGAGACAGACCCCGGATATGGATTCCAGGGTCCTAAATCGCGCTCATTTGAAGAATTTTATTCAAAATTCAAAAGTCGCGATCTTTTCTTTTAAAAAAATTCATCATTGGTAAATTTTCACTAAAACTGTGGGAAGAGATTGGTTGCATTCAAGTGCTTCTTTAGCAATTGTACTTATTGGCGTTTTTCAAATAGAATCTACAATGCATACGTCATTATCTTCAGCATGTGCCAATTCAGCTAATGATAGGTTGTCTTCATCATCATAGATATCATTTTCTCTTGTTGGAATTTCTGTGGATCGAAATCTTAATTGGCACCAACATGTCACATCAATTGCAGAAGCAGTTGCTAAGAAATTAGGTTTCCTCTTCCGGACTCGCAAATACTTTTCACCAGCTAATCTCTATACCTTATATACTTCACAAATAAGGCCAAACCTCGAATACTGCTCCCACATCTGGGGTGCCACTGCCGCTTCTACGCTCGCTATCCTGGACTCCATTCAAAAGAGAGCTATACATCTCATCGGTGACCCTATCCTCACCCAAAGGCTACCATCCCTTGCCCACTGACCTGCCGTTGGTGACCTCTCTCTATTTTATAGATATCTGCACGGGCACTGCTCAGAGGAGCTTTCCTCTATAGTTCCCCCACCTGCTGCCCCCAACAGGTCTACCAGGGGAACAGAGCGAATGCACCCTTTTACTGTCCAGGTCACCAGACATAGAACATCTTGTTATGCCCGCTCTTTTGTCCCGAGGACTTCCAAGTTGTGTAATTCCTTGCCGGCACATGTTTTTCCTTCTCCTCCGAACCTTCAAGTCCAGAATTAACAAGCTGCCTCTTTCCTCCTTGTCAACACCCACGGTACGATAGTATTTAGGCTGTAAGCCCTCGTGGTGTGTTGTTGAAATTAAAAAAAATATATATATAAAGTTTATCTAATCTAATATAAAATTTTTGAAAGTGGTATTGTTTGCTGGATGTCAACTGTAATATAGCAAATATTTTTCTCAGAGGTAGCATTTCTTGGAACATTTTGCATGAGCTGAAAACCTGCCGAAATATTTTCTTCATTTCTTCTTCAGATTGTCCCAAATCGCAGGTACTATAGGTATCACATTTTAGATAGCTGAAAGACAAGTTAAATTTGGTGTTTAATATATTCGTTGAAAAATAGTGCTTAGGTCTCTTTTCTGATTCACATTCTTCCACATATAACCTGTGTATCAATACGATATTAAGCGTCAGGTGCAAATATTGTTTGTAGAAATTTAAAAAACTATCGCAACACATGTTTATGCTTACCTACTTCAGTGCTTAGCACAGGTCCTTAACTAAACATGGTATTATTACTATTATTGTCAGTTTTTAGTGGGTTCACGCTAACACATTTTTCTGTAACATTTAAATGGTCATTGATAATGTAGATACAGATGGGGCAGCAATGAATACTATTATATACACTAGCAAAATAAAGTAGAAGAAACTATATTTTTTTAATTTTTATATATTACCATGTATCTAACTGTATATATGATGTAGAGTTTTTGATAATGCCTTTATGTAATGTAAATTTAATATATTAGTAAAGAAAAATTGTGTTTTTATTTAAATGTTCCCATAATGAATCACAAAAATGGAAAAATAAACAAACTTTAAAAATATATAAACCGACTTTAAGCTAGACACTAAAAAAGTAAAACATAACTGGGTTTAAGTCAAGACAAAAATTAATTTAAATTAATTATTATTATATGAGCGGTAGTCGATATACTTATTGTTTTTCAGTCGGTGCCAAGAGCCCGACACACAATAATACTTAGCGATATAAACAGCTTACTAACGGATTATAGTTCTGATGAAATACCTAAATATGTTGTTAATGGTCAAGCCTAACCCGTTTTTTTTTCTCCCTCAGGGCTCGTCCGCATCTTTGCGGCCCCGATAGCACTACAGCCTTTGGCTTTTTGTACATGCCCTTAGTTTTATCTACTCCACCCATTCCAAAATCACTGTGCCTTGAACTTGTCTGCACAGCGATTGGTAGGGTGAAGTTTTATATTGCTCTGTCTCCGGTCTAGGCTGTCTGTAGATCAGTTGTCTTTTGCAGTCTAGAGCTTTATACTCGCACAAGATGTGCTGGGCTGATTCCTCCCCCTTGCCACAGAGTCTGCATGCGAGGTCCCCCTCGAACCGCCCTATTTTATGCAGGTGTTTTTGACGGCCATAAGAGGCCTGTTATGTTTCTGAGCTGTCATCCGTTAAGATTTAGCAGCTCCACAGCTCTCTTTGAACTGGGTTCCTCAATTACTTTCCATGTCTGAGCCCTGGACAGTCTGCCCAGGACACCTTGTGTTGGTTTCTGACCCAGGACTTAATGGCTCTCCTGGCAGTGCTCTTTCCCAACCCACGTTCACGCATTTTGTCGTGTGCGCGGAGAAACTTGCGATGTAGCCTATCTACCTACTACCTAATTGGCCTAGCACCGACTTCAAACAGATAAGTAGGTAGTGCATATAATATTTCATTTGAATTAATTTTTGTCTTTTGAATGAAACCTGTAATCCATTTATTTTTCGCTTTTTAGTGCCTATTTTGACGTCTATTCAATTTTTTTTTAAGTTTGTTTATTCACAAACAGTGTATCTGGATTCTGCCTGTTCCTGGAGTAATGGGAAATTTGTAGTCTAGCTGGGAATAAAATCATAGACACAACTTACAAATAATATTAAATACGAGATAAGAAAATAAAAGATATGAACATGTAAATAAGCGAAAACATAAAAATATAAAAACACTAATATGTAGGTCTATACAGATGTAAAGCATAAAAAACATACCAGTCATTAAGTATAAACGTTGAAAAATACAAATATACCAACATATAAATGCGTCAATAGTTATACATAAAAAAAATATGTATTAGCCTTGTTTAAGGAGCTGGAGGATAATTAAGGGGGATAGGGGGACACTTTATAAATTATGGACTAGACAGACATAGTGATAATGATGTAACAAGGTTTAATGTGTGTGTGTGTTTTGTTTCTTTAACGTCGGCCTATTTTCGCGACTATGGCCAATCACCGACCCCAGGGAGCAGGTTCACCTCACTATCCTAGAAATGTTGCAGAACCCCAGCCTTTCTGTAAGGAGGGTAGGGATCTTTAACGTGCCCAACATCGCATGGACACGGGACCGACGGCTTTACGCCCCCTCCGAAGGGCGGAACGTGCAGACATTCAACTTGCTCAAATACAATGCCAGAACCTCGGTTGATGTTAATATTACAGTTTGTACTGAAAAAGTGAAAGGAGTACCCTGGGATCGAACCCAGTACCCTTCGGTTCAGAGACACACGTTTTTACCCCTGAACCACCGAGGTTCTAAGTTTTAATGAAAATATGGAAAAAAAGTCTTAATATTTACAAACACTCCTATATATAAACTTATGTGAACTAGATTCCTAAAACATACTTAATCAGGATGCCTCTATATGGCAAATAAAATGCTAACCAATGCTCTATTATTGCAATCTGCAATTATTAACAAAACTGTATTGTTTATACAAACACTTAAAATGTGATGATGCCAAATCTATGTCAAATGATTACAATACAGATTTGATCTACTTAACAACTTAAAATTAATCTACTTTATCCGTTTCCCCAATTTTATCTTGAAATAATATTATAATATATATGTAACCTTAGGGATGCCTTTTTGGTAAGCTATTGTTCCCTGAACAAGCGTATAAAAAATGTAAATCAACTACCACAAATTATAACCAACAAACATAAACACTTATGTGCATCACGTTAATACAAGAATTGCAGCCGTTGCATGCTTCACACATCTAAAGGGAGAAAAATGCCAAGCACAAAGAAACGAGTATCTGCAACACTTGCCAGAACCAATATTTATCCACCCTTTGTTTTTTCATGGTATTCTTGCAAACTAAAGAAATAATTACTAGCCAGAAATTGTTTTAGCTTTTTTTAAGATAGTGACTGTGTTTGCACTCTTTATTGACACCGGTAACCTGTCATGGTAATAACAACCTGCATAGATGGGACTTCTGTTATAATGCTGGGACTTATGCTATTTGAGATGGAAACCATTATTTCCCCTTGTAAAATATGCATGTACATCAGATCTCTTTAGGTATTTCACATTATTTTTATAAATATATGTAAGCTTTCAAAACTAAAAAGGCACAAAAGATGCTCTCTTCTCTTAACACCAGGAAAGCATCTGGCCTTGACGAGATACCAGCAATTGTTCGCAAAAAATGCGCAACAGAACTTGCTCCGGTCCTGACTCGTCTGTTTGAGACATCTTACAATAAAGACATATTCCCTAGTAACTGGAAAACTGCTTGAGTGCAACCCGTCCCCAAGAAAGGATCCAAAGCGCTTCCTAGCAACTACAGGCATATTTCTATCCTTTCAGTTGTCTCTAAAGTGATGGAAAAGTATATAAACACCGAATTACTAAAATTTCTTCACGACAGGCAGTATGGATTCCGTGAGCACAGATCAACTGCCGACTTCCTTTCCTTTGTCACCCATTCTTGGAACAAGTCTATGGAACTACACAGTGAATCCCAGATTGTCGCTCTAGACATATCCAAATCATTCGACCAGGTCTGGCACACAGCGCTGCTTAATAAACTTCCAGCTTATGGCCTACCACCAAAACTCTGTACCTGGACAGCAAATTTCCTCTCCAACCGAAGCATTTCTGTCGTCATGGATGGCCATTTCTCTAAACTGTATCCAATTAATGCAGGAGTCCCTCAAGGTTAAGGTTTAGCCCCTACTTTGTTTCTTCTCCACATCAATGACCTCTCTAGCACATCCAACCCAGTTCACAGTTACACGTACGACAGCACCCTCCACTAAAATATACAATATTCTAGGCCTATATCTTTAGCCCAATTAAATGAGGATCGTAGACTCATGGAGGTTTCTGTCTCTGTGGATCTCCAAAAAATATCAGACTGGAGAAGTAAAAATCTTGTACAATTCAACTCCACCAAATCTCAGTCTTGCTTTCTATCTCATAAAAGATACACCAGCCCTAGACCCATCACAATGAACAACCAAATTATTCAAAGTAATGAGTCCTTTTCACTTGTTGGCATTTCTGTGGATCGAAATCTCAATTGACACCAACATGCCACATCAATTGCAGAAGCAGTTGCTAAGAAATTAGGTTTCCTCTTCCGGGCTCGCGAATACTTTTCACCAGCTAATCTCTATACCTTATATACTTCACAAATAAGGCCAAACCTCGAATACTGCTCCCACATCTGGGGTCCGCTGCCGCTTCTACACTCGCTATCCTGGACTCCATTCAGAAGAGAGCTATAAGTCTCATCGGTGACCCTACCCTCACCCAAAGGCTGCCATCCCTTGCCCACCGACGTGCCGTTGGTGACCTCTCTCTCTCTCTCTCTTTCTTTTATAGATATCTGCACGGGCTCTGCTCAGAGGAGCTTTCTTCCATAGTTCCTCCACCTGCTGCCCCCAACAGATCTACCAGGGGAACAGAGCGAATGCACCCTTTTACTGTCCAGGTCACCAGACATAGAATATATTGTTATGCACGCTCTTTTGTCCCGAGGACATCCAAGTTGTGGAACTCCTTGTCGGCACATGTTTTTCCTTCTCCTCTGAACCTTCAAGACCAGAATTAACAAGTTGCCTCTTTCCTCCTTGTCGACACTCAAGGTACGATAGTATTTAGGCTGTGAGCCCTCGTGGTGTGTTGTTGAAATTGAAAAAAAACGCCTTATGTCCATTAAATTTTATGTCACATAAAAGCAAACGATATCTTGTATTCTGCATTAGAAAAACAATTATGTCGCGACCTTGTTGTCTTTTAATTTTGACTCTTAGACTGTATCAATTTTGACTAAATTATAATAGTTTGATGACAAGAATCTAGTGCTGCTGTGTACCATTACATTTGGACCAGCCTGTATATTTGTACAACTTTACTTTCAATGTATATAAAACACACTAGCTGTTGCCCGCGTGAAATTCATTTATAATAATAATAACCATATTATTCAGGCTGTATAGACCTATGATACTTTACAAGCTGACATGCATATACTAATTAAACATTAAAGCAGGGTGAATATTGCAAAGACGAAACTCAAAATTTCAAGTCAGTAATTAGAGGTGAAAAAAAAAAAGGAAAAATTTATATTTTTTAATAATATTTTTCTATATACGACGTTCTTTACTATTTTAAAAGGCGGTGTCAGTACAATTAGGCAAGCTCACGCTACCGTGCTAATAAGCTACGTAAATTTGGCCATATGGGAGTACAGTCCTGTCTTAAGTCAACTCCTGTGAATTTTAGAGTTTGCCCCTGTGACTTATTAATTGTCATAACGAAGCTTACTTTCAGGGGAAACTACAGTCTCTTGAATTCAAAAGGTAGATCATTTGGAATCAAAGGGATATGGGGAATAAATACAATTTCTCTTTGAGCAGACCCGGTAAAAAATCAGTAAGCAACCAAAGAACAGAAAGAGGTTAAATTTCGAAAATTCCTTTCTTCGTGCTAGCCCACGTGATAACAGGAACCTATGTGCAAAATTTCAAGTCTCTAGATCCAGTAGTGTGAGTTGTGTGTTGATATATCAGTAGGTCACTTATACCTTCCTTTTGTAAATGGCTTGGATAAGTTCGTTAGTGAGGAAAATCGGACGAGGTTTTCCGGGAAAATTTTGAGTTCATTCGAAAAAAAATTATATATCCGGAATTAACAAAATAAGGGCAACCAAATTTGGTACGTTGGTTCATATCGTCATAGGTAAGCTACCTACCAAAATTTAGCTCCTGTAGGTTAAAGTACAAAAAAGTTACATGCATTTAAAGAAAAATAAATTTGGGTTTTCCTCAAAACGTCAAAGTCGCGATTTAAAATGTCAAAATTGGTAATATTTACGCAATGATCCTGAAATTAATATGAGCTATCGAAATAAAATGTCTCAAGAAGAATGCTTTACAAAGCCTGAACTCTTAGTTTCAATCGTCATTGTCCTTTATTTTACTAAAAAATTCCCAAAAAATCCATTTAAAATAGACCCTTTCTCTGATGCTTTGGCAGTAGTGTTGCCTATAGAGTTTATCGTTTAATGGTATATCATTTTTGTCGAATTTTCGTAAAAAATCTTTAAAGCTCAATATATCCATTATTATGCAAGTTATAAAAAAAGGTATACATTAATTATAGGGTGTCTTGAGCTACATCTTAAAAAAATATTTCCACAAATACAGGTGGCCCATAAGTCGATGGTGATTCAAATTTTTTTTTTTTTTTTAATCGAACACGCCCTATGTTATTGCATTTTCCATTGAAATATAATACATCTTTGTAAGAAAAAAAAATTCGGGACGCAGCAAGTGCGTTATGGTAGCGAATTTTCATTAAATCCTTCAAATTTGAATAGCTCAATTTGCTATTAACCTATAAGATTGACCAGGGAACCAGTTTTTTCGGGAACAATTTAAGTTTACTTTTGGAAATTTTTGTACATTTTCAAACAATAAAGTTATTTTGATGAAACATGGCACATTGTTCCTACTATATAGATTGATGCCTGCTTTCTTAAAAAAACATGTTTGCTATTAAAAAGATTTTTATGAAAATTCACTACCATAACGCACTTGCTGCGTCCAGAAGTGTTATATATATTTAGATTTCGGGTAAAAGGTAAAATGAAAATATATTAAAATGCTTATATTTTTATTATTTAATCACACTGGTGAAAACATACACACATATTCGATTTGGAAATAAACTGATCTAATAACTAACAGTTACATAAAAGTCATGTCATTTAAAATTGTCAAGTCCTTTAATATTAACAGGTTGCTCTATAATAAAAACTAAAACTAATCAACATTTGCATAAAAATATTATATATATATATATATATATATATATATATATATATATATATATATATATATATATATATATATTCAATATAAAAGTAGGAAATAATAAGAGATTAAACAGTAAATATCCATTTAACTTGTGATGTCATTTATAAATATCAGAAATAATAATGACCCCAAGTTTGAGCCTTGAGGCATTCTAGTTGCGTAAATACAAACAACCGGTTTCCTTCCATAATAAATGAAATGATAATGTCAAATAAGTAAGTCTACTTTAAACACCTTTGATAAAACCAGATGTGAGACAAGAAAATGAAGATTTTGAAAACAAGCAGGCTGACCACTTCTATCAAAAGTCTCAATTAAGTCATATTTTATCAAGACTACCACAAAATACTGATTATCTACCTTTTGAATAAAATTAACAATCAAGATAGAGCACACTTACTGCCTAATAAACAGAAGAGGACAATCAACCAACCAGTTAAAAATACAAGATAGTGTGAAGTTTAGTTCACAAAAAAAAAGCAAAAGAGGGCACCATTAATCACATTCCGTCTGTGGGAATTCAAGCGACGTTGAATAAATAAAATATATTACACATTGCCATCTGTTCCAGACAGTGTATTTTGATTTAAAATGACATAAAATGTAACACCTGCAAAATTGTATTAAATCAAAAACTAAACCCAAAGAATTCAGACTAGAAGATTCTTGATGGTAGTTCGTTACATAAATACCTATTTAAGTGAGGTAAAAATCACAGGGTTCACAATGAGATTCAGTTTACCTGAGTTGAGTAAAAAAGTTTAAAATACATGTCACCTTACGAAGTCTATATAATAAAGTTAATGTAATAACTATACCAAGATTCAATACAAATAAAATGATTTTTACATACAACAAAACTCTTATCAAATCTAATATTCAGTATAATTTTTTAGAGTTTTTATTAACGGTTTATAGACAAGCTCTGCAGCATCTTTCCCAAAAAGAAAATCAACATGATTAAAAACTTCCAGAGGCACTTTATACATTCCTGCCAAGTTAGTTAAATTTCTTGACAGTCGTTCCACATCAATTGGACTAGCCAACCAATCATTCTCAGCATAAAACAAATAAATCGGTACCTTTATACTTTCTAATTTATAGAAAGGAGGTGTAGGCCGATTATAAATGATGATATTTCCTTTAGTTCCATAATCAAAATACTGAAAATTACCTTTATTCTCGATTTCTTGGGCATAATGTATAATAGTTTTTGTAGATGATCCAGCTGGAGCATGTGACAATACCACTGGTAAGATTTCTTCATTAAATTCTGCTTTATCGAAACCGCACAAGGTAAAAATTATATCCTCACAAATTTCATCTATCTTGAGTAATTCACAGTCATAAGAGAGGAACTTTAATACTTTGTTACTTGGAAGGAACTGATTTATACCAAGATATTTTGCAATCCATTGGTAATCATGAGAAAATGGTGCAAGATATCTGATCGGAGACCTTATATGTGTCATGTAAGCCACAGGAGCTAACGCTACCATCAGCTTCACATTCCTAGCATCTCTAGGTCTAGTTGAGGCAAATACAAAGAATGATGTAGTGCCCATTGAATGTCCTACATACAAAACCTCACCAGGCTTATTTGTGATGTTGCTAACATAGTAAAGTGATGCTGGCAAGTCGTAATAACCAACTTCATGCCAACTGAAGTTCCAAAACTTTGAGCTTTCTATATTTAAGGAAACGTGTGCTTTTGAATATGTATTACCTCGTGCATTTCCTAACCAAACGTCATATCCACTGTCGGCTAACAAGAAGCCCAATGATTTATTACCCGCATCAATCCAGTCGGTGCTACTGGAGAGCAGACCATGTTGTAGAAATACAGGTTGGCCACCTTTTTCGCCCGATTTGGAACCCGGGATTCGATGTAAGGTTAATAAATACCCGTCTTCAGTTTCAACAATGTGTGATTCGGCAGGATAGCCATGTCTTCGGATTATCTGCGGCGTATTTAGATATTGGTCAGGATTAAATTCCCGACATTCAACATTATTTTCACAGACATCTGAAGACTGGCAGGAACCAAAGCACAAAATTAAAATAATACTTTTTATAACAAGCAGGTTACTGGGCACCATTTTCACTGTTAGTAATCAGGTTGATTAGAAGTTGGAAGAAATTAGCTACTGTGTTTATATTTGATTTATACTAAGCATCATTTCCTGGTACATTTGCTAAAAACAAGACTGATAAAGTAGTGGTGATTCATTTTTGCATAGGATATACATATTAATTACGTAACAACATAATATAATTTAAGATAGTGATTCACTTTAGTTAGTGATAACTAGAAAAATCGTTGTTTTCTTTTATTTAACAAGCTTTAAAGGTAAAGCAACAAATTAGTCAATGCCGCAACCTTTAAACTGTCTCCAGGTTCAAGGTTACAAATCAAGTTACAAGTACACGACGAGATCGAGACACACAATAAACTGAAACCAGTGTTGCCAGAACTTTTGTTCGTTCAGTACTAGACTGAGAATAAAAAAAGTACTAGACTTCACAAAAAAACTACCCGCTTTTTATCAGAATAAGATTCATAGGGTACATTTGGATTAAATATAAATTCAAATAAAAAACGAATACACATAAGAAATAAAAATAAATTCACTCCCTTGAACTGAACAAACTTGATTACTAAGTGAAGAGTGTAACCTGTGATGAGCACTGAGAAGTACACTTGGAGAACCCAAATCACCACAACCAGTGGCGGCGCGTGTATATAGATTATAGATAATATGGGTTTTTTTTTTTTATGTCAACAACACACCACGAGGGCTTTCAGCCTAAATACTATCGTACCGTGGGTGTTGACAAGGAGGAAAGAGGCAACTTGTTAATTCTGGACTTGAAGGTTTGGAGATTCGGAGGAGAAGGAAAAACATGTGCCGGCAAGGAATTCCACAACTTGGAAGTCCTCGGGACAAAAGAGCGGGCATAACAAGGGTTCCAGGTGCGGCTCGTCAAATGACGCAGATGAAGCGATGCTTCACCTATATTCTTCGGCTAAGCTAAACTTTTTTTATTCAAAATCCACCATTATTTGAATTTTTTAGTATGGAATATTTTTGTATGGTAGGATGCCGTTTGTCTGCGAGTGTTGCGAGTAAGCTACATGAACCTACATCTACGTAATAAAATCGGAGAGAGAGTACTCGATACTCGTAGTATAATATCGTGCTACCGACTACCTACCGAGTATCTGACCGATTGTTAGAATTTTAGTCGCGGCGAGCAAGCACGACTCATTATATAATGACTTAGAAGAGATATGATATTACGCATATGCCCCGCCCTCTCCTATGACGTCACGTGGTGAGTTATAAGACCAACTACTCACTTAAAACAAAGTCATTCGCAATCAAACAGTTTCTATACGTCAGTTTAATGCGGTTGAAGTTACGCCTATATTGTCTTTTTCAGATAATATAGATCGCAGCACTATATTTAATCTTTTTCATTTTTATTACTTCCAATTGTATGCACTTAAATATTAGTAAAATACGTAATTTGTTAAGAGGTTGTGATGAAACGTCAAACCCCACTGCACGACAGGATATTATTGTTGCATTGGACTCACCACTTGACACCATGCGCGTGACAGGTCTAAAAATAGGTAGGCCGAATATCATATCTCTCGTTATTTGTATCATGAGCACTACTAGTACACAGCATGATATAATGACTTAGAAGAGATATGATATTGCGCATATGCCCCGCCCCCGCCAATGACGTCACGTGGTGAGTAACGTTATAGAGGTCCAACTGCACACTTAAAACAAGGTCATTCGCAATCAAAAAGGTTCTATACGTTAGTTTAATGCGGTTGAAGTTACGCCTATATTGTATTTTTCAGATAATATAGATCGCAGCACTATATTTAATCTTTTTCATTTTTATTACTTCCAACTGTATGCACTTAAATATTAGTAAAATACGTGATTTGTTAAGAGGCTGTGATGAAACGTCAAACCCCACTGCACGACAGCATATTATTGTAGCATTGGACTCACCACATGACACCATGCGCGTGACAGGTCTAAAAATAGGTAGCCCGAATATCATATCTCTCGTTATTTGTATCATGAGCACTACTAGTACACAGCATGATATAATGACTTAGAAGAGATATGATATTGCGCATATGCCCCGCCCCCGCCAATGACGTCACGTGGTGAGTAACGTTATAGAAGTCCAACTACACACTTAAAACAAAGTCATTCGCAATCAAAAAGTTTCTATACGTCAGTTTAATGCGGTTGAAGTTACGCCTATATTGTCTTTTTCAGATAATATAGATCGCAGCACTAAATTTAATATTTTTTCATTTTTATTACTTCCAACTGTATGCACTTAAATATTAGTAAAATACGTGATTTGTTAAGAGGTTGTGATGAAACGTCAAACCCCACTGCACGACAGCATATTATTGTTGCATTGGACTCACCACTTGACACTGTGCGCATGACAGGTCTAAAAATAGGTAGTCTGAATATCATATCTCTCGTTATTTGTATCATGAGTACACAGTACACACACCCAGTCACAATCTTTAGATTCGGATTCGAATGAATATTCGGATGAAAGAATCGGAATGTTCCGAGCGTATCCATCCTCGGAACAAACGAGGATTTTAATTCGAATCCACCCAACACTACTGTCAATTGTCATTGTCAAAGCTCAAAGTGCTCATTGCTCATTACTCAAGCTCATTTTCATTTAAATAAATAAGAAATGAAATGCCCAGGTTTTTTTGATTATTTTGATACAATTTAAGAACCACAAGTTACAAATCATTGTTAAAAATGATTAGGACTGTCTTCAAACAAAGTTTAACGTTTTGTGCTATATTGCCCATTGAATTTAATAAAAACTTATCAGCTGATACTCTGGCTGGCAATACACCAACTGAGAAAAAAATTAATCAAACTCAAATAAAAACAGAATCAGGATGGGATAGAGTTAAACAAATATTTTACGCCGAGTAAGAAAGATATTACCTTTTACTATTTTTTATTTATTTTTAAGGACAGGGGAACAAAGTCACCTTATTTTGTCTGTGCTATAATTAACTGCCATTGTTTGTGAAACAATAATTTAACTGGTGTAGAGTGTAACAACAAGGTTTCTAAAAAGAAAATACTTTCTGGTTTTTTTGCATTTAACCAGCTGTAAATGTTGCTGTAATATTTGTATTATGTTTCAGTGAATTTGGGGCTTGGAGTATGGAATTAAATACGATATGTCAGGCATGTTATATGAGTATGTTTGTGGGTGCATTGTATGGTGGATTCATGAGCAGTCGAACTGCATATATGGATTTTATGAGAAATAACCAAGCAACTGTTTTCAAGGACCATATAGCTGCTAAGGTAATCATATTATGCAGTTTGTTTTGTGATTTTTGAAAGAGAACCTAAAACACAATATTTTTTATATAAACAGTCATACCTCTCAGTAAGTGCTTTGAAATAGGAACTTACCCTGATTGACTGAAATTAACAGTAATGTTACTACTGTATTAAAAGATGACAAGTCAATTCTGTCTTAACATCTGCTTCCACTCCTACCAGCAATTTGAAAAATAAATGACAAGCTAATATTGAAAGGAACAAATTCATAGAAAAAAAATATAGAATTCTGACTACTCAGAGTGCATACATAGAGGACTGTTTTACACACGGGAATGGTCGGCTTAACTGCAACTACACGTGATTATAATAGAATATGGCCTAAAAACAGTTGTACATACCTTAATAAAGTATAAGCAGGATGCTTACTGGTTTAAGTATCTGGTTAAGGAAATTTCTCCATACATCAATGTTCAGAAAAGATGTAAATAAATTACTGGATTTCATCTCAGAAAAGTTTATGAAAAATTCGCTACAACAAATAGTCAAGCGATCATAAATATAATCGGAATATGCATAATTATCTAGGCTGGGCATGTTGAAATTATAAACAATCAACTGTTCAAGTTGCGAGTTCAACCGGGTCACTTGAAACATAGTGGATAGAGAAATGCTGGATTTGCAAGTTTAGGGTTACAGCCTACAACGAGGTTAGTTCAACAGAGACAAAAAAAAATGCAAACTAGGAAATTTGATATGGGTACGGTGGAAAAATACGTGTCTAGAGAGTTAGTGACCAGCCGGCCTCAAGGCTGAAAAGTACGGTAGCGACTAAAATGTCAGGGGATTCTTTTCTTTAGATAATCGGAGAATATTTAGAAGTTTGGGTGAAAATTTCAGAGAGTGAATTAAGAGTGTTTTAAAAAAGGGCGAATCTCACGGACGCACGTAGGTGACCGGCCCATGGAGGGGTTGGTAAAGCAGAGCTGGTGTATTGTCTCAGATTTCTGGGTGAGTCCGTTCCAGTCTAAATATTTTCTTAAATGTTCCCTTTTTATTAAAAATGGGCCAGCTGTCTCGAGTACTGAATTAAATTTTCATAGTAAATTTGTATAGCTATTTAAAGATAGAATTAGAGTGAATTGAATACTGTTAAAGTTTAGATGTTGCTTAGCAGGGGTTTTAGTAGTTAGGGAATTTTTTGTGTAAATTTTATAAGACGGAGCACGAGATAAGGCTTGGGGCCTTAAGGGTTTAGTTGGGAGCTATAAGGGATGTTAGCTAAGATTTAGAACTATAATTAGACTGAGAAAGAGTCAATTATTAGACTAGAAGAATTATACCGGGGGCAAGAACAATGTAGTTTTCACCGGTATCAATTTTGTATAACATTTAATCCATTCTAAGGGTTGGGAAAGTCACCTACATCCTCCTGTTTAAATAACCCTTAGGATTTATATTATTGGAATTAAGAGTTTTAGTATCAGTCTTATCAGACGGAAAAACCTTTAGAATTAAGGAATTTATTTTAAAAAGTATTGAGAGTTTTCTTTGGTTAAACCTTAATCATACCAATACCTTTGAAATTATAGGGTGTATTAGAAATTCATTGTGCTGTTAAAATATCTGTATAAATTTTGTTTTTGTATTAAAGTAATTTTAAAAACTAGATGCTGGGTTTCATTTTAGCTTAGGAAGCCCTAAACTAGAGTTCATATTAACAGTTTCCTTATAGGGTGACTTTAAGGTGCTTGGGTCACTAGGTATACGCTGAGACTGGATATATAGTAAAATTCTGGGAATTTGACCCAGATGCTCGATTTTTAGTGTTCCAAATAAATTTAGGCAAGACCTCCCTTGAAGGTCGTAAAACTTAAATATTAAGTTCAAGGTAACAAGGAGATAGAAAAGGGACAAACGTTCTGCCACTCGAAACGTTGCCGACCCTAAAACATAACTAAATCAATAATTACTTAAATTTTAATAATAATAATAATTAGAATTTACCGTCATTGAAAAATCTTTGTAGTAAAGAAAAGTAAAAGGCACGAAAATCCACCTCCTTACAAAAGTAAAACAGTGTTTCGCTTTGCAACAAAAACGTATATTTTTGTAGCTGAGGTTATGACTGTTGTTTCGTTGACATGATAGGCGTTGTTGTCAGTTTCGAAGCTATTTACTTGATACTGGGGGGATGTCAGGTCAGGTCAGGCAGGCCGATAGAGCAGTAAGCACTGTCCGGCAGTGCATTCATTCAATGTGGCAACGCTGTTGAAAATTAACAGTTCGAAACGTAAAATTGGTCCATTTTTTGGAATTTCATTTCTCAATTACTCTATTATTTCTGGTTTTTTTTTTGTAAAAAAATTTCCGGATTATAAATCTACGTTACGTACTCTTTCTTGTGGTGTGCGCCGTTTTGATAGATTCCAGTTGCGGTTAAGTCGACCGTCCCCCTACACACTCTAAACAATGAAGAAGAGGTAACAGGGCTCTTTCTTGATTTGTCAAGGGCTTTTGATGGTGGAGATTATAATAATGTGCTTTACAGCAAATTGAAGATTACGGAGTTTAGACGCAGCTCTCTTGCTCTCATAAAATCTTACCTCGCCAAACAAAAGCATTGTGCATGATAAGAGATAATATATCTGGAAAACCATTGACATCAGACTGGATGGAAATGAAAAGGTGCGTCCCACAGGATTCAATTTTGGGCACAGTGTTACATCCTCTATACACAAATTACCTGCCATTATTACTAAATCATCAAATGGGTGCTTTTTACAGATGACACATATTTGATTTTGAGGACAAAAGAAGACAAAATACTTTCTTGTATTTGTGAAGCAGTTCATATCTTGGAGAAATGGTTTAGTGCCAATGGGTTCAAATTTAATTTCACAAAAACATTGTAATCATATACTGGGACATACAGTTAGAGAATGTAATCCGCAGGGCTAAACTGTCCCTGTGGACATGCCGGAGAATCTGTGGAAACAACTGGGGAACAAACCACCAACAGATGTACTGGCTCTATGTAGTGGTTATCAGACCTATGATAACATATGGAGCCATAGTTTGGTGGCCTAAGGTACTTCGCGGTACCGCGAGGGCCAAACTGGCTCATCTACAGAGACAAGCATGTCTGATGATAACGGGAGCGATAAGCACCGCACCATCAGTCGCTCTGGAGGTCCTCCTCAATATTCCCCCACTTCACATATGGTTGGAGAGGGTGGCGAGGTGGACAACGTACAGACTAATACAAACGGCAGATAACATGCCGAGGGAAGTCAATCTGAGAGGGTCCGGACTCCTTGATGACAGTGATTGTCACAGGATACTGGGAATGGTCTCAGACTTGATGCCTACAAAAATCAGCAGAGATCTGTCTTTCAAGACCGTCCTCCCGAAAAGGGAGGACTGGGACCGGAACCAATCGACCCTGTTGAGAGCGGACCTCTGCTGGTACTCGGACGGCTCCAAAACCAATATGGGAGTAGGAGCCGGCGCCTATGGGGGCAGCACCGATGCTAGACTATCAGCTAGTCTCGGCAAGTACGCAACCATACACCAGGCAGAAGTTTATGCCATCGAGATGTGTGCAAGGGAAAGTTTAAAGGACCTATGCACAAACAAATCGATAAAGATATATGCAGATAGCCCAGCTGCAATAAAGGCTCTTGGTTCCTACCGGTGCAATTCAAAGACGGTATGGAGTTGTAAATCTGCCCTTAACGAACTGGGCAGCTGTAATGAGGTGTCGCTGGTCTGGATACCGGGTCACTCGGATCATGATGGCAACATTGCGGCAGACGCGCTTGCCAGAACCGGTGCCGAGTGCGGCTTTATCGGACCAGAACCGGTGCTGGGAATAACATCTTGCACAGCAAAACGCACCTTAAAGACCTGGACAGATAGAAGGACAATTCAATATTGGCAAAATCTTCCAGGATTAGCGCACTCCAAGGCCTTCATAAATGGCCTGTCTGAGTCAAGGGCTAAGAAACTACTATAGCTGAACAGACAACAACTGAGAACTCTAGTCGGCCTATATACAGGACACTGCCGCTTGCGGCATCACATGCACCGTATTGGAATCGGTCAGGAGACCGAGTGCCGACTGTGTATGGAGGATGACGAAACAGCAGAGCACGTGCTGTGTTCCTGTCCGGCAGCGGATAGGACTAGACACCTGCTCTTTGGCAAGGTAAAGCTTGCTCCAGAGGATCTGGATCGACTTTCGCCCACAAAGGTTATCGACCTCTGCAGGAGGCTGGATTTGTTGGGCGAAATATAAACATTAGGCGTGAGCCACAATAGACCGTTGGTCGCGGTGGAAGGTCCGATATGGACCACTCACATTCAAACCTAACCTAACCTAATCATATATTTTGTTAATGGGTCCCTGGGGACGGTTGACTTAACATCAATTGGAAATTACCAAAACGGCACACAACAAGAAAGCATATGTAACATAGAGTAATAATCTGGAAAAAAATACGGAAAATCTATTAATAACATTACTTGAGGAATTAAGTTCTCAAAAACACACGATTTACACTTTCAAACTGTCAGTTTTCAGCAGCGTTGCCACATTTAATATTTAATCCCAAGTGTTTTTCCGTTTTAATAAAATAAAAATTCTAAAATGCTTTTTACACACAATCCTTCCGACCTGACCTTATGGACCTGATAACACCGCCTATCTGCATCAAATATGTCAACCAAACAACAGCCACAACTTTAGGTGCCAAAATATATGTTTTGGTTGCAAATCAAGACGTTTTATTTATTTATTCAGAAAAACAGGACAACCCCAATTTTAAACATAAGCACAATATTAGCTAGTGATAGTCACAATCAGTTACATGTAAAACAACAATCAATAATCAACTGGTCACATTACAAAACAATATTAAACATTACATAGTCACTGTCGGTTCCCGCCAGAATTGTATATAATATTTTTAGTTTGTAGTTACTAGATAATTTAACCAGAGGCACCCCAGTCGTATATAACTACCAATATTGTACTAAAAACACCCTAAATTGTCTAACGGTGGCGCCCCTGTGATTAAATTGTAACCGAAAGATGTGAGGGGTTGTCTCTGTCTATTTGTTGTCGATCTCAAAGCCACCAGACCTTTCAGTCGGTCCATTGTATAGTCTCCTTTGTGTATATAATAAAGATAGTATTGTTAAGTTTAACTTTCGCTGTTTTGAACTTCAACTAAACCACCATTAAAATACAGTCCACTAGTAAACCATAATCAACAGTCACATTACACAACAATCAAATAAAATACATGCTAGGTGTGGGCAACAGATGCAAGAGACCGCCTGAAAGCAGAAAACGAGCAACCGAAAAAAGGCAGCAAGTCGGCATTTGCATTAGCAAAAGTGAACATTCTATTCAGGGGACTGGATATACCATAATTTGTGAATTTGAAATTCCCCAGCCATTCGACACACAAATCCCAGCATTTTCATACTTCTAGAAGCAACAGACTCACAGTGCCTAACGAACGTCAGCTTCACATCAAAGGTAACCCCCAAATTACAAACCTCCTCCACTCTACGCAATGGAACACCATAAATATCATAGTCAAATGAATGAGTCTGACGAAGTCTGGAGAACGTGACAGCCACACACTTCTCTAAATTCAAATAAAGGTGGTTAGAAGCACACCAAGCAGACAATCGATTAATATCCCCCTGAATTAGGGATGCCTCATCTGGAGAGTTCACCGTCAAGAACAGCTTGAGATCATCTGCAAAAATTCACAATTCAGTAAAACCTCTGAGATGTCGTTTATAAAAAGGTTAAAAAGCAGCAGGCCACAATCTGACCCCTGAGGCACACCAGATGTTACCGCAACAGGATTAGAAACATTATCACCAATCTTCACATATTGACAACGACCCGTCAAAAAGCTCTCAACCCACCTCAACATAACGCCGTGGATACCCAAAGCAGAGATCTTGGCAATCAACAACCTGTGGTCAACCCTGTCAAACGCCTTGAGGAAATCCGTATAAACAGAGTCAACCTGAAGAGAATTCTCAAAAGCTTCAATGATATACTGCTGGTATATGAACAAATTAGTACCAACTGATCTTCCACTCAAGAATCCATGCTGCTGCTCAATCATCAAGGCCCCTGCAAAGAGGTAAAATTCGATCAAACACAAGGTTGTCAAAAATTTTTGGAATCTCTGAGGGAAAAGAAATACCTCTGTAATTCCTGATAACACTTCTCAAACCACCCTTATGCACAGGGTTCAGGTAACCACTCTTTCAAACCCCAGGAAAGACACCAGCAGTCAGTGACAAATTAATTTAATTGATTTTATCATTAAAAGGTTATAAAAAACAAAATGTACCACATTGTTTAACTTTATTAAGATACGTACAACTGATTTTAAGCCATATTCTATTACAATCACTTGAATATAAAGTTGATGTTAAGTCAACCATTCGCTGAGTCCCTGATTAATAAAATTACAAAGACACAAAACTTACTCTCAAGTAAAAATCCAAAGTTTCCAGGTGTCTGGGTAGACTTTCTTCTTAACTGGAAATCCCATGTGAATTGCCTGACTGGTATCATTACAACATTGCATTTGTCTTGGGTACAGTGATGAATTTTTAACTATTTTTGAGAAACGCACTTTGAACTATTTTGAGGAATAATGTATTTCAAACTTTAAATTATTTTAGCTTCGCCTACTGCATGCAGTTTTTCAAACCAAAGCTTTGCTGTGTTTTGGGTTTGGAATTTTGAAGCTCCGCGCACCTCTAGTTGATATCATTTTTATTCTTTAAATTCTATTTTCACTGTTTAGATGTTTTAAGTTGTATGTGTTTCTATTGATGTTTTAAATACACTCTGTATTTGAAGAAAAAATAAATAATTACGATAGCGTTTTGTAATCATGATTAAAATACAAACCACTACCTGCTTAGTATCCTGTTGGCATAATATATCATTTTGCAAAAGCAATTAAGTTTTTTTTTGCTTTCAGAGACAAATACATGATGCTGTAACGACTAGTTTTGCAAAAGGTGCCTTTCGCTGGGGTTGGAGGTTGACTGTTTTCACGACCACATTTATGTAAGTATAGTTTACATGTAACATATTGATTTTCTTAGGAAACAACAAAATATATGTTCTATATTACAGGACAATTTCAACGCTTGTAAATGCTTATCGTGGGAAAACTAGTGTTGTTGAATATGTGTCGGCAGGTGCAGCCAGTGGTTTTGTTTATAAATTTAAGCAAGGTCCGAGAGCTTGGGTTGTTGGCTCTGGCTTAGGTGAGAATATATACACATACTTAAAAGTCTAATAGGATTACTACGGAAGTGCTAAGGGGTCAAGTGAAGAAAAAGTTTTTGGGTCAAATTAATTTCACCTAACAGCAGGAACATAAAATTATTTTCACGTTACCACAGAAACTTGAAATTAATCTCATGTTGAATGTTGAAATTAATTAAAAATTATCAGCTCAACTTGAAATTAATTTCAACTGCCGAAAGTAAAAGTTCTTTTCAATTTGCTTGTGTAACATGAAACTATTTTCACATTATCACAGAAAATTGAAATTAATTTCACCTTTTTATTTTATTTATTTATTTAAATTTGCACCTACAGAATTAAACAATTCCAAATGGTACTTAAAAATAAAACAAACAAAAAATAACTCAAAGTAACAAAATCACTGTCTTAAGACAGTTTTCATCCTAGACATAGCAATATAAAAGATATCAACAATCTGTCCATGAAACTGTTACATCCATAGTTGGTCCTGTGTGTTCGCTCAAATAAAAGTTGCTGTTGGCGAGTTGAGCGTGGTGGAACATGGAAAAGTACCAACTCGAGCAGATCATTACAGTCAATGTGACCATTAATTAACTTATATATAAACATCAATGAAAGATACTCATGTCGCGCTTTGAGACTGACCATACCACAAAGAAGCAATCTGACATCATACCCAATACCTTGGCAAGGAAAGTGATGCTTATAAAGAAGGTACTTAACAAATTTGTTTTGTACCCTTTCAATAGGATTAATGTGGCAAGCATAGGATGGAAGTCATACAACACAACAATACTCAATATTACTTCGAACCAAGGATGTATACAAACTAGTGATTGCCCTTGTGTCATATGTTTAGTGTGTCTTTTAACAAACCCCAAAAGTCTGCAACATTTCACAATCACAGCATCAATATGCAGATTAAATGACAAATCATTTTTGAAAATTACACCAAGATCTGCAACTGAAGTGACAACGTCCAACACCGTGTTATAAATGGTATAGCTATGAACAATCCGATTCTGACCCCTAAAATAGCTCACAACCTTACATTTACCCACATTAAGCGACAAGTTTGAACTGCACCAGCAAGTCAAGTTGTCGAGACCATGGACAACTTCAGAAAAAAACTTCAAGTCATCTGCATACAATAAACATTTCGATGACTCAAAACAACTCACATCATTAATAAAAAGATTGAAGAGAACGGGACCTATATGTGATCCCTATGGTACCCCAGACAAGACGAGGACCTCATCTGATAGAGCACTATCAATGCTAACAAATTGCTTTCTATCAGACAGGTAAGATCGAATCCACGAAAGATAACAACCAGAGATGCCCATTGCAAACAATTTTTGCAGAAGAAGGGTATGACACACACTGTCAAAAACCTTTGATACATCAGTGTATACAACATCAACTTGTTTACCAGCCTCCAATGCAGAAACAATGCTGCTCTCCAACAATACTGTGTTTCAAGGTATTGTAAATCTCATCCGCAATGATAGATTCAAATAGTTTCGGTATTACAGGTTCAATTGAAACACCTCTATAATTGACAACTTGTGTCTTATCACCTGATTTGTGAGTGGGGATCAGAGTAGACAACTTCCAGAGTGAGGGGCAAAAACCGACATTGAAAAACCTTTGAAAGATACTACACAAAGGGCCGCTCAAAGAGTGTCGACAATTTTTCAAGAATGAAGAAGAAATACCATCCAAACCAGCTCGTTTTTTGCCATCTAGTGAGTCAATTTTATCCTCGATTTCCTTAATTGTAAAAATATGCATAGAAAGGTTATGTGCAGACCGTATATTAGATACATCACAAAAGTCAACATCAATGGAACCATGGTCAGAATAACAGGATGGAAAATGTGCAGCAAAGGCGTCTGCTATATCAGACTCATTATTATATATTACATTATTAAAACTCATTCTATTCGGAATCCCAGAGTCCTTCCTCAAGGAATTAACGAAAGACCAGAACTGTCTGACATCAGACTGAATGATCTACTCTGTGCTAGTCACAAACTGTAAATAATTGTAGTCAATGCGATACTTAGTGTCACGTCTAAGATTAAAATACTTCATATAATCAGATTCAAGACCAGTTCTTTTAAATTTACGGTAACTTTTATTTTTCTCAGTGATGAGTTTACGAAGTTCCAAATCAAACCACCGAGGGTATTTAGAACTCTTCACTGTTTTAGATGGAACATTTTGGCTAATAACCTTGTACAACACATTGTAAAACTGGTGTGTTAACAGATCAAGATCACTTGAGTAATCAATAACAGACCAGTCATAATCCAAGAAACACTGATTCAGACAAGCATAGTCAGCTCTGTCAAAATCAAATGTTTCAACTTGAGTTTCACTCCTGAGTGAGGGAAGATACGTAAACTGTCACTTCCAAAGGAGGTTTATTTACTTTATGTCTATCCTTTATCTAAAAAGGGTCGAAGAGAGACTCAAAAATATTGCAGTAGTAGTGCAATCTTATACTATTACAAATTACATGTTAATTAATACCTCAATTTAGCATCTAAATCGTCCATTTAACACCAATCGCTAACGTGAAATTAATTTCAAGTTTTTGTGGTAACGTGAAAAAATTTCATGTTTCTGCGGGAATAGTACAGGCAATAGAGAATTTTTTTCTGCATTAAACTACAGGAGTTTTTTTTTTTTTTTGATAGATAGGTTCAGAATTACGTACTGAATGTAAAAACACAAAATCCTTACAAATTAGGAGGGCGGAAGTGCCGCCATTTTGAGAAAAACCGTTTCGACCTATATCTCCGTAACCGTGCACTTTAGACCAAAAATCGTAATGACCTTTATTGTAGATAATTGCATTTCTCATCTTTTTTGTTAAATGTATTTTTTTTGTATCACTCACCGTTTACAACTTATACGATTATTAGCATTCATTTATTGACTTTTTTACCTATATCTTTGTTAATAATTGTTTAAAAAATAAAATGCTTATAACTTAACTTTTCAATCGACAAATTTTCTAGAACCTTTACTTAAAACTTTTTTTTCTAAAATTATTATTAGTGCATTTTCTTTAAAAAAAAACTAATGAGGAGACCGAGACTTGAATTTTGAAAAAAAAATTTGAAATAGGCGCTAATTATGCCCCCTTGAACACATATCAGGGTTCAGTTTCAATTTATATACATATATATATATATATATATATATATATATATATATATATATATATATATATATATATATATATATATATATATATATATATATATATATCACACCGATAACTCAAAAACTAATGAGCCGATTTTAATTAAATTTGGTGAATACCTTCCTCTTGTAAGTGAATTGGATAAGTTCGTTAGCCAACAAAATCGGCCCAGGTTTTCCCGGAAAATTTTGTGTTTACTTTCGAAAAAAAAATCATATCTCCGGAAGTAACAAAGTAAGGGCAACTAAATTTGGTACACGATTTTATGTCATTATAGGTAAATTACCTACCAAAATTTAGGTCTGTATATTCAAAGACAAAAAAGTTATAGGCATTTAAAGAAAAATAAATTGCGGTTTTCCTCAAAACGTCAAAGTCGCGAATTAAAACGTCAAAATTGGCAATATTTACGCAAAGAACCTGAAACTAATATAAGCTATGGAAAGAAAATGTCTCAAGAAGAATGTTTTACAAAGCCTGAAGTCTTAGCTTCAACCGTCATTGTCCTTCATTTTACCGTAAAACGGGGTTATTTGGGAATTGGCGGGTAACTAGGGAATTCTCCAATTATTATATATTTGGCAACACTGTAAGGAACTAAGCCGTCTCACAACAGCTGAATCGCTAGCAGTGTGTGAGCAACATATGGCAGATAGTGTTGTGCAATAAAGGTAAGCATATCACGTGTAAGTAACGTCACACAATAATTTCAAAATTTATGTACAAATTTGTCCCAATAATTTGGGTGTCCAACTTTCACATGTAGAGCCGTTTAAGTGAACACGAGACATAACTTTAGTATAGTAGGAAAAAGTTGTATGTTAGGTTATGTCAACTTACAAGTTTTATTGTTTTTTTTTTAAATACGTTATTTTTTCGCGATTTTTTTTTGAAAAAGGGGCTATTTGGGACACCAATTCGGGGTTACTTGGGAACTTTTTTTAATTTGCTAAAAACCTGTTTTAGGTAGCCAGTATGGTGCGTAAATACAAAAGAACGCTCACAAATTGTCGAAATGGGAAGAACTATCGACCTTATATGTCTTATTCAAAAGAAAAATTAGAGCAGGCCGTCCAAGCAGTAAAACAAAAGAGACTAACTATTTTACAAGCTGCCGAGCGATATTCGGTACCAAAATCCACTATTGGCCGACGAGTCCTAGATCAAAATATTAACTACAAACAACCTGGACGCCCCACTCTATTTTCAGAGGATGAAGAGCAAATAATAATTCATCATCTTAATATGGTGGCATCATGGGGGTTTCCCTTTGATTCACTGGATCTACGACTGTTGATGAAAACTTACCTTGACAAGAAGGGAGTTCAGGAAGGGCGTCTAAGGGATAATTTACCAGGGAAGGATTGGGTTGCAGGATTTCTTAATCGTCATAAGGATCAAGTATCTAATAGACTATCAGCGAATATATCTTCAAAACGGGCTGCACTCTCCCATTACACCATTGATCGTTTTTTTGAAAATGCTGAACAAGTTTTAAAAACAGCAGATTCTTCTTTACTGATAAACTACGACGAGACGAATCTAACAGACAATCCTGGAGCCAAAAAATATATTGTGAAACGTGGCAGTAAATATCCAGAACGTGTCATAAATTCGACGAAAACTGCCATCAGCCTGATGTATGCCGGCACAGCAGATGGTCAACTATTGCCTATCTATGTAGTATATAAGGCAGAACATCTGTGGGATAGTTGGACCACGGGAGGTCCTTCCGGTACCAGGTACAATCGCTCACGAAGTGGCTGGTTCGACTCCGTTTGTTTCGAGGACTGGTTTTTTTCCATAGTTGTTCCATTTTGCAAAGACAAAGAAGGTCAGAAAATATTAGTGGGTGATAATTTGTCGTCGCATTTCTCACAAAAAGTCCTGAATGCCTGTAAAGAACTGAATATAAAGTTTATTTGCTTACCAAGCAATGCGACCCACGTCTTACAACCTCTCGACGTAGCGTTTTACGCCCCTTTGAAAAAATATTGGAGATCAATCCTTACCAATTGGAAAAAAACAGCAGGAAGACGCTCGACGACACTAACTAAAGATGCATTTCCAAAATTGTTGACGGAACTTCAGCAAGCACTAGATGAAAATGGAAAGGGTTCCCAAAACATAATTTCCGGTTTTAACAAAACTGGTCTTTATCCATTAAATTCAAATAGACCCAAGGAACGACTGCCTCAAAAGGAAACAGGAGACAACGCATCTCTAGTGTCAGATTCTGTTATATCACTGCTCAGTGAAATGAGGGGCAATACTCCTGACCTCGCTAGCACTTCAAAACCAGCCAGGCGCAAAAGGATCTCCGTAGAGCCAGGAAAAAGCATCGGAGCCGAAGATATTGCTTCACCATCAACTTTGAAGCAAACGAAAGGAAAGACAGCAAAAAAGAGACGGGTGATCGATGATTCTTCTTCAAGTGAAGCTGAAGAAAACAACGACCCTAATATATTCACCCTTGATGACGACACTGATTCACTTGAAGAAGGTATAGAACGTTACCCAATAGAACTTGAAGATGATGGATTTGAAGCAGAAGAACGAGAAGTTGGAGAATCTCAATTCGACTCTGATAGTAGCGACGACTTACCCTTGGCCCAGCTAGATATGAACAGGTTGCCTGAAGAAATCCCAGCGGTTGGTCAGTGGGTCGTAGTAGAGTACCAAACGAAGAAGAAAACTCGCCACTACGTGGGACAAATTGAGGCTGTCGAAGAAGGCGAGGAAGGCCAAACGTTCCTAGTCGATTTTTTGAAGAAATCTAGTAAGACTGATAATTTTAAAAAACCTCCATCCAAAGATACCGATGTGATTTCATTAGACATGATTGTTAAGAAATTACAAGAACCCAAAGTAGATGGATCTGATAGCCGACGATTTTATGTGTTTCGTGAAAATTTGTCACGATTTACGTTCATTTGAGTTTTTTTTTTAAGTTTTTAGGTGCTTAAAAAGTGCAATATTTTTTTTAGTTTTTTTCTACCAAAAGAATTGTTTTAATTTTCACAAAAAACGTTTATATGTATTTTTTATATGTATTTCTTTTATAAAGAATGATGGTAAATAAAAAACCATCGAGTATTTTGTTTTTTTAAAAGTTCAATTTGCTTCCCAAATATCCCAACAGACAGCGTTATTCGGTTAATGCATGTTTTAGAGGCAATTCCCAAATATCACCACCGCATGGGGTTATTTGGGAAAATACTTTTAAAAAATATATAGACCCCCACCGTGATAGTAGGGGTGTCATAATTGCAGTGAAGGTAGCCTATACCTATGTCTTTCCAAAATAAATCAGAAAGCAAATATCGCTGCATGCACCTGGAATCTACAACCAAAAAACCTTAAAAAATTTCCCAAATAACCCCGTTTTACGGTACTAAAATATTTTCAGAAAAATTTGTCTATTGAAAAGTGCAACATTTAACGCGTTATAACTTTGAAAATATTGATTCTACAAAAAAAAGTTTATAGTAAAAATTGTAGGAAATTTGTCAATTGAAAAGGTAAGTTATAAGCATTTTATTTTTTAAACAATTATTAACAAAGATAAAGGTAAAAAAGTCAATAAATGAATGCTAATAGTCGTATAAGTTGTAAACGTTGAGTGATAAAAAAAAATATATTTAACAAAAAAGATGAGAAATATGAGTATCTACAATAAAGGTCATTACCATTTTTGGCCTAAAGTGCACGGTTATGGAGATATAGGCCGAAACGGTTTTTCTCAAAATGGCGGCACTTCCGCCCTCCTAATTTGTAAGGATTTTGTGTTTTTACATTCAGTACGTCATTCTGAACCTATCTATAAAAAAATAAAAGCCTGGACGCAGCAAGTGCGTTATGGTAGTGAATTTTCATAGAAATGATCTGGCACAAAATATTTTATAACTTTTTTTTCTTGTAACATAGAAATCTAAATTTTGGTATATAGTTTGCTTTTTATATCGTAAACCTACCTACCAAATTTGGTTATCATAGATTTTTTATTTTTTAAGATAAAATTTTTTTTCAAATGAAAACTCAAAATTTTCCCGGAAAACCTCGTCCGATTTTTTTTATTAACGAACTTGTCAAAGCCTGTTACAAAAGGAAGGTACGTGCCAAATTTTATCAAAATCAACGTATTATTCTTTGAGATAAAAATTTTTTTCGAATGAAAACTCAAAATTTTCCCGGAAAACCTCGTCCGATTTTCCTGACTAACAAACTTGTCAAAGCTATTTACAAAAGAAAGGTACATGCCAAATTTTATTAAAATCGGCTAATTACTTTTTGAGATAATAATTTTTTTTCGAATGAAAACTCAAAATTTTCCCGGAAAACCTCGTCCGATTTTCCTGACTAACGAACTTATCCAAGCTATTTACAAAAGAAAAGTACATGCCAAATTTTATCAAAATCGGCCCATTATTTTTTGAGTTATCGGTGTGATACATATATATATATATATATATATATATATATATATATATATATATATATATATATATATATATATATATATATATATATATATATATATATATATATATATATATATATATATATATATATATATATATATATATATATAAACATATAAAAATTGAAACTGACCCCGGATATGGGTTCTAGGGGTCCTAGATCGCGCTCACTTGAAGAAATTTTTCAAAATTCAAAAGTCGAGATCTCCTCATTAGTGAATTTTTTCTAAGAAAATTCACTAAAACTCCTGTAGTATAGTGCATTATGGACAAGAGTAACGGGCTCCTCTATTGCTTGTACTAGGAAGGCGAAATTAATTTCATCCAAAAACTTTTCTTCACTTGACCCTTCAGTGCTTTCGTATTTTATATTTTGTTGAAAAACAATGGGTAATCTTCATTGTTTTTCGACATAATATAAAATATATGCACTCTCTTTTTTTAATTTATTATGATTTATTTATTTCGTTTTTTTTTTTTCGTTCAAGGAGCAACATTGGGATTGTTCGCTGGAGGTATTACATTGTTACTCCTTGGTGTAACAGGCTTGTCAATGGAAGAAGTAAGATATTGGCAAAACCACTGGTATGAACAAAGATCCGAAAAGATAAAGGAAGTTATAGCAAAACAAATGGAACAAGAAGAATTAGAGGTTATTAGAATGCATAATGCTAAAATAGGTGAAGAAGGGAAAAGTTTAGATAATCTAGAAAAACCATCTGCTAACGTTAATGTTATAGTTAATTAATAAAGAAATAATTCATTATCGTGAAACTGTTTTTTTTTGCTGCTTCACTGTAGTTCCGACTCTTTTATTTCCAACTCTGACTTTTGTTTATTAATAGACAGAAGTTCAGTTGTAAATGGTCTTACAGATATTCGAGTAGCGGCTCGTGCCTTAATGCATTGGGGGTGCGCAAGAAAAAAAGTTCGGGACGCAGCAAATGCGTTATGCTAATAAATTTTTATTAAATGCTTCAAATTAGAATAACTCAAGTTTCTACGAACTCAGAAAGTTGAATTTTGGTGTATAGTAGGGTCTTACCAAGGGCAACATATCCACCAAATTTCATCAAAGTAACTTTGTAATTTTCAGAGAAAAAAATTTTTTTTCAAAAGAAAACTCAAAATTTGAATAACTCAATTTTCTAAAAATGTAGAAAGTTGAATTTAAATGTGTAGTAAGGTGTTTTACAACTACAATCAACCAAGGGTTGCGGTGCTATCGGGGCGGCAAGGCCGCGGACGAGCCCTGAGGGAACAAAAAAAAAAAAAAAAAAAGGTGTTTTACAAGGCAACATATCCACCAAATTTCATTAAAATACCTTTGTAATTTTCGGAGAAAAAAATATTTTTTGAAACAAATCCCAAAATTTTCCTGGAAAACATCCGATTTTCCTTTTCAACATATAAAAATTGAAAGTGACCCCGGATATGGATTCTAGGGGTCCTAGTTCGCGCTCATCTGAAAAAATTTTTGCAAAGTCTCCATCGATACCTCTTTATTAGTGAATTAAAAAAAAAAATCACTAAAAATGAAGGGCTCGCCTATTTTTTCCCCGAAAATGTATTATAAAGAAACCTAATTACTAAACTTAATAATTATTAACTACTTACCAAGTTTTCCTCTAGTTATACGTTATAGTAGTTAAAAAGTTAACCTTTAAATTTAAAATATCCACTGAATTAATCACAGTATCACAATTATTTTGTCAACCCGAAGTAGTAACCATCATAATAATAATAATTGTCTTGTTAGAACATGTAAACAACAACAAAATCTAATTAAAAATCAATCCGAAGCGAAGACGAAAATTACTAGGTAGTAGGTACACACGTTGTGCTAAAAGTCCACTACAAACTGGAAGTGTGTAATTTTACAGCGCACAACAGATTATTCGGTCGTTTTGGACGAAGATCATCAAGATTCGGCGATCATTTCGCACTGAAGTATCGCATTTCGTGAGAGCGCCGAAAAATACACACCGCCGCCCGACTGCTTTATATGGATATGGATGTGTATAACGTCTGCAACGATTAACACTACTTATTCTGATTCTGTATTAATGGCTGCCGACTCTCTGCGATCCTCGATATACTAATTTTGTTTGTGGAATGCAGGAGGTAAAAAGTAAATAAAAATTTATCAAAATCTAGCATAGCAAAAATATTGTTTTTCCACGGCAGGCGGCAGTGCGTGCGCACGGGCGCTCTTATTGAGGAGCCGCCCCTGAGATATTCGGACTTAAGAATTGTTACAGAAAAAGAGAACAAACAGAAATACAGTCTGGAAGCAGCAAGTGCGTTATGTTAGTTAATTTTCATAAAAATGTTTTTAATGACAAATATGGCTTTTTAGTGAATTTTCATTCAAATAAATCGTAGATAAAAATCTAAACAATGGCAGTTACTGCAAGATGTCAGACTGAAGAACATTGTGAGAGATACGACAGGGATGCCATCTCGGTGCAGGACCAGGTACTATATTGTCACGACAATTCTAGTTTACAGAAAATTTTATTCATGGAGACTATGTACAACCAACAAACTATTTTGTAAATTGTCAGCCTTGGACCATTTCTTTCCTAATACCGGGACAAAATTTGCGTCCAAAAGCGCTAAATTTTAGCATGCGAATGTATACCAACAAATAAAAATTTTAATGAAAGTGATTCGATTTGTTTAAAAGCAAGCTAGAACGACATTTTATGTATGAATATTAAGCTCCCCATTCTTAACGTTCACGGTATTTAAAATTAAAAGCCATCTCTCTCTCTCTCTCTCTCTCTCTCCTAGTTTAATCTGATTACATGTAGCTACTTGTCACAGAGAAGCATATACGCTTTGTGCATCGCATAACCTCGAAATCGACTCCGCTGATGGTAATTGGTAATACCTTATTAGAATCTTATAATATAAAACAACTAGGTACATATATTCGAAGATTAATACAAATATTAGGTAAATATAACCCAACTTTAAATTTTCTTAACTTTAACAAAATGACTGTAGTAGTATATTACAATTGTAACACTCGATGAGACAAATATGAAAGTGATAGGTAAACTGCATGTATTACCTAGTGAACTCTATACAGAATTTACTGGTAGGTATTACCAAAGTGAAACAAAATTCTTCCAAGAAGAAATATACCTACCTCAAACTAATACAGTAAGTACTTATAATATCTAGGTATGTGTGTGTGTTTTGTTTCTTTAACGTCGGCCTATTTCCGCGACTATGGCCAATCACCGACGCCAGGGAGCAGTTTCACCTCACTATCCTGGAAATTTTGCTGAACCCCAACCTTTCTGTAAGGAGGGTAAGGATCTTTAACGTGCCCGACATCGCATGGACACGGAACCGACGGCTTTACGACCCCTCCGAAGGACGGAACGTGTAGACATTCAACTTGCTCAAATACAATGCCAGAACCTCGGTTGATGTTAATGTTACAGTTGGTACCGAAAAAGTGAAAGGAGTACCCTGGGATCGAACCCAGTTCCCTTCGGTTCAGAGACACACATTCTTACCCCTGAACCACTGAGGTTCTAATATCTAGGTAGATACTACAAAGTACATACATCCCTGGTTAAAATTATATAAACATTTTAGGTTAAATTCTTAAAACTTTAAGTTCAAACTTTTATATTGTTTATATTTATTTCATTTTCAAAAAGTATGCATACAGCAATAGTCAATAAGTGTTCAAAGGGTTTAAGTGCGTTATGGTAGCGAATTTTCATAAAAATATATGTGGTAGAATAATGGTGATAAACTAATTTCCCATTAAACTAGAATCTTCAGTTTTTATACATAGTAAAATCTATATAAAAGCAGCGTGGGTACTAAATTTAAAAAATAACACATTGAGCTTCACAGATAATTACAAATTTGTTTAAAAAAATGTTGTTTGCAAAAATCTTCTGCTTTTAGTGAATTTTTGTAGAAAAAAATCACTAATGGGGAAATCCCGACTTTTGAATTTTAAAAAATTTTTGCAAATCAGCTCGAACTAGGGCCCTTAGAACCCATATCCGGTGTCAGTTTCAATTTTTATATGTTTATATATATATATATATATATATATATATATATATATATATATATATATATATATATATATCACACCGATAACTCAAAAAATAATGGGCCGATTTTGATAAAATTTGGCATGTACCTTCCTTTTGTAAGTGGCTTCGATAAGTTCTTTAGTCAGGAAAATCGGTTTTTCGGGAAAATTTTGAGTTTTCATTCGAAAAAAATTTTTCAATAAAAAAGCAATGATAACAAAATTTGGTAGGTAGGTTTACGATATAAAAAGTAAACTAAACACCAAAATTTAGATTTCTATGTTACAAGCAAAAAAAGCTATAATAAAATATTTGGTGCCAGACCATTTCTATGAAAATTCACTACCATAACGCACTTGCTGCGTCTTTGAGTTTTCATTCTTATATTTCAGTTACCTTTCACTCTCTACAGCCCATATCTTCCAGAAAATTATAAATTTTATACACACCCAGAATGACTATTAAATATAACATGTCTCTATACCTTGCTGCCTCTGTCAACATATAAAAATGTTAACTGATTTGCGTAGTGGCAACGAAAGGCGCTAAGAGCTATTTTCAACATAGTTATTTTAGATTAGTTTTTTTATTGCACCTTACCGTCCACACTCGACCATTAGATTTTGTTGCAAGGAAAATATATCAATGAAAAACATATTCTTCGTAATACTATTTTTAATCCATATCAGCTCAGTAGAGACTATTGAGCATACATTCAATCATTAATAAAAATACATATTTCACCTATTCGATGATAAAATATATAGGAAAAGAACAATTTACTGGTCTTGAATTGAGCACAATTTTCCTACTATATAAAAAATAACAAAAATAAATACTTTTGACTTGCAAACACACAAAAATCACTGACGAACAACTAGTACAGTAATTGTCAATAAAGAATTTACAGCCTTTGAAAAATTCATATTCAGCTTCTGGTTCGATTATGAATCGGCAATAGTTTGTTAGGCAGGGCAAGAACGCAGCTTATCAGTTAGTTGGCTGTGACTTTGTGATTCTTTTCGGTCCTCTGTTCGGGGGTCCTTTTGGCTTAGCAAACTTGGGACGGTGTAAGTTTTTCGTAGGATGTATTTCTTCATACAGGAATGCTTCAGTTAGTTCCGAGCCGGTGTCTATCTCTAACTGTAATTAAAAGATAGATTTCAGTTATTATAATTGCTTATAATTTCTGAACGTCACAACGTCTGGGTCAGACATATTTCCAAGGTAAAAAAGAACAGAACAAGGCTATGCTCCAGACTGAATTTTTATTAAGTAAAAGCCCTACACGTTTCGGCCCATAAATCTGGCCATCATCAAGGGCTTCCTGAAACATTACAAAAGGTGGTTGTGTCAGAAACAAAGTCTCTGGTAGGTCGGCAAGTATCACATGATACCCGCTGTTACAGATTGCTTATACCATGCAAGTTATAATGCATGGAATTTGAGTATATCATCTAAACACAAATGGAAATCACTATTATTAGAAATAAATATGGTTAATATTGCAGTCTGTAACGGTTATGTTTTATTCATTACCGTAACTCTCTTGCTGGCAGAGCGAGAACCTCAAGGGAAGCTTAAATAAGAAAAGATGGCTTCATTATTAAACAGCAATTCAAGTTTTCTTTATTGGTGCTTTAAAAAATTGTATTCCATCTTCGACCTAATGAGTGTGCAGAATAAAGTCGTTTCCCTCCGATAGACGAAATTTGCCTAACCGATCAATAAACTATTTCCAGCGTAATTTGACTCCTACTCTCTTCAAGAAATGTGGCAGTTGCAACTTTAATCCAATCAGATTCAAACACACACTACAGTCTTCGTAGAAGAAGTTTGTCAAACAAAACCAGTCGAGAGCGATCATCAACAGTGAGACTCTCCTGGACAGTGTCATAAAGTACAACGTCTTCATGGCATGTGTACTTAGTGTAACTATTGTGCGATGTACTACAAATAGTTTGAGTTAAGTCAGTGATTGTTACAACCCTTTTAAAAAGGATTGAATGGTAAGTTTTTAATAAACCTTTTAATGCAGCGGCAGCTTGATAATGGCATTCTTTGTTGTAATTGCAGGGTTCACCTTCAGCCCCGTTTTAGTATGTACATTTTCTTTATTTCTCCTCTGTGTTGATAACTCCACTCGTTCTATTTTTGTTTCAATACTGTGTAAATTATAATATATCAATAGATTTAGATAAATGCAGTACTTGTAATTGGTCCCGTAATTGGAAATCTATTCTGTTGGGCTAAATAATTAAATCATTTAAAATTTAAAAAAAAAACAACCTAATGTGAACTACTTACTTTTTTTGTGATTTCCAAACCTAGGTTCATAAGCATTTCAATCAAAGGATTTTTGCAGCTAGAATACAACATTCTTTCTTTAATAGCACAACTATACCCTGGCATGGAATATATAAATACTAAAAAACAAAAAAGCGTTAAGTTTTATACCTCTAAAAAAAAAGTTTAAAAAATACCTATAGTCTCCGTATAATCTCCTTCGTGAGTGTGTTTGAATTTATAAAGATGATACCTAGCACTATCATCCGGAACTTTGGATGGAAGTTTTTCCAACGGAAAATTCTCGGCCGTGGCGATAGTTATTATTTCTTGTTCTAAATCTGCAATCAAAATTAGATTTTTATAAAAAAAATATTTCATCAAAATTGGCCTATCATTTTTATAACAATATAACATAACATTTATTTATCGGCCAAAGATTTACACATAATAGGCAATCTTCTCCATAGCATAACAAAAGCTACATAACACAGTACAAATTAAAGTGCGGAAACCTGCTGTATGATTAAATTATATAAAACTAAATTTGCAAAACACAATGAAAACTGACATTCAAAAATACAAAATCCTACAAAACACAAAAGAACAACAGGTGGCTGTCAACAGTCGAGCGCTTCATGAAGCACAGCGTCATTGAGGTACTCCGCCACACTATAGGAAGGCCTCCGCTGATCTCCCTTGTGGATCGGTTTTTGAAGATCCTAGCCATTCCTTATTATGGACATTGAACTCACCAAGAATAATGACCTCGGAGGAAGGATATTCAGAAATCAGATGGTTTATAAATCTTCCAAGTTAGGTTTAAAATTTGATACATTCACCCTAGATATGTTTAAAGAGAAACGATTTGCACCACGCCACTGTTTTACCATCGCTAGATGAGCATTTACATTAAATTTCAGCCTTTCAACGACTGTCATGGCAAACAATGGTTGTATCAGCAGGAAAAAAAGTGGTTGGAGCAGATAATTGATGTAAATCAAAAAAATAGTGGAGGGCTTAAAACTGAACCCTGGAGAATACCTATAGATATACTCCGTTCTGTAGAAATCCTATAGCTAAAAGTAATTGTCCGACATGGTCCTGAAAGACACGAACGAAGCCACCCCAAAGCTCTTCCCCTGATCTCATAGACCTGATTAGCTAACAACTTGAAATTAAAACCCGCAGTTTTGAAAAATCCAAAGAAAGGTTAACTTTGCACCAGTTTTTTGCCTCCTCCATGTCACTACATATGTTCTAATGCATGGTCTCGGAATACGAGTTATGCTGCAAAATTGCCACATCATCTGCAAAAATGGTAAAGAGAACCTAAAATGACAATATTACTGAGGTCATTAATATAAAGTATAAACAGAGGTCTGAGAACTGACCTCTGTAATCGTATCAATTGATCTGACTGAAGGAGAAAGTGCAAAATTAACATATACTTTTTTCACCATAAAAATCAATTTTATGTTCAAGTTCTGCAGCCTTGATTTTTCGTTCTCTTCCTAAAAACCAACTATCGTTAATTCACCTTATATACTACAAATATATCCGTAGCTTCACCACAAAAGCATTTCCAGCAACTACAAAATATCTCATACATAGCCAGATCGCTTATTACAAAGTTGGCAGTCAAATATTAAACCCCATACCAATTTTCAACTGTATATAATCATAATTTCCTCGGATCATGTCTTTAACTGCTTGCTTTGCTACTTCTGTTAGTGGAAATGCAACACCACCCAATGTCTGTTGCCTACTATCTATACCATAATCAGTGTTAACTTCAGTCCTCTTTATCTCTTGCAGTTCTTCCTCCCTTAATGTCAGAGGAACGGGAGCAACTGCATTCTTCTTATATTTCATGTAACCATCGAACGTTACATCGTCCTAAAATATCAGAACATTAAGACTGAATTAAGAGACAAAACGAGCATAAAAAAACATACCATTGCAGTACCATGTAACTCTTCTTTAATATGTGAAGTACCGAAATCTTGTTTTAATGTTGCCTTGGTGGAAGCATACAACATTTTCTGCCGAACTGGTGCTGTATCTGGGGACCAGCTGATGAAAAGCCATTCATGACCTTGTGAATTCTTTGAATCAAGCCTGCAAACACATTACATAAAATATATTGGCAACAACTTTATTGTTTATGCAAACTGTCAAAATTACACCCACATAAATAAGGAGCTATTATTTCTTCCACAAAAATTATTCATACATCATTTTATGAAATCTAACTTTAAGATCTACTAAGCAGATTACTTTTTATCGGTTTTTAAAATAAAATGGTTTTCATATGAAAGAATTTTTATGTAATGATGATTGTAATAATTAACTACTTATTTTCACGCCAGAGGAGGTACCACCCCTTACATCAAGGGGCCGGTGAAGTCCCAACGGATGTTTTTGGTTCTGGTGTATGAGTCGGTTTCCCTTATAAGCAAAAATGATGATGGGTTCTCCTTGTACAAAAGATTCCGGAGGTAAAATACCCCTCCATTCGGATCTCCGGGAGAGGGGTGTACAGGGGGCGCTAGCATCAAGATTTAACATATCCTTCTTGAATATATGTGGCCTAAATTCTAACCTGAACTCCGTCCATCATTTCCTCCAGGCTAATAGACCCCAACTCCTCTTCCTCACCGAAACTCAAATCAGTGCCAAAACAGCCACTAATCACCTTAATTTCCCGGGGTATGAGCTCCTTACTTCCTTTAGATTGCATGGAGGCGTGTGTGTACGTCCGTAGCAATCTACCCTGCACCAAACCCCCCAATTTAGAAGCTGGAAGAAAAGACATACTATGGATAAAACTCTCTCAGGGCTGCAACTAAATTCATCTGTTGCATTTACCGGTCACCTTCTGACAACAACTTTGTCCAGCTCTTTGACTACATTTCTGAAAAAACCGACCATCTGATTTCTGAATATCCTTCCTCCGAGGTCACTATTCTTGGTGACTTCAATGTCCATAATAAGGAATGGCTAGGATCTTCAAAAACCGATCCACAAGGAAGAGCAGCGGAGGCCTTTGCAGTCAGTAATTCTTTAGCCAATACGGTTCAGCAACCTACTTACTTTCCTCGCATCCCAACACACAGCTCAAATCCTTTGGATCTCCTTCTTACTACAAATCCTGACTGCTATAATATATTAGTCACCGCCCCCCTGGGTCGCTCAGACCATGGCATGGACACTGCTTCCTGTGCAATGCAACCTGAGGTCACACAGTCATCACACCCACGTATCGTTTGGCACTACAACTCCGCGAACTGGCACAAAATACGAGATTACTTTTCCTCATTTCCATGGGCGTCTGTCTGCTTCTCTCATCCTGACCCCTCTGATATCTCAAAAACGTCACCGAAATTATCCAAGCTGGCATGGAATTATTTATTCCACGTACACAGAAAACCTCTGCAGCCACTCAAAAGCCTTGGTTCTCTAAATCCTGTGACAAGGCCAAATTTGAAAAGGTGAAAGCTCACAAAAAGCTTCTACACAATCCCAGTCAAGGAAACCGTCAAGCATTTAACGACGCAAGAAACCGTTATGTCCGCATTCCTTCTGAGGCAAAAAACTCGTTTAATAACCACATCAAAAACAAAGTCCTCTTAAGCCCCAGCGGCGGCAAACCCTTCTGGACTCTTGCTAAATCTATTGGGAATAATTTCTGCAAGAGCACGTTCCCACCTCTTGTCTCAGGGGATGAAATTGTTTCTACCGCCCTGGGCAAGGCTGAACTTTTTGCCTCGTTGTTCGCCGGCAATTCTACTCTCAACCCCCCTCCAAATGTTCAACCACCAACAGTCCCCAATGTCACGCATAAAATGACAGATATCACTTTCAAAACTAAAAAGGTACAAAAGATGCTCTCTAAACACCAGGAAAACCTCTGGCCTTGACGAGATCCCAGCAATTGTTCTCAAAAAATATGCACCAGAACTTGCTCCTGTCCTGACTCGTCTGTTTCAGACATCTTACAATAGAGGCATATTCCCTAGTAACTGGAAAACTGCTCGAGTACAACCCGTCCCCAAGAAAGGATCCAAAGCGCTTCCTAGCAACTACAGGCCTATTTCACTCCTTTCAGTCGTCTCTAAAGTGATGGAAAAGTACATAAACGCCGAATTACTAAAATTTCTTGAAAAACAGTCTAATCCACGACAGGCAGTATGGATTCCGTCAGCGCAGATCAACTGCCGACCTCCTTTCCTTTGTCACCCATTCTTGGAACAAATCTATGGAACTACACAGTGAATCCCAGATTGTCGGTCTAGACATATCCAAAGCATTCGACCAGGTCTGGCATGCAGCGCTGCTTAATAAATTACCGGCCTATGGCCTACCACCAAAACTCTGTACAGCAAATTTCTGTTGTCGTGGATGGCCATTCCTCTAAACTGTATCCAATTAATGCTGGAGTTCCTCAAGGTTCAGCTTTAGCCCCTACCTTGTTTCTTCTGCATATCAATGGCCTCCTCTCTAGCACATCCAACCCAGTTCACATTTATGTGGACAACAGCACACTCCACTCAAATATACAATATTCTAAGCCTGTCTCTTTAGCCCAATTAGATGAGGATCGCAGACTCATGGAGGGTTCTATCTCTGTGGATCTCGAAAAAATATTGGACTGGGGAAGTAGAAATCTTGTACAATTCAACCCCACCAAATCACAGTCCTGCTTTCTTTCTCATAAGAGATACACCAGCCCTAGACCCATCACAATAAACAACCAAGTTATTCAAAGTAATGAGTCCTTTTCACTTGTTGGCATTTCTGTGGATCGAAATCTCAATTGGCACCAACATGTCACATCAATTGCAGAAGCGGCTGCTAAGAAATTAGGTTTACTCTTCCGGGCTCGCAAATACTTTTCACTAGCTAATCTCTATACCTTATATACTTCACAAATAAGACCAATCCTCGAATACTGCTCCCACATCTGGGGTGCTGCTGCCACTTCTACACTCGCTATCCTGGACTCCATTCAAAAGAGAGCTATACGCCTCATCGGTGACCCCACCCTCACCCAAAGGCTGGCATCCCTTGCCCACTGACGTGCCGTTGGTGACCTCTCTCTCTTTTATAGATATCTGCACGGGCACTGCTCTTCTTCCATAGTTCCTCCACCTGCTGCCCCCAACAGATCTACCAGGGGAACAGAGTGAATGCTCCTTTTTACTGTCCAGGTCACCAGGCATAGAACATCTTGTTATGCCTGCTCTTTTGTCCCGAGGACGTCCAAGTTGTGGAATTCCTTGCCGGCACATGTTTTTCCTTCTCCCCTGAACCTTCAAGTCCAGAATTAACAAGTTGCCTCTTTCCCCCTTGTCGAGCCTACGGTACGATAGTACTTAGGCTGTAAGCCCTCGTGGTGTGTTGTTGAAATTAAAAAAATATATATCTTTGTTTTCAATGACATGTTCTACCCAGAGTGTGTATTATAAGAACGAATAAATATTATTTATTACTTTTTAGATAGCTATCTTCCCAATCACATAAAATGAGATGTTGCTTTTGGTTTCTGGTAAAGCTTCCCGTTTTACTAAAACTAACTTATTAAACTTAAAGACTATAACTCCATACACAGTGTTTCAGTCTCAAGACCATCATCAGTGAGCATATTAGGCATATGTGCTTACCATTATTCTTAAGTCAGTTCAAGGATATGATTTTCAGTGATTACAAAGTTTCCTTGTAACTTGATATTGCAGGCGCCCTATTGCGAAATTGAGTCAAATAATTTAGAAACTAAGAAGCACTCAATAACCACTTAACTCTATACACTTGATAAATGTTATTATGAATGTCTTACTGATAAATTATATAACAGGGCTGATTCTCTTCTAATAATGGTACAATAAACTTATTGTAGTCCTTCTCCCAGGTACGGTCTACCTTTTTGTGTTCATCAAGAACCAGTCGTTCTAAAAAGAAAATAAAAAGTGTGGACAAAATTTTTAGAATAAAACTTCATGAGTATGCAAATTTACCATCCTGTATTGATATTTTTACCAGTCTTATTTTCCCTTCCTTGCATTTTGCAAAAAATTTTTTCAACTCCTCGTTGGCTGAAGGATAAAATTAAAATTAGACGTGGGATATTTCAATAAAGCCCAATCACACCATTTGTAAATAAACAATTAAGTACCTTGAATTCCCGTCTGATGAGACATTGTTAAAGAATATACAAAATAAAATCTGTCCTCCTGCCACAGGACAAAAAGTTATCTCCAATCTCCACCCACGCAACAAATCAAGCAAACCTGTTAGCTCATAGACAAAACTCCTGCTGATTTGCCGATAAAAGCAGCAAAAGTAGCAGGAACACAACAGCAGTAACCAGGTTCAGATGTGTCATAGAAAATATGCATTGAGAAATTAGTGAGAAATCTCTACTCCTACTCCTGCTAAGTGCTAAGTTGTGGTCTCCTTCTTTTTTTTTTAGTGACATTAAATCCTTCATGTTTAGGACGCTGGCACCAGGTCTATTCATTATTTATCATTTTATGCAATTATTATCAGCAGAAATGCTAAGTCGCTTTCTAATATTGCATATATTTACATGTACTTAAATGTTTTCGAGAGGAAAAATATATTTCTTTTAGTTTTACAATACTTGAATTTAAATTTATAGGGGAGTGCATTCTTGTGCAAACCGGTGAAATTTACCTGTCAATTTTGACAGGTATGTCAAAGTGACGTTTGTTGCAATTGACAATTAGTAAGAGAAATTCGATTTTTTGGATAATATAATAATGGATACAGAAGAAATAAAATGAATCAAAATGACCCATTTAAATTTGTTAAATGTAAGATATTTTGTGGACAAAAATCGATAGAATTTAATATTTTCATTGTAAAAATGTAACCACACCGTTTACTTCACTTAGGAAGAAAGGCAAGGTAGGTAAATAAGAGAGATCACATCTTTTGTTGTTTTATGTTTTATTTACATATATACATGGTTTAATCGTTTTGTACATCTCTGCAACTTTATGTTTGTATAACTAATAATAATTACTGTAGAAATTCATGTAGATTATGATTTGCAGACTCTAAGAATGATCATAATTAGCTTGTAGTTTGTTAATTTTAATGTGAGTTATTTACTGAAATTGACATCCTTTTATCTATTTTGTTTTATAATTTATAAATTGAGATTTAATTTTACTCTGATCAGTATTTAGTACCCAAGTTTAAGTTACAGCTAATTAGTATTTAAAGTTTTGGCTTAAGTAATTTAATATAAGGTTATTCTGTATTATTTAATAAGGTATTGAATGACTGTTTAAAGTTTACATTTTTAGATGATAATGGACGAAAACAACACAATGACGTTTGTATGTAATGAACTGTCTTCAATAATGTTCCAGAAGCTATATGAACAAAGAAAATCTAGTCGTTTTTGTGATATAACTTTATATGTAAATAACAAGATAATTAAGGCACATCGTAACGTTCTCGCCTGCAGTTCTCCATACTTTGATTCCATATTGAAGCACCATAAAGTTATCAGAGAACAACTCACCATTAACTGCTTAGATAGTGAAATATTTAGCACAATTCTCAACTATATGTATACAGGTCAGATTACAATTGACCATTCAAACGTAGAGGAATTGTTGAAGTTAGCAGATCATTTCATTATAACCAAAGTCATAGAATATTGTATTGAGTTCTTAGGTACCAAGTTGAACTTGGATAACTGCCTGTTTACTTATTTTTTGACGCAGCGATTTAAGCTGAAACATTTAGGTAATATAGTTGAAAACTGGATTATTAGTCATATTGATGACATATGTAAAGGTCAAGAGATACTAGCTTTAGATTCACAAGAGTTACAAGACTTCTTTAGAAATAAGGTAAGTTGTATGTTTATGTAACCTGTTTTCTTTTGTTGCTTTTTAGTGAATTTTCTTTAAAAAAATTCACTAATGAGGAGATCCCGACTTTTGAATTTTGAAAAAATTTCTTCAAATGAGCGCTAATTAGGCACCCCAGAACACATATCCGGGGTCAGTTTCAATTTTTATATGTTTATACATATATATATATATATATATATATATATATATATATATATATATATATATATATATATATATATATATATATATATATATATATATATATTTATATATATATATATATATATATATATATATATATATATATATATATATATATATATATATATATATATATATATATATATGTATCACACCGATAGTGCTATCGGGGCGGCAAGGCCGCCGACGAGCCCTGAGGGAACAAAACAAAAATCACACCGATAACTCAAAAAATAATGGGCCGATTTTGATTAAATTTGGTGAGTAAATCCCTTTTGCAAATGGTTTGGACAAGTTCGTTAGCCAGGAAAATCTGCCCAGGTTTTCCCGGAAAATTTTGTGTTTTCTTTCGAAAAAAAATTATATCTCCGGAATTAACAAAGTCAGGGAAACCAAATTTGGTACGCCGGTTTATATCCTTATAGGTAAGTTACCTACCAAAATTTAGCTATGTAGGTCAAAAGACAAAAAAGTTATAGGCATTTAAAGAAAAATAAATTGGGGTTTTCCCCAAAACGTCAAAGTTGCGATTTAAGACGTCAAAATCGGCATCATTTAGGCAAATAAGTTGAATCTAATACGGGCTATGGAAATCAAATGTCTCAAGAAGGATGTTTTACAAACCCTGAAGTCTTAGTTTCAACCTTCATTGTCCTTCATTTTACTAAAATGTTTCCAGAAAATTCATTTCAAATAGACCCTTTCTTTGATGCTTGGCGGTAGTCTTAGCTATGGAGTTTATCGTTTAATGGTATATCATTTTTGTCGAATTTTCGTAAAAAATCAATAACGCTCAATATATAGCCACCCCAGCAAAAACTCAGCACACAGTAAAGTTGGCAACTCGTCCCACCTCCCCTCTCGTCATTGCGGCCAGCCATACCTTCAGACGTCTCTTAAAACTTTCTATTGAAACACTTTCTCTCAGACTGTGCAGCAGTAAATTATGCAGTTTCTGTCGCAAGTAAGTGTGGCTTCCCTGACCGACACCTCTCCTACATCTATCCTTCTTGCAATCACCTCTACGTCTGGTGTCATAGCGATGGTCTGAGAAGGTGAGGCCATCAGGATGTTTGTACCACTCAATCAAAACCGTATAAAAATAGAGTATCCTGCAGTCCAGGAGCCCCGACTCACTAAACATCTTCGCTTGCATTAGTCAATGGTTTACGATACATTACTCTGAGCACCCATTTCTGTACCATGTCCAGTCGATTAAATAGGTTATCTCTCGCGCCACATCAACCGATAATTCCATTTGACAACTGAGATTGCACCAATAAGTAATACACCACCTTCATTTCCTCTATGTCCAAGTATTCCCTTAGAAATTTAAACCTATAAATAAGAGACCTGACTCTTCCAACAACTTGATCCAGCTGTTTATCCCACCTAAGATGTTTGTCCACTATGATGCTCAAATATTTTATACTGCTTGTCTGCTCTATCTCGACAATCTGATCAGCTTCAGTCTTAATTAGCAATGAGTCCGTACTGGGTAACTCACCTCTATACGTTGAAAACGTCAAAAATGTTGTTTTCTCCCGATTTAATGTCAGGGTGTTTGAGTGGAAGCAGTTCACGACCCTTGCAAACCCTGCCTTTGCCCTGCACTTCAGCCTGCTCCACGTTTGATCGCTCCAGAATACCACAGTATCGTCAACGTAACTTATGACTTTTCCCCCACAGTCAAGAGCCTACAAATCATTGATATATACATTAAACAGGACAGGTCCCAATACACTGCCCTGTGGAACCCCACAGCCAATCTCCAGTGCATCACTACAAACACCCATCAATCTTGACTTGCTGCCTTCTACCAGATAAATAACTCTCCATCAACCTCAGTGTGGCTCCCCTTACTCCGTAGGCTTCCAACTTTTCCAAGAGGATGCAGTGGTCGACAGTGTCGAACGCATTGGCCAGGTAAAAAAAAACTCCGATTGAAGGTTTGCCCGCATCCAGAGCCTTATAGATTTCCGAAGTTAAGCATGCGATAGCATCACTAGATGACTTTGCCTCACGAAATCCAAATTGTCTATTAGATATCAATCCATGTTTGTTGAAAAAAGCAACAAGTCTGTTTTTAAGCGCCGTCTCCACAATTTTAGCTACTGTGGTAATCAATGTAATTGGCCTGTAGTTTACCATATCCAGTTTATCACCCGATAAACCGAAAAAAGGGTTTTATGATACTCAGTTTTAGGAATGCAGGGAACTCCCCAGTTTCAATAATTCGACCTATCCTTGTTTTGCTTTTTAAATTCACTAGGTCTTCCCTTCTAATTATTAATGTATCGAGAATGTTTTGTTTTTATTTTTCTTTATTTTCTGCCAGATATTATAATCTGGCCCAATTTCGTTATTTTTGTTTACATGTTTTGTCGACGCTGCTGTCTCAGATGATTTATCAGAATCTGGCTTATCAGTGGCCACCAAGGTAAAGGTTTCCGTCGATAAACCTGACCTGTCTAGAGAACTTTCACCGTCGCCGTTTAATTGCATGCTGTTATTTACTTGCACTTTGTAGACAAACACCAAATTGAGGAAGATTTCCGCTCAGTAATCTAACAAGATCAATGTTAGATTCTGTCAAGTTAACCGCTTCTTGTTTAAGTTGAAATATCTCATCCAGACGTTCACTAAATGTTATACACACTACTTTTTTAACAGTAGACTCTAGTTCTTCCAGTGTAAACAAACTTGTCAAATTTTTGTCCTCTTCCTTATGACATAAATTATTCACTGCTTTTTGATTTTCTGGAGTTAAACCCATTATTTTTAATTATAATTAACAGAGATCAACCAACACGTCTACACTGCGCAAAGTATACTACTACTACTGAATAATTAAGCGAAAAGATTTGAAACAGTAAAAGTATTTTTTGTGTGTGTTAAAAGATATTTTTTATATTTCAGAGTTTTATATTGGGCACTTCCAAAGCACTGAATCTGTTGGCCCTATGGGTATTAAATGATTTACCTAACAGAGAGAAAGATTTTGGAAAATTAGTAAAATGTTTTCCTACAGGCAGTCTAGAACCTGCTGAGGTGTTCAAACACTTGGACACATGCATACTTTATAGCAAAAGTGAATTGTGTATGTACAAATTCTTAGATTATCTGTTGATTAACAATTGGATGTTGTCCAATTTTAAAACTAAATATGATGCACTACAAATTCAGTATGGCCAGGTAAGTACCCACATTAATTAGACAACCACATTTTACAACCATTAAAATAGATTTCAACTTTAATTAGCCAGAAGAATTATTACATTTAATCTATTAGCGAATTTTCATTAAGAAAAATCACAAATAGAGAGGTCACGATGAAAAGCTTTTGACAAAGTTGCTTCAGATGAACGCGATTTGGGTCACTAGAACCTAAAACCAAGGTCCATTAAAATTTTTATGTTTATATATATATATATATATATATATATATATATATATATATATATATATATATATATATATATCGCCCAAACAAGATTTTTGCCATGTTTGAAATCAGTTTAGTATTTTTTGAGTTATCGCACATACATACATACATACATACACATATATATATATATATATATATATATATATATATATATATATATATATATATATATATATATATATATATATATATATATATATATATATATATATATATATATATATATATATATATATATATATATATATATATATATATATATGTATGTATGTATGTATCCGAGCGATAACTCAAAAAATACTAAACTGATTTCAAACATGGCAAAAATCTTGTTTGGGCGAAAACCGAGGTCGAGTTCGTTAATCAGCCTTTATGCTCAAGGTTTTCCGGTAGGTTTGAATGTGAGTGGTCCATATCGGTCCCTCCACCGCGACCATAAGGTCTATTGTGGCTAAGTTTTTCCGGTAGAAAATCGAGGAAACCTTTTTGAAAACGCTATATTTTTGTAAGTATCAAAGTAACCGGAATGAGAGTTTGCACAAGGCTAGAAATAGTGAAAATAAACCTATGTTGTGAATTTTAAGTAATTTGGTACACAATATTTAGAGTTTTTTCCAAATTAAAATTCCAAAGACATGGGTTGAGATAACTTAGTGGTTAAAGTCCAATGCCTGACAGACAGAGTAGTTAACTGCCATGAGTAGATTGATTCATACAACAGGTATAAACCATACATCAACGATAACCAAACTAAATATATACCAGGCATAAAACATACTATCCGAACCAACCATCCTGAAATCTCTGCCGCAATTATGTCGCATAATATAGTAGAAATGTAAACAAAATGAAGCCAAGTCTCTATAAAAATGATTCTAAAATAGTTTCTTTTATCTTAAAACTTGAACATAAGACGTCATATAAGACCGAAACAGTCGTGGGATGTGTTTCAATGGTAATTCTGCTAATTCTGTAATAAATTGTTACGTATACTTTGAATATAATATCCGGGACATTAAGCCGATCTATTGTATCACGTAAACAAAACGTTACTTGACATATGCCTAGATGGCTGAGAGGTGTCGTGCTTGCCTCATAAGCAGAAGGTTACGTGATTTAATCTAGATCGATGAATGTATGTTCCTTTATGTTTTATTTTGACATTTGGAGAAACAAAGTGCACAGATTTCATAAGTTTTGAAGAAAATCTCATTTTTGTTTAAAACACCTAAATAAGTTTGTCACCTTTGAGTCTGACATTATAATTTTGTTATTGTTGATATTGAAGAAACAGGTTTGATCAGGTTGACTAAAACGAAAGCGTACTAGCGATTAATAAGGAAAAATAACTGCTATGTTTATAATTTGGCAGATACTTTACTTTTCTAAATATGAATTAAGTTTCCTTCTGGAAATCTTCTGTATAACTTTAGTGAAATTTGTAATACAAATTTCTTTTAAAGAGACTTACACTATCTACAGATATAGCAAAATTTAGTTTGTTAGCTTCATAGAAAATTGAGTTTTGGGCATTTTTCTCAAAAGGAGTTAGAATGCAAGATTTTTTTGATCATGGAGACATATCTACATAACACTTTCGAAAGAAGAAGGACCTATAAAATCGATCTTCAATGTCTGTGTAAATTTAAAGTATTAACTTTACTAATATGCTGTATAATAGTGTATAATTCTTATGAAAATTCGCTACGATAACGCACTTGCTACGTCCCGGAATTTTTTTTACACTTGATCTCATTTGGCACCACGACAGAAAGGAAGAATATAAACTTTTCTTGAGAAAGCTGTTAAACATTCTGTATGCACTTTCTTTTCAGTCTACAAATGCTACCAAAATTACTTAGTTCCTCAGTTAATTTGCGGTCGCAAAGCGAGTTTCTGTATTCAAGGTCTAGTCTCTATTAAATTCGGTATACATACAGCATGTCTCTGGAACGGAATAATACTTTAACCATGAAACAAAAACTTGAAATCATCATCAATGATATACTGTAAGCTTTTCATTGAACCTCTATTATTTCGGTGTGTGTATGTTCATATATATATATATATATATATATATATATATATATATATATATATATATATATATATATATATATATATATATATATATATATATATATATATATAAATACGTCATCAGATGATTGCCTGCTATAGAGCCGTTCCGACGGTTTTACTTGTGTATACATTAGACAATCCGTGCTCCTGCAACGTAGACGATTCCAAGCTTGAACATACCGTGTGATCCGCAGTCTAAGCACTTGTAGTTTATAAGTAATACTAGTTTTAAATTAAGAATTATTATTACATTGTAGCTTCTAGTAGCAACACCTCTTGTTCGCTCCTTTATAATCTTTGTAATTTTCATTTTATTACGTTTGTACTTTAGAGTTTAAATAAATTATTTTTTATCAAAACTCCTGAAGTTCAAAAGCTAATTATACATATATATATATATATATATATATATATATATATATATATATATATATATATATATATATATATATTCTTTTGGCATAAGTACCAAAAGTAGGAGAATCATTTTTAAGGAATTGAGAAAATAACCCCTAACATTCTATTTTACAATTTTGGTTTTTGTTTTAGATGGTCAATAACACTGAAATTAAGAGTTTAGAGAATGAAAACAAATCTGATAATAAGATAACTGTTACAGAAAAAAACGATTCCAGCTTGGTGCAGAACAATTTTAATTCTGTATTGGTTAAAGCGAAACTTAAGAACAGGAAACAAATGATACTAAAAAGACTGATGTTGTTTGGTTTGAAACCTAGTTTAAGAATGGCCGCTTTGAAAATGCTTACTTGTAAAAAGAAAACAATTTTGTTCACTGAATCGGGAGCAGAAGATGCGGATGGTAAGTAAACTTTTTTATCTACACTTTATATATATATATATATATATATATATATATATATATATATATATATATATATATATATATATATATATATATATATATATATATATATATATATATATATATATATATATATATATATCACACCAATAAATAAAAAAACTAATCGGCCGATTTTGATCAAATGTGGTGAGTGCCTTCCTTTTGTAAATGGCTTGGATAAGTTCCTTAGCCAGGAAAATCGGACGTTTTCTGGAAAAATTTTGGTTTTTCTTTAGAAAACATTCATATCTCCGAAAATTAAAAAGCTATGGTTACCAAATTTGGTACGCTGAGTATCCTTTGTGCCAAAATTCAGCTCTCTAGGCTAAAAGACAAAGAAATTACAAGCCTCTGATTAAAAAAAAGTTGAAACGTCAAAATTGATAATTCTGGTAGTCGTACATTAGTACGCATTAGCGCGTTATGAGTTAAAAACACGGGTCGAAATGATTAACAAGCTCCTAGATCTGTGTCTCAGCCATCATGTGCCTTCATTTCGTTAAAATATGAGAAAAAAATCAATTTTAAGCAAAAATTGTATGGTATAAATAATTAAGACGTTACAAAATGAATATACAAGAGTATATACCTGTTAAATCTGTCATGTCGAGAATGGCCGAGAGGTAGAGGAAGCAGTGTGATTCAATAATGGACTCCTATAACACACATTTTAATCTCAGTTAGTGACTTCACTTTAAAAAAAAAAAAAATTTGTTTAATTTCATTTTACCGTTATCTGATCAGATTGTGTATATTCCGATAAATTTTGTAGCGAGATTTTGTATGACAAATTAAATTAGGACGAGATGAAAACTTTTAAGACTTAATTCAATTTGAATAGCGCATCTGGTTGTTTGTTATTGCTTAGTGAAACCGTTCCATACTTAATACACCCGTAGACTTTCCCGTGGCTTCACAAGTGTTTGTTCTTTCCTGCAACCGATTTCAATTTTTATTGGACGCTGCAAGTGCATTATGAAGAATTTTCATGAAAGTTTCAAATTTCAATAGCTCAATTTGCTATTAACCTAACGTTCGTTGGCCAGGAACCAGTTTTTTCGGGAACATTTTAAGTTTATTTTCGGAAAATTTTTGTACATTTTCAAACAATAAATTTTGATGAAATATGGTACATTGTTTCTACTATATAGGTTATACTGGTAACCAAATTTTATGCCAGCTCTCTTAAAAAAAGACCTATTTGTTATTAAAAACCTTTTTTTGAAAATTCACTACCATAGCGTACTTGCTGCGTTCAGACATTTTTAGAATGTATGTATATTATTACTTCTATTATTTTGCCGTTTGGGCCGATAATTATGTTATAAACATGGTTTTGTTATTACTATAATTACTGTTATTGTTATTATGCATCAGTTATTAATGTGAGCTTTTGCCATATTAAAGAAAGCTTATACTTGAACCTGTGTACATTTTTAATGTCAGTTCATTACAATTTTGCCAAGGGGAACAGTTTTTTAATTCCTTGTTTTTTAGAGTGTATGTATCTTACTATCTCTATTATTTTGCCGTTTGGGCCTATAATTATGTTATAACATGGTTTTGTTATTACTATCATTACTGTTATTGTTATTATTAATCAGTTATTTTTTCATCTATTTAGAGGAAGATAGTGATGAAAAGATGGGCGTCAAATGTCCTATATGTTTCACTATCATCAACGACAGTCTTCTATTGGAGCAGCATTTAGCCTTAAGTCATGCTAAAGATGTCACTTACAAATGTGGAATATGCTCTTTTGTATGCCAGTATCATGGAGATTATCTCAACCATATGAAAACACATTTTTCTGGACCACCATTCAAATGTGACTACTGTAAGTTTTGAATCTTACCATGTTCTTAAATAAAAGTAACTTACTAACAACAAAAATGCCAATACCGAAATATTGAATGAGTACTACTTCAATAACTACTCCTCTCTTATCTCTTCTCTTAATACCAGGAAAGCCTCTGACCTTGACGAGATCCCAGCAATTGTTCTCAAAAAATGCGCACCAGAACTTGCTCCTGTCCTGACTCGTCTCTTTCAGACATCTTACAATAGAGGCATATTCCCTAGTAACTGGAAAACTGCTCGAGTACAATCCGTCCGCAAGAAAGGATCCAAAGCTCTTCCTAGCAACTACAGGCCTATTTCTCTCCTTTCGGTTGTCACCTATTCTTGGAACAAATCTGTGGAACTACACGGTGAATCCCAGAATGTCGCTCTGGACATATCCAAAGCATTCGACGAGGTGTGGCACGCAGCGCTGCTTAATAAACTTCTGGCCTATGTCCTACCACCAAAACTCTGTACCTGGACAGCAAATTTCCTCTCCAACCAGATTATTTCTGTTGTCGTGGATGGCCATTCCTCTACACTGTATCTAATTAATGCAGGAGTCCCTCAAGGTTCAGCTTTAGCCCCTACTTTGTTTCTTCTCCACATCAATGACCTCTCTAGCACATCCAACCCAGTTCACAGTTACACGGACGACAGCACCCTCCACTCAAATATACAACATCCTAAGCCTGTCTCTTTAGCCCAATTAGATGAAAATCGCAGCCTCATGGACGGTTATGTCTCCGTGGATCTCCAAAAAATATGAGACTGGGGAAGTAGAAATCTTCTACAATTCAATCCAACCAAATCTCAGTCCTGCTTTCTTTCTCATAAGAAATACACCAGCCCTAGACCTATCACAATGAACAACCAATTTATATTCAAAGTAATGAGTCATTTTCTATTGTTGGCATTTCTGTGGATCGAAATCTTAATTGGCACCAACATGTCACAACAATTGCAGAAGCGGCTGCTAAGAAATTAGGTTTCCTCTTCCGGACTGGCAAATACTTTTCACCAGCTAATCTCTATACCTGTATATAAGGCTAATCTCTATACTTTATATACTTCACAAATAAGGCCAAACCTCGAATACTGCTCCCACATCTGGGGTGCAGCTGCCGCTTCTACACTCGCTATCCTGGACTCCATTCAAAAGAAAGCTATACGTCTCATCGGTGACCCTACCCTCACCCAAAGGCTGCCATCCCTTGCCCACCGACGTGCCGTTGGTGACCTCTCTCTCTTATAGATATCTGCACGGGCACTGCTAAGAGGAGCTTTCCTCCAAAGTTCCCCCACCTGCTGCCGCCAACAGATCTACCAGGGAACAGAGCAAATGCACCCTTTTACTGTCCCGGTCACCAGACAGAACATCTTGTTATGCCCGCTCTTTTGTCCCGAGGACTTCCAAGTTGTGGAATTCCTTGCCGGCACATGTTTTTCCTTCGCCTCCGAACCTCCAAACCTTCAAGTCCAGAGTTAACAAGTCGCCTCTTTCCTCCTTGTCGACACCCATGGTACGATAGTATAAATACTATCGTACCGTGGGTCTAAAGGCTGTAAGCCCTCGTAGTGTTGTTGAAATAAAAAATAATAATGAAATAAATATTTTCTTTTAGAAATATCCCGACTTTAAAACGTTCTCACATATTAATTTTTTGTTTGGTAATCTGAAAGTCCGAGTTTAAAAAAAATAGCTAACAGTAGGCCATGAAACATAACTAAGTGGTGGTGACATTACAATAAAAACATCTAACTTGTTAGTATTAAAATTAGTATTATATATTTACTTATTAATTACACATCGTGCAATGCAAAGAAGCGGACCTTGTACTTGCATAGAAAAACTCATGTTAAATGTCATTGAATCTCAATTTGTTTAATATCATATCATGTGGGATATGGTCTCTTTTTTATTATTATTATCACTATATTTATCTCAACTCTAGAATGTTTCTATGTATTTTTTTTCAAATGTGTAGATACTACACGCATTTATTTTACAATGAATGACCAAAAAAAATAGCGCACTGACAATACGTAAAGTTAGCTACCTTTCTTTGCCTCAATGGTTCAGCAACAAAGCTTGGATTTTCTGTCTTCACACACTAACCCTCTAGAGACCTCTTTTCCCACCAGGACTGACAAACACAATGGATGTTTAGGGACCTCGTGTCTCTTCAACGAGTTGAAAGCAATTCAATTTCTCGAGACCTCTTGCCTCTTTAACAACCAAAAAACCAAGTGGCAGAGAGATACAACTTCTCCATTTTCCCTCCAATGCTTCTTCCCCCTCTCTGGTCTTCTGACGGGACCCATTGGCAACACTTACCTTATGTCAGTGTAGCGCATGACATTTGAATTTAAAAGAGTGATAACAAAAGGTATGAACACAATGTATTGCAATTTTGTTGCTTTTTTTCTGCAATTTTTGTATGCAGTATCCTATGTAACCTATCCACTGCATAAAAGAGGCTGGCCTATTTGTAAAAAGAAATGTAACGGACTTATAACCTCAAATTTGTTAGTTAAATTCAGTATTACCAACACAGAAAGTAACTCCATGACCTACTATGATTCCCTTTTTATTTTATCACAGTGTTAATACTTGAATAACTGTTTTTTAGGTGACCATACAAGTGATCAGATAACGAAATTAATAGCTCACAGGGCACAACATTTAGATGAATCAATCTACCAGTGTACTTTCTGTTCTTTCAAGTGCAGACTGAAGCAGAACTTTGTTTCCCACTTGAAAATTCACACGCCTGATAAGACTTTCAAATGTGACAGCTGTACAAAGTCTTTCAGATTCAAGCAAAACCTGGAGTCACACATGTTGACACACTCTTCTGAAAAGAATCTGTCATGTGATTCATGCGGGTTCCATACCAAATTTCTCAGTCATATGATAGCACATAAAAGGGTTCATGCAGGTAAGGATTTTAATTGTTTATAAAAAGCCATTACTTGAAAATTTACAATAAAGCAAGTTTGACAACAAACATTAAATTTAGAACTTCCGTATACATAACGATTATGCACAATAGGCCAAGTGCTGCAGTGCTATCGGGGCGGCAAAGCCCTGAGGGAGAAAAAAAATACATAAGAATATAATGCTTATATATATATATATATATATATATATATATATATATATATATATATATATATATATATATATATATTGCGACAGCCACTTGGAGTGGCCGGGGTTAATACTAAGTTCCCATAATATGGGGAATTTTCGGGCTGACTCCCGGGACACGGCTATACGATGGGATCCTGTTCGAGCGCCAACGCCTATAGAGTTTCTTTCAGGCGTACTCCCTCGGGATATTCCCCCTCTCCCAAGTCACTGTCGATGGATACACAAGCCCAGGGTAGATTCTAGTGGAGACAGGTTCCTCCTAAGTCAAGTTTGAGCTGTCTGATATTCAAGAGGCCATTAAAAAACTTAAACCTAAACTATCTCAGGGACCTGACAATATACCTAGCTTTCTTATTAGAGACTGTTCTCCAACCTTTATTGAACCTTTATTACTTATCTTTAACCTTTCTCTTAAGACATGTAAGTTTCCCAAGATCTGGAAATCATCGAAAGTCTGCCCTGTTCATAAAGACAGTGATATGAGCCTGATTGAAAATTACAGACAGGTTGCGATAATGTCTAACTTTGCTAAGGTTTTCGATAATGCTGTTTTTGCTCAAATTTCTCCACATGTTTTGCTTTACTTGTCACAGAGTCAGCATGGGTTTGTTCGAAATCGTTCAACTACTACTAACCTTTGTTGTCTTACACAATATGTGTCAGATGTTCATCATGGTCTGCTTCTTAAGAAACTCCATTTATTTGGGTTTTCTGATACTCTGGTTTCGTTCTTTGCATCATACTTGTCTGAGAGGTCTCATTTTGTTTGGTATTCTGGATGTTCTTCAGTGGAGTTCCCTGTTAGATCTGGTGTTCCTCAGGGTTCTGTTCTTGGGCCTCTCCTTTTCAACATTTTTATCAACGATATGGATGATGTCTTAACTATTCCTAGACTTTTCTACGCTGATGACCTTAAGATTTTTCTTTCTATATCATCCATTTCAGATTGTACCATGATTCAAAAGAATATTGATGTTATTCTTCATTGGTGCAACTCTAATAAGTTATTCTTGAATACCTCAAAATGTAAGGTCATGTCTTTCACTAATAAAGTTAACCCTATTCTGTTTGGTTATGTCACTGGTACCCACCATCTTGAGCGTGTTTTAAATATTAGAGACCTTGGTGTAATTTATGACCCCCACCTTCGTTTTAATCTCCATGTTGCTTATGTTTTGTCAGTATCAATGAAAATCTTGGGCTTTATTATCAGAAACACCAAACAGTTCTAAACTAGTGACACATTAATTATACTGTACAATTCTTTATTACGTTCTAGACTTGAATTTGCAAGTTTATGCTGGTTTCCACTTTATGAGTGTCAACTGCATTTGTTAGAATCTATTCAGCGAAGATTTCTGAAATATCTGGTCTACTTCGAAGAAAGACAGTATCCTCCACGTGGCATCTCCCAAGAATTGCTCCTTAGTAGATTCAACCTTATGTCTCTTGATAACAGAGCCCCTTGCCTAATATCACGCGACCTGGTGCACCTGCTATTCTACTTTTACCGCTGCACGGCCGGGCCTTCCACTTTGATCCAATCTCGGTACCTAGTAATAGAGGAATAGCGTAAATCAATTACGCTAGCGGAATGTTCTCGATCTCAACTGTTCACATACACAACCAGCGAACGGCGGTGGAGCTACTGAACTCCTCTCTGCGACATGCGACCGGCTTGACGCCGGCCGGTGTCCCCCCTCCTTCCACCGGTCGATGGGTCAGCGTGCACGGTCGCGTCTTCAACATGAGCCCGCTGCACTCTGGTAAATATAAAATATATTTACTAGTGAACAATTGCAGTTACTTAACCCCCTGTAAACTAGATGACTGCAGTCTCTGATTGTTAATTAGGCTAGTTAATCTTTCCCGGATTATAAACTTCGTGACTATATATATATATATATATATATATATATATATATATATATATATATATATATATATATATATATATATATGTATGTATGTATGTATGTATGTATGTATGTATGTATGTATGTATGTATGTATGTATGTATGTATGTATGTATGTATGTATGTATGTATGTATGTATGTATGTATGTATGTATGTATGTATGTATGTATGTATGTATGTATGTATGTATGTATGTATGTATGTATGTATGTATGTATGTATGTATGTATGTATGTATGTATGTATGTATGTATGTATGTATGTATGTATGTATGTATGTATGTATGTATGTATGTATGTATGTATGTATGTATGTATGTATGTATGTATGTATGTATGTATGTATGTATGTATGTATGTATGTATGTATGTATGTATGTATGTATGTATGTATGTATGTATGTATGTATGTATGTATGTATGTATGTATGTATGTATGTATGTATGTATGTATGTATGTATGTATGTATGTATGTATGTATGTATGTATGTATGTATGTATGTATGTATGTATGTATGTATGTATGTATGTATGTATGTATGTATGTATGTATGTATGTATGTATGTATGTATGTATGTATGTATGTATGTATGTATGTATGTATGTATGTATGTATGTATGTATGTATGTATGTATGTATGTATGTATGTATGTATGTATGTATGTATGTATGTATGTATGTATGTATGTATGTATGTATGTATGTATGTATGTATGTATGTATGTATGTATGTATGTATGTATGTATGTATGTATGTATGTATGTATGTATGTATGTATGTATGTATATATATATATATATATATATATATATATATATATATATATATATATTCAAATGCTCATGTTTATTTCTACCATGTAATCAGCCATAGTTGCCTGTCTTAACATCTTCAAATGAGTCTGCGTTGCTTTTTCAGTTAATCTTGAAACAGCAAGATATCTTGAATGGCAATGTTATTCTCTTCAGCCCATTGAATACAGAGAAAATGATTTCAATGCATCTGATTTTTTTATTTTGTTTTGGTGATTAAATTCATAATTCTCTTCATTTTCATTTGTCTATTCTTCTTCTTCTTCGTCTTCAATACATTCTGTGATTTCAACTTCATTTTCTCCTGTTTCCCACTCACGTATTTCTCCATCTGTTAACTAGCTCGTTCTTTCAATTGTTTTCAAATCTTCCTTAACTTTAGATAAATAATCATCATCGGATTTTCTTTCTGCCAAAACCGCCAGTGGAATATCAACATCTTCATCCCACCTTTCATTTTCTGACCACAGTGGCGACCAACTCTTTTTAATGTTATTTACACTTATGCTTTGCAATGCCCTATTTAAATTTGTAACCGCATCTTTCAAATTGTAATTTTTTAGAATTGTTACAATATCCTCATTTTGTTAAGAAATTACATTTTGTAGTAGAAGTTTTCTATACCCAACTTTAATGTTTTGAATAAGATTTGGATCCATAGGTTAGATTAAAGCAGTGCAGTCGGGAGGGAGAAAAACTACCTGAAAATTTGGATCAGCATTCAATTCGCCCTTAGGTGGGGGCGACTGCATTATTAAGCAGAGGTAGGGATTTCTTCGGTCTGTTAACATCTGTTAAATGCCTTTTAACAGAAGGAATAAAACAACTCTTAAACCAGTCAGTAAATAGATCTCTCGTCATCCATCCTCTACTGGTTGCTCTGTAAACAACAGGCAGATCGATATTCCTAAACGCTCGTGGGTTAGCAAACTTTCCAATTACCAATAGTGGTAGCTTGTGGCTCCTGTAGCATTGCAACATGGCACAAAAGTTATCCTGTCCTTCGAAATTTTTCTTCCAGAGGCTGATTATTCATCAGTATGAACCCAAGTGTTTCCTGGTAGAACTCTCCAATGGCAGCAAACCCTTCTGGACTCTTGCTAAATCTATTGGGAATAATTTCTGCAAGAGCACGTTCCCACCTCTTGTTTCAGGGGATGAATTTGTTTCTACCGCCCTGAGCAAGGCTGAACTTGTTGCCTCGTTGTTCGCCTGCAATTCTACTCTCAACCCACCTCCAAATGTTCAACCACCAACAGTTCTCAATGTCGCACATAAAATGACGGATATCATTTTCAAAACTAAAAAGGTACGAAAGATGCTCTCTTCTTTCAATACCAGGAAAGCCTTGATGAGACCCCAGCAATTGTTCTCAAAAAATGCGCACCAGAACTTGCTTCTGTCCTGACTCATCTGTTTCAGACATCTTATAATAGAGGCATATTCCCTAGTAACTGGAAAACTGCTCGAGTACAACCCATCCCCAAGAAATGATCCAAAGCGCTTCCTAGCAACTACAGGCCTATTTCTCTTCTTTCAGTCGTCTCTAAAGTGATGAAAAAGTATATAAACACCGAATTACTAAAATATCTTGAAAAACAATCTAATTCACGACAGGCAGTATAGATTCTGTCAGCGCAGATCAACTGCTGACCTCCTTTCCTTTGCAACCCATTCTTGGAACAAGTCTATGGAACTACACGGTGAATCCCAGATCGTCGCTCTAGACATATCCAAAGCATTCGACCTGGTCTGGCACGCAGCGCTGCTTAATAAACTTCCGGGGTATAGCCTACCACCAAAACTCTGTACCTGGACAACAAATTTCCTCTCCAACCGGAGCATCTCTGTTGTCATGGATGGCCATTCCTTTAAACTGTATCCAATTAATGCAGGAGTTCCTCAAGGTTCAGCTTTAGCCCCTACTTTGTTTCTTCTCCACATCAATGACCTCCTCTCGAGCACATCCAACCCAGTTCACAGTTGCGTGGACGACAGCACCCTCCACTCAAATATACAATATTCTAAGTCTGTCTCTTTAGCCCAATTAGATGAGGACTCATGGATGGTTCTGTCTCTGTGGATCTCCAAAAAATATTAGACTGGGGAAGTAGCTTGTACAATTCAACCCCACCAAATCTCAGTCTTGCTCGATTTTAATGAACTTGTTTCTTTCATTGTGAAACCACTATATAATGCAATTTTTACTCACATTACATCATATTAGTTTGATGTTCTTAATGTCCGTATAAACTTATTCAGTTTTGCTTTCATAACAGGTGACATCTACAGGTGTTCATATCCGCATTGCAAATATTCCACTTCGAAGAAAAACCAACTAGCGAGCCATGCTAAGAGTCACAACGGTGTCAGGCCGCATTCTTGTGGTGTATGTGGCAGGGGCTTTATGGAGAAATCCCATTTGGTGAGACACGAACGAATACATCTCGAAGAAAAACCTTTCAAGTGCTCCAACTGTGATTATGCCAGTTCGAGACGTGACAAACTCAAGGAGCATTTTACCAGACATCACGGTGAGAACGCTTCAGCCAAGGTTCCATATAAGGCCAGACCCATGAGAAGTAACAACACTACTAATAGCTCTTCCAGACCTAAATCGCAGGTAAGGCAACTACAGTTATTCGGGAATAGTGAATATTTTCATTTTATTAATATTTTTTTGTTGAGTATATTCACTTATACTTTATAATTATAATTTAACTTCTTTCACTGGGCGTTGATCGTATAGATTCAGTCGGCTGTGACTGCACAGTAGTTCGCACAGTACAAACAACTCAAGCTGTCATAATCAGTAAAAGGCTTACAAGTTCTCAATATAAAACATTCTAAACAAAATGATGATTAAATAATAACTTTTTACAAAAATAACACCTTGGTCTTTCTATTGCCCAACAACTGTTCTTACAACATTGTGAGAGGTACGACAGGGTCGCCATCTCGGCACGGAACCAGGTAGTATGTTGTGACGATGGCTCCAAATAACACAAAATCTTATAAATAGAGACTGTATACAACCCACCAACAATTTTGCAAGTTGTCAGCCCTGGCCCATTTCTTCCCTAATACTGGGACAATGTATGTAAGGCTAAATGTATTCTCATTTTCATCATTAGAAACGCAGACCGGTTTTGCTCTAATTAGAGCCCGTTAGTACACTATACTAATTACAGCGAGAACACACATATAATGTAATATAGCTCAGGTAGCCAGCCTACTAGCACATTCTGAGAAGTACGACAACCACAAGCCACCACGAAAACAAGACTGCAACTATGTATTAAAGAGAGCAGTTTATGAAAGCAAATTCATTATAATGGTTAAAGGAAAAATTAAAGGCTTTATACTACCAGACAGACTGATTTATTCTCAAAACCCTACGCGTTTTAACACATTAACATGCCATCTTCTGGGGTTTAGACAAAATTCCTGTTTCAATTACAGAAAGATGCTGTATGAAAAATTGCTAAGGTTTGGATTTTCATCTATTGTCCTCAGTATACCAAACGGAAACTGCGAAAACCAGGAAAGCAGGAACATCACAAGACTTGAAGAAAACCAGAGAATGAATGAAAAAGACGCTTGTTTTTTAGTCTAATTTCTTAACAAACCAACAAAATGGTGTCACATGGGTCAACAGTTGACCCATTTCTAAATGTGATATTTTCAATGTCAATCGATACAATGCTGACCTCTAATTATTTTCAGTATTTACATTCCTTGCTGTAAAGAATTAAATTGAACTACTTTTAATCATTATTTTAGTGTTTTTAACAATTATGTTTCTACTTCGATTACGGCCCTTCTGCCAACCTTTACCGTTCTCTGAACATTAAGAAAAGAACGTTTTAAGTCGTTGCAGGATCTTACAAAGGTTTTCTTATCTGACAAATAATGTGACCTACCAAGTGTCAAATCAGGGCAAAGCAGTAACTCTCACTGACTAACAACACAGTGTGATCATTGACTACGACCCTGGTAGATCATGTCGATGGTTATGACGTCATCTTATGTGGGCAGAGTCTCTTGACTGGATGAATATTATAAAGATACATTAATGAACTTTATAGCGTGGGAAAAGGTTGTAAAACGTGAAGCACGTTACACAGTAATAACTAATAATTATTGTTACAACAATAAGCAGAATATACAATTAAAATATCCACATACGTCAATTAATTTTTTTATTACAACTTTATTGAAAAAATAGTCAGATATATTTTTTTATTTATTTAATTAGAAAGAAGAATATCCAAGAAAGGGGAATTCATAAAATAAGTTTGCTCATTTAAAAGAAGCTATTGTTGTTTGTGTACTTTTTGACTTCTAAAGCTTGAGAAAAAGTCTAGTTTACGCTTGTCATTACAAAAATGTTGTGGTTTTATTGTAGGTCTATGTTGGGTATCAGTAATATGTTTTGCAAATGTAGATTTGTCAGCGTGGTTATTTCTAAATGCAGAAACATGTTCCTTGTATGGGGTGTTAAAAATCTGGAGTTTATAAATTAGCTTGTACACATTGTAACGCAATCTACATAGGTCAAACTTCTAGAAATTTTAACACCCGATACAAAGAACATATTTCTGCATTTTGAAATAACCACGCTGACAAATCTACATTTGCAAAACATATTATTGACACCCAACATAGACCTGCAGTAAATACCCACATAAAACCACAACATTTTTGTATTGGCAAGCGTAAACTAGACTTTTTTGAAGTTTAAGAAGTCAAAAAGCACATAAACGACAATAGCTACCTTCTTTTAAATGAGCAAACTGATTTAATGAATTCCCTTTCTTGAATATTCTTCTTCGTAATTAAATAAATCTAACTATTTTTTCAAAAAGTTGTAATAAGATAATGAATTGATGTATGTTGATATTTTCATTGTATAGAGTCTGCTTTATTGCTGTTATTGTTTAGTTATTTTATTGTTGTAACTGTTACTATAGTTATTACTGTTATATGTTAGTTAAACATTAACATACATCACGTGGACATTTTGAAGGCATTATCCGTCATTTGTGTTTCATTTTATTTTCAATTTTTAAAGAAGTTTTTGATCAAAACATCATAACATAACAAAATATCTTTATTAGTAATTGTCATGATTTCGTATTGATTAAATTTTTATCTGTCTGAGGATACTGTCGAGCAGCGAAACCGGTTAGAGAAATGTTGAGGAACATCCTAGAACATCTAGAATTCAGAAGGGCCGCTTGTTCCGGTTAGCTTACACACTGCCTATGTCCTTCCCTTACAGAAATGAAATCCAATAGTGAAGCCAGAGAAGTAGTCTCCAAGTCTGTATGTACAATGTTGAAATATAAAGGCAGTATAGATAATGTTGACAATGATAAGAAGTTAATTTGTGTGAACAGAAAGGGGTCTCACATTTATTTTGCTAGTGGTCAATCAAATTGTTATCTTTCTTCTATTTTGCAGTCTTCGCAAGAAAATCCGCCAACTACAAATAATACTAATGTTAACTTCACCCAGACGAATAGCACTACTACTGCTTCCAGCGTGACGCAGCCCTTGAGTAATGATATTCAAGAATTAATCATGCACCATCAGAATCATCCAGCATCTTCCACAGGTAAGACATCAAAAACTCAACCTAACATTAATTTATAAATCATAATTATGCCTCGTTTTTTGTCAAATCATCTTGAGGAAGACGAACTAGAACAAATAAAATGGGATACACTAGAGAAATCTAAAAAGTGGTTCAGTGATAACAAATTGAAAATGAATGAAAAGAAGACACACCATTTAAACTCTTTAAGAAAACTAGTGAGCGGCAACATCTTACATTTTTAGGCATTAATATTGATAGCCAACTTACCTGGACCATACACGTCGAATGTATAATAGGGAAACTGGCAACGGGGATATACACAGTTAGAATGGTGAAGCAGTTTATTACGAAGGAGGCTGCAAAAGCAGCATACTTTGCACACTGTCATAGTGCACTTGCATATGGGGCAATTCATCTGCTGCAAGGGGGGTTTTAAATCATTTTTTTTTCCTCAGGGCTCGTCCGCGGCTTTACCGCCCCGATAGCACTGCAGCCTTTGACCTATCGTGCATGCCCTTAGTCTCTTCACTCCACCCATTCCAAAATCAATGTGCCTTGAATCAGTCTGCACAGCGATTGGTAGGGTGAAGTTTTATAATGCTCTGACTCCGGTCTAGACTGACCGTAGATCAGTTGTCTTTTGCGGTCCAGAGCTTTACACTCGCACAAGATGTGCTGGGCTGATTCCTCCCCCTCGCCGCAGAGTCTTCATGCGAGGTCCCCCTCAAACCGCCCCATTTTATGCACCTGTTTCTTGACGCCCATGTGTCCCGTCAGGAGACCTGTTATATTTCTGAGCTGTCGTCTGCTAAGATTTAGCAGCTCCACAGCTCTCTTTGAACTGGGTTCAACAATTATTGACTTCCCATGTCTGAGCCCTGGACAGTCTGCCCAGTACACCTTGTGTTGGTTTCTGACCCAGGACTTAATGGATCTCCTGGCAGTGCTCTTTGTCACGCCCAGAGCCGCTTCTGGTCCCATAAATGGTTCTGCTGACCCTCTCTTCGCGAGACTGTCAGCTTCTTCATTGCCTTTGACCCCCAAGTGACCCGGCACCCAGATGAGGGTGACCTCATCTACCCAGCCAGGTCGCTCGTCTCGTCTCGGCACTCACTCACCAGCCAGGAATTTACCTGTGGGCTACTTAGGGCCTTAAGGGCTGTCTGTGGCTATGAGGATCTGCTTGTTGGTGTAGCCCCTCCTCTTGTTCTCCCGCACACAGTGCAGGATGGCATACATTTCGGCCTGAAAGACCATTGCATGGGCTCCGTGAGAAATACCATGACTTACCCTCGGTCCTTCCGAGTAAACACCTGCCCCCGTCCCACGCTCCCCGCCGGATCCGTCCGTCAACTAGACGAGCGGGTCCCATGGTATGCCTGGCGTCTCCTCCCGCCATGCCTCGCGGATAGGGGATTTCCACTGTAAAGTTGTTTTCCCTGCAGATTCGTGGGCTCGCGAAGTCTGACCTCATTTCAAGCATGGGCTCCTTCACGATCTCCTGAATTATGCAGTGGCCCCTGAAGCCTGGGTTGATCTTCAGTCTACCATTGCAGGCTAGTCTGATAGTCCTAGCCTGGGCTCCCCCATAATAACTAAGTGTAGGGGGGCAGATCCAGCAACACCTCCATGGCGGCTGTTAGGATTGAGGACATGGCCCCCGTGATCCCTGGGCAAGCCATCCTTTGGAACCTGCCTAGTTTTTGTTTGGTACTGGATTGTGTCACCGTAGGCCACCAGACCAGAGCCGCATATGTTAATGATGGTCTGACCACCCTTGTGTACAGCCAGTGGGCCATAGGTCTTAGTCCCTACGTTTTTCCATATAGCCGCCTAGTGACGGCTAAGATCATGACTGCCTTAAGCAGTATTTTTCCAATGTGACCATTCCAGGTTAGCTTAGAGTCCAATACGACCCCAAGATATTTTACCTCCCTGGCCATTGGAATGCTCCTACTGTATAGAGTGAGAGTTCTGTGGCTGTCACCCTTCCTCCTCCTCATAAACGGCACGACGGTTGCTTTCTCGGGGCTCACCCCAAGCCCTTGACCAACTGTCCACCCTTCCAACACTTTCAGTGCAGTCTGCATGCGCTCCCACACTGACTGTGTGGTGTCCCTCAGTATTTTGTTATAGGTCGTTAGGGCCTGTTTATATTCATCCCATGCTCCCGACCTTTTGGCCGTGTTAAACAGCTTACGAACCTGCATCCTCTTTTGCCTGAGGTCCTCGTTCCACTACGGGATGTTCCTGGTGGACGCCCATATTTTCGGGGGCAGTTGGCGTTATAGGCTGAGGTGATTGCGTCTCGCACTTGGGCTGCCGCAATCTCATGGTCTATTGAATTGTCTATGGTACTCTTAACCCCCCCCGCAGTTCCCATGCTAGGTCTGCCCTGTAGGCTTCCCAGTCTGCCTTGTGGGGGTCCCGGTATCAAACCATTTGTCTTTTGACTTTGGCGATTTCAAACCGGATGTATCTGTGGTCTGAGCTACTCACTTCCCAAGACACAACTCAGTTCTTAACAAAGTCACCCAGAAACTGGGTGGAAACTGTTAGATCTAAAACTTCCTGTGACGAAGGTCGGTTTATTACCTCTATTCAATATGTCTAAATTAAATTTCATAAAGAATTGTAAAAAAAAAATGTATGTTTGGTTTACTCTGAAAATCTGGAACAGTTCGTATGGTTAAAAATATTAATATTATTAAAAGCTTGCGACTGTTGCATAATTTTTGTAATAGACTTTTTTTGATATCTTGCTTTATAACGCATATACTAATGTGCTATCTTGTATATCTTCTCTGCAACTGGTTATGCCCTTACGGCAAACGAAAACAATAAAGTAGAAAACAGTGTTAAAAACTCAATGCATAACTACTTTGTAAGTTGTAGCTTATTAATATATTTGTTGTTACTGCAGCCACCAACTTGTCTACGATAAACTCCAACTATCACCATTTCGGTGATCCGAATGACTTCCATCACCACCACAATCATGCTGCTGCTGCAGCAGCTGCGCATAACATTCACAACCAGTTGCTGGGTTCGGGGCATAATCAGCGTTCGAGCAGTCAGCACCATAACAACAACATCGTCAACCATCACATGTTGACGCGTACAAACCATTCCACGGCAACTTCAACTGCTGCAGCAGTGGCTGCTGCCATGATGCTGGATCCAAGATTCCATCATAACTCATCGGTAAGTATTAGATATAGAATATTTATTAAACCTTACACTCATGCCTTTCTTGGGCTGTGCAAAGCCTTTAAATCATGCTGTATCACTGAAGAAGCTCGATTATAATCATGTTAGAGGCTTACCACTACAAGTACTGACATCACTTCTCCAGGGCAGAAAGCGGGTGGCCTACTGAAATAATGAGGTATCAGGTGCTCCACTTGTTCAGGTAGGAGTGCCACAGGGCTCTAACTTGGTCCGCAGCTGTTTGTGTAGTATATACATGACTTAGTGAACTGTGTAAAAATATCTAGTTTCTGTTTTTTCTGCTGATGACGCCAGTTTCACAACTAGAGTACTAAGCACAGAGCTAGATCAGAAAGCAACTAACTTAATAGAGTAAGCAAAAAATATGAGAAAACCACACAGAAATTTAAGCGTGAATATTACAAGAAGCACCTTCAAAATTGCATAAGCCGGTGTAACATAGGGATATGTGCTTGGATTCATTTTGTATTTGTTGTACATACAGAATTTATCATTGGCAAAATTAAAAGCTACATACATAACTTTCACAGATTACAGGGTGCTGTTGTATTAGCATGACTTCCAGGATTAATTGGGGAAAATAGTCAATGATAACTTTTGTTGTTTATATACCTCCCAATACTCCAATTAACGACTACCACCTCTTGTTTGAAGCTCTCGAGTCCCTGCGCATAAAATATGGCCCCGAGACATTCTTAGTTGGTGACTTTAACATGCCTGACTATGCTTCTTGTCGTCAGAACAACCCCTTCGCTCGTGTGTCTGCTTTTCAAAATTTCTGTAATCTACTACTCCTTGGACAGTTTAATCATGTTGAGAATATTAACAACAGGATTCTTGACGTGGTTTTGTTTACAGGCACTTGCTTGGTGGGGGAGGCTCCTGATTCGCCCGTGATACCTGATGGTCATCATCCCCCCTTAATCATAGAGTTTCCGTTCAGGGGTTCAATGGTCTCTTCCCCTGTTGGTGACACTGGGCAAAGATCATATAATTTTCGAAAATGTGGTTTTGTCAGATTGTATACAGAGCTTGGCGGCTTGTGCTGGGATGGCATGGATGGGCTTCAGGATGTCGATTCTATGCTTGACTTTTTCTATTCCAGAATTTACGACTTGTTTGATCTGTATGTTCCCATGACTGCTCCAAGAGCATGTAATAGGTACCCCCCGTGGTTTTCTAAAGAAATCAAGGTTAGTATCAAATATAAATATTCATTATGGTGTAAGTTTAAGAAGTCTGGAAATGTGGAGTTTCTGGATAGATTTAGGGAGCTGAGACAAAAACTTAAGAGAGACATTTATCTTTCTCGAGTAAACTACTTTCAGAGGGTTGAAAGAGAGATTAGGTCTAATCCTAAAAATTTCTGGAACTGCTCTTCTCGACGCCGTCAAAACTTTTCTGTTGGGAATTCATCTAACCAGCAACAGGCAGCTGACAGTTTTGCTTCTTATTTTGTGGGATGTTCTGGTTCCACCTCCACCTCATCACCTACAGCCGCCAGCCTGGCTTCGGGTGACATCACAATGTTCTTTGTTGATGACTTCACAGATGACGAAATTATTACAGCCGCTAAGAGAATTAAGGCTAACATGTCTTGTGGACTCGATCTGGTTTCTTGGTGCGCGACTGCTTATATGCTTTCCTGACTTCACTTAAGAAAATTATTAAACTGATTCTTAGATCTGGAACATTCCCCGCAATTCGGAAGCTGTCACGGGTTTTCCCTGTCTTCAAGGCGGGGGATAGTGGTGATCCATCAAACTATCGACCAATAACTTGGATACGAGGGCGGGTCAATAAGTCAGTGACTTTTTGAATTTCCCGCATATTGACGCAGGAAGGGTAACATTGCTCCTGTCAACAAGCATCTGTCAGTTAACTCCTGTCAAATTTTGAACAAGCTGCGTCATTTAGTTTGTGTTAGATAGCCATTGAAAGCAGACAACCTCTTGAGTTTTAACGAAAATGGAAAAAAGTGAATTTCGTGACTTCATCAAACATTAAACATTATTTTTTGTGGAAAAAAACATCACTCAAACCAAGGCTAAGCTTGATAAACACTATGGGGACTCTGCAGCATCAATTATCATGGTAAAAAGTGATTTACTGAATTTCGTTACGGCCGTACAAGCACAAATGATGACGCCGAACACTCTAGACGTGCAGTTGTCGCTACACCCGAAACAATTGAAAATATTCACGATATGGTGTTGGCCGATCGGAGATTAAAAGTACGGGAGATTGTGGAAGCCATAGGCATATCACATGGCTCAGTGGTTTTTGCATGACCACTTGGATATGAGAAAGCTATCTGCAAGATGGGTGCTGCGTTTGTTCACAATCGACCACAAACGCAATCGTGTGACAACTTCGAAGAAGTGTTTGGTGTTGTTCAACCGCAATAGGGGCGAGTTTTTGTCTGTTTCGTAACCGCGGACGAACATGGATTCACCTCAACACACCAGAGACCAGGCAGCAGTCAAAACAGTGAGTTTCTCCGTCCGAATCGGCTCCGAAGAAGGCCAAGGCGGGTTTGTCAGTCAATAAAGTCATGGCGATCGTTTTTGGGGATGTACGCTGTATAATCCACATTGATTACCTTCAAAAGGGAAGAACAATCAGTGGCGGATATTATACCAACTTATTAAACCAATTCAATGACGATTTGAAGAAAAAACAACCGCATTTGTCCAAGAAAAAAGTTATTTTCCACCGAGACAATGCAAGAGTGCACACATGTGTAGTCTCCATGGCGAAATTGCATAAATTGGGCTACGAATTGCTCCCTTATCCGCCCTATTCTCCGGATTTAGCCCCTGTGTGACTATTTCTTGTTACCAAACTTAAAGAAATGGCTTGGTGGAAAGAGATTTGACTCCAGTGATAAAATCATCTCACAAAGAAATACCTATTTTGAGGACCTCGACTAATCATATTTTTTGGAAGGAATAAAAAATTGGAGAAACGTTCGACGAAGTGTATAGAGCTCAAAGGAGACTATGTTGAGAAATAAAATGATTTTTTGTCAAAAAGCCTGTGTTTTATTCAAAAAGTCACGGACTTATTGACCCGCCCTCGTACATATGATAGATGGTTGTTAAGTACTAGCTTGAAAATAAACTTAGATAAAACAGTGTATATAATCTTTGCACAAAAAGGCAAATGTATAAAAGATAAGAATATTAAACAGAACCTCGGTGGTTTAGGGGGAAGAACGTGTGCCTCTGAATCGAAGGGTACTGTGTTCAATCCCAGGGTTCCTTTCACTTTTTCACTACAAACTGTTACATTAATATCAACCGAGGTTCTGGCATTGTATTTGAGCAAGTTGAATGTCTGCACGTTCCGCCCTTCGGAGGGGGCGTAAAGCCGTCGGTCCCGTATCCATGCGATGTTGGGCACGTTAAAGATCCCTACCCTGCTTACAGAAAGGCAGGGGTTCGGCAAAATTTCCAGGATAGTGAGGTGAAACAGCTCCCTGGCGTCGGTGATTGGCCATAGTCGCGAAAATAGGCCGACGTTAAAGAAACAAAACACACACATAAGAATATTATTATTATTATTATTTTATTTATTTCAACAACACACCACGAGGGCTTACAGCCTAAATACTATCGTACCGTGGGTGTCGACAAGGAGGAAAGAGGCAACTTGTTAATTCTTGCAGGTTTGGAGGTTCGGGGGAGAAGGAAAAACATGTGCCAGCAAGGAATTCCACAACTTGGAAGTCCTTGGGATAAAAGAGCGGGCATAACAAGATGTTCTATGTCTGGTGACCTGGACATTAAAAGGGTGCATTCGCTCTGTTCCTCTGGTAGATCTGTTGGGGACAGCAGGTGGAAGAACTATGGATGAAAGTTTCTCTGAGCAGTGCCTGTGCAGATATCTATAAAAGAGAGAGAGAGGTCACCAACGGCATGTCTGTGGGCAAGGGATGGCAGCCTTTGAGTGAGGGTAGGGTCACCGATGAGACGTATAGCTCTGAATGGAGTCCAGGATAGCGAGTGTAGAAGCGGCAGCAGCACCCCAGATGTGAGAGCAGTATTCGAGGTTTGGTCTTATTATTTGTGAAGTATATAAGGTATAGAGATTAGCTGGGGAAATGTATTTGCGAGCCCGGAAGAGGAAACCTAATTTCTTAGCAGTCGCTTCTGCAATTGATGTGACATGTTGGTGCCAATTAAGATTTCGATCCACAGAAATGCCAACAAGTGAAGAGGACTCATTACTTTGAATAACTTGGTTGTTCATTGTTATGGGTCTAGGACTGGTGTATCTCTTATGAGAAAGAAAGCAAGACTGTGATTTGGTGGGGTTGAATTGTACAAGATTTCTACTTCCCAGGTCTAATATTTTTTGGAGATCCACGGAGACAGAACCCTCCATGAGTCTGCGATCCTCATCTAATTCGGCTAAAAAGACTGGCTTAGAATATTGTATATTTGAGTGGAGGGTGCTGTGGTCCGTGTAACTGTGAACTGGGTTGGATGTGCTAGAGAGGAGGTCATTGATGTGGAGAAGAAACAAAGTAGGGGCTAAAGCTGACCTTGAGGAACTCCTGCATTAATTGCATACATTTTAGAGGAATGGCCATCCACGACAACAGAAATGCTCCGGTTGGAGAGGAAATTTGCTGTCCAGGTACAGAGTTTTGGTGGTAGGCCATAGGCCAGTAGTTTATTAAGCAGCGCTGCGTGCCAGACATGGTCGAATGCTTTGGATATGCCTAGAGCAACAATATGAGATTCACCGTGTAGTTCCATAGACTTGTTCCAAGAATGGGTGACAAAGGAAAGGAGGTCGGCAGTTGATCTGCGCTGACGGAATCCATACTGCCTGTTGTGGATTAGACTGTGTTTTTCAAGAAATTATTTAATTTTTCAAGAATTTTTAATTTTAATTTTTAATTTTAATATAAACAATCGTCCTCTTTGCCCTTGTTTTTAATGAAACCGAACTGTTTTGTAGCCAATATTTTAGTCTTACTTATGAAGTCAAATATTCTGTCATACGTTAGTTTTTCAAGTATTTTTGCTAAATTGGAAACAAGTGATATTGACCTATTATAATTATCAGGCTGTTTTTATTTACCACATTTGTGTATAGGAACAATTTCAGCTACTTTTAAGGCATTAGGCCATATCGATTTTTCAATGCAGAGGTTTGAAGATGATGGTAAAGGGTCTGCAACAAAGACAGATAGTATTTTTAGTGTCTTTGAATTTATATTTATATATTTTTTAAGGTACCGTATCATCCCACAACAACTCCAGTTTCTATGGCGATGGCAGCTGTTCAATCTTCCCAACAAATCCAAGGTTCCAGTCAACACTCGGAATATCCCCCTTCCTTACAAAACTGCATGACCCTGTTCTAGTAGTTAATTAATTAGTATAGCTAATTGTTCTGTTATACATGTTATCTAATACTTATGTGTTCATTTTTACTTGTTATTTATTTGTTATGTAAATTAGTTTAATTTTTTAATACAAGTGACAGAATAATGAGAAACCTGCGATTTTGTTAGAAATGTTGCTTTAAGAAAATTCCCTTTTGTGATTGGCACTAAGTTTCGACCCAAATGATGTGGTAATAATGAAATTAGTCTCGTTCATCTGAGATTCCACTTCATCGAGCCGAACCATGCATACTGAATCACTTGACCAATATTTGTTAGGTTAAAATCACATATATTATGAAAACGGTTGATTTTAGCTTCATTCAACAAGTAAACGTTTTTTGTTAAGCAAATAGAAAAGAATACTATTTTCCAATCAAGTTTCCTAGTGATGACAACAGAAAAGTGTAACTATTTTCAGAACTTGATAGGTAACTTAATTCGAAAGAGCCAAATTGTGAATTTGTTCTTTTATGAAAAAACCCTTTGTTCTTATTTGGAGCACATTTTTTACATAAATATCTAAACTTCCACATTAACCTTGACAACTTAAATGTCGATGTTTCAAATTACTGATTTTGTTCTGGTATTCATTCACTCGATTTTAAATTTCAACATCGCCTTCATTTTCTAGGGAAACACAAATCAATTTGAACTATCATCTAAATTGAACTACCTTTCATTAAAATTCGTTACTGGAAAGGTCACGATGAAACTATTTCGGTAAAATTTCTTCAGATGAGCGCGAATTTGGGTCCTTAGAACCCAAAACCAAGGCCCGTTAAAATTTTTATATATATATATATATATATATATATATATATATATATATATATATATATATATATATATATGTATCCGAGCGATAACTCAATAAATACTAAATTGATTTCAATCAAACTTGGCAAATATCTTGTTTGGGCGAAAACCGAGGTCGAGTTTGTTAATCATCCTTTATACTCAAGTTTTTCCGGTGGAAAATCGGGGAAAACTTTTTAAAAACACTATATTTTTGTAAGTATCAGAGTAACTGGAATGACACTGTACATATGGCTAGAAATACTGCAAATGAACCTATGTTGTGAACTTCAAGTAATTTGGTACACAATATTTAGAGTTTTTTCCAAATTAAAAATAAAATCCCAAAGACATGCGTTGAGATGACAGTGGTTAAAGTCCAATGCTTGATAGACAGGGTAGTTAACTGCCACGCGTATATTGATTCATACAACAGGTATAAACCATACACCAACGGTAACCAAACTAAATATATACCAGGCATAAAACATAATAAAATCAAACCAACAATCGTGAAATCTCGGCCGCAATTATGGAAAATGACAGATGACATGAAATTAAACATTTTTTTATTATTTATATTTCAACAACACACCACGAGGGCTTACAGCCTAAATACTATCGTACCGTGGGTGTCGACAAGGAGAAAAGAGGCAACTTGTTAATTCTGGACTTGAAGGTTTGGAGGTTCGGAGAAGGAAAAACATGTGCTGGCAAGGAATTCCACAACTTGGAAGTCCTCGGGACAAAAGAGCGGGCATAACAAGATGTTCTATGTCTGGTGACCTGGACAGTAAAAGGGTGCATTCGCTCTGTTTCCCTGGTAGATTTGTTGAGGACAGCAGGTGGAGGAACTATGGAAGAAAGCTCCTCTGAGCAGTGCCCGTGCAGATTTATATAAAAGAGAGAGGGGTCACCAACGGCATGTCCGTGGGCAAGGGATGGCACCCTTTGGGTGAGGGTAGGGTCACCGATGAGACGTATAGCTCTCTTCTGAATAGAGTTGAGGATAGCGAGTGTAGAAGCGGCAGCGGCACCCCAAATGTGGGAGCAGTATTCGAGGTTTGGTCTTATTTGTGAAGTATATAAGGTATAGAGATTAGCTGATGAAAAGGAGGAAAGAAAAGAAGAGGAAACCTAATTTCTTAGCAGCCGCTTCTGCAATTGATGTGACATGTTGGTGCCAATTGAGAGTTCGATCCACAGAAATGCCAACAAGTGAAAAGGACTCATTAGTTTGAATAACTTGGTTGTTCATTGTGATGGATCTAGGGCTGGTGTATCTCTTATGAGAAAGAAAGCAAGACTGAGATTTGGTGGGGTTGAATTTTAAAAGATTTCTACTTCCACAGTCTAATATTTTTTGGAGATCCTCGGAGACAGAATCCTCCATGAGTCTGCGATCCTCAACTAATTGGGCTAAAGAGACAGTCTTAGAATATTGTATATTTGAGTGGAGGGTGCTGTCGTCCATGTAACTGTGAACTGGGTTGGATCTGCTAGAGAGGAGGTCATTGATGTGGAGAAGAAACAAAGCTAAAGCTGAACCTTGAGGGACTCATGCATTAATTGGATACAGTTTAGAGGAATGGCCATCCACGACAACGAAAATGCTCCGGCTGGAGAGGAAATTAGCCGTCTAGGTACAGAGTTTCGATGGTAGGCCATAGGCTGGAAGTTTATTAAGCAGCGCTGCGTGCCAGGTCTGGTCGAATGCTTTGGATATGTCTAGAGCGACAATCTGGGATTCACCGTGTAGTTCCATAGACTTGTTCCAAGAATGGGTGACAAAGGAAAGGAGGTCGGCAGTTGATCTGCACTGACGGAATCCATACTGCCTGTCGTGGATTAGACTGTGTTTTTCAAGAAATTTTAGTAATTCAGTGTTTATATACTTTTCCATCACTTTAGAGACGACTGAAAGGAGAGAAATAGGCCTGTAGAAATAGGTTGTAGCTTTGGATCCTTTCTTGGGGACGGGGTGTACTCGAGCAGTTTTCCTGTTACTAGAGAATATGCCTCTATTGTAAGATATCTGAAACAGACGAGTCAGGACAGGAGCAAGTTCTGGTGCGCCTTTTTGAAGAACAATTGCTGGGATCTCGTCAAGGCCAGAGGCTTCCCTGATATTAAGAGAAGAGAGCATCTTTCGTCTCTTTTTAGTTTTGAAAATGATATCTGTCATTTTAGGCACGACATTGGGGACTGTTGGTGGTTGAACATTTGGAGGTGTGTTGAGAGTAGAATTCCCGGCGAACAACGAGGCGAAAAGCTCAGCCTTGCCCAGGGCGGTAGAATCAATTTCATCCCCTGAAACAAGAGGTGGGAACGTGCTCTTGCAGAAATTATTCCCAATAGATTTAGCAAGAGTCCAGAAGGGTTTGCTGCCGCTGGAGCTTAAGAGGACTTTGTTTTTGATGTGGTTATTAAACGAGTTTTTTGCCTCAGAAAGAATGCGGACATAGCAGTTTCTTGCGTCGTTAAATCCATGATGGTTTTCTTGACTGGGATTGTGTAGAAGCGTTTTGTGAGCTTTGACCTTTTCAAGTTTGGCCTTGTCACAGGATTTAGAGAATATCATATAAGACCAAGACAGTTGTGGGATGTGTTTCAATGGTTATTCTACTAATTCTGTAATTAATTGTTGCATATACTTTGAATATAATAGATAGCGTAGATATATATTAAAATCAAGCCAAGTCTATAAAAATGATTCTAAATAGTTTCTTTTATCTTTAAATTCAAACATAAGATGTCATAGAAGACCAAAACAGTTTGGGGATGTGTTTCAATGGCAATTCTACTAATTCTGTAATTCATTACGTATACTTTGAATATAATATCCCGGGCATGAAGCCAATCTAAGGTATCACGCAAATAAAACGTTAGTTGAAGTATACTCAGATAGCACCGGGGAGATCGCCGTTGCCTCCCAAGCAGAAGGTTATGTGATCGAATGCAGCTTGATGAATGTATGTTTTTTTTATGTTTCTGCGTCCCAAAATTTTTTCTTATAATACCTAGGTAAATAAAAACAAATACTGATTGCAAATTTTGAACATCAACGCCAGTCAAAAATATTGTTTCATGAACTTGACTTATTTTTACAGTAATCTTGTGCTCTATTTTGTCACTTGTGTTTTAATAAAAAGAACTCTGTGGTATAAAAAGTACTTCAGAAATTTATGTGTTGTAATAATTACCAGACAAATTGATATTTAATATGTATATTAACTTGTACCAAAGTTGTTAGACTGAAAATGTTGTTTTATGTATTTATTTATTTGTATTTTAATAAGTTGTTTATTACATTAAGACGCCATCAGTAATATTTTATGAAAATATATCTATTCTCTACTGATTCATAATATTGTACTCACTGTATCTTGAATTTTGTGTTATCAATAAACCATCTTATATATTATCACGTGTATTCAATTTTTTTAGACAGCTCATTTATTTATGCTGCAACGTTTCATTTTTAGTGAATTTTCTTTTAAAAAATTCACTGATGACGACATCCCGACTATATAAATAAATATATATATATATATATATATATATATATATATATATATATATATATATATATATATATATATATATATATATATATGTTTGTGTGTGTATCACACCGATAACTCAAAAAATAATGGGCCGCTTTTGATCAAATTTGGTGCGTATCTTCCTTTTCTAAATGGTTTTGATAAGTTCCTTAACCAGGAAAATCGGATATGGTTTTCCGGGAACATTTTGGGTTTTCTTTCGAAAAAATTCATGAAAATTAAAAAGCTATGGCAACCAAATTTGGTACGCTGGTTTCTATCATAATGAGTATCCTTTGTCCCAAAATTCAGATTTGTAGGTTAAAAGACAAATAAATTACAAGCCTCTGATTAAAAACAAGTTGAAACGTCAAAATTGATAATTCTGGTAGTCGTAAATTAGTACGCATTGGCGCTTTGTGAGTTAAAAATACGGCTCGAAATAACTAACAAGCTTCTTGATCTGTGTCTCAGCCGTCATTTTCCTCCATTTCGTTAAAATATGAGAAAAAAATCAATTGTAAACAAAAATTGTATGGTGTAAATAATTAAGACGTTAGAAAAGTAATATACTAGAGTATATACCTGTTAGTAAATACAACTGTCATGTCGAGAATGGCCGAGAGGTAAAAGCAGCAGTGTTAATTTAATAAGTCCTAAACACGTGTTCCAATCTCAGTAATTTCACTTTTTTTTTAAATTTTTTTAGTCTTATATAATTTTGCCGTTATGTGAACAGATCGTGTAATTCCGATGAATTTTTAGCGAGTTTTTGTATGACAAATTCAATTCCTGTCGCCACCACTGAAAGCGTTTTCCACCAGTTCCTGACTCCTCTCTTGGGGAAAATTAAGCGCCTATGGTAAGCGCTAAATACCGACGTTACTTTGTGCAGTTTCCACGTTCCGTCTGCAGGAAAATTAACACCTATGGGACCTCAGGTGTAGGTCCAGACCAGCTGGTGAATCTTTGGAAGTGCGAGTGCACTACATGTGAGTCATTTACAACCTTTTGAGTGATCTTTAAGACTAGAAAGACATGAACTTTCCTACATCATTTAAATTTTTCATTAAATTGCAACAAAATTTAAGTCAAAATCAAAATTTTAGTCAGTGAGATTTTAAGTTATATAAATGTATTTTGTATTTTCTTTTGGTATGTTGTCAAATATGTTAATTAATTAATTAACATTTTTCCCACGAATTTTTCAAACCTTCAAATGTTTTAGAGTACAAAAAGTAGCTTGTAACCTTTCATTTAAACAATAGTCGACAATTACTTAATTTTACAATATCTGAATTTTTCTCACAAGCTTTTTAAGAAAACAAAACAGTCTCTAGCCAGAACAATTAAGTAGAAATTTACCTAACAAATTACAATTGAGAGCATTGGTAGATTTAATAGAAAAACCTACATTTGATATTTATTTTGCTTCTTTGTAATGTACAACTTATATTTGATTTACCAGGTGTCTTAATTTAAATAAGTCTCATTATTAATTTATGCCAATAAATTTAAATATTTGTGTTTTTAATATCTGTTTTGATTGAATAACAAATTCCTCATTTAACCTTTCTTAATTCTGGTGGTGCTATAGCTGCTTCATATCTATTATCTAGATCTCTTCCAACTAACTAAGTAACGTAGTGCCAGTGTTTTGACTCGAAGATCTCATAAATCTAGGACTTTGGTCAGAACAAGATTAAATCTAAGTAAGTATTTGATTATCTTTTCATCTTCAAACCAAACAGTGTGTTATTTGTCTTATAAAATAATACATCTGAGAGATAAGTGCAAATAGGTTAGGGTTTGGGAGGTGATTATGGCCTCACTATTGACCGGATTTAGATCCAATTGAAATATGTCACGACATATCAATTGCGGACAAACATCAAATAAATACACTCGGGTTTTTAGGCTTAAATTGGCACAATCTACAGAACCTATCTTGTCACTAATGATTACTAAATATTGAATAGAAAGTAAGGAGAGTGGATCTGAAATTAATGAATACCAAATAATGGTAACATATCAGTATTGAAAAAATAGCAATATTTCCATCTTTATCCGAAATGCACAGACAATAATATAACAACTTATAAAATAATATTTATTCAGATTTAGGTATATTAATAAACATTTGTCTATAGAGGCTCCACAATGTACTAATGTTTCTTTGCATGATGATTCTGAGTGTGTTGGTGTAAGCTTCTGGTGGTCTGGAAATGGTGGGATCCCTCCAGTTGATACCGTTAGAGTCACAACTGAATAATGCAGGTGAAGGTACATGGTCCCTCATGTAACACCATATGCAGTCCTTTAGAATTGCCACTATCTGAAATATCATATATTTTATACTTATAGATAGATAGATAGATAGGTGCTTTATTGTCCAAAGTTAAAAATCTTATTGTCAAGCAAGTTAATATATAAACGTAAAAGTTGTCAAAATATAAAAACAAAAATATAAGTTCACAACAAATAGTAATATAAATGCATAAGTAACTAATATAACTGAATATAAATAACAATATAAAAACAATATAAACATAAATACACAGCTAACCAACAATATAATATAAACACACAATATACAGAAAGCAGTCCAAATGAAAACTCCCAAACAACACCAATCGAATCTGTCACAGTAGTGCATCATTACAAAATTCACCCATTGAATAATAACATTTTGCAATTAAAAATTCCTTAAGCTCTTTCCTAAAAATTTCAATGTCATCAATCCTCCTCAGGTTTAGTGGTATCTGGTTAAATATCTTCTTACTATTATATATTAATGACCTCTTTAACAATGATGTGGACGGTATAGGAAGAGGAATGCAGTTCTTTTGTCTTGTATCACGAATATACACTCACCTGATTTCATCTTTATATTTTCCATGCATAAGGCATGCAGTCTCCAAAACAAACAGAGACGGCGTAGGGTCAATATCCGCTCAGAAACAAATGAAGGTCTACAAGAGTCACATACATTAACACCACACAAATATTTGATGGCTCTTTTCTGCAGAATAAATACAGAATTGAAAAGATAACCTGCACAAGAGCCCCAGTAACAAATGCCATGCCTTAGATGGGACTCCACAAGTGAGAAGTAAACACTTCTAGATGTACTCTTGTCCAAGCTTTTTCAAACAACTCTTAGTGCGTGACAACCTGATGAAAGTTTCTTACATAGATGATTTATATGTGTTTCAAATTTTAACGATTGATCAATGTATAGTCCCAAAAACCTAACACAGCTCTCCTTCCCCAGTTCCTCAGCTGCTAGAGTCACAGCAGGCAGACTACATTTGAAATGCATGATATTAGTCTTAGAGACATTCAAAGTTAACAGATTTGAAATGAACCAGTTTTCTATCATCTTCATATCCACTGCCACAGTGTGCTCCAGTGCTCCAAATACTTTGGTGGTATACAATTAGCAATCGACAAATAAACGATTCGAATTGTTTTCGGGTAAAATCACTCCAGGGGGTAAGGAATGAATGGGGGATGAAAATTGATATTTTTTCGTTAAAATTCGGTAATATAGTGTATTAGGGTTTGTTTATTAGAAAACTTCCATTCAAACATCTGGTATTCTGTGCTGAAATTAAATTACTGGTAGAATGTGAAAGTTATGATTCAATTTGCAGCACTTTTTTAAAATGAACATACTCAATTTGTAGGGAGAGAGTGAGATAAGTACAATTTGGAGAACCCAATTCATCATAACACAATTTTTAGACCTGATGATCGTTTCGCTTACAAGTTAGCATCATCAGAGGTATGAATAAACCGAGTGAATAAAAACTAGAACTACTATTTATATGTTAGATGCCAAGCAGCTGCGAACAGCTTCCTCTAAGAAGGTATACAGACAGACCCCCACTGTTGAGTCTTAAATTCCTGTAATTAAAACTGCATACCTGCTTTTGTTATACTGTGTGTCGTTATCAAATATTCCTTTTAAGAAGCACCCACTGATTATTACGATAACAACAATGGACTACATAGAACCGAACCTGCTCTATTCCTCGAAATATTTTTGTTCAAATTTCTATATATATATATATATATATATATATATATATATATATATATATATATATATATATATATATAGAAATTTGAACAAAAATATAATATATATATATATATATATATATATATATATATATATATATATATATATATATATATATATATATATATATATATATATATAGAAATTTGAACAAAAATATTTCGAGGAATAGAGCAGGTTCGGTTCTATGTAGTCCATTGTTGTTATCGTAATAATCAGTGGGTGCTTCTTAAAAGGAATATTTGATAACGACACACAGTATAACAAAAGCAGGTATGCAGTTTTAATTACAGGAATTTAAGACTCAACAGTGGGGGTCTGTCTGTATACCTTCTTAGAGGAAGCTGTTCGCAGCTGCTTGGCATCTAACATATAAATAGTAGTTCTAGTTTTTATTCACTCGGTTTATTCATATATATATATATACTTTCGTAAGCATCTAGCTGACGCGGCTGCCTGATATTTTTGATTAACTTGGGATTGTCTTTATCTACATGATGATTATTATCCCAAATATGCTGAACAATACATGACTTATCAATAGTGCCATATCGTCAAGTCTAAACACTGTATTGTGATGATTTGGGTTCTCCAAATTGTACGTATCAGTGCTCATCACAGGTTCCAATCTTCACTTACTCATTGTAGGTACGAGGTAATATTATTATTATCTAATTAGCCTGGAAACTTTCCGGTAAGCAAAATTGTATATAGTTGGTATTGTAAGAACCGTGTTTTATAAATAAAGTGCCAAATATAGAGTTGACCTTAACAGCGACTTCTGCGTCACCGGTATACCAGGGATGGTGACTTATAGTCACTGCTTCTTTTAGCAGCACTTTAGGTCGTCGCTGAACAAAGTTAACATTCTGTGTTTCATGTCACGTTTAGTATCACTCACATATGGGTATCCCTACGTCAGCTGCTCGACTGCGTGTACCGGTGACCAACGAGACTCGCAGTACTGCCAGTTATCATATTTGATGTATACATTTGTATTTATTACATAATTATCATTAGTGTATTAACGAAAATAAAGTTGCCTAGAATTTTTTAACAGATATGTATAATTAAATTTCAAATTTATTTCACTTGAAAGAAAAAACACCCCATAAGGGCATATTTTTTACCGAATTTTCTATTCTACAAACAGGCAAAACAAACATAAATTTTATTAAACACAAAACAACAAAAGCATTCTACAACTGAATATGAAAAATTGTGAAAACATCTAATCTATACTGTTATACCGTACATATCGTTGCATTGGCCATCCGTAACGAGAATCATCAATTAACAGAGTTAAAATCACTCAAAAATAAACAGTAGGTTGGACTCGACCGCAATGACCTATTGCGGCAATTTTAACATTTGGAAAACGGCGACCAAGGCGAATTTGATCGCTGGCCACTTGTGTTCAAAAATGAACATTAGGTCGGACTCGATTGTGCCGAATTTTAAAACAGCGACCAGGGTCGCTGCTTCGCTGGTGTCATCAGTGACCATCTGGTGGTAGTGGACTTTTCCATTATGTGATAGTAAAAGATTTATTTCACGCCCTAGGAGGTCCCACCCCCAACGGACGTTACCGATTCTGGTGTATGAGTCGGTTTCCCTTATAAATAAAAATGATGATGGCTCCTCCTTGTACAAAAGATTCCGGAGTTAAAATACCCCTCCATTCGGATCTCCGGGAGAGGGGTGTACAGGGGGCGCCAGCATCAAGATTCAACATATCCTTCTCGAATATATGTGGCTTAAATTCTAACTTGAACTCCGTCCACCATTTCCTCCAGGCTAATAGGCCCCAACTCCTCTTCCTCACCGAAACCCAAATCAGTGCCAAAACAGCCACTAATTACCTTAATTTCCTGGGGTATGTGCTCCTTACTTCCTTAGATTGCATGGAGGTGTGCACGCATATGTCCGTAGCACCAGACCAGACTGCACCAGACTCCCCGATTTGGAAGCAGGGAGAAAAGACATACTTTGGATGAAACTCTGTCTCAGGGCTGCAACTAAATTCATCTGTTGCATTTACCAGTCACCTTCTGACAACAACTTTGTCCAGCTCTTCAACTACCTTTCTGAAAAAAACCGACCATCTGATTTCTGAATATCCTTCCTCCGAGGTCACTATTCATGGTGACTTCCATGTCCATAATAAGGAATGGCTAGGATCTTCAAAAACCGATCCACAAGGGAGAGCAGCGGAGGCCTTCGCAGTCAGGAATTCTTTAGCCAATATGGTTCAGCAACCTACTTACTTTGCTCGCATCCCAACACACAGCTCCAATCCCTTGGATCTCCTTCTTACTACAAAACCTGAATGCTATAAGACATCAGTCACCGCCCCACTTGGTCGCTCAGACCACGGCATGGTCACTGCTTCCTGCGCAATGCAACCCGAGGTCACACAGTCATCACACCCACATATCGTTTGGTACTACAACTCTGTGAACTGGGACGAAATGCGGGATTACTGTTCCTCATTTCCATAAATGTCTGTCTGCTTCTCTCATCCTGACCCTCTGATATCTCACAAAACGTCACCGAAATCATCCAAGCTGGCATGGAATTATTTATTCCACGTACACAGAAAACCTCTTTAGCCACTCAAAAGCCATGGTTCTCTAAATCCTGTGACAAGGCCAGAATTGAAAAGGTCGCAGCTCACAAAACGCTTTTACACAATCACTGTCAAGAAAACCGTCAATCATTTAACGACACAAGAAACCGCTACGTCCGCATTCTTTCTGAGGCAAAAAACTCGTCTAATAACCACATCAAAAACAAAGTCCTCTAAAGCTCCAACGGCAGCAAACCCTTCTCAACTCTTGCTAAATCTATTGGTAATAATTTCTGCAAGAGCACGTTCCCACCTCTTGTTTCAGGGGATGAAATTATTTCTTCCACCCTGGACAAGGCTGAACTTTTTGCCTCGTTGTTCGCCTGCAATTCCACTCTCAACCCACCTCCAAATGTACAACCACCAACAGTCCCCGATGTCGCGCATAAAATAACGGATATCATTTTCAAAATTAAAAAGGTACGAGAGATGCTCTCTTCTGTTAATACCAGGAAAGCCTCTGGCCTTGACGAGATCCCAGCAATTGTTCTCAAAAATTGCCCACCAGAACTTGCTCCTATCCTGACTCGTCTGTTTCACACAAGTTACAATAGGGGCATATTCCCTAGTAACTGGAAAACTGCTCAACCATCTCCAAGAAAGGATCCAAAGTGCTTCCTAGCAACTACAGGCCTATTTCTCTCCTTTCAGTCGTCGGAAAAGTGTATAAACACCGAATTACTAAAATTTCTTGAAAAACACAGTCTAATCTATGACAGACAGTAAGGACGCCAACAGCGCAGATCAACTGCCGACCTCCTTTCCTTTGTCACCCATTCTTGAAACAAGTCTATGGAACTACATGGTGAATCCCAGATTGTCACTAGACAGTTCCAAAGCATTCGACCACGTCTGGCACGCAGCGCTGCTTAATAAACTTCCGGCCTATGGCCTACCACCAAAACTCTGTGCCTGGACAGCAAATTTCCTCTCCAACCAAAGCATTTCTGTTGTCATGGACAGCCATTCCACTAAACTGTATCGAATTAATGCAAGAGTCCCTCAAGGTTCAGCTTTAGTCGCTACTTTGTTTCTTCTCCACATCAATGACCTCCTCTCTAGCACATCCAACACAGTTCACAGTTACACGGATGACAACACCCTCCACTCAAATATACAATATTCTAAGCCTGTCTCTTTAGCTCAATTAGATGAGGATCGCAGACTCCTGGAGGGTTCTGTCTCCGTGGATCTCCAAAAAATATCAGACTGGGGATGTAGAAATCTTGTACAATTCAACCACACCAAATCTCAGTCTTGCTTTTTGTCTCATAAGAGATACACCAGCCCTATACTTATCACAATTAACAACCAGGTTATTCAAAGTAATGAGTCTTTTTCACTTGTTGGCATTTCTGTGGATCTAAATCTCACTTGGCACCAACATGTCACATCAATTGCAGAAGCGGCTGCTAAGAAATTAGGTTTCCTCTTCCGGGCTTGCAAATACTTTTCACCAGCTAATCTCTGTACCTTATACACTTCACAAATAAGGCCAAACCTCGAATACTGCTCCCACATCTGGGGTGCCGCTGCCGCTTCTACACTCGCTATCCTGGATTCCATTCAGAAGAGAGCTATATGTCTCATCAGAGATCCTACCCTCACCCAAAGGCTACCATCCCTTGCTCACCGACGTGCCGTTGGTGACCTCTCCTCTTTTATAGATATCTGCACGGGTAGTGCTCAGAGGAGCTTTCTTCCATAGTTCCTCCACCTGCTGCCCCCAACAGATCTACCAGGGGAACAGAGCGAATGCACCCTTTTACTGTCCAGGTTACCAGACATAGAACATATTGTTATGCCCGCTGTTTTGTCCCGAGGACTTCCAAGTTGTGGAATTCCTTGCTGGCACATGTTTTTCCTTCTCCTCCGAACCTCCAAACCTTCAAGTCCAGAATTAACAAGTCGCCTCTTTCCTCCTTGTCGACACCCACGGTACGATAGTATTTAGGCTGTGAGCCCTCGTGGTGTGCTTTTGAAATAAATAAAAAAATAAAAAAATCTAAATCACCGGTAGAAGTCACTGGTATAGAAATATCACTCATCTGTAGTGAAATATGTAAAACTAAAAGTTGCATTTGTAACTAGACAATTTCTTGCACTCGTAAAGGCTCTGTAATCAAGATTTAGTTGGAAAATTGTGATTTTTTAATTTAAAGTGGAAATCCAGCATCTACCACAAATATCAAACTTCACAATGTCATAAAAATAATTAAAATAAAAAATTCTCACCTCAAAGCATTTCAAATGGGGTATAACATCTTTGATGTAGCTTAATGGGGGTGGCAATAACTGCCCCAGTGCCATAACATCAATCACATTGACGGTGGTGTCCATGAGGGAGTTATAGTTGTCGGTTCCATTAGATTTACTTTGTTCCCCCATACTTTTCCACTGGTGAATAAGTGTGGCTGTGAGTGCACGCAACAATACAGAGCAATAACAAAGAGTCGGACGATGAACTGCCACAAAGTTAAGCAGGTCCCATAGTAGAGGTGTACTTGTGAACATCCGTCTGATAAAGAGATCACGCTCAATGGTTACCTAAAATGGCATCAAAACAGTACGTTAATTGTTGCGTTGCGTTTGATTCAATGAGGAATTTGCACATTTTTTTATTCTCCTCTTATTCAATTCCCCACATTGTATAAAATCAATTGGCATAAAAAATTTAAATTTTAAACTAACAGTTTTCCTGTAAAAAAATATAGAAAATCAAAATAATTGTCTCCGCGCCAAAACGCAGCTGTAAACAAAGACAGCCTACTGTGACGTCACGATCCGGTATCGGCCAAACGAGTCTTGCTTACTCACACAGAGATCCCCATCTCACCATTAGTGTTTATGCAACTTACGTGTGACGGATAGTTATTGTTATCAACTTATATTATTGTTAATATCTATATACTCGTATTAATTATTTTAAAAACTGTACAGTCTTATAGTATGGCTACAGAAGTTGGATTTGTCCAAGGACAATCTTATAATTTACCAAAAATTTATGTACTTACTAGCAATGTTTAAGTTTTTAGGAAACAACCCGAATTTCATGGGTGCTGAGCTAAAAGAAGTGAAAGCTGGGAGGTATGTGTTTGATATGAACCTTATTTTATCCTGTAAATATCTTTGTTGGATTTTATGTAGTAATTTCTTATAAAATATAATGTAAATAAAAGCGTAACCTCAAAATGTTCTCCACTCAAATAATATACAAGAAAAATATACGGGGACGGTCGACTTAACCGCAACTGGAATCTAGCAAAACGGCGCACACAAGAAAGAGTACGTAACGTAGATTTATAATCCAGAAAATTTTTTATGCAAAAACCAGAAATAACAAAATTATTGAGAAATGAAATTCCAAAAAATGCACCAATTTCACGTATCGAACTGTCAGTTTTCAGCAGCGTTGCTACATTGAATGAATGCACTGCCGGACAGTGCTTACTGCTCTATCGGCCTGCGTGACCTGACCTGACATCCCCCCAGTATCAAGTAAATAGCTTCGAAACTGACAACAACGCCTATCATGTCAATGAAACAACAGTCATAACTTCAGCTACAAAAATATACATTTTTGATGCAATTCGAAGCATTTTAATGGTGTTTATCATTGAAAGGTTATTAAAAACGAAATATACCACACTGTTTTACTTTATTAAGGTATGTACAACTGTTTTTAGGCCATATTCTATTATAATCACGTTAATATGTGGTTGCGGTTAAGCCGACCCTTTCCAAATATACACCATTTCTTCCTGATTTTCTCATCCTTAGGTACATTAAAGAATAATTTGTTGGGGGTAGTTATTGTTGTGGAAGTACATTTGGGCACTATACAGCACCTATAATATTTATGTCCACGAACTGTTATGTCTTTCGCATTCTCGTATTGTGATTCTGAATCTGCTGAAGCCATCACACAGTCACACACTAAACTAGATTACACACAACTTACTACCTTTGAACCTATATTATACACTAAACACCAAAACTACTTAAAATTATGATTAAAGTGCTCAGAATTCGATGCAAACGAAAACGTCGTTAAATGGTGATTCCCGCGTAAAACGCCAATGTACCGGACCGTGACGTCACAAACCTCTTCACCAATCAGATCGCGTTTTCGCCCACCCTGTCTTTTTGAATTATATTCAATATTTCAATAATTAATTACTAATTAGTGGTTCACTTTAAGGGGGATTTACTTGTAGACATATATTTTTAGAGTATTTTACTGTACTTTAAATACGTTTTTCATCAAAAGTAAATTATATGCAACTTCCTCATTGTGTAGGCCATTAGTGGGATAGATGATTGAGCAGTATGAGATGGTATGATATTTTCAATTCGTTCTCGGACAAAACAAATGTATTGTCGCTTGCCTATACACAAACCCGATCTCGAAATAGATGTGTCAAAACTGACAACTCTACATTAAGCTAGGTTATTACACTCACGAATTACGAAAAGCGAATTGTGAAATCACCGTGAAACGTATCGTTATTGGTCCATTTTAAATAATATCGTTATATTATTTAAAAACGGACCATTAGGAATTAAGTTTGGCAATTGGCGTGTATGAACCTACCTTTGGTCATTTGCAAGCTGAGCCACGTTGGCTGCTTAGAAGATCCTTTTTAGTCATGTAAGTACTCTATGTGAAAACTGGAACCTGTGATGACCACTAATAAGTACACTTGGAGAACACCCAAATCACCACAACACATATTTCAGAGACCTCTGAAATATGTGTTGTGGTGATTTGGGTGTTCTCCAAGTGTACTTATCATGTAAGTACTGTTTTAAAGTAATTGTAAATAGTTCCCTTTAAAAAGAGACAAGTAAAAAAAATACTTGTTGTTTTCAATATATTATATTCATAAACAATAACTTTCTCTATGTGTTTCAGCTGACATAACAACAGTAAAAAATAGAGGACCAAAAGTGTCCTTGAGGCACTACAGAAGAGGCACGAAAATAATGTTAAACTGATACTCGCCTGCTTCGGTACACTACTTTGTTAATTTGTCCGACTGAATGTAAAATGACAAACAAAACTGAGCAGGTGATTGATTACCTTAGAAAACTCTTCTTCTGGCCAGGGTAGACCATTGTACATGACATCAGGACTGACAAACTGTACTAACAACAGAGATACAAGCGTCATACTTTCCAGAGATATATCTGTGAATTTATTTTCAGTATCTTCAGGCAAAGAACAGCAAGACTTCAAAACGTAAATCAGCTGCGCTATGTTGTCTGCAACCACGTCTTTCGGTAGCTCATTTGGAGGTTCAGCTTTTCTCTTTCCGGTTCCTATTATACCCCCGTTAAATACTGACGAGTGTTTTGTTAAAGGAATCGTTTTACTCTGGAAAAGAAAACTTCTTTTTAATAACAGAAAAGCGATACAGATTACAGCACTAAGTTACATTTCAAAATTTTGCAATTTATTTGTAACAATACATCTATAAATCGTCGCCTGGCTGTTAACACCTCCAATGTGACAAAAAGCAAATTTTACAGGAGGGACAAAAAACTGATTTTTCTAATGAAAAATGAGAATACATCAAATCTTGTTGCACAACCCTTATTCTTAAAGTGCTCATTTTGTTTTAAGCAGTCACTTACAAATCTTGAAAGTACTTATATGCAGCTAATTAAAAAAACTTGCATATTGGAGTAATTTCACATTCCCAATTTATTCACATGGGAGAAATTGTGTATAACGAATTCACATGAGAAATATTGTAGCAAGTTTTTAATCCTGATAGATGTACATAGTTTGTTTTTTTCAATATAGTGATTGAAACACAAGAACAAATATTTGACACAAAATCTTTATTAATGAAAAAATATTTGATATTTTTACAACACAACTAAGTTTTTTCTATAGTTGTTGTTTATATGATGGAAAATTCATTTTTTATGTTTCTTCTCATGAGATAGAGCATCGTAAAATGTGTGATAGTCTTTGTCTATGTCTATCTTTAGTTGTTGGAGATGTTTGAACTTGTCGTCACTAATTGATGGTTGTGTCTTGAAAATATTTGAATGGTAAGTACTCATACTTCTATTTTCACGACGACAGGGCATCGTTTCCCGGAAATTGTCAGAATAATCCAGTGTAAAAAATACCTCACCTATAGCCAAACATTTTAATTGCCTGATATCTACGACCACCGGATCTTTTGCCTTCTTTCTCTGTCTAATTGAACTAAACTTTGATGACATGTCATATTTCTTGAAAAACGTGTAATCCAGATGATGTATTTCATAAGGCTGTTTGGGTCGTGCCATCCACATGCGTGTGATGAAGTCAGTGGGTGAATATATTGGAGGTGGAAAACAATGCTCTAGAGCTGAGTGGACCCAATCAGCCTTTATCATCGTGTGACCTTTTCCTAAATAAAGCTGCTGTATAGTTAAAGTTTTTTCTATTGCAAAATCGCTAAGGGCACTTGCAAGTGTTTTGTTCCTATTTTGATAGTTACAGCCATCTGATATAAGTATAACACTTTTAAATGTGTCCGGTATATTAGATAGATAATCAATGACACAGGATGTAAACTCATTGGAGCTGACCCCACCATTAGCCTCATGCCATACATATAAAGTGACTTTCTTATCATTTAGTGAATACATTGTAAAATTATGTACTTGTAGTTTTAACTTGGAATAAGTTTGTGAAGCTAATATTTTAGGACATGTAAGAACACTTTGTAAATCCCTGGTCACCACCAAGCGTTCGTCGTTTGCATTCCTTCATTTTTGATGTCGCATCTCTTCCAGCATATTTTTTAATTCTGTGAGTTTTATAGTCTTCCTCGGTTATATTGCCACATTTATGTTAAACAACTTCTGATTTACCTCCATTATGTTGTTGTCCAAACACCGCTCTTTAAAGACATTATACATGTGATTCTTTGAATTAAATGAATTATCAACATAGTGTCTACTTGACGAGGCTCTGCAGTAATGTGATGGCACTTCGGGTGTAAGATCTAACCATTGTTTAACAGTCTCAGCCTTATGCTCTTTTACAGTTTGCCGTTTACATAGCCGTTGCAGTTTATTGGGAAGACGAATTTCTGAATCACTGGATGTAGAACCTGAATCGAAGTCATGTGTTATATCGCTTTTTATCCAATTCTTAAGTGTGTCTTCTCCCAAGCTTAGAGTACTCAAAAAAATTTGCGGCAAACTTTAATGTGTTTGCCATTTCCATCTTTGAGAAAATAATTATGGCCTTCAAGTTTCCTCAATGTCGTACTTTCCTGTAGAGTAGTATCTGCTCATCGTCTTCGAATTGGTCGGGTTTCAACTAGACTTGTAACAAACTTTTTTTTTTCACCCCATGAACCTACATTCCAAGATAATTTGAAAATTCGTTCCCTGTCTGATTCTATAAGCAAACTGCATCGAAAGGATTTCGGTGATATACTGTTGGGAGCCTTATGCTCACATCTTGCTTTCATCTTTTTCTCAGGTCTAGGTAAGTTTTGTGTGATAACCCCATCTTTATTTACCTTATAACCAATGTACGATTTACCATATAACCTTCTGCCTTTAGCTGTATTCACTTTTTTGTTAGTGTAATCGAAATTACTTTTCGGTTTGCAAATTGTAGCTTCAAATTGCAGTGTGTGGTTATTAACACCATGTTTTTCATTTTCAGGAATATTTCTGAATACTTCTATGTCTGGCTGGTCTAAAAACCTATTATTTTGAAGTTCTACATCACTGATACCTACATCTTGAAAATCTGCGATGCCAGCGACACTGTGATAATTTTTCAAATTGTCAAGCTCATTTTCATGAATACTGTCTTCTTAAGAAACTGGATCATTTACATCTTGTTGATTGTCGCTAATGGCATTTTTAGAACTTGTCCACATAAGGATTTGCACTTGGAGATCTATATTATCTGCACGACTTTCATGCTGATCACCACCAAATAGAATTCCTAAATCTAAATCATTTTGTATATCTGGGTCAGTTTCATAATTTACCGCTTCTCCTAGATGTATTATGTTATCTGCAATTGAGTGATCAAATTCAGTTAACATTCCATCTGGGCTTTCTTCATTCTTACTGATTTTGTCATCCTTTTTTGAAACTGCAGCCACTTCTGTCTCTCTGTTTAGGGTTCCATCAGGTTGTAGAAAATAATCACCAACAATGCTGTCTTCCACACCAATTTTATCAGCAAGCTGACGCCCGCAGTTAGATTGTATGGTTGCATTAGATAGTACGGTATTATTTTCACACTCTAGTTGTGTATTTTCTTTAGTTTCCTCTTTAAGAAGCATCATAATCTTTCTAACTCTTGCCGAATACATCTCAACGTAAAATATTTTAAAAAACAAGCAGTTTTTTATGTTCCAGGTTATTTATTTATCTTTTCATTAATGTAAGCATCAATTATTTATTTGGGGAATTCACACGATTATAAACATAATTTATTCTTTGCTTAAATTGAACGAAAATAGAAGACTCCTAACCTCAAACAATGTTTTTTTTAATTTTATACAGGTAAGAAATTGAATAAAGTTGTTAGTTTATTCACCTGCATTATTAGCAACCAATTATTACACGAGAATAGAGGAGAATTAATGTTCTTATTACCAGCTACAACCAAAAAAATATAATTTAAAGTCATAAAACCGCAACGCAAAGCAAATAACTTTGTAATAATAAAACCTCCAATGTGCATTGACCGTGTGACACATTACAGTCTTAGTACATCGGTAAGAGCTCCGATGTAACATACTGGGCACATTGGATGCATTACTATCGTAATTTTTGAACACGTCACATTGGAGGTTTCGCCAGTTCGATGCGGTTTGACGAGACGTTTCACGTGGTGTATATATCTCATTTTCGCCGATTTTGTCACATAAGAGGTATTAACAGAACGACGAAATATTACTTACTATGTTTTTATTCTGTTTTAACAGTGCCTTTTCACTATTACCATCTGGTACTACAGTACTTTTAGCACCGAAAAGAAGATTTTCTGCACGAAACAGAGATCTTTCCAGTAATTCTCTCAATGCAAGAATCCTAGCTACTTTGGAATATGTACATAATTTTTTCAGTATCTTGCTTACTTTCTTAAATCCTTGGAGTTTCAATGAAGTACCTGAAAATAGCGATAAAATCATTTACATAAAATCCAGAACGTGTTGGGGATAATAAAAGGTCAAATTCCCCAGTCGAGTGGAAACTAGCATTGCTTTAATTATGATGTTTCAGCTCAAATTTCGAAAGATACCACAATTAAATTTTGCTGCTATTGCAAAACCGAAATCTTTAAGCTGCTAAAGTACTGTCAATTAATTCTTTTAATCAGCTGTTTGGAAACAGTGCTCCCTACATACCTTCTTCCTTGCAACAGGCAAAAAAATAATTAACCGTTGACTGCGTTAAGTTTAGAACTATCTGTATGGAAGGACTATATGATTTTTCATTTGATGGAATTTCTAGCATGTCTAAAAGATCTGCTATCACATGCATATGCAACACTTCACTTCCAAATAAAGATGTTAAATTGACCAAGTTTGCCTCGATCGCCCTTGTCACAAACTGTGAATTCAACTGTAATATTTGACCACTATTCTCCCATCTGTAAAGAAACGGAGAAAAGATTTGTTTATTTTAGAAGCATCAGAGGTACAAAAACACAAACGCCGACAATACGCATGGATGCAAAATGATAATGTTTTGTATCCTCCTACTATGTCGAAAAGCATAAGTATTGGTCAACTGATAGTCTCTTTATTACTCTTATTTTTAAAGGGGTAGACATTGATCCAATCCAATCCATAGCAGATGGTTGTGGAATTTTCTTTTACGTGATAGTAAAGGATTTTTTCACGCCCGAGGAGGTACTACCCCTTACATCAAGGGGCCGGTGAAGTCCCAACGGACGTTTCCGGTTCTGGTGTATGACTCGATTTCCCTTATAACCAAAAATGATGATGGCTCCTCCTTGTACAAAATATTCCGGAGACAAAATACCCCTCCATTCGGATCTCCGGGAGAGGGGTGTACAGGGGGCGCCAACATCAAGATTTAACATATCCTTTTCGAATATATGTGGCCTAAATTGTAACCTGAACTCCGTCCACCATTTCCTCCAGGCTAACAGACCCCAACTCCTCTTCCTCACCGAAACCCAAATCAGTGCCAAAACAGCCACTAATCACCTTAATTTCCCGGGGTATGAGCTCCTTACTTCCTTTAGATTGCATGGAGGCGTGTGCGCATACGTCCATAGCAATCTACCCTGCACCAGACTCCCAAATTTAGAAGCTGGAAGAAAAGACATACTATGGATAAAACTCTCTCTCAGGGCTGCAACTAAATTCATCTGTTGCATTTACCGGTCACCTTCTGACAACAACTTTGTCCAGCTCTATGACTACCTTTTTGAAAAAACCGACTATCTGATTTCTGAATATCCTTCCTCCGAGGTCACTATTCTTGGTGATTTCAATGTCCATAATAAGGAATGGCTAGGATCTTCAAAAACCGATCCACAAGGGAGAGCAGCGGAGGCCTTTGAAGTCAGCAATTCTTTAGCCAATATGGTTCAGCAACCTACTTACTTTCCTCGTATCCCAACACACAGCTCAAATCACTTGGATCTCCTTCTTACTACACAACCTGAATGCTATAAGATATCAGTCACCGCCGCCCCCCTTGGTCGCTCAGACCACGGCATGGTCACAGCTTCCTGCGCAATGCAACCCGAGGTCACACAGTCATCACACCCACATATCGTTTGGTACTACAACTCCGCAAACTGAGACGAAATGCGGGATTACTTTTCCTCATTTCCATGGGCGTCTGTCTGCTTCTCTCATCCTGACCCCTCTGATATCTCACAAAACGTCACCGAAATTATCCAAGCTGGTATGGAATTATTTATCCCACGTACACAGAAAACCTCTTCAGCCTCTCAAAAGCCCTGGTTCTCTAAATCCTGTGACAAGGCCAGACTTGAAAAGGTCAAAGCTCACAAAACACTTCTACACAATCCCAGTCAAGAGAATCGTCAAGCATTTAACGACGCAAGAAACCGCTATGTCCGCATTCTTTCTGAGGCAAAAAACTCGTTTAATAACCACATTAAAAACAAAGTCCTCTTAAGCTCCAACGGCGGCAAACCCTTCTGGACCCTTGCTAAATCTATCGGGAATAATTTCTGCAAAAGCACGTTCCCACCTCTTGTCTCAGGGGATGAAATTGTTTCTACCGCCCTGAGCAAGGCTGAACTTTTTACTTCGTTGTTCCACGCCAATTCTACTCTCAACCCATCTCCAAATGTTCAACCACCAACAGTCCCCAATCTCGCGCATAAAATGACGGATATCATTTTCAAAACTAAAAAGGTACGAAAGACGCTCTCTTCTCTTAATACCAGGAAAGCCTCTGGCCCTGACGAGATCCCAGCAATTGTTCTCAAAAAATGCGCACCAGAGCTTGCTCCTATCCTGACTCGTCTGTTTCAGATATCTTATAATAAAGGCATATTCCCTAGTAACTGGAAAACTGAGCGAGTACAACCCACCCTCAAGAAAGGATCCAAAGCGCTTCCTAGCAACTACAGGCCTATTTCTCTCGTTTGAGTCGTCTCTAAAGTGATGGAAAAGTATATAAACACCGAATTACTAAAATTTCTTGAAAAACACAGTCTAATCCACGACAGGCAGTATGGATTCCGTCAGCGCAGATCGACTGCCGACCTCCTTTCCTTTGTCACCCATTCTTGGAACAAGTCTATGGAACAACACAGTGAATCCCAGATTGTTGCTCTAGACATATCCAAAGCATTCGATCAGGTCTGACACGCAGCGCTGCTTAATAAACTTCTGGCCTATGGCCTACCACCAAAACTTTGTACCTGGACAGCAAATTTCCTCTCCAACAGGACCATATCTGTTGTTGTGGATGGCCATTCCTCTAAACTGTATCCAATTAATGCAGGAGTTCCTCAAGGTTCAGCTTTAGCCCCTACTTGGTTTCTTCTCCACATCAATGACCTCCTCTCTAGCACATCCAACCCAGTTCACAGCTATGCGGACGACAGCACCCTCCATTCAAATATACAGTGTTCTAAGCCTGTCTCTTTAGCCCAATTAGATGAGGATCGCAGACTCATGGAGGGTTCTGTCTACGTGGAACTCCAAAAAATATTAGACTCGAGAAGTAGAAATCTTATACAATTCAACTCCACCAAAACTAAGTCTTGCTTTGTTTCACACAAGAGATACACCAGCCCTAGACCCATCACAATGCACAACCAAGTTATTTAAAGTAATGAGTCCTTTTCTCTTGTTGGCATTTCTGTGGATCGAAATCTTAATTGGTACCAACATGTCACATCAATTGCAGAAGTGGCTGCTAAGAAATTAGGTTTCCTCTTCCGGGCTCGCAAATACTTTTCACCAGCTAATCTCTATACCTTATATACTTCACAAATAAGGCCAAACCTCGAATACTGCTCTCACATCTGGGGTGCCGCTGCCGCTTCTACATTCGCTATCCTGGACTCCATCCAAAAGAGAGCTATACGTCTCATCGGTGACCCTACCCTCACCCAAAGGCTGCCATCCCTTGCCCACCGACGTGCCGTTGGTGACCTCTCTCTCTTTTATAGATATCTGCACGGGCACTGCTCAGAGGAGCTTTCCTCCATAGTTCCCCCACCTGCTGCCCCCAACAGATCTACCAGGGGAACAGAGTGAATGCACCCTTTTACTGTCCAGGTCACCAGACATAGAACATCTTGTTATGCCCGCTCTTTTGTCCCGAGGACTTCCAAGTTGTGAAATTCCTTGCCGGCACATGTTTTTCCTTCTCCCCCGAACCTCCAAACCTTCAAGTCCAGAATTAACAAGCTGCTTCTTTCCTCCTTGTCAACACCCACGGTACGATAGTATTTAGGCTGTAAGCCCTCGTGGTGTGTTGTTGAAATAAAAAAAAAAAAAAAAAAAAAAAAAAAAACATAAACAATATTAACTTTGAGAAGAACTAGTTAGCTGATCTAACAGTTTGGCCTTTCTTTTACAATGTTATTTGGTTTTAGTTTAGGTTTAGTAGTCACATGGACTTGTTATTTACATTAATATGTTATGCTACATTAATTAAAACTTGTGATGTGACCATTTTAATACAAACAAAAATGTTAAATGGATAATTCAGAATAAAGTCACTTTAACTATGATAAAATCACTCTTATAATGCAACAAACTAACAGGAACACACCTTAAAAGAGTTAATAAATTCTTCCACATTAAAGTCAGATCGGAATTCTCTTCATTTGCTGAACAAAACTGCTGTATGTTTCTGCTCAATATTTCTTCAAGAACGACAGAAAAATGGCCTCCTTTTTCAGCATACGGGGGCATTGTCTTGTCAATCAATTCACTTGTTAAAATTTTTATCAGCAATGCCAAATGTTCTGAGGTGTTGGCTTTTTGAAAGAGAAAAGTTGTGGAACGTATCAGTATGGACGGGTTATTATGACCTTGAATTAAAACCAAGAAAAAATTAATCACTGTAATGACAATCTAATAAATACAACAATAAAAATAACAATAAGAATGTAATCATATATATATATATATATATATATATATATATATATATATATATATATATATATATATATATATATATATATATATATATATAACTGTAAGAAAAGACCTAAATTATTTGGTTTCTGAAGGCAAAGATTTGAAAAAATAAGATTGGGTTTAAATATTACCTAAAAAAACTGTAATCCGGGCTGCGGTTTGCTGTTTTATTGGCTCCGAGCTGAGCAACAGATCATTTATATCATCCAGCTCTTTTAAGAAGGAGTCCAACAAATTTATTTGGTTTCGACAACGAACAGCTTCATCAATTTCATCCAGTATATTTTCTATAAGGTAAATTATACAAAATTAACAATTTTACGGAACTATATTACACATAGGTCAGTTTCATGCAAGGTAAATTGAAAATGTTATTTCTAAGTGTCAACAAGACACTTATCAGGCATAATATTAGCCTTTTAATTTCAACGTTTGTAAAATTAATGCATAGTGTATATGTATATCTTATATATATATATATATATATATATATATATATATATATATATATATATATATATATATATATATATATATATATATTCATACACCATCCAACAGCTTGAAAGCCAAATTAAGGATGGGCCAATACACAAAACATAATAACTAACAATAATCAAACTAACAATACAAAAAAAGAGTCACAAATTAGATTGCTTTGAAAAACATTTTTATCTCTGATATGTTACATGAGAAGATAACTAGGCGGTCTTGCAGTACAGAGTAATCATTGCACATCTGGTAAATTGGAGACGATCGCAGCAATCGTGTACGAGCAGTCGGGAGATAGAATGTGCCTGGAAAACGTCCTGCAATACGAGGCACATTGAAATTAAGTTGCTGAAGCAGACTAGGGCAGTTGAACACAGAATTAACCAGTTTATACAAAAATATAATGAAACTGCACTGCCTGCGCATCGACAGACTCTGCAGACTAAAGCGAAGAAGTAAACTTTCCTGAGGAAAACCAATAGACGAATATCGACCATCATCATGAAAGCTAAGAAGTTTTAGAAATTTCCTTTGTACTGATTCTAGACTTGCCACATGTATCTCATAAGTAGGAGCCCACACAACTGGGCCATATTCAAGTCGGGACCTAACCAAACAGCCAAAGAGCAGGAGGAGGGTGTCAGTCTGGGAGAAATTTTTGCTGCTTCTTATCAGAAACCCTAAAGTTTTGTAAGCAGAACTGACAGTCTGCTCATAGTGTGGTTTAAAAGATAGAGTACCATCAAAAACAATTCCAAGGTCCTTAACTGTCCCGGGGCGGTCAAGTGGAAGCCCTCTTATATTGTACCCGAAAGTGATTGCGTGCTTATTTCGAGTAAAGGACATCACACAACACTTGGAAACATTCATAGAAAGACCACTCCGACAACACCATTCATCAAGGGTCTGAAGACAGTTCTGGAGCCGCAAACAGTCATCAACACTCGAAATATTTGCGAAAATCTTAATATCATCTGCATACATTAAAAAAGGAACATGTAAAACATGTTTAACTGGGTCAATAAAGATATTAAATAGTAATGGACCGAGTATGGAACCCTGCGACACTCCCGAGGTTATGTGATAGGTGTTAGATTTGAAGCCCCCAACCTCAACAAATTGCCTCCTTCCATCCAGGTAAGATCTGAACAAGTCAAGCAAGCCCACGGAGAACCCGATAGCCCTCATCCTGTCAATCAGAACAGAGTGATTTAGGCAATCGAAGGCCTTAGATAGATCAGTATACACAACATCAACCTGTGAAGAGCGGTCAAGAGCGGACGCAATGAACTATGTAACGTCAATTAAATTCATTACAGTCGATCTACCTGGAATGAAACCATGCTGAGAAATAGAGAGTCTGTTTTTGATGTGAAACAGTATTGGCTGAAAAAGGCAGGCCTCGAAAATCTTACAGAAGACACATAGTATGGCTATTGGTCGATAGTTGGATGGATCACCACTATCCCCCGCCTTGAAGACAGGGAAAACTCGTGACAGCTTCCAAATCGCGGGGAATGTTCCAGATCTAAGAATCAGTTTAAAAATTTTCTTAAGTGGAGTCAGGAAAGCATATAAGCAGTCGCACACCAAGAAACCAGGAACCAGATCAGGTCCACAGGACATGTTAGCCTTAATTCTCTTGGCGGCAGTAAAAATTTCATCATCTGTAAAGTCATCAACAAAGAACATTGTGTCACCCGAAGCCAGGCTGGCGGCTGTAGACGATGAGGTGTATATATATATATATATATATATATATATATATATATATATATATATATATATATATATATATATATATATATATATATATATATATATATATATAATATAATATACACACAGTGTGGCCCATTTAATATGAAAACGCCTTGTAACTTTTGTATTCATAACCTGATTTTGTTGATCAAAAGATATAAGATGAATGAACCTGAAACAAATAAGGATTATGCAAAGAATATGTCACAAGAAGAGTGTTCTGCAAACCCTCAAGTTTCAGCTTCAACTATGATTGTCCTTCATTTTACTAAAATATTTCCAGAAAATTCATTTCAAATAGACCCTTTCTCGGATGCTTTGGCGGTGGTCTTAGCTATAGAGTTTATCGTTTAATGGTATATAATTTTTGGCGAATTTTCATAAAAAATCAATAAAGTTCAATATATCCCTTGCATTTTCCATTGAAATGTAATGCATGTTTGTAAGAAAAGAAATTCGGGGCGCAGAAAGTGCGTTATGGTAGCGAATTTTCAATAAATCCTTCAAATTTGAATAGCTCAATTTGCTATTAACCTATAAGGTTCGTTGGCCAGGAACCTAATTTTTTCCGGGAACATTTAAAGTTTAGTTTCGAAAATTTTTTGTACATTTTCAAACAATAAAGTTATTTTGATGAAACATGGTACATTGTTTCTACTATATATGTTATACTGGTAACCAAATTTGATGCCTGCTTTCTTAAAAAAAAACACATTTGCTATCAAAAACATTTTTATGAAAATTCACTACCATAACGCATTTGCTACATCCAGACTTTTTTTTGTTGGTGAAATTTGGTATTTCGTGTGATGCCGAATGCAGTGGCCTTATTTTCTTCCTAAAAATGGCCCTAGCCCTTTTTACCATTTTTTTTTTGACATAGAAAAACTGCATTAGTAGGCCATGGTCAGGTGACATAGAGAACAATTTTTACAGTATTAATAGGGTTTTTCATATTACATCTTTTGATCTTTTGTTCATCAAAATCCAGTTATAAATACAAAAGTTACAGGTATATTTCACTTTTATTATTTTTCGTATATAGATTCAATATAAACAGGATTAGATCCAAACAACTTCAAAGATCAGTATCCTGGAAATTCAACAAGTACGAAATAAGAAATATCCAGGCTGTTCGAAAGCAATATATTTTCTAGCATCGAAGAGTATTTACTGTGAGGTTGATAGAGATACTGGCTTTGTATCAAATGGGTCACACTGTAAATAGTTTAAAAAAAATTGTTATGCATCCAAACAAAAAAATGACATTGGTATTCATACTTACGCAGTATTTCACAGCTTTTATCTTTTATAGTGAAACTTTTAAGGCTACTCCCACCTACACTTGATTCGCTCTCTATACAATCTAACAGCAGATTTATAATTTGCATTCCACCAGTGCTGCATTTTAAAATTAACGAAACTATCAGATCCTAAATTAAAAAGAATAACAGTTATATAATTGATTGCTAAAATAACTATGAGATTACAAACCTCTAGAGCTTCAGGAGTCCCAAAATACTTTGACCAATCCTCAATAAAATCATATAAAGTTTCTATTGTTTCTACAGACACTAAAAAGAATAATAAACATACTAATCATATAATATTTATTCACCATCAAAATTACATGGTCAGTCAAACAAAATAAAGTCAACACCATGAACAAAACAAACATACAAAACCACAACAATAAAATTCAATGTATACCAACTCACACCTCTTAACATAACAGTCACATAAAATACACCAACATGTATAAAATATCACTACATCCGCAAGCCAAAAGCAGCCACACAATGATACAGGAAAATTAACTCAAACACCCTGACTATAATTAAAATATTTAACAAGGCTATAAAAAGTCCCATTTAGCAAATAGCCCATAACTCTATTATGAAAAATATTTCTAACTCTGAGTGTCTTTAAAAAAGGAGGCAGTACATTAAAAATCTTCACTCCCAGATGATTAGTTCCATGCTGCGAGGCTCCTATTTGGTGCAGTGGAATAGACAATTCATTAACATATTGTGTATCCATATGCATGATGTTGGTTATTTCTTCCCATTATGTTTTTATTGTCCCATATATACAGGGCCTTAATTAATTCCCGAACCCCACGTGACCACTTAAGTTAGGCAACCCGGCATACACAGTTGTACAACCTGAATTAATGAAATCCCTAAGATGCCAGTGTTGTCTCATATTTTCTTTGGGGTTTTATAAAAAATATAAAAATCATAATAAGGTGAAACAGTAAGTGTCTTAAATGTATTTATTATTTAGTATTTTTAACAGCAAGTCTGTTCATGTATGGTTTACTGTTATTGATTGTTAAAAAAATATATTAAAAGCATAATAAAATATTACTTTTATTTTGTATAAATATCAACATTTTGTAATGTACGTAAACAAATTGAGGTCCGATTATTTAAACTTCTAATTTACGGTTTTAGGAATGTGTATTGTGTAGCATTGAACAAATATGTACCTGTTTGGGCAGATTACCGACGAACAGATTTGGTAGGGCCTCGTTACATGCGATGACCTACACTTTTAACTTACATAAAAAATGAATGAAAATGCTAATTTTTAATAAAAACTGTTTATTTTTATTGTCCAACAGATAGAAAATTATTTGAAGAAGGTAAACACTGGTCGAACTTGGAAAATGCACAATATACATACAAAATAACCATCAAAAGGAATTAAGCGTCTATGGACTGAACTGTCAATTAATTTAGTAACTTCCGGGTCCCTAGTCTAGTGGTTTTTTTGGTTACTTTTTGGACTGCCAACTCATAAAATCATATTTCACTAAGAGAGAGACAGAATCCGGTCACGTGGGGTTCGGGAATTAATGAAAGCCCTATACAAAATGCAGATAAGTATATAAACACTTACTATCATCAAAATACTGTGTTGCCAAGTTTGATTGAAATCAGTTTAGTATTTTGAGTTATCACTATTTTTTCATATAAACATGGGTCCGCAATGCTTAGTTTTTTAAATAGAGCGTGTTAAAGTTATTTGTTTTTGTCAATTTTTCACGAATAGGTCTGAATCAAATTAAAATTTTGGCGTGAAAGTTGGCGTGCGGGGGTTTTTGAGGGCAAGAAATTTAAATATGGTAATTGTTAATAACACTGCTGGTAGAGGGCGCCACCTGTAAGACTATGCTTGCATTCAATTGGCTATAATTTTTTGACACCCAGTAATATCGACCTACTGTATAGCTACATTGCAGCCCTTATCAATTGTAAGCCAAAAATGTATATTTGATCCAAATCTCCCACGCACACCATTTTCGAGATATTTCAATTTTTGTATGTCGAGGTCTCTCAAAAATTAATTTTTTTCAAGTAATTAATTGTATTATCTGCAAATATTAACAACAAATAAAACAAATACAAAAGTTTATAACATTTTATGATACCTGACTACAATAAATGTTCAAAATGGCCACCCTCCACTTCACAATACACTTTCGTATTCTGCGGAGCATACAACGTCGTACTCTGTGAAATATTTCTGGTGTATTTCTGATTTGTTCGCATCCAAGTACAATTCTTTGCTGCAGATCATCAACATTTTCAACATTTGCTACATAACAATACTTTTGAGATGCCCCCCATAAATAAAAGTCCATAGGATTTAAATCAGGGGATGGAGCTGGCCATGGCTGAGGTCCACCGCGTCCAATCCATCTGCGTCCAAAAATATTGGTTAGGTAATTTCTGACATTTAGGGCGAAATGTGGGGTGGAGGCCCGTCATGCATAAACCACAGGCTATGTCTTATGTGAAGAGGTACATTTTCTAATAACCCATTTAGTTGGTTTTGCAGGAATTCAAGATAAGTTGTAGCATTAAGTCTGTGAGGTAAAAAAATTGGTCCTATCAAATTACACCGTACAATTCCAGCCCATACATTTAAGGAAAATTGCTGTTGATGATGCCTTTAAAAAACTACGTGGGGATTTTCGTCAGCTCAAATATGGCTGTTACAAAAATTGACGATCCCGTCACGCGCCTAAATCCAGACTCGTCAGTGAACAATACACAATTCAACAAGTTCTCTACATTATTATGCTGAAGAAACCATTGGAAAAATTGTAGGCGAGGTATAAAATCTCTTTCAGGCGATAGTGCCTGCACATGTTGGATGTGATATGGACGCAATTGGTGCTCATAAAGAACTCGCCATATCATAGCATTGGATGCTCCCAGATGATTGGCCATTTCCCTAGTACTTATTTTTGGATTTTCTTCAATTTCATCCAGAACAGGCTCTTCTAAATCAGGATTTCGTGCACTTCGTGGTCTGCCTCGGTCAGCAGTAACTTTATTAACGGTACCTGGTAAATATAAATATATATATATATATATATATATATATATATATATATATATATATATATATATATATATATATATATATATATATATATATATATATATATATATATATATATATATATATATATATTCGAAAGAGACAGACCGATGTATTAGATAATGTAAGTATGTACATGTTTCCCGCAGACGGATGTCAATTCGTTCAAACATCCTTCTGTCTGGAATTCTCCGATTTGGGAAGGCTTCTTCATACAGTCGTTTCGCCTTATAACAGTTACCAAAAGCCCGTGAATACATAACATGCATGTATGTTAGTTCATTGTTGGTAAAGACTTCCATATTTAATTAGAAAAATTATGGACGATACAATTAATTACTTAAAAATAGTGAGTAGTCTCAAACGTAAAAGTCAAATGTAGTATATGTCACGATGAAAACGCAAAAGTCAAGTCCCGTAACAATGGAAACAACTTTGTTAAATGGTTTGTTCAAAGTTTGTTATCATGGCTTTTTATTTTATCTTCATGATTGTGTCTTGTCAGTTCTTTTTTCTGGTAAGATTTTAATTTTTAACTAGAGAATAAGAAAATTAACTTTATACATACTGATAGCAATTAAAAGGTGAAAAATGTATTCCTATGATTTGTCGCAGAATTAATTTTTGAGCGACATTCACATACAAAAATTGAAATATCTCGAAAATGTGTGTCTGAGAGATTTAAATCAAATTATATATTTTTTGCTTACAATTGATAAGGGCTGCAATGTAGCTATACGATAGGTCGATATTACTGGGTGTCAAACAATTATAGCCAATTGAATGCAAGCCATGTCTTACAGGTGGCGCCCTCTGCCAGCAGTGTTATTAACAATAACATATTTAAATTTCTTGCCCTCGAAAACTCCCACATGCCACTTATTCGTGAAAAACTGACAAAAACAAATAACTTTAACACGCTGTATTTAAAAAACTTAGCGTTTGCGGACCCATGTTTATATGAGAAAATAGTCTTATTTTTTTATGCTGAATGTGCACCTGTAACATAGACCATCATTTTTGAAACAGCCTGTATATATATATATATATATATATATATATATATATATATATATATATATATATATATATATATAAATTTTTTCAAAAGCTTTTCATCGTGACCTCTCTATTACAAATTTTTCATAATAATAATTCACTAAAAGTGGTACGGCTATGGTAGCCAGCCTCCTAGAATATTATGAGATGGACGACAGGGTCACCATCTCGGTGCGGAACCATGTCCCATTTCTTCCCCAATACCGGGACAATGTAAGGCCAGGGGTGACAATTCATGTCTGGTTGTACAATCTCTATTTATAACATTTTGTGTTAATTGGAGCAGTCACAGCAACATACTACCCAGTTCCGCACCAAGATGGCAACACTGTCATACATTTCACAATGCTTTTGTCCATAGTCACCAATTAAAATTGGAAAATGTAGGCAACACAGATAAAATGAAAATTGCCAGCTGGATTAATGTAAACAATAGTTAAGATACCTTTAAGCAATCAGAAGTGTAATTGTCAAAATAAGTTTTCATTAGTCAGTTAATTACTTACAGGTATGTTTCATATCCATACAAATAGAGGAGAGCAGTGTAGATGACAGGTATGCCAACTGCAAAATATAAGGCACGGTAGCTTTCTTCTGTAACTTGATCTGGTTGTTACCTTCGTTCGTTTGTTTCAAACTCCACTACAAAAACCAGGAAAGAAACTTGTTAAATGAACACAATTTCTAATTTCATCAAATTTGACAATTAAAAATTCACGGCATCGTTAAAGCAAAAATTTGTATAAGAAATAAGTTACCTTGAACATCTCCAATATTGCCGCTCTAATGTCGTTCACATGACTTCCAGCTAAATGTCCCAATATACCAACAACCGACTTGAGTTTAGGTGAATTGATACCCTGATCATAGGACTTATTCTGGCAAAAGTCTTTTAAACCAACCGATAAAACTCTTGTAATTACCGTGTTTGGAAAACAACTGCCAACATGTGCAACTACCCAATCAAAATTTGGAGAATGTTTCACTGAAGTATCTACAAAAAATTCATTTATATCATATCATATCTATTTACCATCAAAATTACATGGTCAACAAAATCAAATGAACATCATGAACAAAACAAACATACAAAACCACAACAATAAAATTCAATGTATACAAACTCACACCTCTTAAATACAGTTACATAAAATACACAAAAATGTATAAAATATCACTACACTGCAAGCCAAAAGCAGACACACAATGATACAGGAAAATTAACTCAAAAACCCTGACTATAATCAGAATATTCAACAAGGCTATAAAAAGTCCCATTTAACAAATAGTCCTTAACTCTATTATGAAAAATATTTCTAACTTTGAGTGTCTTTAAAAAGGGAGGCAGTACATTAATAAACTTCACTCCCAGATGATTAGTTCCATGCTGCGAAGCTCCTATTCGGTGCAGTGGAATAGACAATTCGTTAACATATCGTGTATTACATGCATGATGTTGGTTATTTCTTCCCATTGTGTTTTTATTGTCCCATATACAAAATGCATGAAAGTATATAAAAACCTACTATCGACAAAATACCGTGTTGCCTAAACAGCTCCCTGCAACTCTCCAGTGGTCTCACATTACTCAGCGCTCGAATAGCTTTTTTTTGTTCCAGTAGGACCTTCACTAACTGTGGTGAAGAGCCCCATATCAGGATTACGTAAGTTGCTAGAGAGTGAAAGCATGCAAAGTACGCTGTTCTCGCTGCCTGGTAAGTTGCAAACCTCATTAGTCTCTTCACAACATACACCATACTCGACAGCCGTCCACACAAACAGTTGATGTGCACATACCACTTAAGAGAGGTATCCAGAACAATGCCAAGAAACTTAGCTGTTTCAGGATTACCGTTAGGTTTTACCTCAAATCTCATTATTGGGGTTCTCTTTTCATTTAGCTTCAGTGCGTTAGCCTCAAACCAGCTCCTAGCATGGCATATGTAATTTTGCATAATTAACCCTGCTTCCTGAGTACCGCTTGCCCTGGTCATAAAGCTTGCATTATCTGCATATAAATATGCACCATATGCATTAACACTATGTGTTAGGTCATTTATATATATATATATATATATATATATATATATATATATATATATATATATATATATATAATAAATAGTATTGGACCAAGAACTGAACCCTGTGGTACTCCGACTTTGATTTGAACACTGCTAGATGTTTTGTTGTTCAAATCTATTTTCTCCTGTTTGTCAGATACGATTTCAAGATGTGCAGGGCAACACCTCTCACACCATAGTAGTGTAGTTTACCAAGCAATAACTGGTGATTGATGGTATCAAATGCTCTGCTCAAATCCAAGAAAGTCATTTGTATTTAATTTTTGGTTTCAAAAGCTTCCAGTATGCCATCCACTACACTAACTAAAGCCGATACTGTGGACCTAGTCTTTCTATACGCATACTGGTTTTGATTAAACAACTAATTTTTTTCAAAGAAATCCACAATTCTGTTTTTTAATAGTCTTTTAAGAATCTTTGATATTGCAGGCAGAACACAAATATTGGTCTATAATTGCTACACAAATCTATATATATATATATATATATATATATATATATATATATATATATATATATATATATATATATATATATATATAAGGTAAAGGTTTACTTTAGGGGCGTGTGTTCGATTTTTATGAAATTTTGCATATAGACGTGTTTTAGGGGCAGATGACGAAAATCCCAATAAAAATGAGGGCAGAAGCCAACTTTTGGAGTTATTTGTACATTTTTGTTGGAAAAATGTAGGTTATACTCACTTTGCGGCATGTTTTTGTCATAGTTTACACATTTTCAGGGGTCGTTCGTTTTATATCAAGCTAAAGAAGGGTGCATTCCACTATTACTAATTCATTTTCACATAGTTAGTGCAACCCCTTAACTGGTGTATGTGTCTGTGAAAATTTCCCATCTTATCATCGTATAACCGATCCTAAGTTGAAATTGACATTTGACATATAATGTCATACATTTTGAAGTTAGACATTGTTGCAAAAAGGAAAATTTTATATTAAAATTCTTCAAAAAGGGGGTGCACTATGTGAAAATGAATTAGAATAGTGGAATACACCTTTCTTTAGCTTTATATAAAACAAACGACCCCCGAAAATGTGTAAAATACGACAAAAACATGGCACAAAAGTGAGTATAACCTACATTTTTCCAAGAAAAATTTTAAAATAATTCCAAAAGTTGGCTTCTGCCCTCATTTTTATTGTGATTTTTGTCATCTACACCCTAAAACACGTCTATATACTAGTGATGGGAAAAACGGTTATTTTCTATTAACAGTTGAAGCCGTTAACGTTATTTATTAAAAACCGTTGAAAATAACAGCTTCAGTTATTTATCTGTTATTTTAAACTGGATAGTCGATCGATAGTATCCTACATTCCCAAAGCTGTGAGCGAGAGCGAGCACACTAGTATAAATGCATTGTATTGTTACCCCGTTATTTCACGTAGTGTATAAATCTCAAATTTTGTCGATATGAAAAGGAAACAGGGGGTTAAGAAATTATAATAAGCGTGTCGTAAATCTTTTGCCACTCTGAAGTGAAACTTTTAGAAATCAGAAAGGAGTCTTCTATAAGTATTTACTTAGATGTTTTAGGAATTATAAACTAGTCATTTCTAACAAATTTATTTTATGAGGGGTCTTTACGTAAATGTCAATGCCACAGCAAGAATCAATAAATATCATTATTTATCACGTCTTGGGACGTTAGACGTTAGAGAACTTTTATTGCAAGGCAGCACTAGCTTCAACAAATAAATGCTTTATACACTACTACACTATACAGGGAGAGGGAGTAATTCTAAGAACTGCATAACATAATGCAGCTCATAAAATTTCAGTAAAGAAATTTGCCTTTATTCTGTACATATGGTTTGTTATTACATTATGCTTTTATTCTTTCTTAGAAGGATCTCTAGTTACATTTTCGATTTTCGGTTCACTGGTCGTCTTTATCAGTACACTTTTAAAAACTGTGCAAACAACAGCCAACAGTATAAAAAATTGAGTTTGAGTTTAAAAGTTTTTAAAAAAAATTGGAAGATATGTAGTATTAATTGTTTATTACTTATTTTAATATTCGTTACTTTAAACTTTTGACTGCCAAGTCAAATTGTGTTTGCATGCAGACAGAGTGGTAAGAAATACTTAGTTACATATTTTTAGATTAAATTCAACAAAACCTTTAAATTTTTAGATTGTAAATTAAAATGGATTCCAAACGAAAAACTTCCATTATGTGGAATTTTTTCACCCTCTTGTGATAACATTATAGGGTTTTAAAATCCTTTTAAAACTGCCATTTTGTTAGCCTTATGCATCTGCAAAATTTCGTTTTTTAAAATTATTCCATAACGGAGAAATTTAATGAAAACTTTTTTTGCCAAAATTTCAAAGGGCTGTAACTTGCAGGAGAAGGGGTTTCAAGAAAAACTTTATAAAAAGACACCCCTTATTTTACGCCACAGAATCACCCTGTAAAATTTTTCGCATCAATTTAGAAACAGCCTGTATATATATATATATATATATATATATATATATATTCATTTAATTTTTTATATTTAAATGCATATAGATATTAAAAAATGTTGTATCATTCTATTTTTTTAATTAATTTGATAACTATTATCAGACAAACGAAAATGACGTGTTAACTGTTTTCTTAGGTAATGTATATAAATTTAAATAAATAAGTACTTTAATTTCACGTGAAATAACCCTATTTTGCGTTGTCTATAGTGAAAGTAATAACACGTTTTTACAGAAATTCATCTTTTCACCCAACATTTATTATTATTAAATATTTGGCTTTACATACTAGTGGGAAACTAAACTGTTTCAAAAATAACAGCTTCTCAGTTTAACAGAATAACTCTGTGTAGTAGTATTCGTATGCCGTATCCCCATCAACAACCGGTTAAAATTAAAATTAAACCGTTTTATTGTACCGAAGATACTACGTTCCTAAAGCTTAGCGAGCACACTAGTATAAATAACGTGTTAAGTATTATGGTATTATGTTATGAAGTAAAGTCTGCTCTATACTGTATACCCATACATATTTAGCATTCCCAGTCTCAAGGCTATTCATCCCGTTAAATGGCTAAATAACAGTTGCCGATGAAAACCGATGTTTATTCATCGAACCTAGTTGCAGTGGAACTGAAACAGATACAACTCCGAATTCTAGTTTAGTGTAAAACGCGTTATTTTGTAAGCTGTTATTTTTATAAATTCATAACTGGTGGTTACCATTGCGGCTCGGCAACCGTTTAAAAATAACCTACTGTTAAATAACCACCCATCACTACTATATACAAAATTTCATAAAAATCGAACACACGCCCCGAAAGTATACCTTTACGAAATAAAACCTTTGAAATGCCTTAATTGGCAAATATACTTCATTAAAAAAAAAGTGGGTTAATCATAACTTGTCACTTGGTAAAGCATTCTATTTTTAGTAAATTGTAAAATAATGCAAAAATAACATACCTAGCAATGCACTAATACATGCCTCAGTGTCTAAATGCATAAGACTTGTGAGGCATTTTGTATTAATATCAACAAGTGTCCTGGTGGCACGACAACTCATCCAAAGCTGCAGCGTCTCATTGAGGTCTAGAATTTAAAATTATTTGCTTAAATAGAAAATATAAACACTGTAAGAACAACTTATTACTTGATGATATATGTGCTCGCCCAGCATACTTGGTAGATATTTCACCCAGCAATTCAAGTGACCAAGTGCTAACAATGGGAGCCCAAGCGTCTGGTCTATCAGTAATTAAACCAACTAAAACTATATGGATTTCTGAAACAATAGCTTCATCTGCTTCGGATGGTTTCGGAAGCTCCCCTGTATTAATTTCAATCTACAAAATAATTGTTTGAAATTTGTAGCTTTTGCAGATGCATGAAAAACTTTGAAAACTTACCTCAATGTTCGCAACATATTTCTTCGCAGCTCCATCAAACACCCTACAAAAATAATCAAAAACTGCTGTTCGAGAGGCTGGCAGCGATTTTAAAAGCGACAAGGCAGTTTTCGTTACTTCTAACGAGTTTGCTTTCTCTGGTTTGGTAGCTCCTTTTATAAAGAAATGCAGTTCATTCATAACATCATGTTGAGGGACGTTTCTAACTACAGTAGAGTGTGTTATCATTGTCATAATTACAGAGTGTTTCGTAAAAACTAGATCAGTCTACCTCATTTTATTTCACACATATTTTGTTTGCAACATAGCAAAAAATCTATTAGAATTTGCAATTTTCAATGCACATTTCATATTCATATATTATGGTTATGATATGATTCGGAAAGTCAGAAATGTTTAATTTTACTAAATAGAAAATAGGTTAGATTTGGTCGTATAGTCATAGATGTAAATAATCTTCCTTTATCTATGAACTTGGTATCTATTTCATAGAGAAACAAGATATCTCATAGAGAGAGAAAGACATCCTTTTTCTATGAATAGCGTCCTTTCTCTATTAATTATATGAGAATCCACGAGGTACAAAATGTAGAACTATCTACTTTTTCGTTTGTTAGTGTTTGCTGTGCAATTCATCAGCTTATTATGTTCGAACCCATAATTAATCAGAGTCGAAGGAAATACTGCAGATAATAATATGCACAAATGCACAGCTCTCATGATAAATCAGCAGTAGTGCTCTGACCGTTTTTTAATGAATTTTTATTTTAAAAAAATCAATAGAGAGGTATCTACGGTGAGACCTTGCATATTTTTTTCAGATGATCAAATGAGCGCGAATTAGGACCCATGCCTGGGGTCAGTTTCAATTTTTATACGTTTATATATATATATATATATATATATATATATATATATATATATATATATATATATATATATATATATATATATATATATATATATATATATATATATATATATATATATATATACCCAGCAAACACGCAACCATCGGCCGTCTGCCGGGATAATGTCGTCTGTGTTGGCTCAGTAACGGCAACGACGAAAAGGCGGTTTACCCTTACCTCATTGGCGTTGGCAAAACGCAAATAATATTTACGGTATTCCGCAGTAACTAACCAATGTTGGCTATACAGTGAGAATTATCGCTTTTTCACAGTATCGGCAAAACGCTGGATAAGTGCATGGTAGCCATAATAGCCCTTGTCTGCTCGTCTATCATCGTGAGCCGATAGTGTTGGCGCATGTTCATGGCGCTAGGACAAAAGAAAACATTAACACTAAAACAACATGGCGTATGTTTATGTGTTGTAGTGCTGTGTGTTTGAGCTTAATTAAAGTAGAATGATAAAACGCAAGAAGTTATCTGTCACAAGGCAATATGTAAGTGAATCATTTTTTAATTTATTTATAGTCTTATAGCATTATATTTAATGTAGTATTCTCACAGTATGCAAATCATAAGCACTTGAATGTATAGTTTGTAAATCACGCAAATATTGGTAACCGATTGTGTGTGTCAGCTCTTGTATTATTCACCATTCTTCCTCCATAATTAAGGGAAGGAAGTAACATTATTGAGATTGATTAATTCAATATACCTAACTAGTATTACGCTTTCACCATTATTATTATACTTATTATTTGTAAATGTTTGTGGAAAATTTTTTGTTGATAAAGTCTCTGATTTTCAGGATAATAGTGAGGAAGAACCCTTTGTGTGAAGATGCCAGACAACAAAAAGGTGACTCATTAAAGTTTTGCCTTCGTAATGCAGCAGACAGTGAAGAATATATAGGAGACAAAAATATGTTTTAGGAAAAATATTGTAAGCTGAGCCTGAAATATAACTCAAGTGTTAGATGAAATGTTTTAAGTAGTTTACAGTTGTAAAAGATAATACATTCTCTGATGACGCTAACCTTGTTACTGAAACGATCGTCAAATCTTTAAAAATGTGCTGTGGTGAATTGAGGTCTCTGAAAGTGTACATATCAGTGCTCATCAGTTTAAAATATTCACTTAGTGTTCACCTTCGATGAAATTTCAAACCTCAATTAGTGAACAAACCAGATGGACACAGCGTCTCTTGAAAAAAGACATCTTAGGGAATTGTTCGTGCAGTCAAGTGTACACACTCGCAAATATTTACTTGTTATTATTTTCACCAATTATTAGCTATAAATATTATACAGATCGTGTTTCATATATCTTTAAGTTTGTTTATGCGAGTGCATATGTGCTGAGTACACATGGATATTCGGACCATATGAAAGTATATGTACCTACTAAAATATTAATATTCACTTATATTGTTAATTAAATGGATTCTCAAATTACTGTTTCATTTATGAGTTTGTTTACTGATATTTTATTTGGCATTATTGTTAATTTTGACACATTTATACTTTATTTATTGTTAATTGCAAAAGTTACTATTTTATTTTATAACATTAAAACGTTTAATATTATATAGGTACTTGGTTTTTATTTCATTTTTTCTATGTGTCCTATGATATAAGAAAACCGTTTCAATATTCTGATTTTATGTAATAATATAATCTAGCTCTACAAAATTAAATATCGATGAAAATAATGGTCTGTATTGATGGGTTATATTTTTAAATTACCAATATTGTTTAACAATTTGATAGGTTCCTTATGTATACTTATTCCTAAATCATGTTAATCAGTATTGGACTATTTTATATATATATATATATATATATATATATATATATATATATATATATATATATATATATATATATATATATATATATATATGCAGAATAGGGCTGGTCCTTCATAGTAGAAGTAGTGGGCCACCTAAAATTGAGCACTTGATATAGGTGCCTGAGAAATGCAAATTTGATATTGAAATCAAGTAACTCTGTAGCGTTGGTATGGTGCCTGACCTGTGATGTATGAGCTGGCTAACAGACTGTTGGCCGGATGCTGGCCGGAGTTTCCTATAGTTACTGGCCCAGCATTGTATTCAAGCACTTCTCCAGCAATGCAAGTGCCGGGTACCGGCTATGACGCCAATACTGGGCCAGCATTAAAGGTTAGCTGGGTATATATATATATATATATATATATATATATATATATATATATATATATATATATATATATATATATATATCTGTGTGTGTGTATACAACTTAAAATAACATAGACAGACGTGATTGTGTACCAATTTTCAGTCTTTTGATCAAAGAAAAATAGTTATTCTAAATTAAAATAATCCTCGACAACACTTCAAATTATGTAATGCAATATCTACAATGTTGGACAAAGACAGATGATATTACCTGTACTGCTATGCTATTTAAATAAATGGTGGATAAAAATCTAAACAATGAAAGTTACAAGTATTATTGCAAATGTCGTAGAACATTGTGAAACGTCCGACAGGGACGCCATCTCGGTGTGGAAGCAGATAGTTTGTTGTCACGACAGCTCTAGTTAACACAAAATCTTATAGATGGAGACATGTGTACAATCAACTAACCATTTTGTAAGCTGTCTGATCTGGCCCATTTCTTTTATAATACCGGGACAATGTTTGCTTTCAAAAGCGCTAAATTTTAGCATGCGACAATGTTCTTTGCAAGTATCAAAACCTGCTCACAAAATGAGAACGATACTGATAGATAAGTTACTAGATCCATCAATTTTATTATCGATGATTTCGCAGTTTAGTTTTTTAATTAGTTTAGTAAATAGCACTTTAAAGTGTATTTCTGTATTTCTCATATTGTATGTTTCAAACAGGTACAGTCTCCCGCTTAAAATTAGACATACCTAGGTTTGTTAAGCGTCCAAGCCTATCGAGCTTAATTTAAAAGGTGCTTGCTTTCAGCGTCGACCGGATTTCAGTGTAGTCTTGGACAAAAGCTAGATTCATACACTCGCGAATTGTGAAATAGCCCCGAAAAGTATTCCTATTGGTTTGTTTAAAATAATATCGTAAAACTGTTGTTTCTTTATTAAATGTTATAAATTTATTTTAATAATTTTTGTGTGCACATAGACACAATCTAAATGTATTCTCTACTTTTAAGTTTGTGTAGCCCCAATGGTAATTAGGGCCCCCCTTTATTGTACTTACTTATCTTGTGCTTATATATGTAATATAACAATAAAACAGGAGTGAAACAGCAAGTTAATTTATTTACTTTAGTGCTGTATTCGATATCATCTAAAAAAGACTTTATAGACGACAATGTGGAATGTAATTTCTGTAAATTTACAGTTTACTTCAAGGAGGGTTTTTAGAAATTTTTTTCCAAAACATGCTGAGAACCCCCCTTGGATGCACAAGCCAAATTTGGTGCAAACAACCCCTAAGAAACTTAAGGGACCAAGAATGAACAGAGTTGCTGGGCGGGGAGGAAATCTGAGTGGAAAATACTAAAAAAACATTTAGTCAGACTTTGAAAAGATGCGTTTTTCACATTTTGCAGCAATACTTCCTTTAAACCCTGTCTGACCCGAACAACACCCATATTCGCTCAGGTCCAGTAACTTTCTTGGGGGGTGCTGGCAAGAAATTTTTCTTGTGCTTTATGCTTTGAATGTAGTTTTAAGCATGGACAAGGGGAAGGAGAACCCCCCGTGTTTTTGGGTGAGGGGACAGGAACCCTTTTCGTTCTGGGGGTTCTTCTTCCCCTTCTGCATGCATACAATCACCCTCAATGCATGAACCACAGGAATCTTTTTATGTTCCACTTTCTAGTGTATTTTTTGTCAAATATATTTCCTGTTTATCAACTTTTTGCCTAGTTGTTCGCCGGCAATTCTACTCTCAACCCACCTCCAAATGTTCAACCACCAACAGTCCCCAATGTCGCGCCTAAAATGACGGATATCACTTTCAAAACTAAAAAGGTACAAAAGATGCTCTCGTCTCTTAATACCAGGAAAGCCTCTGGCCTTGACGAGATCCCAGCAATCATTCTCAAAAAATGCGCACCAGAACTGGCTCCTGTCCTGACTCATCTGTTTCAGACATCTTACAATAGAGATATATTCCCTAGTAACTGGAAAACTGCTCGAGTACAACCCAACAAGCGCTTCCTAGCAACTACAGGCCTATTTCTTTCCTTTCAGTCGTCTCAAAGTGATGGAAAAGTATATAAACACCGAATTACTAAATTTTTTTGAAAAACAGTCTAATCCACGACAGGCAGTATGGATTCCGTCAGCGCAGATCAAATGCCGATTTCCTTTCCTTTGTCACCCATTCTTGGAACCAGTCTATGGAACTACACGGTGAATCCCACATTGTTGCTCTAGACATATCCAAAGCATTCGACCAGGTCTGGCACGCAGCGCTGCTTAATAAACTACCGGCCTATGGCCTACCACCAAAACTCTGTATGTGGACAGCAAATTTCCTCTCCAACCGGAGCATTTCTGTTGTCGTGGATGGCCATTCCTCTAAACTGTATCCAATTAATGCAGGAGTTCCTCAAGGTTCAGCTTTAGCCCCTACTTTGTTTCTTCTCCACATGAAAGACCTCCTCTCTAGCACATCCAACCCAGTTCACAGTTGCACGGACGTCAGCACCCTCCACTCAAATATACAACATTCTACGCCTGTCTCTTTAGCCCAATTAGATGAGGATCACAGACTCATGGAGGGTTCTGTCTCCGTGGATCTCCAAAAAATATTAGACTCGGGAAGTAGAAATCTTGTACAATTCAACCCCACCAAATCACAGTCCTGCTTTCTTTCTCATAAGAGATACACCAGCCCTAGACCCATCACAATAAACAACCAAGTTATTCAAAGTAATGAGTCCTTTTCACTTGTTGGCATTTCTGTGGATCGAAATCTCAATTGGCACCAACATGTCACATCAATTGTAGAAGCGGCTGCTAGGAAATTAGGTTTCCTCTTCCGGGCTCTCAAATACTTTTCACCAGCTAATTTCTATACCTTATATACTTTACAAATAAGACCAAACCTCGAATACTGCTCCCACATCTGGGGTGCCGCTGCTGCTTCTACACTCGCTATCCTGGACTTCATTCAGAAGAGAACTATACGTCTCATCAGTGACCCTACCCTCACCCAAAGGCTACCATCCCTTGCCCACCGACGTGCCGTTGGTGACCTCTCTCTTTTATAGATATCTGCACGGACAGTGCTCAGAGGAGCTTTCTTCCATAGTTCCTCCACCTGCTGCCCCCAACAGATCTACCAGGGGAACAGAGCAAATGCACTCTTTTACTGTCCAGGTCACCAGACATACAACATCTTGTTATGCCTGCTCTTTTGTCCCGAGGACTTCCAAGTTGTGGAATTCCTTGCCGGCACATGTGTTTCCTTCTCCTTCGAACCTTCAAGTCCAGTATTAACAAGTTGCCTCTTTCCTCCTTATCGACACCCACGGTACGATAGTATTTAGGCTGTAAGCCCTCGTGGTGTGTTGTTGAAATAAAAAATAAAAAAATAAAAAAACTGTTTTGTTTGAGTTTTGCACCCAAATTACTGTGTAATATTTATGTTAGAGGTCATGTTTTTGCTTGCCCTTCTGTACCTTATTTTTTACCGTTCCTAATTAAATAAAGTAACGTTTTCTAACTTTTAATACAAGGCTAAATCACTATGATATATTATTCCTATGAAAATTCACTACAATAACGCACTAGCTGCGTCCCGAAGATTTTTACTTATTTTTTATAATTCAAATATTCCAGCTCCTGCACTTTATATTTGTTCGACTACTACTGCATTAAAGGTAATTAGTAGTAATAAAAACAATATTATAACAAAAAAATGTATTTAATCATTCAACATAACAAGACATAATGACAAATTATATAAAAATAGGCAAATACTTATACAACATAATGAAAAAAAAAAAAAAAAAAACTCAAGAGAAATTAAACTAGATACAAAATTTTTAACGCATATAATATAATACAAAGAAAACACACCCAAAGGATAACTAATCGGGATAACTGTCTCTTTAACAATTCTATGACATTTTAGTTATTTCATTATAAAATATTTTAATTAGAGGTTCATTTCAAGGTACTAAAATCACCCACCCATTAAACCTGTCTTATCTCAACGACTCCGTAGTGGGGTTAAAAACATTAGCGCAGTTTGTACCACATCCCCACTCTCGCTATCTTTTGGTCTCAAAGGCAGCATTTCTCAAATTTCAGTTGTCTGTAAAAGTGGTTGGTGTAGTAACGTCAGCGTTTGTATGATTTTGACCCTATCACAGTTAATGTTTCTGTTTCAGTTTTATTTCGTTGAACTACACCCCACCACACTACTTAGTTAATGTTTATTTTATAAAGTAGGTACATTAGCTTTGGATATTTTGTAAGCAAGGTGCTTAAGTATCTAGTTGTATGATAGTTCTCCATACATAAATGTTCAGAGAAGATGTAAATAAATTTCTGGATATGATCTCAAAAAGTTTATGAAAAATCGCTACAACAAATAGTTAAACGATCGTAACTATATCCATCATAAAATGCATAAAATATGTAGGCTGCAAAACATGCGGAAATTGAGTGTATCTAATTATGTGTAATTAAAACACCTTAGCAAGTCAAAATGCGCGGTACAACGGTCAATTTGATGCATGTTGTAACTCAAAACTGCACCGCAGATGATAGGACAAGTAGGTAACCTCTAAGGGGGTCACTTAGTTTCCACATACAGAAGTACAAACTCGGAATTTAATAGGTGGAGTAGAAAATACGTGTCTAAAAGCTAGTGGAAGCACGGCAGCCTGGAAGCCGAGAAGTACCCGCGCGACAATAACGTCAAGGGTTTTCTTTTCGTTATACAATCAGAGAAAATTTAGAAGGGAAGTGAAATTTCAGAGAGTGAATTAGGAGTGTTTTAAAAAGGGCGATTATCGCGGACGCGCGTGGTTGAACGGCCGATGGAGGGGCTGGTACAGCAAGATACAAGGCTGGCTTAGTGCCCCAGGGTTTTGGTGAGTCCGTTCCATGTTTAAAGTATTGCTTGAATTGTCTTTTATTTGAGAGGCTAGCTGTCTCGGGTACTGAAGTAATTTTTATATGGAATTTGTATAGATATTTTTGAGCCATGGGCTGTAAGTTAAATTAGTATAGAATGATTTAGCCGTAGGGCGCTGGACTCAGATAATCAGAGTGAATGGAATCAGATTAAAATTTAGATGTTGTTTTTATGAGATGAGTTTAGTGGATGGGGGGAATATTTGTGAAATTTTATAACATGAGGAAGAGATAGGGCTTTGAGCCATGAGAGTTTAGCTGGGAGCTATAAGGGGTTAGATAAGTTTGAGAGCTATAATAAAGCTAAGAGGGAGTTAATTATCGGGCTTAGAAAAAATTATACCGGGGACGAGAACAATGTAGTTTTCACCGGTATCAACTTTGTGTAACATTTAATCCATTCTAAGGTTTGGAAAAACCTCCTACACCCTCCTGTTTAAATAACCTTTAGGATTTATACTATTAGAATTTCGAGTTTTTAGTATAATTTTAATCAAACGGAAACCTTTGGAATTAAGCAATTTATTTAAAAATTATTGAGTTTTCTTTGTTTAATTTTAATGATACGGAAACCTTTGAAATTAAAGGATGTATTTAAAATTTATGTGCTGTTAAAATGTTATCTGTATAAATTTTATTTTTGTATTAAAGTGATTTTAAAAACTAGATGCTGGGTTTCATTATTAGCTTAGGAAGCCCTAAACTAGAGTTCATTTAACAGTTTCTTATAGAGTGACTTTGATGTGCTGGGGTCACTAGGTATACACTAAGACTAAATATATAGTAAAATTTTGGGAATTTGATCCCAGATGCTCGGTTTTAGTGTTCCAAATAAATTTAGGCAAGACCTCCCTTGAAGGTCGTAAAACTTAAATATTAGTTCCAAGGTAACAAGAGGTAGTTTTGGATACACGTTCTGCCGCTCGAGCGTTTACGATTCTAAAATATAACTAAATGAATAATTACTTAAATTTTAATAATAATAATAATTAGAATTTACAGTCATTTGAAAAAACCTTTTTCGGCAACTGTCCGGGAAGTATCCACATCCCGAACGCTTTTTCTTTGAGAAAGTAGCATTTTTCCGGCCTAATCCGGGAAGTATGTACTTCCCGGACTAGGCCGGGAAGAATCACATCGTTGTCATTGTGAATATGAAAATCTTGGTAGGTATGATTTTGATAAATACAGTTGAACATTACCGTAGCAACGAAATAACGACTGACAGCTATCTGAAATGAAATTAGTTGACATTTTAATTTTCGAAAGTTTGCATGGTTTTTGGTCGCAATTGTCTCAATAAACTATGGAAAGCAACAGCGATAGTGAGTTTGAAATGTGCCTTATGAAATTTTTAATGCAGCAGCTGCTGCTACAGCATAATTATTGCCTGAAAAATCAAACTCCAGGTATGAAAACGTTTATGATTTGTTAACGAGATGGATGGATATGAAGAAATGCAAAACTACTACAGAGGATGTAATTTTAGCTTACTTGGTGCAAAAATCTAAAACTGTCAAATCCTCTACCCTGTGGAGCATGTACTCTATGTTGAAAAGTACCATTTTAGTGAAGAAAAATGTAAACATTGCCACTTTCCCAAAGGTAATCGCATTTCTTAAAAGGAAGAATGTTGGTTATAAAGCAAAGAAATCAGAAGTCTTCAGCAGCGAGCAAATCAACAAATTCATTAGAGAAGCAGATAATGAAACATATCTAATGCTAAAGGTAATTTTAACAAAATATTACGATTGTAGGATATAAAAGTATCAACTTAATTCGCTTCATTTTCAGGTAGCAACAATTATTGGGTTAGCCAGTGCGTGTAGACGGGAAGAACTAACAAAAATGTCAATTGATCTAATAAAAGACAAAGAAGACATGTTGCTTGTGAAAATACCAGATGCTAAAACACATATTGAGAGAACTTTTGTTGTAATTGGGCAAGAAAACCTGCTGTTGTATAGGCAATATTTATCTTTACGGCCATCTCATACTCCACATAACAGATTATTCGTGAATTACAAAAAAGGAAAATGTTCGATTCAGCCCGTTGGTATCCACACTTTTGGGAATCTCGAATTAAGAATTGCAGAATTTTTAAATTTACCCAATCCTAAAAATTACACAGGCCATAGCATGCGTCGAACTTCAGCGACAATATTTGCTGATAATGGTGGAAACATCACAAATTTGAAGAGACACAGTGGCTGGAAGTCTACCAATGTCGCTGAAGGATATATAGACAATTCACTAACAAACAAAATTAAAATTGCCAATACCATTCAAAAATTATCAGATGAAAACAATCAATATGAAACGGAAACTTTACCTTCTTGTTCGGACTACAAAAGGTATTTAAATATACCAAGCATTTCAAACAAATTAAATCCTTTCAATATTAGCAATTGCTCGAATTTTAATATAAATATTAATATAAATAAGAATTAGAATGTTTCTGTTAGTACCTATCTTCTGTTCGAATTTCAATATTTAATACGGCTCGTCCTAGAATTTTGTCGACTCGTCCAAAAAAACAGTATTTTCCGGACTTGTAACGTAAATTACTATTGTTTTAAAGAAAAGCAAAAGGCACGTAAAATCACCCCACTACAATTTGAATAGTTTTTCATGTATTTTTGTTTTCTAGGTGTCTAAAATGTATTCCAGAGAAAAAGAGCAGCAAAGGCTTATGACAAGCTTCCACCTAAATAGCGACAAGGCCGCGGACGAGCCCTGAGGAACAGAAAAAAAAAAAAAGGTTGGAGTATGCCTTGTCTTTCTTAGCTGATGAGACGTCACTCGCGCCCTGTTCCCATAAAATAATTTTTGCAGGGATGTATCTGGGCGCTAGTATTTTGTGACAAGTGAGTTCTTTCTAATTAAATGTTTTGTGTCAAGGAAATAATAAATCTGATTATGTAAACTTTTAAAGAAGGTACAGCTTAAAATTAGCTACAATCTTTAATTTTTTTCTTGAATAGTGACATTGCTCGTAAAATTAACTTTACCTGAATGATATTTCTTGTTTCAACTAAATTTTCCTTTAACTATGACGATGTAGCATGAATTTGTTTAATTAAGTTACTATACCCCTGTGGGTCCGGGAACTAACTAAAAGAATAGGCCCAAGGTAACTCCTGCCTGTCGTAAAAGGCGACTAATTGGAATCAAACACTGGCGGGGGTCTTGTCCATGTGGGCCTGGAGGGAGGCGGATATCTCTGGGGAGTGATGTATACCCGGATTTTGAGGCCTCCACTCTGGGCTTGGAAATTGACAATTGACCTCGCACGGTTGTTACTCGGGAGTGGGGTTCCGGATGGGTGCCGCCTTGGGTTGAGTGCTGGCGGGTGTCGTGTGTCTAGACGACCTGGAGGGGGTTAACAACTCTGATGAGTGGTAAACATCCGGAGTTTGGGGCCCCCGCTGTGTGCTTCGGAACGGACGGACGGCCTCGCTTGTGCGATGCTCAGGAGCGGGGCTTGAGATTTCGCCTTGAGTCTAGCACTGGTGGGTGTCGGGTGTAGACGAACCCGGAGGAGAGCGGAGATCTTTAGGGGTGGAATAAAACTAAGGGTTGAGGCCTCTTCTGTGAGCTTCGAAACGGACAAACGACCCCACTTGGATGCTGCTCGGATGCAGGACTTCATGATACTGTACCGAGTCAAACACTGACGGATGTTTGGTCCAGACGAACTCGGAGAGAGGTTGTCTCTCTTTGAGCTTTGAGACGGGCAAGCGACTTCACTCAGATGGCAGTACATCTGTCAAACAAAGTTTCACCTCGCAGGTGTCGTCACGTTGGACCTGGACGAACCCGGAGGTGGCTGGGGTCTCTAGGGGTGGATTACACCTGGAGACTTGGGCCTACTCTGTGAGCATCGATACAGGCTAACTACTCTGCCTGGATGCTGCTTGAGGGAGGGACTTCATGATACCACCTCGAGTCAATGAAACACTGGCGGGGGTGGTGCAGGTGAAGCTGGGGGAAGCCAGACATCTCTGGGGAGTGATATGCACCCGGAGTTTGGCACCTCCACTGTGGCCTCAGAGACTGACAATTGGCCTCGCTTGGTTGTTACTTGGGAGCGGGGTTCCAGATGATACCGCCCTGGATTGAGCCCTGGCATGTGTCGTGTGTCCAGGCGTCCCAGGGGGCTCTGATCTCTGATGGGTTGTAAACACCCGGAGTTTGGAGCCCATACTGTGTGCTACGAAACGGACGGACGGCCTCACTGAGGTGATGCTCTGGAGCGGGACTCTATGGGATGTTGCCTTGAGTCTTAACAATGTTAGCTGTCAGGTTTGGAAGACCCTGAGGGGAGCTGAGATCTCTAGGGGTGGATTATAACTGGAGATTAGATGCTGCTCGAGAGCGGGACTCCATGATACTGCCTTGAGGCAAACACTGACAGATGTCGGGTCCAGACAAATTATCAATAATTTGCTGATAAATTTAAAGTTTAGATTGATAGGGTTGCTGGGTTATCTCTAAATAATTAAGGCAGGCCTAACATCTTATTACTACTACTACTACTACTGCACGTTATGGTTCCCTAAATATATTTTTTTGTCAGAATGGTTCATACTATGGAAGAGGAAAGGTTGACGGGATTAAGTGTGATGAGTGTGCATCGTGATTTAGTTAAAGCAAATCGGGAGCAATTCGAAAATGAAGATTTTGATAATTTGCCACAAATCCAAGGAGACTGTTATTACAATATAAATGTAGCTACTTATGTAGAATGTGGTAAGTAATAAAAAGAAAAAATCCATTATGCTTTTGTGGTCTACTACCCCCAGTTCAGATCCTGGGTACGCCCTTGGTACCCTGACTCTATGGTAACCTTCTCCTGTTCGTCTGAGAAAAAAAAGGCCAAGGTATCACCTGCCTGTCATAAGATGTGACTTCATTAGCCGATTTCGGGTCCAGGCAGTGTCAAAGAGAGGCCGAAAAAAGCTAGAGGAATTGAAACCTTTATTGTAAGCTCCTTTGCTACACCTCAACAGCGGACAGAAAAGACACTGGAGGATCCTGGCAAACCAACGTTTGGTGTAGTAGCTATAGTGGTCGGAGTAGGTATTGTCCATTTAGAGCACAACGCATCTGCAGTGGATAATGAACAACTAGGACTGCTGGTATACATCCCGAATGACGTTGATACATGACTATGGGCAGGTACTCATCTCTGTATGGCCTGCGACCAACTATCTATTAAAAAAATATATAAAACTAGCAGAAAGAGATACATAAATGTAATGCTTACATGACCTGTACCTTGTTTATTACAAGAACCAGATTAAAAATTAAACATTTATTGTCTAGTCATAAAATTTTCAGTTTGCAGGTTCTAGTCTACATTTTTTGCTGGAAATACTACCATGTGTATAGCAATAACATAAGTAAACTTACTATACATTTGCTTTTTTAAACTGACAGCAGTTTCTTAATAGATTTAATTTATAAACTTGAAAATACATGTCATTAGAATTATCAAAAATAAATCTTTTGAATATTAACAATACCTTAATTCGTAACTTGTAACGTCAAATCTTATTTTATGTTTTAAACATATCAGAAATACCATTAATGATGGCATCGAATGTCTTTTTATTCAGGTCACTGCACTTGGAGAGATGGATCTTCAAATCCGACAGATACTAAAAGTATAAAGAAAAAGAGTTAGAGAAAAGGAAACATGTATGTTTGCTGGCAACAGAAAAAAAATTACACAAACTCATGTAAAACTGTAATTAATTTTATATTGTTTATGAACGTCAACACATCTGGGCATAGCATTTATTTATCACTTTACTGCCTTAATTAAAGGACATAGAAATTTATGTATGCATTTTTCCCCTTTAGGGCTTGTCCATGTCTTTGCCACCCCGATAGCACCACAGCATTTGGCTTATTGTGCATACCCTTGGTCTTGTCTACTCCATCCATTCCAAAATCACTGTGCCTTGAACTAGTCTACACAGCAATTGGTAGGGTGAAGTTTTATATTGTTCTGTCTCCGGTCTAGACTGACCGTAGATCAGTTGTCTTTTGCGGTCCACTTGCAAAAGATGTGCTAGGCTGATTCCTCCCCCTCGCCCCAGAGTCTGCATGCGAGATCCCCCTCGAACCGCCCCATTTTATGTAGGTGTTTCTGACAGCCATGTGTCCCGTCAAGGGTCCTGTTATGTTCCTGAGCTGTCCTCTGCTAAGATTTAGCAGCTCTACAGCTCTCTTTGAACTGTTACTCAATTACTAACTTCCCATGTTTGAGCCCTGGACAGTCTGCACAGTACACCTTATGTTCGTTTCTGACCCAGGACTTAATGGATCCCCTGTCAGTGCTTTTCGTCACGCCCAGGACCGGTTCTGGTTCCATAAATGGTTCTGCTGACCCTCTCTTCGCAAGACTGTCAGCTTCTTCATTGCCTTTGACCCCCGAGTGACCCGGCACCCAGATGAGGGTGACCTCATTCTGCCCAGCCAGGTCGCTTATCTTGTCTCGGCATTCACTTAGGAGCCTGGAATTTACCTGTGGGCTCCTAAGTGAATGCCCTCTCTTCGCGAGACTGTGAGCTTCTTCATTGCCTTTGACCCCCGAGTGACCCGGCACCCAGATGAGGGTGACCTCATTCTGCCCAGCCAGGTCGCTCGTCTCGTCTCGGCATTCACTTAGGAGCCTGGAATTTACCTGTGGGGTACTTAGGGTCTGAAGTGCTGCCTGACTGTCTGTGGCTATGAGGATCCACTTGTTGGTGTAGCCCCTCCTCTTGTTCTCTCGCACATAGTGCAAGATGGCGTAGATTTCGGCCTGAAAGACCGTTGCATGAGCTCCGAGGGAATTTCCACTGTAAAGTTTTTTTCCTGCAGATTTGCGGGGTCGCAACGTCTGACCTCATTTCAAGGATGGGCTCCTTCGCAATCTCCTGAATTTTGCAGTGGCCCCTGCAACCTGGGTTGGTCTTCTGTCTATCATTGCAGGCTAGTCTGTATAGTCCTAGCCAGGCCTCCCCCACAATAACCAAGTGTAGAGGGGGCAGATCCAGCAACACCTCCATGGCGGATGTTGGGGTTGAAGACATGACCCCTGTGATGCCTAGGCAAGCCACCACTTGGATCTTGCCTAGTTTTTGTTTGGCACTGGATTGTGTCACCTTAAGCCACCAGACCAGTGCCGGGTATGTTAACGATGGTCTGACTACCCTTGTGTACAGCCAGTGGGCTATACTAGGTCTTAGTCCCCACGTTTTTCCATATAGCCGCCTAGGGTAATAACTGCCTTACGCAGTATATAATTTTTTAATGTGGAAAGCTTCACGATTTTGCGCTGGACTTTCAGCCATGTCGAGCGGGTATGCATCCGAATCTGAGCCTATATGTGAGATCTGATAACGGTTCAATAAGACAGGGCACGTCTGTGAAATTTTTGGGGATCCATCTGGATTCTAACTTATCATGGGATGTCCATGTCGACCATGTGGTGGCCTCTCTTGCATCTATGAATTACGCGTTGCTGCAGCTGAGGGATTCCTTGAGCACTCAGGCGTTGTTGACATGCTACTATGGTAGTGTCAACTGTCTCCTGGCATATGGTTTGCTGTGTTGGGACAGCTGTGTGCATTTGGGAAGGGTTCTGTTGATGCAGAAGAGAATTGTCCGCACCATGTTTGGCCTGCCGTCTTCCGCATCTTGTAGACCATTATTTATACGGTATGGCATTTTAACAGTGACATGCCTATATATGTTTGAGGCGCTTTGTTATGTCAGAAGAAATATTGCAATCTTTAGTACCTGCGGTAATATTACAGCGTATGAAACAAGACAGGCTAAAGATTTGTATGTTCCCCCTTATAGGATCGGACAGATTGATCGGGCACCTCGCAACACACTTATATAATTATTTACCTGACAGCGTTAAAAATTTGAACAGCCTCAGGCAATTTAAGCTTGCTTTAAAATCGTTTTTTAGAGAGCATTCTTTTTATTCTCTGGCCAAATATTTTAATTTTAAATTTCAGCGTTGATAAGCTGTTTTTTGTGTTTTGACTATTTCCGATATCTTGTATGGAGCAGTTAATAAATAAATAAATAAAAAACTCTGGACGCAGCAAGTGCGTTATGGTAGTGAATTTTCATAAAAATGTTTTTTTGCAAATGTTTTCTTTTTTAAAAAGCAGGCATCAATTTTGGTTACCAGTATAACCTATCTAGTAAAAACAATGTGCCATGTTTCATAAAAATAACTTTATTGTGTGAAAATGTACAAAATTTTCCAAAAGTCAAGTTGAAGTGTTCCCGGAAAAACTCGTTTCTTGGTCAACCTTATAGGTTAATAGCAAATTGGGCTATTCAAATATGAAGCATTTGATGAAAATTCACTACCATAACGCACTTGCTGCATCCAGAATTTTTTTTCTTACAAACATGTATTATATTTCGATGGAAAATGCAAAAATACAATAACATAAGGCGTGTTTGATTAAAAAAAAGCAGGCATCAAATTTGGTTACCAGTATAACCAATATAGTAAAAAACTCTGGACGCAGCAAGTGCGTTATGGTAGTGAATTTTCATTAAAATGTTTTTAATAGCAAATATGTTTTTTTTAAGAAAGCAGGCACCAAATTTGGTTACCTGTATAATCTATATATTAGAAACAATGTGCCATGTTTTATCAAAATAACTTTATTGTTTGATAATGTACAAACATTTCCGAAAGTAAACTTAAATTGTTCCCGAAAAAACTGGTTTTCTGGTCAACCTTATGGGTTAATAGCAAATTGATTCAAAATTTGAAGCATTTAATGAAAATTCGCTACCATAACGCACTTGCTGCGTCCCGAATTTCTTTTCTTACAAAGATGTATTATATTTCGATGGAAAATGCAAAAATGCAACAACATAGGGCGTGTTCGATTAAAAAAATTCACTTAAAAAAAAAGAAAATTTGAATCACCAACGACTTATGGGCCACCCTGTAATTGTGGAAATATTTTTTAAGATGTAGCTTAAGACACCCTACAATTAATGTATACAACTTTTTTTCGTAACTTGCATAATAACGGATATATTGCGCTTTAATGATTTTTTTACGAAAATTCGACAAAAATGATATACCATTAAACGATAAAATCTATAGCCAACACTACTGCTAAAACATCAGAGAAAGGGTCTATTTGAAATGAATTTTCTGGGAATATTTTAGTAAAATGAAGGACAATGACGATTGAAACTAAGAGTTCAGGCTTTGTAAAACATTATTCTTGAGACATTTTCCTTCCATAGATCATATTAATTTCAGGTTCATTGCCTAAATATTAACAATTTTGACGTTTAAAATCGTGACTTTGACGTTTTGAGGAAAACCCAAATTTATTTTTATTTAAATGCCTGTAACTTTTTTGTCCTTAAACCTACAGCGCTAAATTTTGGTAGGTGGCTTACCTATAATGATATAAACCCGTGTACCAAATTTCGTTGCCCTTACTTTGTTAATTCTGGAGATATAAAAAAAATTCGATTTTTTTCGAAAGAAAACACAAAATTTTCCGGGAAAACCTCGGCGGATTTTCCTGGCTAACGAACTTATCCAATCCACTCGCGAAAGGAAGGTACTCACCTAATTTTATCAAAATCGGTGCATTATTTTTTTAGTTATAGGTGTGACACATAAATATATATATATATATATATATATATATATATATATATATATATATATATATATATATATATATATATATATATATATATATATATATATATATAAACATATAAAGTCTGAAACCGACCTCGGATTTGGGTTCCAGGGGTCCTAAATAGCGCTCATTTGAAGAAATTTTTTTCAAAATTCAAAAGTCGAGATCTCCTCATTAGTGAATTTTTTTTAAGAAAATTCACTAAAAACAATGTGCCATGTTTCATAAAAAATAACTTTATTGTTTGAAAACGTACAGAAATTTCCGAAAGTAAACTTAAAATGTAACCGAAAAAATCCCTTTCTTGGTCAACCTTATAGGTTAATAGCAAATTGAGCTTTTCAAATATGAAGCATTTAATCAAAATTCGCTACCATAACGCACTTGCTGCGTCCAGAATTTCTTAACTTACAAACATGCATTATATTTCGATGGAAAATGCAAAAACATAAGGCGTTTTCCACTAAATTTTTTTTATTTATATCACCAACGACTTATGGGACATCCTGTGATGGTAGCAATAATTTTTTAAGGTGTAGCTCAAGACACCGTACAATTAATGTATACAATATTTTTTCATATCTTGTATAATAACGGATATATTGAACTTTATTGATTTTTTACGAAAATTCTACAAAAATTATATAGCATTAAACGATAAACTCGATAGCTAAGGCTACTGCCAAGCATCAGAGACAGGGTCTATTTGAAATGAATTTTCTGAAAATATTTTAGTAAAATGAAGGACAATGACGATTGAAACTAAGACTTCAGGGTTTGTAAAACATTCTTCTTAAGACATTTTCTTTCCATAGCCCGTATTAGATTCAAGTTCTTTGCCTAAATGTTGCGAATTTTGACGTTTTCAATTGTCACTTTGACGTTTTGAGGAAAACCCCAATTTATTTTTCTTTAAATGCCCATACAGAGCTAAATTTTGGAAGGCACCTCACTTATAATGACATAAACCAGCATACTAAATTTGGTTGCCCTTACTTTGTTAATTCCGGAGATATAATTTTTTTTTGAAGGAAAACCCAAAATTTTCCGGGAAAACCTGGGCCGATTTTCCTGACTAACGAACTTATCCAAGCCATTTGCAAAAGGAAGGTATTCACCAAATTTAATCAAAATCGGCCCATTATTTTTTGAGTTATCGGTGTGATACATATATATATATATATATATATATATATATATATATATATATATATATATATATATATATATATATATATATATATATATAAACATATAAAAATTGACACTGACCCCGGATATGTGTTCTGGGGGGCCTAATTAGCGCTCATTTGAAGAAATTTTTTCAAAATTCATAAGTCGGGTGCTCCTCATTAGTGAATTTTTTTAAGAAAATTCACTAATAAATCCCCCCCATTAACCCGAATAATCGAGGGTATACTCTACTTTTAAGACATTCTTTTTAAGCACAGATGAATACCTAAACTGTGATTCACAGACTCTGGAAGTGTACTTCCTCATGTGTGTGGCCGGTTACCTGTGCTTTGATCTGTGTGTTTCTTGTTTGTGGACATGGACATTTTGAGTGTCTTGACTTTATTGTGTGTGTGTGTGTTTTACCTGTCTATGTTGCCGTGGATCTATTAGGTGTTTTTGTTGTTGTATTTTGTCTGTATTAATTAAGGTTTATTGTGTTGTTTTATTATATTAAATTTTATTTGACATGCTACGATAGCATGATATATATCTATCTATCTAAAAGTGTAACTATATCTATAACAAGATATGTTAGCGTTCAGAAACAATATCGCTTCGGCGATGCTGGCAAATGCCATAAAGTCTTACAAGAAGTTGTCAAGGTTTTCAGTCACATTATCACTCAGAATTTAGTTTAATCTTTACCTTTTCAAGAAGAGTCACTGAAGAATTTTTAAACACAGCCTTGTTGAATTCCAGACGTTCAATGTCCGAGCTGACAGCATCCGAATGATATATCTTCCAAATCTCATTCAGATACGTATCGACGCTGAATCCGTCCGATCTCAAATCAACATGTAACTTGTAAGGCACCATTTGATCATCAAAGTTCCTCTTCTTGTCGACGATTAAACATCTGCACTGCGAGCAACCCGAAATGTCATTAAACGGAGACAGTATGACTCCGACACATGGTTTTATGGAACCCAGAGACTGCTGTAAGCTAAGCTGGGTTTCCAGATCTTGTTGCGATGGTTCGGGGGCAAAAGTTGGGTGAGAATGGAACCATCCCACAACATCCCAACCCTGTAATATGATGGTAGTGATCTACATTGTATAATTTCAAACTTGTTTAACAATTTTAAATACCTGGTTTCTGATGGATTCTGCCGCTTTGGCCTGGGAGACGGGACACATTTCGCAGTGGGTAGACGATGAGGCGATGTTGCGGCAGGGTTCATACCCTAATATAATTAGCGTTTTGTCAGAAGGGTCCCAGTAACCTGCAACCAGACCCATTACTTCTGTCATGGAGGTGTGGGCATGGAAATTCATAGGAAGCAGGGCTGCTATGTTTAAGGCCACCGTAAATCTTTGCTGAAACATTGAAATAAATTTTACAAGATGTACAGCAAAACAAAAATTTATAATTTTAAATAACATGCAGCAAAAGTGAATTTTTTTAAAAATTTCAACAACACAACACGAGGGCTCACAGCCTTAATACTATCGTGCCGTGGGTGTCGACAATGAGGAAAGAGGCAACTCGTTAATTCTGGACTTGAAGGTTTGGAGGTTCGGGGGAGCCGGAAAAACATGTGCCGGCAAGGAATTCCACAACTTGGAAGTCCTCGGGACAAAAGAGCGGGCATAACAAGATGATCTATGTCTGGTGACCTGGACATTAAAAGAGTGCATTCGCTCTGTTCCCCTGGTAGATCTGTTGCGGCAGCAGGTGGAGAAACTATGGAAGAAAGCTCCTCTGAGCAGTGCCCGTGCAAATATCTATAAAAGAGAGAGAGAGAGGTCACCAACGGCACAAGGGATGGCAGCCTTTGGGTGGGGGTAGGGTCACCGATGAGATATATAGCTCTCTTCTAAATGGAGTCCAGGATAGCAAGTGTAGAAGCGGCAGCGGCACCCCAGATGTGGGGGCAGTAGTCGAGGTTTGGCCTTATTTGTGAAGTATATAAGGTAGAGATTAGTTGGTGAAAAGTATTGGCGAGTCCGGAAGAGGAAACATAACTTCTTAGCAACTGCTTCTGCAATTGATGTGACATGTTGGTGCCAATTGAGATTTCGATCCACAGAAATGCCAACAAGTGAAAACGACTCATTACTTTAAAAAACTAGGTTGTTCATTGTGATGGGTCTAGGGCTGGTGTATCTCTTATGAGATAGAAAGCAAGACTGAGATTTGGTGGAGTTGAATTGTACAAGATTTCTACTTCCCCAGTCTAATATTTTTTGGGGATCCACAGAGATAGAACCCTCCATGAGTCTGCAGTCCTCATCTAATTGGGCTAAAGAGACAGGCTTAGAATATTGTATATTTGAGTGGAGGGTGCTGTTGTCCGCGTAACTGTGAACTGGGTTGGATGTGCTAGAGAGGAGGTAATTGATGTGGAGAAGAAACAAAGTAGGGGCTAAAGCTGAACCTTGAGGAACTCCTGCATTAATTGGATAGAGTTTAGAGGAATGGCCATCCACAACAGAAATGCTCCAGTTGGAGAGGAAATTTGCTGTCCAGATACAGAGTTTTGGTGGTAGGCCATAGGCCAGAAGTTTATTAAGCAGAGCTGCATACCAGACCTGGTCGAATGCTTTGGATATGTCTAGAGTACGTATTTGTTTGGATTCGTTCATAGTTCGGTTTGAGCCAAACACGGATTCACACACATCTAATTGCAATCTTTTACATATATGAATTTGCTATACTTACTGGCATTTCCTTGGTGAATGCACGACAGGTAATCAGATGTATCGCAGGTTTGCGTGTATATGATTTTCTAATGATAGGTTTTTCACAAACGATTGTTGTATGTATCACAGTTCCTTGTTCATCGTGTGTTAGTGTACACCCACCTTCACCATCCTGAAAATATTCCTTAAATTATATAACACAACACGCCTTTTTTGACAACATTGCATGTGAAGGAACATATAATAATAATAATTATTATTATAATAATTTATTCACTCAGTAAAAAGTACAATGACATAGTGCGTAGAGCAAGTCACAAATTGATGCGACAACTAACACTGCATAGAAACATACAAAACAAAGAAAATTATGCTATGAACTATCTACCATAAATACATGATCCATACTTCACATCCATACAATATATAGCCAAATTAACCAGCATATAAATAAAACCATGTATAAATAAAATTATAATTGTAAAGATAAAATTAATGATTTTTAAACACAAAAACTGTAAAGATAAAATTAAACTACCAACAAAACACATCTAATGAAAACAATACACAACATTTATTTGTTACGGTTGACTTTTCAGCCACCGGACCATTTTGCTAATGACTCAAAATGTCTGAGAAAGTTTTGATGGTCATTATGTCTTTTTAATATTGATTAGCGAAGTAATTATCGAATAGACATTTTGCATGTTTTTTTTTCTTATCACATCTGATTGACAGCCCAATGTTGTATAAATGTTGTAGTTGTGTTTAGTAGGTCCAGTGTTTCCATAGAGTACAAATACACAAACAAACCTAACCTAACCTACCATAGAGTAGGCCTTACGATAGAAGTTAGGCAATGACATGTAGGACGATGGTCGAAGCAGGCTGCATGTAAGATGCTGTAAACCTTAACGTTCATGTTAATAAATAATGGTAATACAAGTATAACAGTGTTTAGATCTTCACACCAACAATAATATAACATGTTATGGTGTTGTAAAAGGGTGCATAAGGGATGATTCACACTTAAAATGTGACAGAATTTTTTAACCTATTGGCGGATTTAAAAAATTTATTATTTCATTTTATGGGGAATTTAATTCTAAAACTTTTATTACTTATTAATTTTCAAAAAACTTTGCAGTTTTCAACAAAATTCCGAATAACTAAACACACGTATTAGAGCTGTGTTATTTAAAATCATCGGAAATTCAAACATTGGCTATGAAATTTAACATCAGACTTGACAATCAGGAAAAAAGTTGTAATAAGAATAAATTAACAAAAAAACAAACAACTTAAACAAGAGAAATAACATAACATTTGCACCGATAAATTACAGAAATTGTTCAAAGTGATGCATGTTCTCTCTCAGGCATAAATTTGTTCTTTGTTGAAAATTGAAGTCTACTCTATCCAACAACTTTTGATTGTTTCTAATGAGTGTGCTTTTGTGTGTAATGCGATTGGGCTTTCCAATTCAGCTGTAAAAATCACATGTAAAAAGCGTATCTTACATCTCTCTTAGTTTTGCAAGGCTGGCTACCATATCCGTATTACTTTATAGGTGTATTTTCGCTGGAATTATTATGCCGTACTGACGAGCTCTAATTAGAGCAAAACCGATCTACGGTTCTAATTGTGGTGAGAATACATCCAGCCTTATTTAGCTCTCAAGTACACCATTTGATCTTTAGGTTATTAGTGGTCCGACACAAAGGTTAAGACAAAAAAACTCATCACGACACTGAAATTTATTGACTGCAGCGAAACTTATCAGAACAAAACTAAACCTGTTGCATTGACAAGGAAAAACTGTTACTTCGGCACCAACATCTTTTACACAGAGAGTATTCTTTCTGCACCAGCTATACCACATACCGATCTGTTACCTAACATAAAAGTTACCTTAGGTAGTTACTTGTTGTTAACCAGCACCGAAAACCTAAGATAGTGCGATAACAAGTTGTCTCCGTTAGACCACCAATAATCTGAAGGTATCGCGGTACTAATGCCGCAGCCAGCTGCAGTTGTTGCACCATTGGTGGCTATCGGCAAACGAAGATGTGCTCTAGGTAGGCACCGAAAGGGCTGAGGTAATGCGGCAGTTAGTCACCGCTGTGATGCACTAGGTAAGCACCGAAAGGGCTGAGGTAATGCGGCAGTTAGTCACCGTAAGGGCTGAGGTAATGCGGCAGTTAGTCACCGCTGTGATGCACTAGGTAAGCACAGAGACGTAACGCAGTTGTTGCCCGACTGGTGGCTATTGGTCAACTGAAAGCGAGCCAAGCTTTGCATCCGTTTAAGTAAGCAGCTCCGGTCTCTTAGCAGCGTCAACGTTGCCGCCAGATGTCTTTCTGTCTTTTTAGTTACCCATTTGCCTCTATGTGTATGAGAGAGATGCAGAGATGCATCTTTTTCGCGCCGGTTTCTGCAGGGACTCAGTCGAAGCTTCCCACTCCCAACGGTTCCGTTCGACCAGTATCTGTCAAGTATATTTTATTGCTTAACGGTAGCGCACGCTTTGTCGGCATTTCTTTCAGTTGTCAATTTGTCCCATTAATTATCTACTTTATGACTCTCGAAATCCTTATTTATTGAATAATTATCTTTAACGAAAATGAAAATACCAGAATATTATGTCACCCTTTTTGCCGTTAGATCTTACTGAGAGACTTATTGATTTTTATCAACTATATTAAACACACGCATATTCGACAGCGAGGCCATTAGACAATGAGATCATTCTCTGGTATTTTACAACGGAGCTATTGCGCCATTAAAAATTATTTTTCAGGAAATATTTATCTCATTTAGACATCACTTACATTCACATATTTTTCCTGTATAAAGTATTCAATGTATAAGAGGAACATTCGAGAAAGGCTAGAAGGTATTACGGTAGTGAGGATAAAAATGAAACTCCATAAAATGTTTTTAATCCACCAGGTGTTTGCTGTGTGTTAAGGCGATGTTAAAACTATTGAAACTTCCTTTGATGTTATGCTGCCCTAGTAAAAATTGTACGGTAGCGAAAGCTGACCGTAACACATTTCCCCATGCAAGCAACAGTAATTTAGATGTGAGTAAAACAACCCATAATAGGTGATGAAAGCTGCCTCAGGTCCAACCACTGCAGAAATCTTACGCACTGCATACACTGATGAGGCTAACCTACCAGCCAACGAGTCTATTTGGCTCCTCCATACAAGAGCAGGGTCGATGTTGAGACTGAGAAATTTCCTAGCACACTTCGACTCATATATAGACTAAGGTACACCTTACAGCATTCTTGCATAACCAAAGGCAATGGATATAAAATTATAAATCATGATGAATATAAAATTACAATTAAAATTATATAGGTAAAGTAATAAAAATAAAGTACTGAGTAAAGTCTTATTACTTACATTTGTAAACTTTTTCTTATATCTCTGTCTCGATCCTGGAACATAGGCAGTCTGATCATTAGGCTTAGATTTTTGCGGAACCTTTTCTTTAGAAGAAGACTTGAGGATGTTGTATAAAGGACGAATATATGAAACCTGTGCTATATAAGAAAAAGAAATTGCAATGAAAAACATAACAGTAACGAAAAAACATTTAAAAAAATTATTTCATTTCAAATTCATAACAAATTTTATTTCATAGAATTTTTAAATTCAAACTTAAAGCGGATTCTCTATGAAAATCTTAAATTTTATTAACAAATTGGGTTATTAAAATTACGGACAGAATTTTGATTGGTATTAAAGTTTATAACATGATAAAATGGCTTTTCGGATTTTGTACTGCGGACTTCGCGCCCTCTAGGTTCGTAACTTTTAACTATTGTGAGAATGCAAATAAGATTTCTGTTTATTATTTAAATGTTCTAATTTCCCACAAATACTTTATATTGATAGATGTTTGACAGAATTGCCTGTCTTTATTTGAGGTTCCTGCCCCCATGGTCTGATTTAAACAAAATAAAATGGATTTCAAACCTTGATTCCTGGCTAGTTTTGGTAGGTAAGTCTGGACGTGGTTATTCTTTATATATTATTGTAAACTGGGTGTATTTGTTACTGTAAACATGCATATAATACATTCTGTTGCTTGCAGGAACGCAATGGATCTTTTTTACACAAAATATACTTTAAAATATTGAAATTATTTGTGATGTAATATATGACGCTTGTTTATCACGTCTTAATTCATTAACAACCAACAACCGAAGCCCGGAAATCTCATCTGTAATCTCGTTTCCTTATTTGTCGAGGCATTCTCTCTTGAAATCATTAATACCTTTCTGACAGCTATGCATCTTTAAAAGGCTTGGTAAGTTTATATCTTATCATTTACATGCCTACTATTAAAAATGACATTTGGCATAACCTTACTAATTCTAGACAATAATAAATTTAAAACGAAAACACTTTTAAATGCTGTGATCTTGATTTAAAAAGTCTCACAACATAAAACACTTTGTCTTTGATAAACTTTTGTCCATTGCTTACATAAAAACACTCTCTTATATATTATATACAAAGTGTTTGGTTTTTTATTACATTTTATTCTAACTTATATCAAGGTAAATATTGTTTTAGAGCAAAATTCTTTGGTTTGACTGTCATGATTAAGAGTTTAAGCTATTTGCATATAGATATTTGGCTCATTTAAACCCATCTCACTGATATAATATCCAAAATTGTTAAAGTTATAAATCTCAAAATTTTCATTAATGATTATTTTAATAAACTATGGCTTTTTATACCTGTCATTGCTCATCCAACTAACACTGACTAACAATAATAGAGAATATGCTTGTATATTAATGTTTTTATTTTGTTTTTATGTTTTAGTGTAAAGAAAAATGTCGAACGATATGGATATATACACAATTTACAGAGAGCCCATATACATCACGTGTAAACTGTAAGTATTTTACTTACTACTGACCTGTGGTCAAATTATTGCAATAAATATTGCGAAGATAACCCCCCAATATACCTATATCTGAACATTTACATATTTTAACAAATAATAGGAGTTTAAAGTCATCAAATTAGATTTCCGTAAGGGTTTTCCTTTTTTGTTTTATAGTGCAATTTATAGGAAATTTGTATTACGTACACTCTGATGTACTAATAGTTTATAATGTGCAATTTCCCAGCACAATATATATATATATATATATATATATATATATATATATATATATATATATATATATATATATAAATGTTATATACTTACGACATCCAAAATTAATGACCCCAATTTGCTCCAAGAACGAATGTATCCTACCGATACAATTGACATCACCACAATTACGCAACCCCTGTCTCAATGAAGTCTTTGTGACATATGTTGGTTTACTACTCTTCCAAGTATTAATTATAAAGTTTCTTATCTAAAATGAAACATTTTTCTACAACAATAAAATACAGTATATGTTGTTACCTTGAGATATCTTTCTGGAGTTTTTGAAGATTTCTTAACAGGAACATCAAAGAAATCACAATGAATTACTTTTTCTAGTTCAGTAACATCTCTGTCATTTAAAACTAATTCTTCTTTGGGTTCTTCCATGTTCATCAACTGTTTAATTGTCATTTCGCTCAAGGAATCTATGTGAATATCAGGAAGTAAAGATATTGCGCTGCTCTGAAGCACCTCTTTACTACTAGAAATATCATTTTCAGATTCCAGCAGCGTGTTTTCAGATTGTCTAAATTGTTTAATTCTCGAATCTGATTTTATAATACTGCTTTCTCCAATATCGTCTACATCTACTTCTATATCTACATCAGAATTTTCCTCTTCACTATTTTCTTTTGTAATTTTTACCTGTAACAAAATTTTATAGGCTTTTTTATAGAGGTGTGCGAACCCATGTTTTTCTCGAACTGAACTATGCACGAACCCAAGCAATTATGTTGCTTCGAACTTCGGAATAGTGTGTCTAAGGTTCACACTCAAACTTCGAACATCTTAAAAATTCAAAATCAAACTTCGAAGCCACCAAAATTCTTTATAATATATTTCCTTAAATACAAAATTTAGGTATATTGTAGCATAATTCTTTTTGCAAGAAGTAAAGATTTGACAAAATTTGCAGGTTGATTCGGTGAAATGGGTGTTGATGTGGAGAAGAAACAAAGTAGGGGTTAAAGCTGAACCTTGAGGGATTCCTGCATTGATTGGATACAGTTTAGAGGAATGGCCATTCACGACAACAGAAATGCTCCGGTTGGAGAGGAAATTTGCTGTCCAGGTACAGAGTTTTGGTGGTAGGCCATAGGCCGGAAGTTTATTAAGTAGCGCTGTGTGCCAGACCTGGTCGAATGCTTTGGATATGTCTAGAGCGACAATTTGGGATTCACCATGTAGTTCCATAGACTTGTTCCAAGAATGGGTGACAAAGGAAAGGAGGTCGGTAGTTGATCTGCGCTGACGAAATCCATACTGCCTGTCGTGGATTAGACTGTGTTTCTCAAGAAATTTTAGTAAATCGGTATTTATATACTTCTCCATCACTTTAGAAACGACTGAAAGGAGATAAATAGGTCTGTAGTTGCTAGGAAGCGCTTTGGATCCTTTCTTGGGGACAGGTTGTACTCAAGCAGTTTTCCAGTTACTAGGGAATATGCCTCTATTGTAAGATGTCTGAAACAGACGAGTCAGGACAGGAGCAAGTTCTGGTGCGCATTTTTTGAGAACAATTGCTGGGATTTCGTCAAGGCCAGAGGCTTTCCTGGTATTAAGAGAAGAGAGCATCTCTCGTACCTTTTTAGTTTTGAAAATGATATCCGTCATTTTATGCGTGACATTGGGGACTGTTGGTGGTTGAACATTTGGAGATGGGTTGATAGTAGAATTGCAGGCGAACAATGAGGCAAAAAGTTCAGCCTTGCCCAGGGCGATAGAAACAATTTCATCCCCTGAAACAAGAGGTGGCAACGTGCTCTTGCAGAAATTATTACCAATAGATTTTGCAAGAGATCAGAAGGGTTTGCTGCTGTTGGAGCTTCAGAGGACTTTGTTTTTGATGTGGTTATAAGACGAATTTTTTTGCCTCAGAAAGAATGCGGACGTAGGGATTTCTTGTGTTGTTAAATGCTTGACGGTTTTCTTGACTGGGATTGTGTAAAAGCGTTTTGTGAGCTTTGACCTTTTCAAGTCTCGCCTTGTCACATGATTTAGAGAAACACAGCTTTTGAGTGGCTAAAGAGGTTTTCTGTGTAAGTGGAATAAATAATTCCATGCTAGCTTGGACAATTTCGGTGACGTTTTGTAAGATACCAGAGTGGTCAGGATGAGAGAAGCAGACAGACAACCATGAAAATGAGAAAAAGTAATCCCGCATTTCGTCGCAGTTCGCCGCGAAATTGTAGTGCCAAACGATATGCGGGTGTGATGACTGTGTGACCTCGGGTTGCATTGCGCAGGAAGCAGTGACCATGCCGTGGTCTGAGCGACCAAGGGGGGCAGTGACTGTGAGATCTCAATGTGTCCCACCAATTGTCAAAAATATGCATTAGTGAAATTTCCTCAAATTACCTTACCGGCTCAATGTCGCCGATACAGAGTTAAAAGCGTCACTACCGACTTAACGGGGCCACTACTTGTTACAACTTCGCTATCTTTGGCAGTTTTCGTGTGTCTTTTTGAACAACGAACTTCGAACTATTTAGGAGAAGCACGTATTTGGAACCTCGAACTACATTAACATCGTCAGCGCATACAATTTTTCGAACCGAAGGTTCGGTTCAAGTTTGGGTTCGGTTCGAGTTCGGGTCAGGTTCGAGTTCGGGTTCAGTTCAAAATTTCGCACACCTCTAATTTCTTAGACACGATGCATTTCTAGTTGTTACATTACTAAATTTAAAAAATATCACTTACGATTTCTTCACCATCACATACTGGGACTGACAAGCCTCTTCCAGTTGTAAGTTCTGCACTTGTACTTTCAGGCTTTCTTTTCTTGTGTGTACCTTCAGCATGTGCAGATTTATTAAGGGCGAATGTCTTCTTATCAGCTCTCCTCGGCATTTCTAAATTAAGTTTAAACCTTGAATGCTTCACAGATGATTCAATTAATTTTCTGTCCTTTAAACTAGATGCTGCATATTTCTGGACAGAAACTTTCAGGCCGGTCTTCTGAGTTGTAACTGTACTTGTCTTTTGACTCTGTTTGTTTGACTTCAATTTAATTACTGTATTATTACCTGTTAAATATTGAAAGCGTTTCTTTTTATTCTTAATACTTGGTACAGTAGGTCCTGCTGTGGTAATGTTATCTATTACTTCTTCAATGCTGGTTGGTATCTGCAAAATAACAAATTGTCTAATGTAAATGGCAGCAGTAACACCAGAAAGGCTTGGTTCTACTACCAGTTGGGAAAAACAATGTGCAGAAGTTGCTTTCTAAGACAGAAGCACTTTAAAAATGTTCATATTACAAAAAAGAATTACAATTTAATCAAATAGGTATCATGAATGGATTAAAAGGTTTTACTAAGATATAAGTTTAACTAAAACAATACTTTTTGACCATATTAACTCAACTGAAAACTATAATACTTTCTTAATGACAAAATCCTTTGTTCACTGACTGACAAAAGTGAACATAACATAAAATTAACATTAATCAAAATGAAATTCACTGAAAAGCTCAAATTTGAAATGAATTTACACATCTAAAAATTTTGGTCCATCAAAAAAAGTTAGTTTATTGATTAAAACATGTAATAAGTAATTTTACAGCTTTCTAACTAAGTATTTTGTATCTTTTACTATCAAATACTTTTAATGAAACATTAAATAGTATATTAAAATACATACTTATCAAAATATAGAAATTATGACAAGTTTTGTCATAAAAATGACAGGACTTGTAGTAACTATTGTAGTTTACTTTTCTAGGGTAGCTTGACTTTCAAATAAAAAGTATGGATGCAGGAAGTGCAATATGTTGATGAATTTTCATTAAAAAACCTTTTAAATCTTCTGAATTAAGTTTTTCATACAACTAGAATCTCCAGTTTGATACAAGGGTTTTATAAAAGCAACATGTACACCATATTAAAAAAATACTAAATTAATCTCACAGACACGAATTTGTTTTTGGAAAAATTATTTTTGTTTGCTGCTTTTATTTTAAACGAACAGCAAACACATCAATGAAGTTGATTGTTGTTAGCTATAATCAAAGTAATTTTTTAATTATGTCGAAAAAATCTGTTAATAAGCTTGTTTCACAAAGTCTTAAGTTTCAGCTTCAACCATCACTGTCCTTCATTTTACTACAATATTTTCGGAAATTCCATTTCAATAGACCGTCTTTCTGATGCTTCGGCAGTAGTTTCGGCCATTAAGTTTATGGCTTAAAAGTTTATATTTTAGCAAATTTTCATAGAAAAAATTAAGAAGACCACAACTTATGAATTTTAAAAAGAATTCTTCAAGTGAGTGCGAACTAGAACCCCTAAAACCCATATACGGGGTCAGTTTCAGTTTTTGCCTGTTTACACATATACAGGGTAATCCATTTCTAGGGTGAAGCTCAATATATCTGTTATTATGCAAGATATGAGGAAAAAGTATATACGTTAATTATAGGGTGTCTCGAGTTGCATCTTATAAACCTATTTTGACAATTACAGGGTGGCCCATAAGTCGTTGGTGATACACACTTTATTTTTTTAATAGAAGACCCCTTATGTTATTGCATTTTTGTGTTTTCCATCAAATTATAATACATGTTTGTAAGGGAAAAAAATGATATCGTTTATCGTTTTTGAGTTACTTCAATTGTTTTGCAACTTTTCACATTTTTGCCACATATTTCAAACGCATATCACAAATTGTGATATGGCGTTTTTATCAATAGATAGAGAAGCCCCATGGAAATGACGCATTCGGTGAGCTTTTTCTTTGTATTACTCGTCGAAAAATCGAACTGCTGTATACCGGCACTCTCAAATAGTGGCTGAATTTGAAAAGTTTTCGCAGAAATGTTTTTAGTGTTTCCATAGAAATCATTTTTTGTAAGATTTTTGCGATATGTTGGTAATGAATAATAAATGTTTAGTAAGTTATTTAAAACATAGGAGAGGAAAACCCCTACGGCGAACACCCAAGCACCCACCCCACCCCCTACAGGGCAGGTCAGGAAGGTCAGTTCAGGCAGGCCCCTAGAGCAATAAGCACCGTCCGGCATAGCAAATACCGCGAAACAATGGAAATTTACACAAAAGAACAACAAATTTACAGAAACTTACCTTAACATCTCAAGCAAATGATGTAGGTCCGGCCCTTGTGTAAGCAACCCGACCTGACCTTGTAATTTGACGGCTTCGGACATGGCAATATCCGCATCACAAAAACAACATAGGAAACAAATAACACGTCACCGACCAAGAAAAGGGTCACACATGCACCTTATAAGCCACTATAATACCACTGGTCATTAACAGAACAAGGTAAACAACACACAATTTCAGAAAAAACGTTCGTAATACACGAATGTATAAAAAAGCGTCCAAAACGTACTGGTACTAGCGCTGTACTGAAAGCGATGTGTAAACTGTCAGTTATAATGCCAATGTCCCATGATTCCAGAATATTCTAGGGATTCCCTAACACAATGTAAACCTTATTTCAAATGTAATGTTTAGGAGAGAAGGACCGTACTGAGAAATTATTAAAAAACTGTGTAATGTGTAAGCAACTTTAAATGCGAACAACTCCGGAAATAAGGGGGAACAAAAGGTAACATTAGCCTCAGCGTGCATTTAAGATACCAAACTTTATCTATCAGCAGTCGATGTTTTGAAAATCGTTTGGGAGTTAAACTGCAAATTCACCTATTTCCTTTTTACTAACTATGCCACCCAGCACCCCTGGCCCCGTAACTTCCTTGAGGGGTGTGAAGACGAAATTTTGCTTGTGGTGTGGGTATCCAGGGGGGGGGGGTTCTAAGTATTGTTCTGCAAATTTACCAGGAAATATGAGCAAATAATGTAAAGAAAATGGTTTAGAAGCTACCTCATTTTGAAGCCACATCCACCGTATGCCATGCAACCCCCGTACAGTACCCCTATTCGCCTCAAGTCGCGTAACTTTCTTAAGGGCTGCTCTTAGGAAGTTTGTCATGTGGTTTATATGGAAATTTGTCTTGTGGTTTATATGAGGGTGGTTGTATGCATGTGAGAGGGGAAGGAAAATACCCAGGAGGTAGCACACCACCACCCCACCCATTTGTAGTTCATAAATGAAAACCTCGGGTATCAACAAACATAACACTTACTTCAATATCTGTCAAAATCTCAGAGGCCTCATTACGTACAGCATCAGCATTTAATTCAGGAACAGTGGAGTATAATTTGTTAAATTCAACATAAAAATGTTGTAAATAATACTTGACTTCTATGGGTGTCTTCGAACCAATAAACTGTGACAAATTTTCAACATTTTTATCGAATATCTCTATCCCTCTTTGTAATAAGTTCTTTTCATTGTCTGTCCATCCGCTGTCATCTGTTATCGAATTCTGTGTTGTAGTCACTTGAGGTAGACCCTCATCCTTCTCAGAAGTATTAGAAGGTTCCTCTGGAATTTCTGTATCATCTGTGCCATACCAACAATCTGGATTTGCACTGGGACGATCTAACAGCCACTGAGGGTGAATTGTATAGTCACAATTCAAGAAATCAGAATTTTGTGACACTAACGAAGTTGTGCCATAGCTGTAAAACAATATAAAGTGAAATAGCTGTAAATCCTCTTTAGTTGATTATATCAATAAACTTACATATCTGATTCAGTTTTCGAAAGATAATTTTCAAAGCTGATGTCATTTAAAATATCAACTTCATCTTCATCTGTCATCTTTTCCATTAAATAAATAAACAAATAAATAACACTATCACCGAAAATTACATTTTAATAATGCGCCTCAACTTTTGTTTTCCTTTATTTATTTTTAATTTTTGTTGATTTGATTTTGACAGCTGACAATAACTTCCGCTTCTTCGAATTTCGAATTGTCAATTATCAGCACAGCATAAAAAAATAAAAAATTAATAAGTGAAGTAAACATCAGTCCTTCATTCGAAGTACTCGCAAATAGGGAATGCTGTGATTTCTGAGCTAGATGACAGAAATATTTATAATCAAACGCCAGAATAAATTATAACACTGTACATTTAAGTGGACACAATTTATGCAATAATATATATTATTGCATAATTTTCTAATCCTGCACAAATTTAGTATTTACATTTTACTTTGCCTATAAAGGTAAGAAATTAAAATAATTTTGTTCTACGAAAAAATATAAAAGCTAGATTCATACATGATATAATGACTTAGAAGATATATGATATTGCGCATATGCCCCGCCCCCTCCTATTACGTCACGTGGTGAGTAACGTTATAGAAGTCCAACTACACACTTAAAACAAAGTCATTCGTAATCAAAAAGTTTCGATACGTAAGTTTAATGCGGTTGAAGTTACGCCTATATTGTCTTTTTCAGATAATATAGATCGCAGCACTAAATTTATTCTTTTTCATTTTTATTACTTCCAACTGTATGCACTTAAATATTAGTAAAATACATAATTTGTTAAGAGGTTGTGATGAAACGTCAAACCCCACTGCATGACAGCATATTATTGCTGCATTGGACTCACCACTTGACACCATGCGCGTGAAAGGTCTAAAAATAGGTAGTCGGAATATCATATCTCTCGTTATTTGTATCATGAGGTTCATACACCCGCGATTTGTGAAATGCGAAACTAATTCCTATTGATTCATTTTAAATATCATATTATTTTACTGAAACAATAGGAATACGTTTCGCAATTCCCGAGTGTATGAACCTAACTTTAACTCTACTTATTACTAGCACAACATAAGAAACAATTAGCTGAGTACACCAGTTACCAACAGCTGAGTTTAAGCCTTCCTCTGCTGACTACTGATACCTTTCAGCTTTGGATACTGATGAACAAACTTGTGACTTCAAGCACTATTTTGTGACGTTTGTCTGTCATTTCGGTTTGACGAATTGGCAACAGTTGAATTCCAGCAGAAACTAAGCTGCCTTGATACAAGTATCCAACTGTTGTGCCCTTTGAACTCAGCCATGTTATGTTACTATTCTAATTCTACTCTATTCTATACTGTATACTCTATGTTCAGAGTTTATAGTTTATGGCTTCAGTTTATCAGTTTCAGTTTTCATTTTCAGTTTAAAAGTTTGCAAAAAAATATATTACTTTACACGTGTTTATAATTTCCATTATTGTCTGTTGAAAAATCAAATTTATAATCTTTGAAATGGACATCCCCAGGAAGGATGTGTGCATGAATGCTGTGGATACTTTAGAAAAACATATAAGCGAAGTTAGAGTTAAAAGTCTGGAGATGAAAACTTTAGAGTTGTCCAATTTGCTTAAACAAAGACTGCAGTTTTATAAGGAAGAAAGTAAGTAATATTGTTCCTAACAAACGACGTACCTGTCTTCATTATTAGTTTTATACATTCCATTGTTCTTATTCCTTTTGCTTATATTTGTTTACATTGTAGATGCTATGATGGAATCAGTTTTCAAGTCTTTAAATTTATTAAATGAAGACTTGAAATTAAACTCGTCAATTGTGGAAACACTAGATGAGCTTAGCAAAATCCAGCAGAAACTTAAATTGAGTGAATTAAGTTCGAAATCGCTTGTTTTGTCACACACAGAAAGACTCCGAAAGCAGAGTAATTACCTGTCTAAATTAAAAATTTGTATTAAAATTTACATGCACCTTAATGAAACCTTGTCGAAAGAAATAAAAACAGCCAAGTGGTGAGTGTTAAAGTATTGTAATTTAGAATAAGACAAATATTTTATAGTTTTGAAGAAATTCCTTAAACTGTTGATAGCCAAGATTTGTATTTAATTTATTTAGTTAAATTCATTATAGCTACAAAGTACAAAGCAAGGAAGCTGTCGCTTGTATAATGCCTTTCTGTACAATTTAGATTAATGCCAGAGCCAAATTATATAGGTACAAAAATATACTGACAGCTGTAAATGTTGAAGTTTCTTCCTGATTATTTACTTTTTGTTTTCTAATTGCATTTTACATATATTATAACACAAACAATTCTAGCTCTTCCTTATAGATATATATATATATTTCATATTTCAACCAACATCAGTCCAAATTTAAGCAAATAAAGAATTAGGTAATTCTGCAGTTGAATCCGGTGAACCGGCAGAGTCGTCGCGCAATAGAATGCCGTCGTTGGAGTTCACGCGCTGTTGCCACATCCTTCTCTTTATCGACTTTGTAAGGAAATAATATTTAGTACAAACTTAAAAAGTCGGGACGCAGCAAGTGCGCTGTGGTAGCGAATTTCTATACAACTTTTTTTAATGTTAAGTATGTTTTTTTAAGAGACTAAATGTAGGTCAAACTTCAAAGGTCGGGATGCAGAAAGTGCGCTATGGTAGTGAATGTTCCTAGAACTACTTGTAATGTGAAATATGTTTTTTTCATGAGACATAACATTTAGTACAAAGTTAAAAAGTCGTGACGCAGCAAGTGCGCTATGGTAGCGAATTTTCATAGCAATGTTTTGAATGTTAAATATATTGTTTTAATCACATATCAAATTTAGACAATCTCGCCCACAGGAGAAAGGTTGGACTGTAAAATAACCCACTTTTATTAAACGGTTTTATTAAACGGTTCGGTACAAATTCTCGTACGTTTGCAGATAGGCACATGGGCTTTACCCATCATGAAGTATTTTGGCAAATGAAATACAGAAATTAGGTTTATTGTGACTGGCAGGAATAATTTCTTTTATAGCTATAATGAAATAGAAAGTAAAGGTGAGTAAAAATATGTATTAGAAATGTCATAAAAATTAGATTGTTTGGCGATATATTTGCCCGCTTAACTGAGAATAAGTATGACGCCTCAAGATGCCGCAAGAGGCGAATCCGGTTGCAAAAACTATCAGTGTCTCATCCAGTAGCCCACAATTTTCAGCAGACCCTGCCTTTCTGTAAAGAGGGTAGGGATCTTTAACGTGCCCAACATCGCATGGTCACGGGACCGACGGCTTTACGTCCCCTCCGAAGGGCGGAACGTGCAGATATTCAACTTACTGAAATACAATGGCAGAACCTTGGTAGATGTTAATGTTACAGTTTGTACTGAAAAAGTGAAAGGAGTACCCTGGGAACGAACTCAGTACCCTTATGTCCAAAGGCACACGTTCTTACCCCTCAACCACCGAGGTTCTTAATGCACACAGAATATTATATATATATATATATATATATATATATATATATATATATATATATATATATATATATATATATATATATATATATATATATATATATATATATATAATGGTGAAAAAGAAATGGAAAGTAAATTGCGCGCCATAACTATGTATTCGGAAAGGTCATTTAACCCAATCGAATTAAAGTCGCCTACTAATACAATAGAACAATAGACACCCACTAAATTTTATAAAATTTTGCGTATTTATTGTCAAAAATGACTTGTCCATATATATATATATATATATATATATATATATATATATATATATATATATATATATATATATATATATATATATATATATATATATATATATATATATATATATATATATATATATATATATATATATATATATATATATATATATATATAATTTGTGTGTGTGTGTGTGTGTGTGTGTGTGTGTGTGTGTATGTATGTATGTATGTATGTATGTATACTTTCATTCTTCTGATTATTTAAAAGGCAGAGCCTATCTTGTATCATAAAGCTTTTGTACAGTGCAGTCGGTTGCACTGTACATAGTCATGTCAGCTTTCATAGCGAATTTCTTCTTCAAGGTTTCCTAAGTCTTTTCATAAGCTATTATTTTATGGATGTTCATTACCATAACGCAATTGCTGCCTCAATATAGGTGATTTCGAAAATTTTCCGTTTTACTTGATAAATTATATCATACTCCCTACCATAACGCACATGGATTTATTATATTCGTATTCATTACCGTAAAACACTTGCTGCGTCAATATAGGTCTACTTAAAAAAAAAAGTTTTACTTGCATAATTATATCATACTCCTACCATAACGCACATGGATTTATTATATTCGTCTTCATTACCGCAAAACACTTGCTGCGTCACTACAGGTTATTTTTTTTCCGTTTTACTTGCATAATTATATCATACTCCCTACCATTACGCACATGGATTTATAATATTCGTGTTCATTACCGTAAAACACGCATTATTATACCATACGCTACCATAACGCACTTACTGCGTGCATATTTATTTTCATGAATTCTCCGATCTTTTAATTTATTTCTACTGCAAGAAGGATGTGGCAACAGCGCGTCAACTGCAACGACGAAATTCTAGTGCGCGACGACTCTGCCGGTTCACCGGATTCAACTGCAGAATTACCAAGAATTATTTGAAAGATACATAAATATGACTTACCTATTTATAATGTAACCCACATATATTATATCATGATAAAAATCAAGAGATATAATGAGGCTACCTATTTTTAGAACTGTCACGTACATAACGTCATGTTTTGAGTCTAATGCAACAATAATATGATGTTGTACAGTGCAGTTTGACGTTTCATCACATCTTATAACCTCTTAATAAATTACGTATTTTACTAATGTTTAAGTATGTACAGTTGGAAGTATTTTTTATGATCTGAATACTATTGCGATTATGTGACATGACTATCAAATCAAGTTTATGAATGTTAACGCCCTCTAAATGTCTGCCTTGGTCTTATCTACTTTTTAAGTTTGTGTATCCCCAATGTTATTTCAGGACTCTACTTAATCATTACACTTGTCTTGTGCTTATATATGCAATATAAAAATGAAAAAGATTAAATTTAGTGCCGTATTCTATATTATCTGAAAAAGACAATATAGGCGACGAAGCGGAATGTAACTTCAACCACATTAAACTCCCCATCGGATTTTGATCATTGCCAGCTCCCTGGAACAGAAATTCATTAAAGGCAGAAACTCTATCCCTTCCCTGACAAAAATGCAGGCCCTTGGGTTCTCGCTGGATCTGCTGTAGACGAGCTTTCCAGTAGCTCCGCCGAGTCCCTTGATTTCTCCTTTATAGGAGTACAGTTCCTGGATGAGGGCCACCTCCGTATTCCTCAGAGCCATCAGTAGCCCAGCCGTGGCTGCCCTAGTGTGTTGGAGGTTGACCTAAAGGAACCTAAGTCCCATTAACCCCTAGTTGCATCCCCAGTGGGCGGAAGCTAACAATATCCAGGTCCCAGAATGACTTGAAGGAGGTTCCTTCAAGGGCTCTGTAAGACGCCTGGTCGATCGAGAAGGCGAGAGTCTGTCCTTTCTCCTCTGCCTTCTTGCTTAGAACCGACCAGTGTTGTGTACCCAGTTCAGGGTTCTGGATCTTCAGTCTACAGATCACTGTCTCCTTCGGGATGGTGTCAGGGATCCGTACGAGGACCTTGCGTCTCTGGGAGTTCCTTGGGCTCGACGGCTGTCAAGTCCGCCCCCTCCCAAATCTGACCGAGGCCCCCGATCGTTTTCCGCAGCCAGTCCTGCGACTGCGGGCCGGCACAGGTTATCCAGAGGATGCCCCCCGCCAGGCGCGCCCGGTGGAACTGAGGCGGGCTATCCCCTTCCTGAAGAGAGTGCACCGCAGCCTGGGTCAGGTCCGCCTTCCCTGGTCTAGCGTGACCTCAGGATGGCGTCTGTCAATTACCGCCATCCCGAAGCCCTGTGACCTCAGGATGGCGTCTGTCAATTACCGCCATCCCAAGGCCCTCCGCAGCCTCCCTGTACGAGCCAGTCTGCGCCTGTGTTCCGGCCCTGGTCCTTTTGGGACGTCTGTCTGTAGTAGGCGTGCTAGAGTCCGAGCGTGTCCTCTTCTGACTCGCCTTCCCCGCTTGCGTCTTTACAAGTTTCTCGACCGTCCACGTTCCGGTCGCCATTTTCTACGCCCTCCGGAGCTTCTTTCTTTGCGCCCCGGAAAGACGCTTGGACTGCCGGGGCAGTCGACATAAATATACTGATATAATGCTTTAGTACCTCAGTTCGCTGAACATATTCACATTTTCTGGTTTCCACGTTTCGTTTTTGAAGAATTTTAATATAAAATTTTCCTTTTTGCAATGTCAAATTTCAAAATGTAATAAGAGCTTCTCGTGGTGGCAAAAACGCCCTTGCATTGATCATTCACACTTCGCAGAATATTTTAAGTGACGAAATAAAAGACCTCCCTGACGTGCTGTTTACACACAATCCTCCCAACTGACCCTGACATCAGTTTGCCTAATTAAAAGCTAAAGGGGAAAGGAAAATCAACCCTGCCATTCACGTCAGCATAATGTACTTTTCCTTTTAGCTGTTGATTAGGAAAACTGATGTTAGGTCAGGTCAGTTAGGAGGATGTGTGTAAACAGCACATCAGGGGGGTCTTTTATTTCATTACTTAAATATTCTGCGAAGTGCGGATGATCAGTGCGACAGAGTTTTTACTGTCGTGAGACGCTCCTCATTAACTTGGCTTTATATGTCACATGTCAATGTCAACTTAGGATTCGATTATACGAGGAAAAGAAGGAAAATTTACAGAGACGTGTAAACAGTATAGGGGGTTCACTAACCATGTGGAAATGAATTATAATAGTGGAATACACCCTCTTTAGCTTGACATAAAACAAACGACCCCCGAAAATGTGTAAAATATGACAAAAACATGTCACAAAAATCAGTACAACTTTTTTCCTACAAGAACTTCCAAATATTTCCAAAAGTTTGCTTTTGTCCACGTTTTCATTCTGATTTTCGTCATCTACACCCTAAAACACATCTACATACAAAATTTCATAAAAATCGAACGGATGTTCGGAAAGTAAACCTTTACCATTTCTATTTTTATAATTATATGCAACATTTATATCAACCCCACAACATGTCACTGTTTATATACTTATTCTAGGGAATTAGATCAGTCGAAATCTACAATCGATAGCCTCACAAGCACAACTCCTGAAGAGATAAAAGCCATGGAAATCAAAGTGAAACGTTACGAAAATGAGCTGGTTAAATTTGAAGTAAGTCAGTTAGTTTGTTTTTTTGTTATTCACCACGTTCATATTTATGTAGTTTAGTTTTCTCATGTTCAATTTTCTTCTTAAAGAAAAGGTACCCTTGGCTCAAAGAACCCGACTTCAATCTTCCGAATATATCAAAGGAAATGGAAACATTGAAGAATTTAAGACAAGAAAGGGATAAATTATCTAAGGAATTAAGTGTCTACCATGGTTTGAAACCAAATATTAAAGAAGCCACTGAACAATTAGCCAAAATTAAGCTAGAAAATCAACAAGTTTGTGATAAGCTATTAGAAATAGGAAAATAATTGTGTTTGCTATAGATTATTTAGTTTTTGTACTTTTTTACATTTTGCATTACCTACTTTTGTATTATTGTTGTTAACAGTTATAATAAAATTTAAAAATTATTGAAATTTAATTATGTGATGTAACTACTTTTGTGAGTAAGCACTTTTGTTTTGCTCGAGTGCAACCCGTCCGAAAGGATCCAAAGCGCTTCCTAGCAACTACAGGCCTATCTCTCTCCTTTCAGTCATCTCTAAAGTGATGGAAAAGTATATAAATTACTAAATTACTACTCTCTTTCTTATAGATATCTGCACGGGCACTGCTCAGAGGAGCTTTCTTCCATAGTTCCTCCACCTGCTACCCCCAACAGATCTACCAGGGGAACAGAGCGAATGCACCCTTTTACTGTCCAGGTCACCAGACATAGAACATCTTGTTATGCCCGCTCTTTTGTCCTGAGGACGTGGAATTCCTTGTCGGCACATGTTTTTCCTTCTCCAAACCTTCAAGTCCAGAATTAACAAGTTGTCTCTTTTCTCCTTGTCGACACCCATGGTACGATAGTATTTAGGCTGTGCATGCTCGTGGTGTGTTGAAATAAAAAAAAATCTTGAAAAACAGTCTAATCCACAAGTAGTATGGATTACCTCAGCGCAGATCAACTGCCGCCCTCCTTTGTCACCCATATCCAAAGCATTCAACCAGGTCTGGCACGCAGTGCTGCTTAATAAACTTCTTGCCTATGCCCTACCACCAAAACTTTACCTGGACAGCAAATTTCCTCTCCAACCAGAGCATTTCTGTTGTCGTGGATGGCCATTCCTCTAAACTATCCAATTAATGCAGGAGTCCTTCAAGGTTCAGCTTTAGTCCCTACTTTGTTTCTTCTCCACCTCAATGACCTCCTCTTTAGCACATCCAACCCAGTTCACGGTTACGTGGAAGACAGCACCCTCTACTCAAATATACAATATTCTAAGCCTGTCTCTTTAGCCCAATTAGATGAGGATCGCGGACTCATGGAAGGTTCTGTCTCTGTGGATCTCCAAAAAATATTAGACCGGGGAAGTAGAAATCTTGTACAATTCAACTCCACCAAATATGAGTCTTACTTTCTATCTCATAAGAGATACATCAGCTCTAGACCCATCACAATGAACAACCAAGTTATTCAAAGCAATGAGTCCTTTTTACTTGTTGGCATTTCTGTGGATCGAAATCTCAATTGCCACCAACATGTCACATCAATTGCAGAAGCAGCTGCTAAGAAATTAGGTTTTCTCTTCTGGGCTCGCCTATACTTTTCACCAGCTAATCTCTATACCTTATATGGTATATAATTTTTATCGAATTTTCGTAAAAAATCAATAAAGTTCAATATATCAGTTATTATATAAGATACGAAAAAACTGTATACATTAATTATAGGGTGTCGAGCTACATATTTAAAAAAAAAAACTACAATCACAGGCTGGCAAATAACTCGTTGGTGATACAAATTCTCTTTTTTTTAATCGAATACGCCTTACGTTATTGCATTTTCCATCGAAATATAATGCATGTTTGTAAGAAAAAGAATTCGGGACGCAGCAAGTGCGTTATGGTATCCAGACGCCTATTTTTGATAGCCACAAACTGTTCTAAAACTCTTTCATCAAAGTTCGGTATTTCAAATACAAAGTCCCTGTTTATTGCCAACATTGCTAGCACATTAAATCGATCATTCGACATAGAATTTCAAAGGAAGGTCTTTACTCGTTTTACATACGCTCTGCGAAAAGTCCACTGCAAGTGTGGAATTTTTAAGCGCACAACCAGATTGCTTATTCGGTCGTTTTCGACGAAGATAGTCGATCATTTCGCATTTCCTCAGAGCGCCGAAAAATACACACCGCCGCCCGACTGCTTTATATGGATATGGATGTATATAACGTCTGCAACCATTGACATTATACTTATTCTGATTTTGTATTAATGGCTGCCGACTCTGCGATCCTCGATATACTAATTTTGTTTGTTGAATGCAGGAGGTAAAAAGTCAATAAAAATTTAGCATATCAAAAATATTATTTTTTCCACGGCAGGCGGTAGTGCGCGCGTTGAGGAGCCGCCCCTGTTACGAACACTTTAAACTATTCAACTAGAAGAAACACAATAAACGAATATAATTCACCACGAAGTTAAGAAACAAGCGACCATTCTTATACCATAAGTAAACACGATATTTACTTACTGTCCAACTACGTCACAACCAATAGCAGAACGTTCGCGGTCACATGATACTAATTCGAAGATTTTTGATTTTAAAAGTCTTTCTGTTTACTATATATGTTTTTGGGTATTTTCATGCATGCAATAATGTTGTATATATGAAAACCTATGAGGTAAATGTCAAATTCATGTAATTGACAATTCATCCAAATTGTCTATTGGTCTAATTTTTGTCATTTATTTAAGTCAAAATGTGTCGGTTATCTAACCCTTTATTTGTTGTTGATCTGATTACTGTTTTGAAAATGTAGTGGGTAGTTTTAAATTCCAGTCAACATGAACGCACCATTCTGCATTATCAATACAAATGTTGTAGATGAAACTCAACAGCAGACAGGTAAGTATTTAAGCTATTTAAATTAACATGGTTCTAGAAACTAAAAACCGATTTGTTTGAAATAGAAGAAATATTATTACATTTTCTGTATATATAAATAAAATACAATCTTAATTGGTACACCTACACCTTTCCCCTCATTTTAGCTTCAATTTCATATCTTAATGCTTTTACAGCGAATGAAGCAAGTTCATTGAATCAGGTGAAATCTTTTTTTCGTAAAAAGTCAGACGTGTCAGAAATAGCAAATACTATATAATGACAATACAGGAGACTTCTATGCTTTAGCATCGGTAATATTTGTGACAAGCACACTAGCGCCACCTCGCGTGAAGTACTGTCAACTGAGCGGGTAATTTGAATTGTATATTTACTTGAATATTCTTAATTTAGACAATTGGTTTATTATGGATAAATATGAAAACTTGTACATGAAAAAACTGAAAAGTTTCTGATTATATATTTATAACTAGAATTTGTATCAGCAATCAGCTTGAAACCTAAAAGAGTTAAACATGAATAATTGTACAAATTTCTCTTACACATAATCTCATTTCACCATAATTTGAAGAACTACCTTGAAACCGTCATTAAACTAGTATTCGAAGGGTATGTATAGGAATATACTGAGAACTGTTTCTGATGATCTTATGTTACAGTCTGTACTTACATATAAATCATTGTTCTAGGTATAAATGGTAGCACAGTACTTAATTTGTGATATCTCTATATGAAAACTGTCTTATTAATGTAATGTTTTGAAATATATAACTGATATACTTAGTACTTAATCAGTATTTGTCAAATAAATTAGTCTGAAGCGTTTTATTTTAAGAAATTGTGCAGATTAAAGGTGAGATTAACTCTTACTTCCGTGAATAAATCTATTCTATGGCTGAAAATGCTATTTCTACTTGTCTCTTTGAAAACTAGTCTTGGGAAGATAATTAAAAGCATTACCAAGTAAAATAAAGTTACATGTAAAAAAAAAGGTAAAGGTGGCAATTTATTCCATACTGAAATAAAAAAGGACACAGAACAAGATAGAAAAACAGTTTTCTTATATCATTTATTATTATTGCAAAACTTTTTTTGCCTTCATATTTCTTTTCTTTGATGGACTGGAAGACAGTTTATGATTGAAACCTTTCAACCATCCGTTTACGCAGTTTATCTATAAATACATGATGACAAATATTACACAATAAATTATTTTCTGCAAACTGTACATATTGGCATAAAAGTGATTCTGAATTTGTTTTCTGCTTCAACAAATTAATTCTTTTGGAAGTGACATTGAATTGTAAAACGCACCCTGTGTCTTCAATACTATGTCCAAATCAGTTCTTTTTGATAATAGTACCCTTTTCGTGCATCTATTATACAAAACCACCGTCAATCCATGTTATAATTAGTTACTGTTTCATATTAATTATTAGGCGAATTTGCGAAAAAATCGCTGACAACAAAAGAAAACACCAAAAATCATCCTCATGTTTCGGGATCCTTTAGAAACCTATGAAATGTCTTTGATATATTTAGCACGTTATAATTCGAACAATGATAGATTCCACACACCCAACCACTAACATTCATTGTAAAAAACAGCTCAAACTTAATTATACACAGTTAAACACCAGCAATCGCTAATGTGTACATATAAACACGTTCTCCAACGACGTAATACAGTACTATCCGCAAGGGGCGCTGATATTCTTGAAACACGAACTCAGCTGGAGTGACCTGTATTGCTAATAGATATTATCAGTTGCCCATTTTTTGCGTCAATGTCAACTTAAAATCACTTCCGTTTTAACCAGAAATTGTTAATTATTGACACCACAGGGCTGTGACATATTGTCGTCGATTTTTGTCATATTCACGTCTGTAATTGAAGTCACATTCTATATATGTAATGTTCCGGGAAAATAACGTGAAAATAACGTCAAACCTTCGAACTGGTGTCGTGATATTACTTTTAAATGTTAAACCTTTTGCATTTATCTAAACTGTATCCAATTAATGCAGGAGTCCCTCAAGGTTAAGCTTTAGCCCCTACTTTGTTTCTTCTCCACATCAATGACCTCCTCTCTAGCACATGCAACCCAGTTCACAGTTACGCGGACGACAGCACCGTCCACTCAAATATACAATATTCCAAGTCTGTCTCTTTAGCCAAATTAGATGAGGATCGCAGACTCATGAGGGGTTCTGTCTCTGTGGATCTCCAAAAAATATTAGACTGGGGAAGTAGAAATCTTGTACAATTCAACTCCACCAAATCTCAGTCTTGCTTTCTATCATAAGAGATCCATCAGCACTAGACCCATCACAATGAACAACCAAGTTATTCAAAATAATGAGTCCTTTTCAGTTGTTGGCATTTCTGTGGATCGAAATCTCAATTGTCACATCAATTGCAGAAGCAGCTGCTAAGAAATTAGGTTTCCTCTCCCGGGCGCGCAAATACTTTTCACCAGCTAATCTCTATACCTTATATACTTCACAAACAAGGCCAAACCCCGAATACTGCTCCCACATCTGGGGTGCCGCTGCCGCTTCTACACTAGCTATCCTGGACTCCATTCAAAAGAGAGCTATACATCTCATCGGTGACCCTACCCTCACCCAAAGGCTGCCATCCCTTGCCCACCGACGTGCCGTTGGTGACCTCTCTCTCTTTTATAGATATCTGCACGGGCACTGCTCTGAGGAGCTTTCTTCCATAGTTCCTCCACCTGCTGCTCCCAACAGATCTACCAGGGGAACAGAGCGAATGCACCCTTTTAGTGTCCAGGTCACCAGACTTAGAACATCTTGTCATGCCCGCGCTTTTGTCCCGAGGACTTCCAAGTTGTGGAACTCTTTGCCGGCACATGTTTTTCCTTCTCCTCCGAACGTCCAAACCTTCAAATCAAGAATTAACAAGTTGCCTCTTTCCTCCTTGTCGACACCCACGGTACGATAGTATTTAGGCTGTAAGCCCTCGTGGTGTGTTGCTGAAATTAAAAAAAAGTTTTTTTTAAATGTCCTAATTTACTTGAAACACAACTCTACAGTTCCTGGTAACATCGGTGGTCAGGCAGTGTGCATATCACAGGAACAGCAGAGGAAGGTGTCAGACACATTAAAGACCTACGTGACACCTAACCCGTTCCAGCAAGCAGCTCCATCTTGCACCCAGTACACGCAGTCTTCCTACTACAATGATGCATCCAATGTATGTCCAGGAGCATTCCCAGTACGAGCTGACAAGTACGCTGTTCCTGGTGGTGTTGCTTTTAGTTTTAAGCCTCACCAACAGCTTCAGCAGCAACAGTAAGTTTACTAGTAAACCCATAGCCTTCTACAATATGAAAGGTAAAGGTAAGATGCTTACTGGCAATTAGGCCATTGCTGATCCTTTTTGCTCATCTAAACTAACCTACCCTCCACCTTGAGCTCGATCTCAACGACAACAGTGATTTTGAAAAATCATCTGCTGCTGGTGAGTCTCGAACCGTCGACCCCCGAGTCTGTATTGGAAAGTCTGACAATATGAAAGTTATGGTAAATTACAAACACAGTTTCAGTTCAGCTATTAAAGAAGCAGTTATGGTTGCCGCAATGTCTAACAACGCACCAAGTGACTTAGATCACAGCAAAACAGCCCGGAAGTCGTTTTGCATCTCATGCAACATTGACCGTTAAAGTCTAAAATCATACGTATTTTCTTGTCAAACTTACTTATTTACTGATATGTATGTTATCCAGCGACAAAATTTTAAAAACTAAATTTTAAATTTACGAAACTGCTCAATTATAAAAATCTGTGGCTAATGGACTTGAGCTTCCGAGGCCATCTAATTTATTTTCACTTACAAAAATTTCAAACATGTTATCAGATGTTTCTTAACCCTTTCAGTCACGTACTTAAGACCAGTTTGAAAAGTTTTTTTTATGAATAATAAGCATTATAAAGCAACTTCATTCTCTTTCTATGATGCAATTTTTGTATATCTATCGCCATTTTGTTTTTCTAAAATGTCCCTTGTGAAGGACATTGTGACTTGACGGTATAAATTAAACTGAATACTATGTCTTACTTATTGTTATGAAAATTATAGAAACAGTTTCGTTCTTTCATACAACATAAATGTACTTTACATTTAGAATAATATATATGTGTTTTGCTACTGCGTTTGTTCATTTTGCACCTCGAGTTGTTTTTTTGTTCGTCATAAACAGGATAATGATCGAAACCATCGTACATTTCATCTTTATTTGGTTTAACTTCACACATTTTCTTCATCTTCTTGTCTTCACTTTGCGCGACGTCCCGACTGGGCCTGCTCTCTTTCGACTGCATTCATTATAGACGAGATTTTCTGCCACTATTTCTCGAAAACGCAGGAGATCCATTTCATTATTTTTTTCGGAATATCCAGCGCTTTGGACGCTTTCTTATATTCGAGCCAGGAGTTCGCCAGTGCCAGATCTATTGCATGATTTATCATTCTCACTATCCATTTTCTGCTCCGTACATAAGACCTGTATATCGACAAGAGGAAGTACATCTTAACAACTCCTCCCATATTAGTGTTATAAGTTCGTACTCCTTCTGGTCTCTCTACTTCTATGAACTTCTTTCCTGTTTTTTTCCCACTTTCTGCGAGTATTTTTTTCTCCTACTCCAACAAAATTAGATCCCATCAGAACTGCCTTATTGTCATACCATTTCGTTATTTCTACACCATCCTCACCCACAACCATGCTTGAAGCACCTCTACCTTTCTTCTTAATTTCTTTGTCTGTTAGTAGGGGAGGGTTTTGCAACCTATTTACTCGTATAGTTCCAACAGCAAATATACATTTCGATTGCAAATATTGAAACAAGTGATAAGAGCTGAAATAGTTGTCAAAGAATAATCCGTGATTCTTCTCTGAAATTCTATCTGCTAGATGTATCACTGTCCCAGTTCCGGCTTCAAAGTGCACATACCCTTCTTTTATTTATGTAGTAGAACCTTGGTAAAGCAGACAGTCATAAATCAGCCCACTCTGTCTAGCTAGCATATATAGTTTTATTCCCCACTTATTAGGTGGGGTTATCAGGGGTAGCTGCAGATATCTTTCACTCACACCATTGTATATTGGACTCACTTTTAAAAGCTTGTCTTTAGAATCACCTCTTTGTGTGATATCAACCAAGTGCAGGGTTTGCCTGAGCTTGAAGAATCCCTTGAAAGTCATGCTACCTTTTATGATATGTATTCCATGGTGTTGACTCCAGTACACTCTACAACGTGGAAAGTTCAAATATCCCATGATTATGTGAATGCCGAAAAAGGTTTTCATTTCATGGATAGTCGTGCTTGGAAACCTGGCAATATTCTGTTCAAATATTGATTCTGGTATATATTTTTTGAAGTTAATCACTAGGCCCTGGCAGAAATATTTCCTCGTTTTGACCTTTTTCATGCCATTGTATACGTAGAGTTTTAAAGTCAATATTCTTCTTCCACTTCATATTTTCCTCTTTGGTAAGTTGTAACTGTCCTATAAGGTCCTCTTTTAGATCATTCGCGGTTTTAGTGAATTTTCTTAAAAAAATTCACTAATGAGGAGATCTCGACTTTTGAATTTTGAAAAAATTGCTTCAAATGAGCGCTAATTAGGCCCCCCAGAACACATATCCGGGGTCAGTTTGAATTTTTATATGTTTATATATATATATATATATATATATATATATATATATATATATATATATATATATATATATATATATATATATATATATATATATTTATTTATATATATATATATATGTATCACACCGATAACTCAAAAAATAATGGGCCGATTTTGATTAAATTTGATGAATAAATTTCTTTTGCAAATGGCTTGGATAAGTTCGTTAGCCAGGAAAATCTGCCCAGGTTTTCCCGGAAAATTTTGTGTTTTCTTTCGAAAAAAATTTATATCTCCCTAATTAACAAAGTAAGGGCAACCAAATTTGGTACGCGGGTTTATGTCCTTATATGTAAGTTACCTACCAAAATTTAGCTCTGTATGTCAAAAGACAAAATAGTTATAGGCATTTAAAGAAAAATAAATTGGGGTTTTCCTCAAAACGTCAAAGTTGCGACTTAAAACGTCAAAATCGGCAACATTTTGGCAAATAACTTGAAACTAATACGGGCAATGGAAATCAAATGTCTCAAGAAGGATGTTTTACAAACACTGAAGTCTTAGTTGCAACCGTCATTGTCCTTCATTTTACTAAAATGTTTCCAGAAAATATTTGAAATAGACGCTTTCCCTGATGCTTGGCAGTAGCCTTAGCTATAGAGTTTATCGTTTAATGGTATATAATTTTTGTCGAATTTTCGTAAAAAATCAATAAAGCTCAATATATCCGTTATTATACAAGATTTGAGAAAAATTTGTATATATTAATTATAGGGTGTCTTGAGCTACATCTTAAAAATATTTCTACAATCACAGGATGGCCCATAAGTCATTGGTGATACAAATTTTCTTTTTTTTTTAATCAAACACGCCTTATGTTATTGCATTTTCCATCGAAATATAATGCATGTTTGTAAGAAAAGAAATTCTGGATGCAGCAAGTGCGTTATGGTAGCGAACTTTGATCAAATGCTTCATATTTGAATAGCCCAATTTGCTATTAACCTATAAGGTTGACCAACAAACGAGTTTTTCCGGGAACACTTTAAGTCTACTTTTGGAAATCTTGGTACATTTTCACACAATAAAGTTATTTTTATGAAACCTGGTACATTGCTTTTACTATATAGGTTATACTGGTAACCAAAATTGATGCCTGCTTTCTTAAAAAGAAAACACACATATTTGCAATAAAAATATTTCAATGAAAATTCACTACCATAACGCACTTGCTGCGTCCAGAGTTTTATTTGTCGAGTTGGCACATATATGAGAACTCATCGCATCATTTTCTTCATCTGATTCCATTTGCGGAAGATTGATTCCATTTGCGGAAGATTCTCAGAATCTGACAACTCGTCCCATCCATCATCCTCATCTGACAAGTTAGGTATGTCCGAAAAATTATCTCTCTCAATAAGTTCCAACAACTCTTCATCAGTAAGACCTCTACCATGTGGCATTTTGTCACGTACTGAATTATGATATACCCTGGAGAGAATTGTATTCAGATGTCGTGATGTCACAATGTCCCGCAGACGGTACGCATAAATTGAGTGCTACATAATTCATGTTCTGATAATTGTTACTTACAATTCTTCACATATATATATATATATATATATATATATATATATATATATATATATATATATATATATATATATATATATAACTCAAAAAATAATTAACCGATTTCAATGAAACTCGGCAAGTGCCTTTCTTTTATTAATGGCTTGGATGAGTTCGTTAGCCAGGAAAATTGGACGAGGTTTTCCGGGAAAATTTTGACTCTTCTTTCAAAAAAACTGTTTTTCTCCGAAAATAACAATACTGCTTTAATGAAATTAACTATATATGTTGTCTTGAGAGAGACCTTACTAGGTACCCAAATTAAACTTTCTAAGTTTATAGAAAATTGAGTTATTCAAATTTTTTTTTCTCCGAAAATTACAAAGTTATTTTAATGAAATTTGGTAGATATATTTCCCTAGGAAAGCCCTTACTACATAGCAAAATTAAACTTTCTAAGTTTATAGAAAATTGAGTTATTCAAATTTGAAGCATTTAATGAAAATTCACAACCATAACACACTTGCTACGTCACGAGCTTTTGTGTACTCTAGACGGTACAATGTGATTTCATGAGGTATGGTGTCGATTTTACGCCATGGAACGCATTTAGTCTCATGTCCCGCAGAGGGGACACTGTGACTGAAAGGGTTAATTTATAGTGTCTTCGGCGTGCACAACAAAGAATTTCTGAGACGACTCTTTTGAGTCGAAATTAGTCTAACTATTTAATAGAAAAAGTAAAGTATCTACAAAAAATTGATTCCAGTTTTCAAGCATTTCAGTTTACTTAAATTTTTATATATTTTATACAACTTATGACAAACACTAAAGTGAGTGGTAAGACACGAAGCAACGTGCCGCTACCTAGTTGCGGAATCAAGTAGTATGTTGTATGCTGGCTACCATAGCCGTATTACTTTATAGGTGTGTTTTCGCTATAATTAGGATGCCGTACTGACGAGCTCTAATTAGAGCTAAACCGGTCTACGGTTCTAATTGTGGCGAGAATGCATCTAGCCTTACATACTTTGTCCCTATATTAGGGTGGAAATGGGCCAGGGCTGACAATTTACTAAATTGTTAATTGGTTGTATACAGTCTCTATTTTTTAACACTTTGTGTTACTTGGAGCTGGCGTGACAACATACTACTTGATTCCGCAACTAGGTGGCGGCACGTTGCTTCGTGTCTTACCACTTACTTAGTGGTGGAAGGCTGGCTACCATAGCCGTATTACTTTATAGGTGTATTTTCGCTGCAATTAGTATGCCGTACTGACGAGCTCTAATTAGAGCGACACCGGTTTACGGTTCTAATTGGGCGTCTGTCTGCTTCTTTCATCCTGACCACTCTGATATCTCACAAAACGTCACCGAAATTATCCAAGCTGGCATGGAATTATTTATCCCACGTACACAGAAAACCTCTTCAGCCACTCAAAAGCCCTGGTTCTCTAAATCCTGTGACAAGGCCAGACTTGAAAAGGTCAAAGCTCACAAAACGCTTCTACACAATTCCAGTCAAGAAAATCGTCAAGCATTTAACGACGCAAGAAACCGCTATGTCCGCATTCTGGTATCTGGTATTGTTGATTAGCCTGCAAAGTGTAAACATCAGAAAGATCTGCTTGTACTTTTATGGTTCTTATCACAAGTTTTTTACATCCAAATTTGTTAAGGTTTATGACAAGCTGCAGCATTTGTTTGTGTGCACTGGTGGTAGTGTTGGTTATGGAATTTGAGCATTGTAGTGGAAGTTACATTTGAATTTTCTTTGTTGGAGTGTATTCTGCAATTGAACAGTTATTTTTTTGCACCGTGGTTATCTTATCTCCTGGTATTGTGTTGATGGAAAAAGCTTTTAACTTTATCAGTTTATTTATATTTCATTTTATACTGTTTATCTACAGCTGTCCATAAATCATGAGTGACTGCTCAAAATGTGGTGTTACTGGTAAGACCTTTAGTTGTGACACCTGTAAGCTCTTGTTCTGTGAGCAGTGTTCAGACCTTAGTGCCTCTGAGATTAGATGCATGGAGTTGAAGAAGAGGAAGCTGTTGTTTCTGTGTTCTGATTGTGAGGATGGTCTCAAACAGTTGCCAAACCTGATTGCTAGAATTAGTGATGTCGAGAAGCAGCTTGAGAAATTGAAGGTAACAGCAGAGTTGCCCAATACTGTACAGGTTCCAACTGGTAGTGACTCCTATATAGAGGATATAATACAGGAGATTCGTGAGCGAGACAAGAGGAAGTCAAATATTATTATTTTTGGACTCCCCGAATCTGAGTCTGGGTCTACTGCTAGCCGTGGTGAGAGTGATGTTGACAGACTGGAAGTGAAGAATATCCTCCACAAGTTGTGTCCTGAGGGTGATTACTCCCAGATTAGGCTATTTCGCCTGGGTAGGCATTCCAGCAGTGCATCCGTTCCTAGACCTCTAAAGGTTACTTTCTCTGATGAACATCAGGTACTTAGTATTCTGCGCAGGACTGGAAGACTCAAGGATGATCATTTGTATCGTAATGTCAGAGTTAGGCAGGACAGAACCCCTAGGCAAAGTGCATACTCCAAGTCTGTGGTCAGTGAATTGAGGCGGAGGGTGGATGATGGTGAAGTAAACCTCAAGATTAAGTATGTTAACGGTGTTCCGACTATTGCTTCTTTAAACTAGATCAGCCCAACAGTGTTAGGATACCAATTTATTACCAGAATTCTCGTGGTTTACGTACTAAAACAGAAGATCTCTACCTAGGCTTGTGTCGGTTGTCTGAATTCAAGATAATTGCTCTTAGTGAGACTAATTTACAGTCTGACATTGGTGATTCTGAGCTGTTTCCGCGTTCATACAGTGTATTTAGGGCAGATAGAAGACTGGATGTTACTACTAAGAGATCTGGTGGAGGAGTACTTTTGGCAGTTCATTGTGATGTTCAGGTGGCTCAATTGAATTTATCTGCGATTTTAGAGGCAGTACCAGTTATTGATATTGTTGCGTGCAGGTGCACTTTGGATCAGATTGTGTTTCATGTGGTTTGTATATACATACCACCATATGTGTCAGCAGCGCAGCTTGAACTTTTCCTTAATGTGCTGGAACAATCTGTCATTCCGCTGTTGGAAAATTTGGTTATTATAGGTGATTTTAATGCACCGCAGTTTATTTATGGACAAATCACTGATCCTAAAACCAAAGCTATTCATGATTTTTCAAATTTTTTAAACCTGTCACAGTTTAATAATATTTCCAATAGAAACAATAGGCTGCTTGACCTTGTCTTTGCCAGTTGTAATTGCTCGGTTCTCCATGATATGGATCCACTAGTGCCCGAAGATGGATATCACCCTGCTTTAGGCATATTTCCTGAATTCAGGAAAAATTACAATGGTCCTAAATACTTTCCATGCAACAATCAGGTCTCTTACAACTTTCGAAAGGCCAATTACCCTGCATTGTATGCTGCAATACTTGATGAAGATTGGTCTCAACTGGAGTCCTTTACTACCGCTGATGAGGCTTGTAGTTACTTTTATGGCAGACTTTACAGTATCTTTGAACAACATGTTCCCCAGTGGAAGAGGTCATCTAGAAAATTTCCTCCCTGGTTTACCAATGAAATAATAAATGATATAAAGAATAAGGAGAGGTGCTATGCAAGATATAGGAGGCATAAACGTGATAGTGATCATGCAGAGTATAGTCTTCTTAGATCTATAGTTAAAAACAAGCTACGAGAGGCATATGGTGAGTATGTTCGTGGAACTGAAGAGTCTCTTAAGATTGATCCCTCTAGATTTTGGTCTCACATGCAGGAAAGGAGGCGAGCAAGTAACATTCCAAGTACTGTGTCTGACGAAAATGGCATGGTTTATAATGAACCCCAAACAATTGTTAACTGTTTTGGAAACTATTTTAAAAGTGTGTACCGTCCTCAATACATCACTGAACCGGTAGATACCTCTGGACCATCGCAAATGGCAGTCAGTGTGACAGTGATTGGTGATAAGGAAATTCTTAAAGCCATCAAGAAGCTCAAGAACAAGTTTACTGCTGGACCAGATTTGGTGCCATCCTTGTTGATTAAGGACTGTGCGCATGCTCTTCTCATACCCCTTAGAACCCTGTTTAACTTGTCGCTGCGCACACATTGCTTCCCTGTGGTTTGGAAGGTTGCTCGGATCTGTCCTGTTTTTAAGTCTGGGGACCGTTCGAGGGTCAGCAACTACAGGCCTATAGCTATCCTATGTAATTTTGCTAAAATTTTTGAGGCAGTTGTGTATGCTCGTATTTATCCTGCCGTGAAGTGTCGCTTGTCACAATACCAGCATGGGTTTATGGAGGGGCGCTCAACACTGACGAATTTATCCGTGTTCACACAGTATGTAAGTGAAGCTTTGGATGGACGGGGTCAGGTGGATGTTATTTATACAGACTTTTCCAAAGCGTTCGATCGAGTTGACCACTCAACACTTCTGTACAAGCTGCATTTGGCGGGGCTTGATGGACGGCTGATAGCATTCTTTGGATCCTACTTGACTAACCGTGTGCAATATGTTTTTTATAATGGATTTAAGTCTGAACCCTTCACTGCTAGCTCCGGCGTTCCACAGGGTTCCAATCTTGGCCCACTCCTCTTTTTGTTATTTATCAACGACATAAGCTCTGTAATTTCTGGTAATCATCTATTATTTGCTGATGATCTCAAGTTATACTCCAGTGTTCACGATATTGGTGACTGTTCAGGACTCCAGGTAGACCTTGACAACTTGCAGCTGTGGTGTGTTGAGAACAGACTTGAATTAAATGCCTCGAAGTGCAAAGTGATGACATACACTAGAAAAACCAGCCGTATAGCTTTTCCCTACAAAGTGGGTGGTGTACCATTGGCTAGGACTGAAACGCACAGGGATCTAGGCATTGTATATTATGGTTGTTAATTGCAGTTGTTGATATTAAATCCATACGTAAACATTTAATATACTTTATTATTTCACTAACTGAATAAACTATACATTTAACTATAAAACAATCACAGACAGCACATAACAGATAACCGACCGAGCGTGGAGAGACGTATCTTCACTGTGTCGGTTAGTAGCGAGGAGAGAGCGAGAGAGATCCCTGGTGTCTCTTATATAGTAGTTCTTGACAGCTTGCTGTCGAATAACGTAACGCAACGTTTAACTGTCAAGAGAAACATAGGGTAGTGTTGACTAAAACACTGCGGTCGGAACCACCGCCACATACTCCCCTCTCAGTGGCAACGTTATTAGTTCAAGTATCTTCGTGGAAATCGAACTCTACGTCCATGGCGTGTAGTTTGAACGGGAACTTCACTGTCACTTTCAGTTTCACTGGGTGTTGGACTTTCACTGTCACTTTCAGTTTCACTAGGTGTCTCTGAGGGTGGAAAGTTGTCTGTTCGTTATCACAAAGAATGAATGCGGGTTTAAGACGGTCAACAGAAATTGTCTCTTCTCCGTGTGATTTCTTGATTTTGAAGACTTTGTCAGTTCGGGATAACACTTCAAAGGGGCCGTCATAAACTGGTTCGAGAGTTTTTCGCGGAATATCAATGCGAACAAAAACAAAAGGAGCTTCCATAAGCTTAGGATGGACAAATACCTTTTTTGCAGTATGGTGTTTAAAAGGTACTGGTCGAAGTTTCCTTATGTCTTCTTTCAGCTGAGATATAAGTGGTGGAACATCATGAGCTTGTGTGCTGTTGAAAAAGTCGGTGGGAAGTTTGATTGATTCTCCATAGACTATTTCAGCGGGTGTTGAGCGATATTCTGGAATTATGTACGATCTGAGTCCTAGTAACACAATTGGCAATTTAGCGACCCAGTTTTCGTCCATATGAGCTTTCAAGGCCTGTTTCAGAACTCTATGCCATCTCTCGATTACACCATTTGCTGCTGGGTGGTAAGCTGTGGTCTTGATGTGGTCTGCACCTAGTGTTTTAGTGAGGTGTGTGAAAAGGTGGCAATCGAATTGTTTACCTCTGTCTGTGGTGATGTATTGCGGAACACCGAAACGAGAGATCCAGCATGATAAAATAGTGTTCGCTACTGTTTCTGCTGTAATATCTGACAATGGAATTGCTTCGGGCCATCGAGAAAATCTGTCTATTATTGTTAACAGATAGCGTTGACCTTGTGATAGTGGTAATGGTCCCACAATGTCAACATTTATATGCGAGAATCTTCTCATGGCTGGGGTGTATTGTCCAATGGCACTGGAAGTGTGTCTCCATATCTTGACTTTCTGGCAGGGAATGCAAGTTTTAGACCAAAGAGATACATCGCGTTTCAATTTGGGCCAACAAAATCTATCCTGGACCAGATCGACTGAAGCTGATATGCCTGGGTGAGATAAATTGTGGATAGAATCGAAAATCTTTCGGCGAAATTTGAGCGGAATGAATGGGCGAAGTTTCTTTGAAGAAGAATCGCAAATAAGATTCATTCCGTTGTCAAGAGGCATGTTTTGAAATTTGTATGAGGAAGATTTAGACTGCAGAAGGTGTTTGAGTTCCTCACAAGATGACTGAGCTTGCGCAATTTCTTGGAGTGACACAGTGGAAGAAAGTGAAATTGTTTCAATGCGAGAACAATAGTCTGCGGGAATGTTTGTAGGACCTGGTATGTAGCGAATGTCTGTGGTAAATTGACCTAGGAAGTCTAAATGTCGTAGTTGCCTTGGAGATGCTTTATCGACGCGTTGTTCAAAAGCGTATGTCAAAGGTTTGTGGTCCGTATAAATGGTGAAATGGCGACCTTCTAGGGTATATCTAAAGTATTTAACTGCCTGATAAGCAGCTAGAAGTTCGCGATCGTAGGTGCTGTAAGATTTTTGGGCTGAAGTAAGCTTTTTAGAGTAGAAACCTAGGGGTTCTAGTGTTTGATCACGTAATTGTTGGAGGGAAGCGCCTACGGCATAATCAGAAGCATCGACATGGAGAATCAGTGGTAGCGAAGAAGACGGATGAGCTATTAGTGTAGCGTTTTTTAGTGCCTCTTTCAAACGTTCGAATGCTTCTCGAGTCTGAGGAGTCCACTCGATTTTACGTTTGTCGCGTTTTTTGGGATTCTGGCAGAGGTCGAATAGTGGTTGCTGAATTTCCGCAGCACGTGGAAGAGAACGACGGTAGAAATTTATGAGACCTAGAAATCTTCTGAGTTTTTCAATGGTATCGGGAAGAGGTAGGTCGGTAATAGCTTTGATGCGTTCAGGAAGTGGAAATAATCCAGATTTATTTACACGAAAACCTAAAAATGAAATTTCGGCCACTCCGAATTCACATTTAGATGAATTGATACGGATGCCGTTGTCTTGAAGTGTCTGAAAAAGTTTTGCTAGATGCTCTTGATGTTCTTTTTCAGAGGCTGATGCAACGAGAATATCGTCAAGATAGGAGTAGGCAAAGTCAAGATGTCTTAAAATTGAATGTAAATATCTTTGAAATGTTTGTGCTGAATTACGAAGGCCAAATGGGGTTTTAACAAATTCGAATAACCCAAATGGAGTTATGACTGCTGTTTTGGGAATATCTTGAGGTGCTACTGGGATGTGATGGAAAGCGCGAATGATATCTAATTTTGAAAAAATACGTTTGCCTTCTAACTGGGCATTAAAATCCTGCAAATTTGGAATGGGATATTTGTCTGGGATTGTTTTAGCGTTTAGTGCTCGGTAATCCCCACATGGTCTCCATGAGCCATCCTTTTTTTGCACCATGTGGAGGGGGCTTGACCATGGACTTTTGGAGGGTCTACAAATTCCCAAGTCCATCATGTGCTGGAATTCTAGCTTTGCTTGAGCTAGCTTTTCCGGGGGCAATCTTCTAGCTTTTGCAGTGACAGGTGGTCCTTCCGTACTTATAGTATGGAAGAACTCAACCTCTGGAAGGTTGCTAGAAGAAGTTTCCTTAAACAGGTCAGGAAATTGTTGTAGCAATTTGAAGTACTGGTGTGTCGGGTCTACGAGATGAATTTTAGAATTAAATCCTGGTGGTGGGTTAGCACCGGTCTTAGAGAGGTTTGTCTTTGTATCGATTAAACGTCTATGTTTCATATCTACAAGTAAAGCAAACTCTGCTAGAAAATCAGCGCCTATAATTGGTTGCTTGATATCGGCAAGTGTGAAGGGCCAGCAGAACCTACGGCGTAAACCTAGATCCAAATCTAATAGTTGTTCGCCATAGGTATGAATAGGGGTCCCGTTTGCAGCATACAAGGTACGTTTCGATCGAAATTTCCGTTGGTCGTGAGTGGGTGGAATAACTGAAATATCCGCTCCAGAGTCGATTAGAAATTTCATATTGGAGCGTCTATCAAAAATAAAAAGGCGGCGTGTTAGGTGGCTCTCGTCTCCTGCCGCGTGGAGGGAGTGCCTTATTAGTTTTCCGACACATGTTTTGCTTTAAAATTGCAAGGTTGGATGCAACGTTTGGCCTTGTTGCCAAATCGTTCATGATACCAACACGTGGAGGTTGAGGAATTTGCGGTTATGGAATTTCGAGAAAGCTTGGGTCTTTCTCGGGAGGTAGATCGGGAACGCGTTCGCAATTCGTTGACTGATGCTGTTAGCTTCTCTAATTGCGCTTCTAACTTGGCTAGCTTGTCGTGCTCGCGTGACTGAATTTCAGCCACGTTGTATTTATCTCCGGAAAATTCCACGATTTTGTCTGCTGTAACCGACAAATTTTCTAGAGAATCGTTGCTTAAAGCCAAAATTGAACGAACGTTGACTGGTAAACGTTGTAGAAATAAAATTTTAAGGAAATTTTCTCCAATCTGACTACCGGCTAAAAACTTCATTTCGCGTAAAAGTTGCGATGGTTTTCTGTCGCCTAATTCTAATTCTGTTAAAAGTTTATTTAGTTTGCGACTATCGGACTCTTCAAATTCTAATAAAAGACGTTTCATTAGATCTGAATAGGGGGTTGATGATAACGGTTGGGTTAAAAAATCTGAAATTGACTCTGCGACATCAGGATCGAGTATAGCGAGTACATGACTGAATTTTGTCTTTTCAGAACTGATCTGCGATATATCAAACTGGGCGTCAACCTGCATTTGCCAGATTTTCACGTTACGTCTCCATATAGGAGGTAATTTTATTGCAACCCTTGCCATGATATTGCTGCTTGAAGAATCTTCGGCCATTGTGAAAAAAATCAGATAATTTTTAAATTAGAAAAGACTGACCTGTTTAGATATTCGTTTTCTGTAGGCATGAGCACGTGCGTGGAAGTTAGGCGACGTCGGCTGGAACATCAGGTTCGGCATCTTCGGCTTGCGGCACGGGGTCACCAATATGGTTGTTAATTGCAGTTGTTGATATTAAATCCATACGTAAACATTTAATATACTTTATTATTTCACTAACTGAATAAACTATACATTTAACTATAAAACAATCACAGACAGCACATAACAGATAACCGACCGAGCGTGGAGAGACGTATCTTCACTGTGTCGGTTAGTAGCGAGGAGAGAGCGAGAGAGATCCCTGGTGTCTCTTATATAGTAGTTCTTGACAGCTTGCTGTCGAATAACGTAACGCAACGTTTTAGCTGTCAAGAGAAACATAGGGTAGTGTTGACTAAAACACTGCGGTCGGAACCACCGCCACATATATGATCAACATTTAAGTTTCACTGGACATATTCAAACAATTACAGCATCCTGTTTGAAGTTGATGGGTTTCATTGTGAGGAATAGCAGATCATTTTCCAATTTGGATAGCTTGAAAATTCTCTATTTTGCCTATATTCGATCGAGACTTGAATATTGTAGCTTGGTTTTTTATCCCTTTTATAATGTTCAGATTGGTGCTCTGGAAGATGTTCAGCGTAAGTTTTTAAAACACCTTGTATATAGGGCATCTGGTACCTACCCACAGAGAGGATGTGATCATGGCCAATTGCTGATGCAAGCTGGCATACCCAGTTTGTATTCTCGTAGAAAAGTTGCATCTGTGATGTTCCTGCATAACTTGTTTCATGGTAAAGTTGATTGCCCAGACTTATTGATGCAATTAAATTTCTCAGTTCCACGGGCTGCATCTAGAGTGGTGAGAGTGTTTAAGCCTCCAATACCAAGGACTAACTTGTATATGAAATCACCTGTTTATAAAATGAGCTCTGACTTTAATAACATTGCAAACTTGTGCGACTTCTATTCGGATAATGCTGCGGTTATTCGTAGGGTGGCTATATCATACTTTGTCGGTTATTAGAACCATTATATGTACTGTTTTGTAGAATTTCTGCCTTGTGATGTTTTGCACAGTATTTTAGTTTTGTAGTTTAGTTTAATTTAGTTTTTAGTTTTTTTTTTGGGAGTATTTTTTGTTCATATTATTACATATTGTTCTTTTTGTATGGTGCCCTATTAATGGGATTATCCTGTTGGGCATGTATTCAATAAATAAATAAATAAATAAATAAATTCTTTCAGAGGCAAAAAACTCGTTTAATAACCACATCAAAAACAAAGTCCTCTTAAGCTTCAACGGCGACAAACCCTTCTGGACTCTTGCTAAATCTATTGGGAATAATTTCTGCAAAAGCACGTTCCCACCTCTTATCTCAGGGGATGAAATTGTTTCTACCACCCTGGGCAAGGCTGAACTTTTTGCTTCGTTGTTCGCCGGCAATTCTACTCTCAACCCACCTCCAAATGTTCAACCACCAACAGTCCCCAATGTCGCGCATAAAATGACGGATATCATTTTCAAAACTAAAAAGGTACGAAAGATGCTCTCTTCTCTTAATACCAGGAAAGCCTCTGGCCTTGACGAGATCCCAGCAATTGTTCTCAAAAAATGCGCACCAGGACTTGCTCCTGTCCTGACTCGTCTGTTTCAGATATCTTATAATAAAGGCATATTCCCTAGTAACTGGAAAACTGCTCGAGTACAACCCATCCCCAAGAAAGGATCCAAAGCGCTTCCTAGCAACTACAGGCCTATTTCTCTCCTTTCAGTCGTCTCTAAACTGATGGAAAAGTATATAAACACCGAATTACTAAAATTTCTTGAAAAACATAGTCTAATCCACGACAGGCAGTATGGATTCCGTCAGCGCAGATCGACTGCCGACCTCCTTTTCTTTGTCACCCATTCTTGCAACAAGTCCATGGAACAACACGGTGAATCCCAGATTGTTGCTCTAGACATATCAAAAGCATTCGACCAGGTCTGGCACGCAGCGCTGCTTAATAAACTTCCGGCCTATGGCCTACCACCAAAACTTTGTACCTGGACAGCAAATTTCCTCTCCAATAGGAGCATATCTGTTGTTGTGGATGGCCATTCCTCTAAACTGTATCCAATTAATGCAGGAGTTCCTCAAGGTTCAGCTTTAGCCCCTACTTTGTTTCTTCTCCACATCAATGACCTCCTCTCTAGCATATCCAAGCCAGTTCACAGCTACGCGGACGACAGCACCCTCCATTCAAATATACAATATTCTAAGCCTGTCTCTTTAGCCCAATTAGATGAGGATCGCAGACTCATGGAGGGTTCTGTCTCCGTGGATCTCCAAAAAATATTAGACTGGGGAAGTAGAAATCTTGTACAATTCAACCCCACCGAAACTAAGTCTTGCTTTCTTTCTCACAAGAGATACACCAGCCCTAGACCCATCACAATGAACAACCAAGTTATCCAAAGTAATGAGTCCTTTTCTCTTGTTAGCATTTCTGTGGTTCGAAATCTTAATTGGCACCAACGTGTGACATCAATTTCAGAAGCGGCTGCTAAGAAATTAGGTTTCCTCTTCCGGGCTCGCAAATGCTATTCACCAGCTAATCTCTATACCTTATATACTTCACAAATAAGGCCAAACCTCGAATACTGCTCCCACATCTGGGGTGCCGCTGCCGCTTCTACACTAGCTATCCTGGACTCCATTCAAAAGAGAGCTATACATCTCATCGGTGACCCTACCCTCACCCAAAGGCTGCCATTCCTTGCCCACCGACGTGCCGTTGGTGACCTCTCTCTCTTTTATAGATATCTGCACGGGCACTGCCCAGAGGAGCTTTCTTCCATAGTTCCTCCACCTGCTGCTCCCAACAGATCTACCAGGGGAACAGAGCGAATGCACCCTTTTAGTGTCCAGGTCACCAGACTTAGAACATCTTGTCATGCCCGCGCTTTTGTCCCGAGGACTTCCAAGTTGTGGAACTCTTTGCCGGCACATGTTTTTCCTTCTCCCCCGAACCTCCAAACCTTCAAGTCCAGAATTAACAAGCTGCCTCTTTCATCCTTGTCAACACCCACGGTACGATAGTATTTAGGCTGTTAGCCCTCGTGGTGTGTTGTTGAAATTATATTTTAAAAAAACTTGGAGCTGGCGTGACAACATACTACTTGATTCCGCAACTAGGTGGCGGCACGTTGCTTCGTGTCTTACCACTCACTTAGTGTTGGAAGGCTGGCTACTATAGCCGTATTACTTTATAGGTGTATTTTCTCTGCAATTAGTATGCCGTACTGACGAGCTCTAATTAGAGCGAAACCGGTCTACGGTTCTAATTGTGGCGAGAATGCATCTAGCCTTACATAACTTATGATCAACTTCAGACGCTTTTAACCCTATAAAACGCGTGTCTAATTACTGAATATAAGTAGGCAAAGCCTTATTCTAAATTTTTCCTTGAAACGTATTATTTATGCATAAAAAACACTCGACTGTAATAATAATTAGTAATTTGCCATGGCTTTCAATTAACTTCTCCATTATAGTACCTATCCATATACCTTTTAATTTTTACGCTTACTTAATACAAAATGGTTCTATATCTGTAGATACAATCAGCTGCTACATCAGTCCTGTCCAGTATTTAGCGCTGTGGCTCAACAACATCAGCAGTGTCCTGGCCAATCTATGATCTGGCAACCCACCTCTTTACAGCCGGATATTATGATGAATGAACTCCAGAAACACGGTGCGGAAACTCTTAAGTTTCAGCAGTACAACCGTAATCAACCTTTTCAGCTGCAGTTTCATCAGAATCGTGGAACAGTCACTTCTGGATTATGTTCATGTTCCTGTGCGCCTGCTTCAGGTGAGATTGATAAAATGTATTTATTATTACAATTCTCCTTACTATCATTTTAGCGAATTTTTTTTTAAAAAATTGGCTTATGGGGAGATCTGTGTTATATATATATATATATATATATATATATATATATATATATATATATATATATATATATATATATATATATATATATATATATATATATCCGACCGATAACTCAAAAAATAATGGACCGATCTTGATAAAATTTGCAGAGTACCTTCCTTTTGCAAGTGGCTTGGATAAGTTCGTTAGCCAGGAAAATCGGACCAGGTTTTCCCGGAAAATTGTGTGTTTTCTTTATAAAAAAATTCATATCTCCGGAGATAACAAAGTGCGGGCAACCAAATTTAGTGCGCGTATTTGTATTATAAAGAGTGAACTCTGTACCAAAATTTAGGTCCATAGCTTTAAAGACAAAGAAGTTATGGGCAGTTAAACAACAAATTTTGGAGTTTTCCTCAAAACGTCAAATTCGAAATTTTAAAACGTCAAAATTGGCAATGTTTAGGCAAAGATTGTGAAACAAATACCGTTTGTGAAAAGAAAATGTTGCAAGAAGAGTGTTCTACGAACCCTTAAGTTTCAGATTCAACCGTCATTGCCCTTCATTTTACTAAAATATTTACAGAATATCCATTTCAAATAGACCCTTTCTCTGATGCTTTGGCTGTCAGTTTAGTTAAGTTTGGTGGCTTTTTGGATATTTATTTGCAGGTTTAGTGAAGTTTATGGTTTATATTTTTTTTTAGCTAATTATCGTAGAACAAATTTGTTAATCCATTTTTGCATTTTTTTTATCGAAATATGATGCGTTTATAAGAAAAAAATCTGGACACAGTAAGTGCGTTTTGGTAGCGAATTTTCGGTAAATTTTCAGATTAGCTCCCGAACGCTTTTCAAAACACTGTTTTCAGAAACCTGCCTAGGCCCACCCCTGAGACCACAAAACCCAAGAAAAATTTCTTGATCACACCTCCCAAGGAAGTTACGGGACCAGGAGTGAATAGGGATGCTGGGCGGGGTGGTTAGTAAAAAGGAAATATGAGCAGAAAATGCGAATAACATGGGCTTGAAAGTTGGTTTTTTCACATCTTGAAGCCATATCCCCCTTAAACCCTGCCAACCCCGCACAGCACCCCTATTCCCCCAAAACATTTCTTGTTTACACCCCCCAAGGAAGTTACGGGACCAGGAGTGAGTAGGGGTGTATAATTTTTTTTAGCTAATTTTCGTAGAACAAATTCGTTAATGCATTTTTGAATTTGTTATCGAAATATGATGCGTTTGTAAGAAAAATATCTAGACGTAGTAAGTACGTTTTGGTAGCGAATTTTCGGTAAATTTCCAGTTTAGCTCCCGAACGCTTTTCAAAACACTGTTTTCAGAAACCTTCATAGCCCCCCCTGTATCCACAAACCCCAAGAAAAATTTCTTGTTCACACTCCCCAAGGAAGTTACGGGAGCAGGAGTGAGTAGGGGTGCATAATTATTTTTTAGCTAATTTTTGTAGAACAAATTCGTTAATGCATTTTTGCATTTTTTATCGAAATATTATGTGTTTGTAAGGAAAAAACTGGACGCAGTAAGTGCGTTTTGGTAGCGAATTTTCGGTAAATTTGCAGTTTAGCTCCCGAGTTCTTTTCAAAAAACTGTTTTCAGAAACCTGCCTAGGGCCCCCCTGAATCCACAAACCCCAAGAAAAACTTCTTGTTCACACCCCCCAAGGAAGTTACGGGACCAGGAGTGAGTAGGGGTGTATAATTTTTTTTAGCTAAATTTCATAGAACACATTCGTTAATGCATTTTTGCATTTTTTGTCGAAATATGATGCGTTTGTAAGAAAAAAATCTGGACGCAGTAAGTGCGTTTTGGTAGCGAATTTTCGGTAAATTTGCAGTTTAGTTTCCAAACGTTTTTCAAAAAACTGTTTTCAGAAATTGCTGCATCTAGACTTTTGAAAAATGTTTATATATTTTCAAACAATAAATTTATTTTAATGAAATATGGTACATTGTTTCCGCTATATAGGCAACCAAGTTTGATGCCTGCTTTCATCAAATAAAGACATTTGCTATTAAAAATATTTTAAAGAAAATTCGCTACCATAACGCACTTGCTGCGTCCAGAGATTTTTAATTATATTGTCACATCCGTCTCTATGAGAATTAAGTTTATGAATTTTGTTACTTCTATGATCAGAGGCCGGTTGTAAAGTGGGTTGGTAACAGCGAACACTCTGGAGATATATTGCCAGAAAGGACCAGAGATGACATGTGTAGAACAGTGTAGAAAATCTAGAATCTCTATGGACACCAGTTGTTACGTTCCACGGGATTCTGGATTTGTTGACTAACAAAACACAGCTTTTCACACTACTATTTATTATTACCAACTATTTTCCAACATCAGTAACAACTAAAATATTTCTCTTCTCTATTATTAAATGTCCATAGAACTATATTCCACTATTCGCCTTCTATGATCGCTTCTTAAACACCAACACTTACTGCTGACTCGCTTAATACTCTATGAGCACTTCTTTTACACCACAATAATTCAATACTGAACTGACTTACTCTGCGCACCGCTCGTCTATTTATACTGTCCATAGAGATTTTAGACCTTCTACACTTTTCTACACCTGTCACTTCTGGTTAGTGATGGTAAAAACCGTTATTTTCTATTAACAGTTAAAGCAGTTTACGTTATTTCAAAATAACCGTTGAAAATAAGAGCTTCAGTTATTTCGCTGTTATTTTGAACTGGATAGTCGATCGATAATATCCTACATCCCCAAAGCTGTGAGCGAGAGTGAGCACACTAGAGTATAAATAACGTGTTTCCTGTTAAGTAATATGTTATGAAGTAAAGTCTGCTCTATACTGCATAGCATAGCACCCATACATATTTATATCATTCCCAGTCTCTTGTCCATTCATCCCGTTAAATAGTTAAATTTAACAGTTGCCGATGAAAACCGATGTTTATTCATCGAACCTAGTTGCAGTGGAACTGAAACAGATACGACTCCGAATTCTAGTTTAGTGTAAAAAGCGTTATTTTGTAAGCTGTTATTTTTATAAATCCACAACTGGTGGTTACCGTTGCGGCTCGACAACCGTTTAAAAATAACCGACAGATAAATAACGACCCATCACTACTTCTGGGCCTTTCTAGAAATATCATTCCAGAGTGTTCGCTGTTACCAACACAGTACCATAGACGTAACAAAGTTCCTAAACCTAATTCTCATAGACAAATATGACACTGCCTCCCTCTTATATTCGATCATCCCGGTCGAATTCTCACATTTCTTCGTATGGTGTAAGTCTGTGCATATGGACCACCTTCGTCTTACTCTTCGGGCTCCTCAAATTTGATACCTTCAAATTTGACGATGTTAATTTTTTCATAAGATTGTGAAACTCTTGAAAACCGCAAACTAAGATTAGCTGAGATCATATAGGTTTTTCTGATAAGGCTTGAGCTATTTTATCTTTGTGTGACGGTCGATTTGCGACTTTTAGGACAGCCTGTATGGACACTTATAAGCACCACAATGTGGATAATGGAATATTTAATAATTTTAGGTGGTTTGCCAGACTTATCAAATGTAGCTGCAGCTACGAAAAATGACTTTCAAGTTGCAGACCCCATTCCATTAAGCGAAAAGACCTATCCTGAATTTCCCCTACCGTGTCCACAGTTGGGCCCAAACGTAAGTATTAAGTATGTATAAAATAAATCATGGATGAAGTTCCATTTTCCTGCAATGAACTTTTTTTAGTGAAGTTAGTCGATAATATTTTACTTTTAGATTTAAAATAAATAATTCAGTAAGTGAAGATTAAAATCAGTGATGAGCACTGATAAATACACTTGGAGAACCCAGATCACCACAACACATCATTTTAAAAACATGATGATCCTTTCACTAACAAAGTTAGCGTCATCAGAGGATGAAAAATTCTAAACTGCTTGAAACTAAACCTCACTTTTTATACTACGTCTTAGGTAAAGACCATTACAGAGAGGGACAAAATCCCAGGCAAATTTTCTGTGTATTGTATTTAAATTGCCGGACGAGGTTTGTGAACCCCCGTTACCTGCCGAGTTTCGGAATCTTTTCTATGTCAAAGAGAGAGTACAAACAAAGGGATATAAATCAATGGCAGAGCTCGGTTAAAGGAACTTTTATTTTTTACTGCCTTAGAAATATAAATACTTTCGTACGCATCTAACACCGCTGGTTGTCTAACATTTTTGATAAGATTCAGAGTTTCTTTATCTATGTGGTGATTATTATCCCAAATATGTTGTGCCACGCATGACTTGTCTACACTACTGTATCTCAGCTCTGCCAGATGTTCACGAAATCTAGCCTCAATGGTTCTCTTAGTCTGCCCAACGTATTTAAGATTACCATCTTTACAACCTGTCACTTAGATACCCGACATTTCAGTGGCTTTGTCTTTATCATTCGTATTACCTAACAAAATTTTTAAATTATTTTTTGTTGAAAAAGTTAGCTGCAAATCAAGTTTCTTAAAAATGTGCTCGAGACTCGTTGTGATACGCGGTTCAAATGGTAGGCAAACAACGTTTCTTCTATTTTATCTTACCTAAATGTCGTGGATTCCACTAACGTCTTTTTTGTTCTGTGTCTATTAATTAATTTTTTCACTAAGCAATCCGTATATTCGTTATATCTAGCCACGTTTTTCATGTACCTACTCTAATTATCTACTATATTTGCTTTTATTTAAGGGAAATTTTATTAATCCATTTACTAAGAAATTTAAAATGGCCTTTTTTGTGTAAACGTATGATGTGAGTCATTTGGAATGTAACTTAGAGTGGTAGTTTCCTTCATGTGGACATCGAATTCAAAATTGTCGTTATTTTTAATAACTAGTACATCTAGAAAGTGAAGTTTACTGTTAACGTCTGATTCGTGGGTCAATTTTATTAATATCGTCCCCTGTGGGTCCGGGGACTAAGTAAAATAATAAGCCCATGGTAACTCCTGCTTGTCGTAAAAGGCGACTAATCGGGGGCAGGTGGTAGTAGACTTTTCCTTTATGTGATAGTAAATGATTTTTCACGCCCGGGGAGGTACAACCCCTTACATCAAGGGGCCGGTGAAGTCACAACGGACGTTTCCGGTTCTGGTGTATGAACCGGTTTCTCTTACAAACAAAAATGATGATGGCTCCTCCTTGTACAAAACATTCCGGAGATAAAATACCCCTCCATTCGGATCTCCGGGAGAGGGGTGTACAGGGGGCGCCGGCATTAAGATTTAACATATCCTTCACGAATATATGTGGCCTAAATTCTAACCTGAACTCCGTCCATCATTTCCTCCAGGCTAATAGGCCCCAACTCCTCTTCCTCACCGAAACCCAAATCAATGCCAAAACACCCACTAATCACCTTAATTTCCCGGGGTATGAGTTCCTTACTTCCTTTAGATTGCATAGAGGTGTGTGCGCATACGTCCGTAGCAATCTACCCTGCATCAGACTCCCCAATTTAGAAGCTGGAAGAAAAGACATACTTTGGTTGAAACTCTCTCTCAGGGCTGCGAAAAATTCATCTGTTGCATTTACCGGTCACCTTCTGACAACAACTTTGCCCAGCTCTTCGACTACCTTTCTGAAAAAAACAACCATCTGATTTCTGAATATCCTTCCTCCGAGGTCACTATTCTTGGTGACTTCAATGTCCAAAATAAGGAATGGATAGGATCTTCAAAAACCGATCCACAAGGGAGAGCAGCGGAGGCCTTTGCCGTCAGCAATTCTTTAGCCAATATGGTTCAGCAACCTACTTACTTTCCTCGCATTCCAACACAGCTCAGATCGCTTGGATCTCCTTCTTACTACAAAACCTGAATGCTATAAGACATCAGTCACCGCTCCTCTTGGTCGCTCAGACCATGGCATGGTCACTGCTTCCTGCGCAATGCAACCTGAGGTCACACAACCATCATGGGATGAAATGCGGGATTACTTTTCCTCATTTCCATGAGCGTCTGTCTGCTTCTCTCATCCTGAAACCTCTGATATCTCACAAAACGTCACCGAAATTTTTCAAGCTGGCATGTAATTATTTATTCCACGTACACAGAAAACCTCTTCAGCCACTCAAAAGCTCTGGTTCTGTAAATCCTGTGACAAGGCCAGACTTGAAAAGCTGAAAGCTCACAAAACACTTTCACACAATCCCAGTCAAGAAAACCGTCAAGCATTTAACGACACAAGAAACCGCCATGCCCGCATTCTTTCTGAGGCAAAAAACTCGTTTAATAACCAGATCAAAACAAAGTCCTCTCAACCTCCCACGGCAGCAAACCCGTCGGGACTCTCGCTAAATCTATTGGAAATAATTTCTGCAAGAACACGTACCCACCCCTTGTCTCAGAGGCAGAAATTGTTTCTGCCGCCCTGGGCAAGGCTGAACTTTTTGCCTCATTGTTCGCCCGCAATTCTACTTTCAACCCACCTCCAAATGTTCAATCACCAACAATCCCCAATGTCGCGCATAATGACGGATATCATTTCCAAAACTAAAAAGGTACGAAAGATGCTCTCTTCTATTAATACCAGGAATGCCTCTGGCCTCGACAAAATCCCAGCTATTGTTCTCAAAAAATGCGCACCAGAACTTGCTCCTCTCCTGACTCGTTTGTTTCAGACATCTTACAATAGAGGGCATATTCCCTAGTAACTGGAAAACTGCTTGAGTACAACCCGTCCCCAAGAAAGGATCCAAAGCGCTTCCTAGCAACTACAGGCCTATTTCTCTCCTTTCAGTCGCCTCTAAAGTGATGGAAAAGTATATAAACACCGAATTACAATATTTTTTTTGAAAAACACAGTCTAATCCACGACAGGCAGTATGGATTCCGTCAGCACAGATCAACTGACGACCTCCTCTCCTTTGTCACCCATTCTTGGAACAAGCCTATGCAACTACACGGTGAATCCCAGATTGTCGCTCCAGACATATCCAAAGCATTCGACCAGGTCTGGCACGCAGCGCTGCTTAATAAACTTCCGGCCTATGGCCTACCACCAAAACGATGTACCTGGACAGCAAATTTCCTCTCCAACCGGAGCATTTCTTTTGTCGTGGATGGCCATTCCTTTAAACTGTATCTAATTAATGCAGGAGTCCTTCAAGGTTCAGCTTTAGCCCCTACTTTGTTTCTTCTCCACATCAATGACCTCCTCCACCGACGTGCCGTTGATGACCTCTCTCTCTTTTACAGATATCTGCACGGGCACTGCTCGAAGGAGCTTTCTTCCATAGTTCCTCCACCTGCTGCCCCCAACAAATCTACCAGGGGAACAGAGTGAATGCACCCTTTTACTGTCCAGGTCACCAGACATAGAACATCTTGTTATGCCCGCTCTTTTGTCACGAGGACTTCTAAGTTGTGGAATTCCTTGCCGGCACATGTTTTTCCTTCTCTTCCGAACCTCCAAACCTTCATGTCCAGAATTAACAAGTTGCCTCTTTCTTCCTTGTCGACACTCACGGTACGATAGTATTTAGGCTGTAAGCCCTCGTGGTGTGTTGTTGAAATAAATAAAAAAGAATCAAATTGATAGCTCAGTCTTTTAATAAAATCATCTGCTTTGCATATATTTTTGTTAAACACTGCAAAAACATCGTCCACACAACGGAATCATACTCTACGAAAATACCCAATTTAATTTTCTAAGTCCGTTTCAAATCTACTCATAAAAAGGTCCGCAATAAATGGAGAGAGGGGGTTGTCCATTACCGTGCCTTGGGTTTGTTCAAAAACCTCATTGTGAAATTGAAAGATATTTTGTTATAAAACAAAATATCAAATCAAGATAAACAAAGGTTTGTTAAAGTTAAATATTCTTTGCAAACATCTTCACTTATGTTGTTCAATTTCAACAATTATTGTTCTAAATACGTTAGCGTTTGTTTCGTGGGTACGCTAGAAAACAAAGACACTACATCAAATGATCAAAACCTCGCCTTCAACCAATTGAACATCTTTAACTTTATAAATCTATTCAAGTGAATTTAACACTGAACAACTTTTTCAGGACATAGTAATAAGAGTAAAGGGTAAAGTATTAGACTTTCAAAGAGCAGTTAAATTTAACCCTCATTATAAGTTCTAATAAAAAGAAATCCACAATAAATGAATGAATTATATTTTTCTAAACAGCCTGTCCATATGTTTACAGTCAGCTTTGATTTTTTAAGACAAAACTAAACGATGTTATATTCGAAACTATTCTTTTTCAGGCTAAAAAACTAACCGTTAAACCACTTGCAGACAACAGTCACCAAAGTATGAATATCTTTGAGGATTTGGCAAAAGATGAATCGAGCCCATATCCAACAAGTTGCCTAAATAAGGAGAATAATAATATTTGTTGTAATAGCAACGCAAGCGAAATAAAAGAGAATAATGCTGAAGAACCTTGCCACAAAAGGGTGTCTTTTGCTAGTCCGGAAAATGAAAAGCCGCCTGATGAAGCGAAGCCTAATGAATCGACCCCTAATGAATCAACCCCTAATGAAGTGACGCAAAATGAAGCGAATGAAGCAAATGAAGCGACAAATTCACTGCAGGATTCAAAAACTCAAACACAAGACTCAAAAGAAGTGCAAGCCAACATGGGGCCCAGTTGTAAATGCAGTAAGTCGAAATATGCGTCAATTTACTAGAACAAAAAGGCACTGGCGGACTTAACCAGGCTGAGACTATATATAGACCGGGCTCATTAATGGGTATTATTAAGTTCAGAATCGGCTTATATGTTTGCAATGTAAATTAAGCGCACCTAGCAAACGCTTAGAAATAAAAAAAATCCTCATATAATAATCACGACAAAGTTAAATTTAAAATTTTTACTGTTTTACTAATATTTTTTATTTTTTAGAACGTTCAAACATTTGTAAGAAATCACCGCAAAGAAGGCGTAGAAAAAATTCCCTGGATTTATGTTCTCAGTTCCATGATGATGAAGGTACTGAAGATAGTGACGCTGAAGCCAATGAAACTACAGAAACTGATGACTAATATTGCATTTTAATTTTTATACATCCTCTAAATGAAACTAATTTTACTGTAAATTCCTGAGGTACCTATTATAGAAGACACGAATAAACAATAAAAAATTAAATAAATCAGAAACCAACCATTTCGTTTCTTTAACTTGATATTATTCATCAGATAGTAAGAAATATATTCTGCGATGCAAGATTATGTATATATATATATATATATATATATATATATATATATATATATATATATATATATATTATATAATATAAGACATACTTGGTTGAAGCGCGTCCAGAATTTATTAAAACTCGACGTTTCGGCTCCTGTTTTAGACCATTTTCAAGAAGTAAAGGAAATATGAAAGGACATGAAGTCTAAGGCCTGAATCTGCCTACTCCTTACCTCCTTACAGCGGTGAACAAAAGTGGTTTGGGTTGTTGTAGCTCGATTACGAAGCCTCAATCTCCCTACTCCCCAAATTTCGCCGGATATAGTCTCTAAGGTCTCAGTGTGTTCAAGCCTAGGCCTAAGAGAGATCTGGCAGTTCGTTGCAAGTCTTGTATTGTATGTACCGTTTCCTCTACCTGCTTCGTTATCACTGTAATGAGTCTGGTCACGGTCAATTAAGTCAGGGGCTTTCGTCACGGTACTTGAGTGGGTTAAGATCTGGAAACCTTGCTGGCCAATTTATCTACCAATGCAGCGTCCAGGAAAATGATTGTGTAAAAAAGTTCGTAGTAAAGTAAAGTGGGGAGGGGCCCCATCATGTTGGAAGTATAACCGTTGTCGAACATTTAAAGGGACATCTTCTAAAATTTCTGCTAAGTTATCTTCTAGGAAATGTAAATATCCTTTCCCAGCAAGACGCCCATCCAACACAAACGGACCCGCTGACTGATCATTGCTTACGCTACACCAAATATTTATGCTGAATCGATGCTGAAAATTGCGTTCAAACGTAGCATGAGGGTTTTCTTCTGACCATCGGTGTTCATTGTGAAAATTATTTAATCCATCGTGAGTAAATTGAGCCTCATCACTGAATAAAATGTATTCACTTACTGTCTGATTTTGACGAATCCATTCACAAAATTGTAACCTTGGAACGTTATCGCCATGTTCAAGATGTTGAACGGACTGGACGTGGAAACGCTTTAAACTATTTTTCTTGTGCGTATTGAAAACGGCTTTCTGTGACATTCTGAGCTGATTTGCAATCCTCCATGTATTCCCTCGGGTTTTCTTCAACAATGTTGAGAATGTTTTCTTCGGTTCGTACGTCAAGCCCTTCTCTTTCACTAAAAATTCTTGCGCTCGGGAAAACACCAGTTTCCTGAGCGCTAATGAAAAGTCTCTGAAAAAGTTTTCTATTAGGGACCCTTTGGTTTGGAAATCGCCGTCTATATTCGTTAACTGCGTTAACAGATCCATTACAAAACCCATAAACAAAAATCATATTCGCGTATATCCTATGGGTGAATAGTTGAGGCATTTTAGGAATTCGTAAGTAAAGCAGTTAATGTTAAACTGACAGATAACTAATTCTGACAAATCACTCAAAATTGATATGCACATATCACCTAGGTGACATGTGACTGATTTGTTAAAAAAGTGGAAAAGGCTTGATTAAAAAAAAGTTTGTTTCCCAAAAAAAAAACATTTTTAATTAATTATTTCAAGAATGGCTGACATTCGAATTATAACTTATGTGTTTATTTTACTTATTTTGACCCCCTGAATCTACCCCTGAAATACTTTCCATTCCTTCGGAATCACCCTGTATGTTATTAGTATTGTCTATTGTGTTATGATTTGAGTTTCTTCTTTCTTTCATTCGGCTTCCTGCTTTTTTCAATTTTTTCATTTATATCTACTTTTAATTTTCTTCCTCGCCCATACCCTCTTATTCGCTTCGGGTTCCGGTAACTACCTTGGGGGTTGAAACCACTAAGTTTGGCTTGTGGTTTATGCATACATAGCGGAACTTGAAATTTCATTCAGAAAGCTTACTGTAAGATCATCTGCAAAATTACCAAACTAACTTTTGATACTGTTAATTCCGTCTCATGGAGGTGACGGTACTGGTAACAGAACAATAATTCTCAGAAAATAAAATATTTGCACACATACCGACTTCAGAGTAATTGATTTTTATCCATTTTTACATGTATATATATATATATATATATATATATATATATATATATATATATATATATATATATATATATATATATATATATATATATATATATATATATATATATATATATATATATATGAGACATGCTTGGTTCTCGGGTTAAACCGCGTCCAGAATTTATGGAAACTCGACGTTTCGGCTCCTGTTTTGGAGCCATTTTCAAGAGAAGATTTGGGGAGTAGGCAGATTGAGGCCCCGTAATAGAGCTACAACAACCCAACCTTCCTTTATCCACCGCTCTAAGGAGTAGGCAGATTGAGGCCTTAGGTGTCCTTACATATTTCCTTTACGTCTTGAAAATAGCTCCAAAACAGGAGCCGAAACGTCGAGTTTCCATAAATTCTGGACGCGGTTTAACCCGAGAACCAAGCATGTCTCACATTAAAGACCGCGGAAATCTTTCTGAACATATATATATATATATATATATATATATATATATATATATATATATATATATATATATATATATATATATATATATATATATATATATACAAAGTAATTTACCGATTTGGATGAAACTCGGCAAGTACCTTTGTTTAATCAACAGCTTAGACGAGTTCGTTAGCCAGGAAAATCGGACAAGGTTTACCGCGAAAATTTTGAGTTTTATTTAAAAAAATGTTTTTCTTCGAAATTTACAAAGTCATTTTAATGAAATTTGGAGGAGATGTTGCCTTGGGAAAGGCCTTACTACATATAAAAATTCAGCTTTCTAAGTTTATAGAAAATTGAGTTATTCAAATTTGAAGCATTTAATGAAAATGCACTACCATAACGGACTTGCTGCGTCCCGAACTTTTTTTCAGTTGCTAATAATACTTTGACATCGAAATGATAAATAAATGTCAAAATTCAATAATGCTAAATTAGAAAAGTCAAAGCATGAATACTCAGTGAACACATGACACAGCTATTGATGCAGCTAAAAGTTATCACATGTGAAAATAATGGATCCAGACCAGAAACACAAAGAAACATTAACATTTGAAGACCTCAGCTACATGGCTGATCAATGGATATCTGACTTAGGTTATTGTGAAGACATTTTCAAAAATCAAAGTCACCAATCTGATTGTCTTCAAGATAAAATTATTTTAAACAGCAGCGGCTTACAGGAACTTAACAACAAGATGAATTATTTGAGATGTCTTCAGAGTGACGTCGATCAAATTATTGACAGGATTCGTCAATACGAGAACTTCATGGAAATGTCTGTTGAGAATTTGGAAAAGAAGGCACAAGCTATAGAAAACAAAACAGTCACAGATAAATACAGGGCTGATTTGTAAGTATAGATAAATAGTAAGATAAGTAATTGCGTTTTTTTTTTCTGTTATTTTAATTGTCTGCTTCAAATACTTTGATCATCAGCGGAACTAATGATTAGATTAGATTAGATTTAAGGAGAGCTGGTGATTTGACCGACCCTTAAGATTAATTGTGATGCTTCAATATAAATCTCTAGACCACACTATCCAGCTTTGTATTTACTTTCCAGTAATGGTACGCCACTGGGAGGTGGTAGTGGACTTTTCCTTTACGTGATAATAAAGGATTTTTTCACGCCTGAGGAGGTACCACCCCTCACAGCAAGGGGTCGGTGAAGTCCCAACGGACGTTTCCGGTTCTGGTGTATGAGTCGGTTTCCCTTATAAACAAAAATGATGATGGCTCGAGACCAAAGATTCCGGAGGTAAAATACCCCTCCATTCGAATATCCGGGAGAGGGGTGTGTAGGGGGCGCCGGCATCAAGATTCAACATATCCATCTCGAATACATGTGGCCTAAATTCTAACCTGAACTCCGTCTACCATTTCCTACAGGCTAATATGCCCCAACTCCTCTTCCTCATCGAAACCCAAATCAGTGCCAAAACAGCCACTAATCATCTTAATTTCCCGTTGTATGAGCTCCTTACTTCCTTTAGATTGCATGGAGGTGTGTGCGCATACGTCCGTAGCAATCTACTCTGCACCAGACTCCCCAATTTAGAAGCTGGAAGAAAAGACATACTTTGGATAAAACGCTCTCTCAGGGCTGCAACTAAATTTATCTGTTGCATTTACCGGTTACCTTCTGACAACAGTTTTGTCTAGCTCTTCGACTACCTTTCTGAAAAAGAAAAAACCGACCATCTGCTTTCTGAAAATAACTTAGACAGGCTTAGAATATTGTATATTTGAGTGGAGGGTGCTGTCGTCCGCGTAACTGTGAACTGGGTTGGATGTGCTCATTGATGTGGAGAAGAAACAAAGTAGGGGCTAAAGCTGAACCTTGAGGAACTCCTGCATTAATTGGATACAGTTTAGAGGAATGGCCATCCACGACAACAGAAATGCTCCGGTTGGAGAGGAAATTTGCTGTCCACGTACAGAGTTTTGATGGTAGGCCATAGGCCGGTAGTTTATTAAGCAGCGCTGCGTGCCAGACCTGGTCGAATGCTTTGGATATGTCTAGAGCGACAACCTGGGATTCGCCGTGTAGTTCCATAGACTTGTTCCAAGAATGGGTGACAAAGGAAAGGAGGTCGGCAGTTGATGAAAGGAGAGATATAGGCCTGTAGTTGCTAGGAAGCGCTTTCGATCCTTTTTTGGGGACGGGTTGTACTCGAGCAGATTTCCAGTTACTGGGGAATATGCCTCTATTGTAAGATGTCTGAAACAGACGAGTCAGGACAGGAGCAAGTTCTGGTGTGCATTTTTTGAGAACAATTGCTGGGAGGCCAGAAGCTTTCCTGGTATTAAGAGAAGAGAGCATCTTTCGTACCTTTTTAATTTTGAAAATGATATCCGTCATTTTCTGCGCGACATTGGGGACTGTTGGTGGTTGAAGATTTGGAGGTGGGTTGAGAGTAGAATTGCCGGCGAACAACGAGGCAAAAAGTTCAGCCTTGCCCAGGGCAGTAGAAACAATTTCATCCCCTGAGACAAGAGGTGGGAACGTACTCTTGCAGAAATTATTCCCAATAGATTTAGCAAGAGTACAGAAGGGTTTGCTACCGCTGGAGCTTAAGAGGACTTTGTTTTTGATGTGGTTATTATACGAGTTTTTTGCCTCAAAAATAATGGGGACATAGCGGTTTCTTGCTTCGTCAAATTCTTGACGGTTTTTTTGACTGGGATTGTGTAGAAGCGTTTTGTGAGCTTTGACCTTTTCAACTCTGACCTTGTCACAGGATTTAGAGAACCAGGGCTTTTGAGTGGCTGCAGAGGTTTTCTGTGTACGTAAAATAAATAATTCCATGCCAGCTTGGATAATTTCGGTGATGTTTTGTGAGATATCAGAGGGGTCAGGATGAGAGAAGCAGACAGACGCCCATGGAAATGAGGAAAAGTAATGTCGCATTTCGTCCCAGTTCGCGGAGTTGTAGTGCCAAACGATACGTGGGTGTGATGATTGTGTGAGCTCGGGTTGCATTGCCCAGGAAGCAGTGACCATGCCGTGGTCTGAGCGACCAAGGGGGGCGGTGACTGATGTCTTATCTTTATGGTGTATTGAGTTAATATTCACATACATTTCACAATATTCTTTTAGATATGAGACTGCTGCAGAAATTAACACAACTTTGAAGAATTTTGAACAGATATGCGATGATTATCTCATTAAATTAAAGGATAAATTTAAATGTAGCTTGGACCAACCGGTAAGCATATCTTAATTAAAAATGTAGTTATTTATTAAGTAAACAATGAAAAATAGTAATGTAACTAGAACAAGCAAATTGTATATTGAATGAGTCAGGGACAGGGCGGTGTTCACCTCACTTGCGGGAGGGACTCTGCTGGCGGGGTGTCCGCAAGGGAGCATTCTGTCTCGCTTGCTCTGGTGCCTAGTCGTGGACGGCCTGCTGGGGAGGCTCTCGAGAGGGGTTACGGGGTACAGGGCTATGCGGACGACACTGTCATCATAGTCCGAGGAAAGGTTACACAGTAAGTGTGGGAGCGCATGCCGACAGCACTGAGAGTGGTGGAAAGGCGAACGGTTGGCCAAGGGCTTGGGGTGAGCCCCGAGAGAGCAACCGTCATACCGTTTACGAGGAGGAAGTAGGAGAGCCACATAACTCACTCTATACGGTAGAAACATCTGAATGGCCAGGGAGGTAAATATCTTGGGGTCATATTGGACTCCAAGCTAACCTGGAATGGTCACATTGAAAAAATACTGCAGTTATGACCCTAGCCGTCACTAGGCGGTTATATGGAAAAACTGGGGACTAAGACCTAGTATGGCCCATTGGCTGTACACAAGGGTGGTCAGACCATCGTTAGCATACGCGGCATTGGTCTGGTGGCCCTAAGGTGACACAATCCAGTGCCAAATAAAAACTAGGAAAGATCCAAAGGATGACTTGCCTAGGCAGCACAGGTGCCATGAGTTCAACCTCAACAGCCGCCATGGATTTGTGGTTGGATCTACCCCCCCCCCCTACACTTAGTTATCATGGGGGAGCCCAGGCTAGAACTATATAGACTAGCCTGCAATGGTAGACTGAAAATCAACCCAGGCTTCAGCGGCCACTGCAAAATTCAGGAGATCGTGAAGGAGTCTATACTTGAAATGAGGTCAGACTTCGCGAGCCCGCGAACTGCAGGGAAAATAATTTCACAGTGGAAATCCCCGACCGCGAGGCATGGCGTGAGGAGACGCCTGGCATACCACGGGACGCGCTCGTCTAGTTCACGGACGGATCCGGCGGGGAGCGTGGGACGGGGGCAGGTGTTTAGTCGAAAGGACCGAGGGTAAGTCATAGTATTTCCCTCGGAGCCCATGCAACGGTGTTTCAGGCCAAAATGTACGCAATCCTGCACTGTGTGTGGGAGAACAAGAGAAGCGGCTACACCAACAAGCGGATCCTCATTACCACAGACAGCCAGGCAGCCGTTAAGGCCCGAAGTAGCCCACGGGTGAACTCCATGCTGGTAAATGAGTGCCAAGACGAGAAGAGCGATCTGGCTGGGCAAAATGGGGTCACTGTCATCCGGTTTCCGGGTCACTGTGGGGTCAAAGGTAGAGAAGAAGCCGACAGTCTCGCGAAGAAAGGGTTAGCAGAATCATTTATGGGACCAGAACCGGTTCTGGGCGTGACAAAGAGCACTGCCAGGGAGCCATTAAGTCCTGGGTCAGAAACGAACACAAGGTGTGCTGGGCAGACTCTCCAGGGCTCAGACATGGGAAGTCAATAATTGACGACCCAGTTCAAAGAGAGCGCTGGACCGGCTAAATCTTAGCAGAGGACAGCTTAGAAATATAACAGGTCTCTTAACGGGACACATGGCCGTCAAGAAACACCTGCATAAAATGGGGTGGTTCGAGGGGATCTCGCATGCAGACTTTGCGGCGAGACGGAGTAATTAGCCCAGCACATCTTGTGCGAGTGTAAAGCTCTGGACCGCAAAAGACAACTGATCTACGGTCAGTCTAGACCGGAGACAGAGCAATATAAAACTTCACCCTACCGGTCGCTGTGTAGACTGGTTCAAGGCACAGTGATTTTGGAATTGGTGAAGAGACTAAGGGTATGCACAATACGCCAAGGGCTGCAGTGCTATCTGGGCGGCAAAGCCGCGGACAAGTCCCGAGGGAGACAAAAAACAGTAAATCCACAAGTAAAACATTAAACTAGTAATTACTAGGTACTTATTTGATCTACTAATATCAGTTAACACGACAGCAACAGAGAACTACGTTATCGAATCTTGCATTTTGCAAACTGAAAAAATGTATATTATATAGGTACTTCCTGTTCCAACATTTAGAAAATGCATCTACCTATTTCGCACTCTTATGACAAAGTATTTTTTCAGTTATATTTTTATTCCTGGGGGAGGGCCTCTATCCCCCTTATCTACGCCCTTGTTGTCATGATGGGACTGCATTCCAACTTTAACTTCTTGCAATATCTTAAACAATTAAGCACTTTAATGGTATTCACTAAGAGCCTTTCCAATCTGTAGGAAACTTAATTTATGTGTCCGAATTTGCCCCGCACTCATCTAAAACAATATAACATTTGGTTTAAAATATTTTTCTTTACCAGATCGAAGCCATAGCTCAACTTATGATGACCCAACTGGACATTCTGGAACAAGTTGAAGTAAAAACTCAACAATTACAAAACATGGCAGATGTGAATGACTTAAAATCTCAACTTGTCCTGAAAAAACACAAACTCAAAGAAAACAAGATGTTTTAAAAACATATAATTTATACAAAAATAATTAATAACAATAAAACTATATAAGCTCATTGTTGTTGTTGTATATTTAGATTCGCATCCCGTCTGTGTAAATTTGAACTAATAAAAAAGATTAATATTGAACAAATAAAGAGGACTACATCCACTCCGATGTTGGTTTTCAGCATACCCACGCTATCATATAGTGCTTCTCCTGTAAAAGTGAAGATAAGCGTGCAGAGAAAAGTGACTGTGTTAACAGCAGAACAAGATATTTCTTCAGCTATGGGGTAAGTCACTTCTACCATGTATTCGTAGCTGACTACCATGCCAGGGCCGAGGAAGAGCCTGAAATTAACGAAGCTGGTTAATAAGAATTGATGATTACTTTTTCAATGAAAAATAACAAGTCTGGACGCAGCAAGTCCGTTATGGTAGTGAATTTTCATAAAAATGTTTTTAATAGCAAATTGTCTCTTTAATGAAAGCAGGCATCAATTTGGTCACCAGTATAACCTATATAGTAGAAACAATGTACCATATTTTATCAAAATAACTTGTTTGAAAATCTACAAAAATTTTCGGAAAATAAACTTTAAATATTTCCGAGAAAACTCGTTTACTAGACGACGAACCTTAGGTTAATAACAAATTGAGTTATTGAATTTTGAAGCATTTAATGAAAATTCGCTACCAAAACGCACTTACTGCGTCTCGATTTTTTTTACAAACATGCATCATATTTCGATGAAAAATGCAAAAATGCAATAAGGAATGTTCAAAAACAAAATTGTAGGTATCATCAACGACTTATGGGCCATCCTGAGATTGTCAAAATAATTTATAAGATGCAGCTCAAGACACCCTATAAGTAACGTATACAATTTTTTCTCGTATCTTGCATAATTACAATTATATCGAGCTTTACGTAGAAATACGTCACCCTGTATATATGTACACAGAAATAAACCCGGATATGGATTCTAGGAGGCCTAGTTTGCGCTCATTTGAAAAAAATTAGCTAAAAATCATAGACCTTTAAATCATAAACTTTACTAAAACTACTGCCAAAGCATGAGAGAAGGTGTCTATTAGAAATGAATTTTCTGGAAATGTTTATTAAAATGAAGGGCAATGATGGTTGAAGCTGAAACTTAAGGGTTTGCAGAATACTCTACATAATTCGTATTTCTTTCAGGTTCTTTGCCTAAAAGTTGCCAATTTTGATGTTTACAAAAAAATAAAATCGTGACTTTTTACTTTTTGAGGAAAACCCCAAATATATTTTCTTTAAATGTTTATAACTGTTTTGTCTTTAAAATATAGACCTAAATTTTGGTAAATGGTTCACCCTTTATATATATATATATATATATATATATATATATATATATATATATATATATATATATATATATATATATATATATATATATATATATATATATCGATGGGTTTTTGACAAAACATCGTAAGCGACACACAGTAAATTTTACAGGAACCAACTTTTTTATAATTGATGTCTTTCTCAGACTATGAGTAATAAAAATGTTTGTAACACTTTTGTTTTGTAAATATTAATTGAATTTTCGTATTGAATTTGAGAAAACGAATTATTTACATTAATTTTTGCTACTTACGATAATTTGTCAGGCATTATGTTACTAGATTTTTGTCGCTTACGATACACATACGATGTTTAGTATATCTGGCAATTCTCGTTATAATATGGGAAAAATTTGTATTATGTAACGCAAAGGCTGTTATTATTATTATTATTATTATATTAATAATTATCATTATTGTTATTATCATTATTTATCAAACGTTAAAAGTGCAGAATTAAACTAAAACATTTGACATTGCGATGCATGACCATTAAAATAGTTATAAATAACGTAAAGGCTATTTTTCTTATCATTTATTGAACACGTTAAAAGTACAGAATTAGACAAAATATTTGAACTAAAATATTTGAACAAAAACATTTGTACTAATACATAAATTTATTTGAACTAAAACATTAATTACAATGGCATTAAAATTAAAACGTACAGTATCACACAAACTTTAAAATGGCAGTACAAATACAAGTTTAGACTTTCAATTCTCTTCACGAATTTCGTCTTCATTATCAGTCTCAGCCAAAGTATCTGGAACATCAACCGTCGCCACAAAGGATTTGTATTCGTCCCAATATCTATGGGGTACTACTTTTTTTTCACACAGCTCCATAAGATTTTTTAATTTCAATTCAGAAATTGGCAACGGAGACGAATAAAGGACATCTACTGCTTTTGGTGATTTTTTTGATCTACGACCTAATAACAAAATGTGGTTAACTTGATAGAATTAGATTATGATAGAGTTTACAAACCTTTAGATTGTGATACAAGGGATACTGGTAAAACGATCTTTTCCACAGAATCGGAGTATGAGTATTTTATGTGTATGCTATCCTCCCCTTTCTTAAAATACGCTATTCTGAGTTTACTTATTTTGAATTTCTGTCCATCATTGGTTTTATTACTACTCAGTAAATTCTCTGCTGTTGTTTTCCAATCTATAAAGTCAGAATATTTCATGGAGATAACTTCAAAGGGTCTTGGGTGAACTCTAGCATTGGAAATCAATGTAGCCCATTCTGATGGCGCCCAAACAATACGTTTAGAAATGAATCTTTCTATCGTAGCATGGACTGCATCCACGGGCATGTAAGTATGCCCTGGAAGGAGAAATACGATTTTTATGTCTTGTATATTTTTCGACGATTTTAAAAACGTATATATCATAGCCAAAATAGCCTTATTTCTGTTCTGACCAGAACAACTGTCGCAATAAAGCGCAACGGCCTGAACATTTCCTCTCTGGTCAATCATTTCTAAATATTTATTTATGATTGTGCCTACTTCATTTGATCCTCGATTGCCGTCAGCTTCACCCCATACATAGCAAAAGGTGTTCCTAGTTCTACTTTCATATACAGTCTCGTTGTACATAGCATATTTTCGGGAGTAATATAACATCATGTTTTCGCCATGTGGCGTGTTCAAAACTTTTTGTAAATCGAAACTAGCACATACAAAACTGTTGTCTTCTTTTGCCAACTTTTGGTCAGACAGAAAATTCTGTTTACTCTCATTTTTATCTCTTACATGTGCCTCGTAATCATCCACCTCTTCTTCTGTAAATGTAAGTCCATTATCTTTTCTTGTTTCGCAAACTGAACACTTATCTTTCTTAGGAAGATGGAAACCAAGATTAAAATCTTTACGAAAAATATTTCTAAATACTTTCAAGGACACTTTGGTCGTGACATTAAATAATTCTAGTTGATCCTTTACAAATATTCTATGCAGGAAGGACACGTTTCTCATTTCCGCTGGCAAATACTTTTTTGTTGTACTACCTCTGCAGTAGTGAGACGGAACTGCTGGTAGCTTTTTTATAAAATCATGAACACTTTTTTTGTCCTCCTGCTTTGTTTTATGAGGTGGATCATGTTTCCCTCTCTGATCAGTCTTAGCAAATTTTTCAGAAAATGCATTGTCTTTAGTGTATCTCAGAGTCATTTGCGAGATGCATAGTGTTTTTAAAAGAAACTTTTGGCAAACTTCGACTTCAGTCCCATTCCATGAGAGAAAATCTTTAAAAGTTCTATTCCGCCTGCTATTTTCGGTAGTTACGCGTCTTCGTTTAAGAATAGTTTCCTTAATGCAGGATAAAAGCCAATCCCGCTGTCTTTGATGGCTACCTAGTCCCCAATAAAATTCGAAAATGTCATGACGCTGTTGTTCTGTAAAGTTTTTGGCGCATGAGTTTTGACAATTTCTATTTTTGCATGGATTTTCCTGTACTGATTTTAAAGCTCCCAAACACTTTTCAATTTTTTTTATTTTCTTTTTGTTAGCTTTTTTTGCTTTTCTCAACCCAGATTCACCAACAGTACTCTTTTCAACGGTATCTTCGGAATCGGAACTTGAATAGAAGAAATCGGAATCCTTTTTTTCATGAAACGAATAATCTGAATCAAACCTCTTCAGTTTTGTACTTTTTTGGACAGGTTCTGACTCGGAGTTGTTTGATTCCGAACTTGAAGAATAATTTACCAGCCTTCTTTGCTTATTTTCCGGCGCCTTTTCAACTAGGATTTCATCGATAACTTCAATATTATCATCAATGTAGTTGTCGAACTCATTTAAAATAAAAGTGGAACCCTCATTCAATACATCGTCTAAATTGTTGTCCAATAATACAGTGGCAGAAACAGTACTACTTTCATTCTCTAAAAATACAATTGGCATGCTGTCTATATCATCAAGAATTGTTTCAAAGTGCTTCTGATTTGGTGTAGTATTATTAGAGGGACCGTTGTCAGTAACATGTTCATTTAAGGAGATATTATTTGAGATGATGGTCTTACTTTTAACATTTGCAGTATTTAGATTCAAATGATTTATAATATTAATATTATTTTCTACGTTTTCTAAACTGTTCGACCTTTTTTGTTCTACTTGCATCTCTTTTTGACTTTGTTGTATTCCCATTAATGCTATTCTATACCCTCGTGAAGAAGCCATCATCTATAAACGGTTTAAGTTAGTGTGATTATCGACAAATAACTAAAATTATGGTACTTACCATGGTACTATATTCTATTCCACTAAATTAATATTATTCAATTCAAATTTAAACCACAAAAACACTAAACCTTAAACACAATCAAATCGTACAAATTTCGTTACGTGCAGACACTTACGATGACTCTACTAAACTGAAATCATTAGAATAACGCATAACAGCTCTTAAACTCGGACTGATGCGCAGTGGACAAGAAATAAATGGTCACTAATAACTGTCGTATTATGTTCTCGCTAGTTTATCGTAACCGACGGCGCTTACGATTCTCTGTCGGGAATACATCAACAGTTACGATAGTTTTAGGTATAATTTAAACACTGTTAGACAATATTGTCGCATACGATAATATACAAAACGATAAAATTCAGCGAAAACAATAGAACTGACGTACGATATTGTGTCGGGATGATCAAGTTTTACCCAAGGAATCGTTTAGACCAAAAAACACAATTTTGGTAAAATTGTTGCTTACGATGTTTTGTCAAATATCCATCGATATATATATATATATATATATATATATATATATATATATATATATATATATATATATATATATATATATATATATATATATATATATACAGGATGGTTAAAAAAGACGGGGCAATATTTAAGGGGTTGATTTCCCAGGTCATTTTATGGAAAAAAGTTCCCATAAACATAGGTGCTAAAATGCATTGTTTCCAAGATACAAGGTGTTAAATTTTTTTGTAAAATAACGATTTTTAAAAATAATTCAATTATCTCCTCACCGATTGTTTTAAAATTTGGCAGAGTTGTTTGTAGTAATAATAGGCTGGTTTGGCCCTAATTAGATACAGATTGTTAAGTCCATTGGCGTTAGAGGGGGCACCTCAACAAAATTTAGTGACAAAAAAATGACTGCAATATGATTTGTATATTATTTTGAGATAAAGAAAGTAAAACTAAAAATTTTTAGTCTCTTGACATTTCTCCGTATCTTGAATCGTTTACACGATAGAAAATAAAAACCTTCTTATGGTATGTCCATTTATCATACAGAAAATCACAAACACGAACAATAATTTTGTTGAGGTGTCCCCCTAATGCCAATAGACTTAATCATCTTTATCTAATTAGGGCCAAATCAGCCCATTATTCCTACAAACAACTCTGCCAAATTTCAAAACAATCGGTGAGGAGATATTTGAATTATTTTTAAAAAATCGTTATTTTGCAAAAAAATGTAACACCTTGTATCTTGAAAACATTGCATTTTAGCACCTATGTTTATGGGAACTTTTTTTTATAAAATGACCTGGGAAATCAACCCCTTAAATATTGCTTCATCTTTTTTAAACACCCTATATATATATATATATATATATATATATATATATATATATATATATATATATATATATATATATATATATATATATATATATATATATATATATATATATATATATATATAGACATATAAAAATCGAAACTGACCCCGTATATGTGTTCTAGGGGCCCAAATTCGCGCTCATTTGAAAAATTTTTTGCAGTCTCACCATCGATGCCTCTCTATTAGTGAATTTTTTTAAATAAAAATTCACTAATATAATTTATTCTGTTAAATTTACAAATAAAGTATATCCACCTCGCCTCCATTTAATTGAGCAATTAAAGAAAACAATATATTAACAAAAGTGTCGAACAAATATCGAATTGAAATATTTATTTTTGTTTACTGACAACTACAAATTATATTTACCTATTCCATTGTTTAAGAAATTATGTTAATTCGCTTGGCTGGAAAATACGCCAATGATCTAATAATGTAGCTGCTTTTATCACCTTAAGTAGGTAAGTAGATGACTTTCAAGGTTAAAAAAATAATCCAATTATAAAAGAGAATGAAACAAAACTCTGGACGCAGCAAGTGCGTTATGCTAGTGAATTTTCATAAAAATGTTTCTATTGTAAATATGTTTTTTTTTTAAGAAATCAGGCATCAATTTTAGTTACCAGTATAACCTATATAGTAAAAAAAAGTGCCATGTTTCATAAAAAATAACTTTATTGTGTGAAAATGTACAAAAATTTCCAAAAGTAAACTTAAAATGTTCCCCGAAAAACTCGTTTCTTAGTCAACCTTATAGGTTAATAGCTAATTGGGCTATTCAAATATGAAGCATTTGATCAAAATTCGCTACCATAACGCACTTGCTGCGTCCAGAATTTCTTTTCTTACAAACATGCATTATATTTTGATGAAAAATGCAATAACATAAGGCGTGTTTGATTAAAAAAAAAGAAAATTTGTATCACCAACGACTTATGGGCCATTCTGTGATTGTAGAAATATTTTTTTGAGATGTAGCTCAAGACACCTATGGATGTTAATTGCACTTGTTGATATTAAATCCATACGTAAACATTTAATATACTTTATTATTTCACTAACTGAATAAACTATACATTTAACTATAAAACAATCACAGACAGCACATAACAGATAACTGACCGAGCGTGGAGAGACGTATCTTCACTGTGTCGGTTAGTAGCGAGGAGAGAGCGAGAGAGATCCCTGGTGTCTCTTATATAGTAGTTCTTGACAGCTTGCTGTCGAATAACGTAACGCAACGTTTTAGCTGTCAAGAGAAACATAGGGTAGTGTTGACTAAAACACTGCGGTCGGAACCACCGCCACATACTCCCCTCTCAGTGGCAACGCTATTAGTTCAAGTATCTTCGTGGAAATCGAACTCTACGTCCATGGCGTGTAGTTTGAACGGGAACGGGAACGGGAACTTCACTGTCACTTTCAGTTTCACTGGGTGTTGGACTTTCACTGTCACTTTCAGTTTCACTAGGTGTTGGACTTTCACTGTCACTTTCAGTTTCACTAGGATGTCTCTGAGGGTGGAAAGTTGTCTGTTCGTTATCACAAAGAATGAATGCGGGTTTAAGACGGTCAACAGAAATTGTCTCTTCTCCGTGTGATTTCTTGATTTTGAAGACTTTGTCAGTTCGGGATAACACTTCAAAGGGGCCGTCATAAACTGGTTCGAGAGTTTTTCGCGGAATATCAATGCGAACAAAAACAAAAGGAGCTTCCATAAGCTTAGGATGGACAAATACCTTTTTTGCAGTATGGTGTTTAAAAGGTACTGGTCGAAGTTTCCTTATGTCTTCTTTCAGCTGAGATATAAGTGGTGGAACATCATGAGCTTGTGTGCTGTTGAAAAAGTCGGTGGGAAGTTTGATTGATTCTCCATAGACTATTTCAGCGGGTGTTGAGCGATATTCTGGAATTATGTACGATCTGAGTCCTAGTAACACAATTGGCAATTTAGCGACCCAGTTTTCGTCCATATGAGCTTTCAAGGCCTGTTTCAGAACTCTATGCCATCTCTCGATTACACCATTTGCTGCTGGGTGGTAAGCTGTGGTCTTGATGTGGTCTGCACCTAGTGTTTTAGTGAGGTGTGTGAAAAGGTGGCAATCGAATTGTTTACCTCTGTCTGTGGTGATGTATTGCGGAACACCGAAACGAGAGATCCAGCATGATAAAATAGTGTTCGCTACTGTTTCTGCTGTAATATCTGACAATGGAATTGCTTCGGGCCATCGAGAAAATCTGTCTATTATTGTTAACAGATAGCGTTGACCTTGTGATAGTGGTAATGGTCCCACAATGTCAACATTTATATGCGAGAATCTTCTCATGGCTGGGGTGTATTGTCCAATGGCACTGGAAGTGTGTCTCCATATCTTGACTTTCTGGCAGGGAATGCAAGTTTTAGACCAAAGAGATACATCGCGTTTCAATTTGGGCCAACAAAATCTATCCTGGACCAGATCGACTGAAGCTGATATGCCTGGGTGAGATAAATTGTGGATAGAATCGAAAATCTTTCGGCGAAATTTGAGCGGAATGAATGGGCGAAGTTTCTTTGAAGAAGAATCGCAAATAAGATTCATTCCGTTGTCAAGAGGCATGTTTTGAAATTTGTATGAGGAAGATTTAGACTGCAGAAGGTGTTTGAGTTCCTCACAAGATGACTGAGCTTGCGCAATTTCTTGGAGTGACACAGTGGAAGAAAGTGAAATTGTTTCAATGCGAGAACAATAGTCTGCGGGAATGTTTGTATGACCTGGTATGTAGCGAATGTCTGTGGTAAATTGACCTAGGAAGTCTAAATGTCGTAGTTGCCTTGGAGATGCTTTATCGACGCGTTGTTCAAAAGCGTATGTCAAAGGTTTGTGGTCCGTATAAATGGTGAAATGGCGACCTTCTAGGGTATATCTAAAGTATTTAACTGCCTGATAAGCAGCTAGAAGTTCGCGATCGTAGGTGCTGTAAGATTTTTGGGCTGAAGTAAGCTTTTTAGAGTAGAAACCTAGGGGTTCTAGCGTTTGATCACGTAATTGTTGGAGGGAAGCGCCTACGGCATAATCAGAAGCATCGACATGGAGAATCAGTGGTAGCGAAGAAGACGGATGAGCTATTAGTGTAGCGTTTTTTAGTGCCTCTTTCAAACGTTCGAATGCTTCTCGAGTCTGAGGAGTCCACTCGATTTTACGTTTGTCGCGTTTTTTCGGATTCTGGCAGAGGTCGAATAGTGGTTGCTGAATTTCCGCAGCACGTGGAAGAGAACGACGGTAGAAATTTATGAGACCTAGAAATCTTCTGAGTTTTTCAATGGTATCGGGAAGAGGTAGGTCGGTAATAGCTTTGATGCGTTCAGGAAGTGGAAATAATCCAGATTTATTTACACGAAAACCTAAAAATGAAATTTCGGCCACTCCGAATTCACATTTAGATGAATTGATACGGATGCCGTTCTCTTGAAGTGTCTGAAAAAGTTTTGCTAGATGCTCTTGATGTTCTTTTTCAGAGGCTGATGCAACGAGAATATCGTCAAGATAGGAGTAGGCAAAGTCAAGATGTCTTAAAATTGAATGTAAATATCTTTGAAATGTTTGTGCTGAATTACGAAGGCCAAATGGGGTTTTAACAAATTCGAATAACCCAAATGGAGTTATGACTGCTGTTTTGGGAATATCTTGAGGTGCTACTGGGATGTGATGGAAAGCGCGAATGATATCTAATTTTGAAAAAATACGTTTGCCTTCTAACTGGGCATTAAAATCCTGCAAATTTGGAATGGGATATTTGTCTGGGATTGTTTTAGCGTTTAGTGCTCGGTAATCCCCACATGGTCTCCATGAGCCATCCTTTTTTTGCACCATGTGGAGGGGGCTTGACCATGGACTTTTGGAGGGTCTACAAATTCCCAAGTCCATCATGTGCTGGAATTCTAGCTTTGCTTGAGCTAGCTTTTCCGGGGGCAATCTTCTAGCTTTTGCAGTGACAGGTGGTCCTTCCGTACTTATAGTATGGAAGAACTCAACCTCTGGAAGGTTGCTAGAAGAAGTTTCCTTAAACAGGTCAGGAAATTGTTGTAGCAATTTGAAGTACTGGTGTGTCGGGTCTACGAGATGAATTTTAGAATTAAATCCTGGTGGTGGGTTAGCACCGGTCTTAGAGAGGTTTGTCTTTGTATCGATTAAACGTCTATGTTTCATATCTACAAGTAAAGCAAACTCTGCTAGAAAATCAGCGCCTATAATTGGTTGCTTGATATCGGCAAGTGTGAAGGGCCAGCAGAACCTACGGCGTAAACCTAGATCCAAATCTAATAGTTGTTCGCCATAGGTATGAATAGGGGTCCCGTTTGCAGCATACAAGGTACGTTTCGATTGAAATTTCCGTTGGTCGTGAGTGGGTGGAATAACTGAAATATCCGCTCCAGAGTCGATTAGAAATTTCATATTGGAGCGTCTATCAAAAATAAAAAGGCGGCGTGTTAGGTGGCTCTCGTCTCCTGCCGCGTGGAGGGAGTGCCTTATTAGTTTTCCGACACATGTTTTGCTTTGAAATTGCAAGGTTGGATGCAACGTTTGGCCTTGTTGCCAAATCGTTCATGATACCAACACGTGGAGGTTGAGGAATTTGCGGTTATGGAGTTTCGAGAAAGCTTGGGTCTTTCTCGGGAGGTAGATCGGGAACGCGTTCGTAATTCGTTGACTGATGCTGTTAGCTTCTCTAATTGCGCTTCTAATTTGGCTAGCTTGTCGGGCTCGCGTGACTGAATTTCAGCCACGTTGTATTTATCTCTGGAAAATTCCACGATTTTGTCTGCTGTAACCGACAAATTTTCTAGAGAATCGTTGCTCAAAGCCAAAATTGAACGAACGTTGACTGGTAAACGTTGTAGAAATAAAATTTTAAGGAAATTTTCTCCAATCTGACTACCGGCTAAAAACTTCATTTCGCGTAAAAGTTGCGATGGTTTTCTGTCGCCTAATTCTAATTCTGTTAAAAGTTTATTTAGTTTGCGACTATCGGACTCTTCAAATTCTAATAAAAGACGTTTCATTAGATCTGAATAGGGGGTTGATGATAATGGTTGGGTTAAAAAATCTGAAATTGACTCTGCGACATCAGGATCGAGTATAGCGAGTACATGACTGAATTTTGTCTTTTCAGAACTGATCTGCGATATATCAAACTGGGCGTCAACCTGCATTTGCCAGATTTTCACGTTACGTCTCCATATAGGAGGTAATTTTATTGCAACCCTTGCCATGATATTGCTGCTTGAAGAATCTTCGGCCATTGTGAAAAAAATCAGATAATTTTTAAATTAGAAAAGACTGACCTGTTTAGATATTAGTTTTCTGTAGGCATGAGCACGTGCGTGGAAGTTAGGCGACGTCGGCTGGAACATCAGGCTGGGCATCTTCGGCTTGCGGCACGGGGTCACCAATATGGATGTTAATTGCACTTGTTGATATTAAATCCATACGTAAACATTTAATATACTTTATTATTTCACTAACTGAATAAACTATACATTTAACTATAAAACAATCACAGACAGCACATAACAGATAACTGACCGAGCGTGGAGAGACGTATCTTCACTGTGTCGGTTAGTAGCGAGGAGAGAGCGAGAGAGATCCCTGGTGTCTCTTATATAGTAGTTCTTGACAGCTTGCTGTCGAATAACGTAACGCAACGTTTTAGCTGTCAAGAGAAACATAGGGTAGTGTTGACTAAAACACTGCGGTCGGAACCACCGCCACAACACCCTATAATTAATATATATATTTTTTTCATATCTTGTATAATAACGGATATATTGAGCTTAATTGATTTTTTTACGAAAATTCGACAAAAATTATATATCATTAAACGATAAATTTCCAAAGCATCAGAGAAAGGGTCTATTTGAAATGAATTTTCTGGAAACATTTTAGTAAAATGAAGGACAATGACGATTGAAACTAAGATTTCAGGGTTTGTAAAACATCCTTCTTGAGACATTTGATCTCCATAGCCCGTATTAGATTCAAGTTATTTGCCTAAATGTTGGCGATTTTGACGTTTTAAATCGCAACTTTGACGTTTTGAGGAAAACCCCAATTTATTTTTCTTCAAATGTCTATAACTTCTTTGTCTTTTGACCTACATAGCTAAATTTTTGTAGGTAACTTACCTTTAAGGATATAAACCAGCGTACCAAATTTGGTTACCCTTACTTTGTTAATTCCGGAGATATATTTTTTTTTCGAAAGAAAACACAACATTTTCCGGGTGAACCTGGGCAGATTTTCCTGGCTAACGAACTTATCCAAGCCACTTGCAAAAGTAATTTATTTACCAAATTTAATCAAAATCGGCCGATTATTTTTTGAGTTATCGGTGTGATACATACATACATACACACACACACACACACACACACATATATATATATATATATATATATATATATATATATATATATATATATATATATATATATATATATATATATATATATAAAGATATAAAAATTGAAACTGACCCCGGATATGTTTTCTGGGGGGCCTAATTAGCGCTCATTTGAAGAAATTTTTTCAAAATTCAAAAGTCGCGATGTCCTCATTGGTGAATTTTTTTTAAGAAAATTCACTAATAAAACATATAATATAGATAAACATAGTCAGTAAATTTAATTACAACTAGTGTAATAATATTGCAGAGTAACATAAATTAAAGCACATGTTAAAATTCTGGGCCTCAATTCTTAATGATTTTCAAATTTAAAAGTTTTAAATCGATGCTTTTTCAGAATGTGAATAACGGATGATTGTCTAAATTAAATTCTAATGCCATTTGGCAGTTTGCTATCTGCAAGTTATTTCCAATACAGTCAATACATTTAATTTCTTTCTCTTAAAATACTAACAGTTCTTGCGCGGTTCTTGTTATGATTAGATTTACGCAAGCACGAGTTTTGAAATTCTTCACAACATTTACGGCACTGGAAAAGCTTGGAAATAACCGATTTGGTTAGTTACTATTACTACTAACACTACCCAACTCCCGTTCCCCTAAAAAGGACATAACCAGCCTAGCATACAGTAACACTTTTACCTTAGAAGCATTCGTTTTAGTGAATTTTCTTTAAAAAAATTCACTAATGAGGAGATCCCGACTTTTGAATTTTGAAAAAATTTCTTCAAATGAGCGCTAATTAGGCCCCCCAGAACACATATCCGGGGTCAGTTTGAATTTTTATATGTTTATATATATATATATATATATATATATATATATATATATATATATATATATATATATATATATATATATATATATATATGTATGTGTGTGTGTGTGTGTGTGTGTGTGTGTGTGTGTGTGTGTGTGTGTGTGTGTGTGTATCACACCGATAACTCAAAAAATAATGTGCCGATCTTGATTAAATTTGGTGAATAAATTCCTTTTGCAAATGGCTTGGATAAGTTCGTTAGCCAGGAACATCTGCCTAGGTTTTCCCGGAAAATTTTGTGTTTTCTTTTGAAAAAAAATTATATCTTCGGAATTAACAAAGTAAGGGCACCCAATTTTGGTACGCCGGTTTATATCCTTATAGGTAAGTTACGTACCAAAATTTAGCTATGTAGGTCAAAAGACAAAAAAGTTATAGGCATTTAAAGAAAAATACTTTGGGGTTTTCCACAAAACGTCAAAGTTGCGATTTAAAACGTCAAAATCGGCAACATTTAAGCAAATAACTTGAATCTAATACGGGCTATGGAAATCAAATGTCTCAAGAAGAACGTTTTACAAAACCCTGAAGTCTTTGTTTCAACCGTCATTGTCCTTCATTTTACTAAAATATTTCCAGAAAATTCATTTCAAATAGACCCTTTCTCTGATGCTTTGGCAGTCGTGTTGGCTATAGAGTTTATCGTTTAATGGTGTATAATTTTCGTCGAATTTTTGTAAAAATCTATAAAGCTCAATATATCCGTTATTATACAAGATGTGAAAAAAAATGTGTATAATTAATTATAGGGTGTCTTGAGCTACATCTTTAAAAATATTTCTACAATCACAGGGTGGCCCATAAGTCGTTGGTGATACGTTTTTTTTTAATTTTTTAATCAAACACGCCTTATGTTATTGCATTTTTACACTTTCCATCGAAATATAATGCATGTTTGTAAGAAAAGAAATTCTGGATGCAGCAAGTGCGTTATGGTAGCGAATTTTGATCAAATGCTTCATATTTGAATAGCCCAATTAGCTATTAACCTATAAGGTTGACCAAGAAACGAGTTTTTCCGGGAACACTTGAAGTTTACTTTTGGAAATTTTTGTACATTTTTACACAATAAAGTTATTTTTATGAGACATGGCACATTCTTTTTACTATATAGGTTATACTGGTAACCAAAATTGATGCCTGATTTCTTAAAAAGAAAACACACATATTTACAATAAAAACATTTTAATGAAAATTCACTAGCATAACGCACTTGCTACGTCCAGAGTTTTTATGCATTCTGTCTCCAAGCAATTGTCCGTAAATATGTTGAATAACCATGGAGACATCATACATTCTTGTTCGACATTGTTCAATTTTAAAATAGTCACTGAAGATGCCATTAGTTCTCACAAATGCTCTCTATTGCCATCAAATAGCGATTTAACATGTACTGGAATTAGGGTAGCGAATTCACAAACAGGAAGATAACTATTAGTAACACTTTGCAGATAATAAATTAATTGAGCTAGGTTCTTGTACGATAAGAGGCAACTGAACTGTCGGCTGCTATCGACAGCGACACCGAGCCGACTGAGGTTTTCGTGTTGAAAAATACCCGTTGCGGGGCGGGAAGAATACAGCGCGTAAATCCAAGGGATTTAACGCGGCTCGTGGCGAAGTAAAGAAGGAGATAGAGAGTAGTTTTCAAGGACAAACATTACCAAACACGTATGTAAATATTGGATTGAATCTATTTAAGTCGTAATACAAGGAGATTGCTATTTACAGATATGCTAAAGGCTTTTATAGGATATTGGAGAAATTTTCATGCTTTATTTGGCTATGTGTCTATTACAAAATGAATATACTGAAGGCGGGTGTGGATTCTAAAACAAAAATAAATTAATTGATTCACCCATTTAAAAAATGTAAATTGTATCGCGACCGGCACAGTATAAAAACCATTGGTCACGGTCAGTAATTAAAGGAATGACACCCCTAGCTGTTGTCTCATTTCCATGCGGAAGGCAACGGGAAACCACCACGTTGCATTTTTCCTCCAAGCAGCAACAATCGCAGGCTGAGTCATGGTTGGAATGATGAGGTGATATTGCCTTTAGAGTGGGGTGATGACGAATTCCGTACTAAAATACGCGCTTTCGGACTAAAACCGAGTTTTCGTACCCATTGTTGTACAGCTATTTAAATGACCACATATTATGCGGTGTTTTGAGGATTGATTATGTAATTCAATCAAAAAAATCGATAATCTAATGATAAATAACTTACCCAAACAATGGTATCATTATAAAAGAACCAACTCTTGAATGGATTTCAAGTATATAAAGCACACCTATAAATGATACAGCTGCTAGACTTAGAACAGCAAAAGATATTGTTCTGGAATAAAAATTATATAATTATTGAAACGAGCACACAAAAGTGACAAAAAGTCTTACTTGAACTTATGAGTTTTATCAAGAATGTATCCAAAAATTATACTTCCGAAACATCCTCCGGATATCACAGTGATTAGGGCTATAATACCTGCGTCTTCTTCGCCGCCCTGTAAAAAAATATATACAGTCGATAAAGTAGATGAGAATACAACCTTACAAGCATTAGAGATAAACATTTAAGCAGAAAAACTCATAGAGAAGTAATAAGATTAGGAAACTATGATATAAAACCATCACCCAGGAAATATTATTATTATCATTTTCTTTCTACATTCACAGCTTTGTTCTTCCTGGGTTTTTAAGGACACAACAGATTCGGGCATTGTGACAACATAGTGGGCTCATGTACTAGTATTGCAAACACTTTTTATGTATGCCAAGGACACTTCGGATTATACTGCATGTGTCTAGTAGTACAGGCTTTTGCATGGATAAATACAAATCATCCTCCAAATCAGTACCAGCCCAATTTTTAATTTTCTCGGTATCTCTCTGGTATTCCCGATGACCATAGGTATTACAGTGGCACTTTCCATGTCCAACATCTGACGTATTTTATGCGCAAGTAGCAAGTAGGTACTTATTACACTTAGTGGGCTTTCACACCAAAGTAGCATGCGACGTGCGACTTGCTGCCAGGAAGCAGGAAGCCAGTCGCAACACGCGTGTTCCATTTTTACTGTCATACCAAAGTCGCACAATGCGACTCCATTTATCATCAGTCCTCTGTTGGTAATAATAAAACAGTTGCCTAGATGTCGTGGGAAGAAGACAATATTGTGTTAATTGCTGCTGTATTTGCAAGAAGGATGAGGAGAAAAAAAAGAAGAGAGTTCTGGATCCATCCGTACTTAAGAGATAATTCTGATACACATAGCACGTTTATTGTATCCCAGCAGCTACAAGTACATACTCAGCGATTCCAAAACTTGTACAAGATGGAAAAAGAAACATTTAAGAAGCTTGTTGATCTAATGAAACCATCAATGCAGTTACAGGATACAAATTATCGAAGAGCTATTACTGTGGAGGAAAGACTTCTTATATTTTTGAGGTAAGTAATGAGTTAGTTAATGTATGAAGTCCCCTGTGGGTCCGGGGACTAACTAAAAGAATAGGCCCAAGGTAACTCCTGCCTGTCGTAAAAGGCGACTAATTGGAATCAAACACTGGAAGGGGGTCTTGTCCATGTGGGCCTGGAGGGAGGCGGATATCTCTGGGGAGTGATGTACACCCGAATTTTGAGACCTCCACCCTGGGCTTAGAAATGGATGGTTGCCCGCGCTTGGTCGTTACTCGGGAGCGGGATTCCGGATGGGTGCCGCCTTGGGTTGAGTGCTGGCGGGTGTCGTGTGTCTAGACGACCCGGAGGGGGTTGACAACTCTGATGAGTGGTAAACACCCGGAGTTTGTGGCCCCCACTATGTGCATCAGAAATGATGGGCAGCCTCGCTTGTGCGATGCTCGGGAGCGGGGCTCGATGGGATGTCGCCTTGAGTCTAGCACTGGTGGGTGTCGGGTCTAGACGAACCCGGAGGAGAACTGAGATCTTTAGGGGTGAAATAAAACTAAGGGTTGAGGCCTCTTCTGTGAGCTTCAAAATGGACAAACGACCTCACTTGGATGCTGCTCGGATGCAGGACTTCATGATACTGCACCGAGTCAAACACTGACGGATGTCTGGTCCAGACGAACTCGGAGAGAGGTTATCTCTCTTTGAGCTTTGAGACGGGCAAGCGACTTCGCTCAGATGGCAGTACATCTGTCAAACAAAGTTTCACCTCGCAGGTGTCGTCTCCTGTCGGAAGCTCGATTTGTATGGTGAAATTTAAGCTAACGCTGGCAGGTGTTGGACCTGGACGAACCCGGACGTGGCTGGGGTCTCTAGGGGTGGATTACACCTGGAGACTTGGGCCTACTCTGTGAGCATCGATACAGGCTAACGACCCTGCCTGGATGCTGCTCGAGGGCGGGACTTCATGATACCGCCTCGAGTCAATGAAACACTGGCGGGGGTCTGGTGCAGGTGAGGCTGGGGGAAGGCAGACATCTCTGGGGAGTGATATGCACCCGGAGTTTGGCGCCGCCACTGTGGCCTCAGAGACACACAATTGGCCTTGCTTGGTTGTTACTCGGGAGCGGGGTTCCAGATGGTACCGCCCTGGATTGAGCCCTGGCATGTGTCGTGTGTCCAGACGTCCCGGGGGCTCTGATCTCTGATGAGTGGTAAACACCCGGAGTTTGGAGCCCATACTGTGTGCTACGAAACGGACGGACGGCCTCGCTGGGGTGATGCTCGGGAGCGGGACTCGATGGGATGTTGCCTTGAGTCTTAACACTGTTAGGTGTCAGGTTTGGAAGAGCCTGAGGGGAGCTGAGATCTCTAGGGGTGTATTACAACTGGAGATTAGATGCTGCTCGAGAGCGGGACTTCGTGATACCGCTTCGAGGCAAACACTGACGGATGTCGGGTCCAGACGAACTCGGAGAGAGGTTATCTCTCTTTGAGCTTCGAAACGGGCAAGCGACTTTACTCAGATGGCAGTACACCTGCCAAACATACTCTCACCCTCAAGAAAAGATCGACTCCCTCAGGGAGCTGGAATTGATGGGTGAAATCTAAATAATTAGACGTGAGCCACAATGGACCTAAGGTCGCGGTGGAGGGACTGAAATAGCCCACTCACAATGAAATCTAATCTAATCTAATCTAATGTATGAAAATAAACGCCAAGAAAATATAGTGAAACATTAAGTTATTATATATTCACAAAACATATAAAATCGCAATTGGGTCAATGATACATTTTGGTTAGGTGTATTAGCCTCTAAACCAGGCTGATAATTTGATGGATAGTTACCTTCGTTGACGAGCATGTTTCCACCGAATTGATCCCGAGTAAATTTTCCAGCATGAATGTTATCATATATACGCGCCATGTTTTATGCTGAAAGATCACAATACCTACATTAAATATTCACAAGCCCGCCTGTCACTATTAGACACAGAAGCGCTCGCTGATGTTGATCTATGCAGTACCAGTACCTTGAATCTTCGTTTCACCGATGGGTTTAAAGTACCAACATCGGAAAGAATGCCTAAAAAAAATCCAAGTCGGGGGTTTCAGGTTGTCGCGAACTTCTTTCAGAAAGGTAGTTGACGATAGCATGCTTCATTTCATCTACTGGAGGTTTTGGTGGAGCCTTCCTTTTTGTTGAGGACCTACTCAATGTACGTAATGGTCTATGTGAGAAATTATTACCATCTAGTAAATCTGCCTTTGAATTATATATATATATATATATATATATATATATATATATATATATATATATATATATATATATATATATATATATATATATATATAACACTTCGCTCCCTGGAGTACCGGACCTTAGTGCATACCTCCGTTGGAATGGTTTCACACAATGACGTTGGTATTTTAATGTTTCCATTATTTTTTTGCCGCGGGGGCGTTAGCGGGTAAGGATAAGCTTTGGACGGTTATGCCTAAGTTAAAGTTGCTCATCGTAGACTGTGGCACTACGGAGAAGAGCATTTGGGTGAGAAGCAGCTTTTGCGAACTGAGTGGTGGACAGTTGAGTTATAAACTAAGGCATTTCCAGATCAGAGTCAATCTGACCATTCCTGACAAACCATGGCGCTCCGGTAACCATTCTCAGAATTTATGGCGCTCCGGTAACCACTCACAGAATCTATGGCGCTCCGGTAACCATTCTCAGAATTTATGGCGCTTCGGTAACCATTCTCAGAAATTTATTTTGGATGATTTGAAGGGTCTTGATGCGTGTGTCGGCCGCGGTGGCCCATGCAGGGAAAGCATAGGTCAAGGCTGGCTGGATTATGACTTTGTACATGCGTAGATTATTGTTCATGGAAAATTTGGAATTTCTGTTAACTGGAAAGAACTTCGAGATGAAAATCGAAGCTTTCCGTCGGGCATGTTGGAAATGGGGGCGCCATGTTAAGCGTCTGTCGAGGAAAGCCACGAGGCGGAGTCTTGCCAGGGAATTAGACGGTTGTCTAATAATACGTGTTTGTGAGGTGCGTGTCTCCTCTTTGAAAATAGGACTGTTGAATATTTATCGGGGTTTATGGCTAGACATGATTTCCTACACCAACCTTGCAGCTCGTTTACGGCGAGTTGTCGACGTTGGGTTATTATCCTCGGCTGAGTGAAGCTGCTGAGGATGGTAGTGTCGTCTACGTACAGTACGCGAGGCGGTGTCGGCATGTCTGCGACAAATATATTGTACAGCAGAGGGGAGATAGCAGAACCCTGCGGGAGGCCAGGCGTGGCTGAGTAGGTTCTAGATCTGGTACCCAGATGTTTCACCTAGAACTTCCTCTGTTGCAGATATGATCTGATTAGCAGTATCAGAGGGAGCGGATAATGCCAAACCCTGTCGAAGGTTTGAGCAATCTCGTGGAATGTTGCACCAGTTGACTTGTTTTTGTTGAATGCTTCGGTTATGTTTTCAACCACTCGGAGGACTTGTCTGCGGTGGAGTGCTGGTCTCTAAATCGGAATTGCTCGTCCGGAAGTATATGGTTCTCAGAGGTGAATGAGGCTAGCCTTTTCTAAATTAATTTTTCGGCGATTTTGACGTTGACAGGAAGTAGGCTAGTTGTTGGGAAGGGGTACTGAAAAGTCTATTATATAGGTTTCTTCTTATTTTTACTAATCTTTATTAACGCTTTTTGAACTTTGCTAGTACCAAATTATAGTCACTGTCTATATCTGCACTGTGATACGACAGGTAGAAGATTTCTTGAACTCATTCCTTTTCAGGTTCCCGAACCCATCGGCGACAAAAGATAGTTAGCACTAGTAAATTAGTAATTGGGAACGTTGTGTTTTGTTAGTCAACGAATAGAGAATCCAAAATACGTAACAACATCTTACCTCAAAATATGTTAAATACATTTTATTAAAAAGTATTCCAAATGCACACCATATGCCTTGGCTTATCCCAAAAGCCAACAGTAGTAATGCAACATCTTTATTTGTTGTCAGTTTTTTTAGAGACGTCCAAAATTTGGAAGTACTATCCTCATTGTCTATTAAATTCAGTTGAGATATACTGGGTGGCAAATCTGGCCTGGCCTTGAATACTAAAATTGTTGCAAAAATAATTATTAGATAATTCTTAATAAAATATCAAGAAGGGTAACCTTTTCAACTACTTTTACTTATCTAGATCTTTCATAGTATACACGATCGCTGCTTTCACCAGGAGCCAACGGCTGAGTTAAAGCGCTCACCTGTTGACTTGATACAATGTATCATATTAGCAATTCTTTTTCGTCGGTTAATAGTTAATTTCCAACTTAAGAATTAAAAATCTCGTATTTTATTACAAAATGGCGAAAATTGAAATTAATAATGCACAACGGGGAGGGGTACACCGATTATTACTGGTTAATATTTTAACACTATGAATGTCATTTAACCTCCGAGAATTGCATGGCTTTGCGAAGCTTCTTTGTCAACATACAAGTAAAAGAAAAAAAACTGAAAACAATGTGTTAGACGACAAATTAATCCCCATTTGAGAATGCTCAACAGTTGAGTTCGAGCTGAAATGCAGCGGTACTGGTGAACGGAAACGTTCACTCAACTATTTAACTGTTGGCGACCGGTGATCGCAGCCATTGTTACAAAAACAGTGAGACACGGGCGGGCTATCTTACTCTTTTTGCAAGCTCGTGAGTACTAATAAAAACGACACCGGTCTGTATCTCTCATGTTATCTAAATGTACTGGGTAGGCATATAATTAAGTACACACTTACATAATAACGTTATAATAAATATCACAGATGACGTTGTTGCGTAGGTCACTAACATTATAAATAAATCATCTTGTATATGTTCTTTGGAATCGCTGTTGCTGACCATCATCGCTGGCACAATACAGCCAATTGCGACACCTAAAAATAAATTATGAAAATTAACACTAAGTAAGTGGTAAGCGTGTCGCCACCTAGTTGCGAGACCAAGTAGTATGTTGTCACGCCAGCTCCAAATATATATATATATATATATATATATATATATATATATATATATATATATATATATATATATATATATATATATATATATATATAGTATGAAGTTTTTGTGACGGTAATATTGTTATTTATCAAAAAATTGTGGGGAAGCCGTCAGTTGCAAAATAAAACTTTATTATATGCCGAGCTTTCGGAAAATTTTTTATTCCATTCTCAAGGCTACAACATGGAAAGAAAAAAGTTTACAATTTACATAAGGAAAATATAAAAGTTTAAAATACTTACAAATAACGTGAGTTTTACTAAACTAATTATTCAATAACAAACATGAAAAAACCTTTTAATAAATTTGTTATTGAATAATTAGTTTAGTAAAACTCACGTTATTTGTAAGTATTTTAAACCTTTATATTTTTCCTATGTAAATTCTAAACTTTTTAGTGAATTTTCTTATATTAATTATACAAATTTTCTTATTATAATTTCCAAAATGGCGGACTTCCGGTTACACCGTAAATAGATATAAACATCGTTATTTCAAATAGAACACCCTGTATATTATTGCATTTTTAGATTACTCATCAAATTTTAGGTTAAAAGTTATTAGGGTATGCCCTCCCTATCTTCAACTGTTTTCGAGTTATGTCAATTTATTTGAGAATTCTGTTTAAGGGGAGGCTGACTTAATGAAGGTGATTTCGTGTCGTGTTAGGATGCTGAAATTTTTTTAATTTGTCAGACACGTTCCAAGGCCATTAACCTTCGACATGATTGTGAGGAAAAATTGTTTCATATACAGGGTGTTTTGTAGGATGTATTAGAATTTGGTGTGCTTTAAACTAGAATAACTCATTTATTTCAAATGGAACACCCTATATATTATCTTCTCATTGAATATAGCAGATAATTCTCTTTCAAACTGTATTAGCATTCCCTATACCTAAAGTTGATAATTGTCCAGATATTTGCGGTTTACCAAAAAAAAAGACAAATTTAGGAGTATTTCTAAAATCTGTATGAATTCTAAGAGTGCTATGTGATGTTTGACATTTTCACGTTTATTGTTAGTTTTATATTTCTGTCATTCACAACGTGTGTTATTTTGTCTTTGTTGTCTGAATTAATAGGAATTCTACGTTATAATGGATAATGCCAGCTATTCAAACGAACAATTGCTAAATTTATTTTATTTTCATGGATATATATTGGGTATATTAAATAAATATATATTACATATATAAGCACAAGCTAAGTCAAAATAATAAAGGGGCGCCCTTAATTAACATTGCGGCTACACAAACTTAAAAGTAGAGAAGACATTTAGATCGTGTCTAACTGTATGCACACAAAAATTAGTAAAATATATTTATAAAATCTAATAAAAACAGCAGTTTACGATACTATGTTAGATAAACCAATAGGAATACGTTTCGCGGCGATTTCCCAATTCGTTAGTGTATGAACCTAGCTTTTGTCCAGGACTACACTGAAATCCGTAAAACGAAAAATTCACTAATGATGACTTCTGTGTCTATATATATCACACCGATAATTCAAAAAACAATGGGCTGATTTTGATGAAATTTGAAAAGATTTCTTCAAATGAGCGCGAACTAGATCCCCTAAAACCCATATACGGGGTAAGTTTCAGTTTTTGTCTGTTTATACATATAAAGGGTGACGCTTTTCTACGGTAAAACTCAATATTTTTGTTTATGTACTAGATACGAGTAGAAATTGTATGCGGTATGTCAGGCAATTACAGGGTGTTTTGAGCTGCATCTTAAACAATTATTTTGATAATCACAGGCTAGCCCATAATTCGTTGGTGATACACATTTTCCTTTTTTAACAGAACACTCCTTATGATATTGCATTTTTACATTTTCGATTGAATTATAATGCATGTTTGTAAGGAAAAAAATTATATCGTCCATCGTTTTTGAAACTTTTCACCTTTTTGGTAAATTGCACGAACACATATTGTGATAGGGCGTTTTTATCAATACATAGCGGAGCCCCACGGAAATGACGCATTCAGAGAGCTTTTGGTTTGTATTACTCGTCGAAAAAATCGAGCTGCCGTATACGGACACTCTCAAATAGTGGCTGAATTCGAAAAGTTTTCGCAGAAATGTTTTTAGTGTTTCCGTAGAAATAATCTTTTGTAACATGTTTGTGAAATTCTGGTAATTAATAATAAATGTTTAATAAGTTGTTAGTGAATTTTTATTTAAAAAAATTCACTAATAGAGAGGTATCGATGGTGAGACTTTGCAAAATTATTTCAAATGAGTGCGAACTAGGACCCCTAGAACCCATATCCGGGGTCAGTTTGAATTTTTATATGTTTATATATGTATATATATATATATATATATATATATATATATATATATATATATATATATATATATATATATATATATATATATATATATATATATATATATATACCAATTTCGATGATACTTGGCAAGTGCCTTTCTTTTATTAATGGCTTGAATGAGTTCGTTAGCCAGAAAAATCGAACGGGGTTTTCCGGAAAAATTTTGAGTTTTCTATCGAAAAAAAATTATTTCTCCGAAAGTAACAAAACTGTTTAAATAAAATTGACTATATATGTTGCACCATGAGAGGTCTTATTACGTACTAAAATTCAAATTTCTAAGTTTAGAGAAAATTGAGTTATTCAAATTTTAAATTTTCTTTCGAAAAATTTTTTTTTCTCCGAAAATTACAAAGTTATTTTAATAAAAGTTTGTAGATATCATGCCTTAGTAAAGACCTTACTACGTATTAAAATTAAACTCTCTAAGTTTATAGAGAATTGAGTTATTTAAATTTGAAGCATTTAATACAAATTCAGCACCATAACGCACTTGCTGCGTCCAGAGTTTTTTGAAATAAAAGTTTTAGAATTTTTGTGAAAAATATAATATAGTGTAACACTACTGAAGGCAATTTCGACAAAAAAAAAAACGGTGAATTTTTATAAGAGAAATGTTTGCAAAATTTCATAAAAATGTTTTTTCTACTTGGCTCATAGCTGTTTGTCAATAATTATATCTTAGCAGGTGTGTAAATAGCTTGAAGAGGTTCGTTGGCCATGAAAATCGGACCCCTTTTTTTCTGGAACATTTTAAGTTGATTTTCGGAAAATGTTTGTACTTTTTAAAACAAAAAGCTATTTTAGTGAAATATGGTACATTGTTACTACTATATAGGTTATACCGTGAACGAAATGTCCTTTTAAAAACAATACATATTTGACATTAAAAATATTTTAACGAAAATTCGCTACCATAAGGGACTTGCTGCGTTCAAACTTTTTTTTACAAACGAGATGATTTACCAAGAACCAGCCAAAAATTTAATTTTATTTATTGTAATGGTTTTAGTGAATTTTCTTTTAAAAAATTCATTATTGTGGAGATGTCGACTTTTGAATTTTGAAAAAAAATTCAAATGAGCGCTAATTAGGACCCCTGGAACCCAAATCCGAGGTCGGTTTCAGACTTTATTTGTTAATATATATATATATATATATATATATATATATATATATATATATATATATATATATATATATATATATATATATATATATATATATATATATATATATATATATATATATATTTATATATTTATGTGTCACACCTATAACTAAAAAAATAATGGACCGATTTTAATAAAAATTGGTGAGTATCTTCCTTTCGCAAGTGGCTTGGATAAGTTCGTTAGCCAGGAAAATCCGCCGAGGGTTTCTCAAAAAATTGTGTGTCTTCTTTCGAAAAAATTATATCTCCGGAATTAACAAAGTAAAGGCAACCAAATTTGATACACGGGTTTTTGTCATTATAGGTAAGTTATCTACCGAAATTTAGCTATGTAGGTTAAATGACAAAAAAGTTACAGGTATTTAAAAAAAAAAATTGGGTTTTCCTGAAAACGTCAAAGTCGCGATTTAAAACGTCAGAATTGTTAATATTTAGGCAATGAACTTGAAAATAAAATGAGCTATGTAAGGAAAATGTCTCAAGAAGAATGTTTTACAAAGCCTGAAGTCTTAGTTTCAATCGTCATTGTCCTTCATTTTACTAAAATATTCCCAGAAAATTCATTTCGAATAGACCCTTTCTCTGATGCTTTAGCAGTAGTGTTGGCTATAGAGTTTATCGGTTAATGGTATATAATTTTTGTCGAATTTTCGTAAAAAAATCTTTAAAGACCAATATATCCGTTATTATGCAAGATACGAAAAAAAATTGTATACATTAATTATAGGGTGACTTGAGCTACATCTTAAAAAATATTTCTACAATTACAGGCTGGCCCATAAGTCGTTGGTAATTCAAATTTTCTTTTTTAGGGAATTTTCTTATCGTACCGATAACTCAAAAAATAATAGACCGACCTTCATCAAATTTGGTCAGTACCTTCCTTTTGCAAGTGGCTTGGATAAGTTCGTTTGCCAGGAAAATCGAACAAGGTTTTCCCGGAAAATTTTGTGTTTCCTTTTAAAAAAAAATCATAACTCCGGAAATAACAAAGTGAGGGCAACCAAATTTGGTACGCGTATTTGCATTATAAAGAGTAAACCATGTACTAAAATTTAGGTCTCTAAGTTTAAGGACAAAAAATCTGGACGCAGTAAGTGCGTTTTGGTAGCAAATTTTCATTAAATCCTTCCAATTTCAATAACTCAGTTTGCTATTAACGTAGGTTTTGTTGGTTAGGAAACCAACATTTAACTTTATTTTCGGAATTTTTTTAATGAACGCAGCAAGGGCGTTTTGGTTGCGAATTGTCATTAAATGTTTCAAATTTCAATAACTCAATTTGCTATTAACCTAAGGTTCAAAGTTTATTTTCGGAAAATTTTTGTACATTTTCAAATAATTATTTTGATAAAATATTTTACATTCTTCCTACTATATAGGTTATACCGGTAACCAAATTTATGTCTGCTCGCATTAGAGCGAAATATTTGTAATTAAAAACATTCTTATGAAAATTCACTTCACGCACTTGCTGCGTCTAGAGCTTTTTGTTTTTACCACATTGTTTTTGGGATAATAAGTTTATACTTATACGAATTTCTTCAATCACTACCATAATTAAATTTCATAATTAATTGTAAAATGCCGATGGATATATTTCCAAGAACACATAATCTCTTAAAAAAACTAATAAATATTTTATTGTGACAGAACAATAAACCTTGTGCTGTCACTTAAATATAGAGGATGTTGGGCTTTTCCTGAAAAAATACACACACACGCGAGCATTGCATAAAATGATCCCATAATTAGATGTAAATATGGCATGTAATACTCTAAGCTACCTTGATACCTTGTAATTTTATGACCATGCATAATAAACAGTTGATAGCAGCACTTATTAACCACCTTATTTATATAGGAAAATAGACCTGCACTTTTACAATCTCTACGTCATTATGTAGTAATCTGTGATAATGATTGTAATCATTGCCACTTGAGATAAGTATGAACAATTACAATTAGATCTATGCCATTGTTGAAATTCAAGATAAACCACATTAGAAGAGCATGAAAAACTTATAGCCAGCAAGTGCGTTATGACAGTGAACTTTCATAAAAATGTGACTATCTAGGACCCAAAAAAGTCTGAGCGCAGCAAGTGCGTTATGGTAGTGCATTTTCATAAAAATGTTTTTAATGGCAAATAAGTCTTTTAGCCAATTTTCATTAAGAAAAATGCGCTAATAGAGAGGTCACGATTAAAAGCTTTTGAAAAAATTTCTTCAGATGAGCGCGAATTTTGGTCCCTAGAACCCAAAACCAATGTCCGTTAAAATGTATATATATATATATATATATATATATATATATATATATATATATATATATACATATATATATATATATATATATATATATATATATATATATATATATATATATATATATATATATATATATATATATATATATATATATATATATCACCAGCTAATCTCTATACCTTATATACTTCACAAATAAGGCAAGCCTCGAGTACTGCTCCCACATCTGGGGTGCCGCTGCCGCTTTTACACTCGCTATCCTGGACTCCATTCAAAAGTCTCATCGGTGACCCTACCCTCACCCAAAGGCTGCCATCCCTTGCCCACCGACGTGCCGTTGGTGACCTCTCTCTCTTTTATAGATATTTGCACTGGCACTGCTCAGAGGAGCTTTCTTCCATAGTTCATCCACCTGCTGCCCCCAACAGATCTACCAGGGGAACAGAGCGAATGCACCATTTTACTGTCCAGGTCACCAGGCATAGAACATCTTGTTATGCTCGCTCTTTTGTCCCGAGGACTTCCAAGTTGTGGAATTCCCTGCCGGCACATGTTTTTCCATCTCCTCCCAACCTCCAAACCTTCAAGTCCAGAATTAACAAGTTGCCTCTGTCTTCCTTGTCGACACCCACGGTACGATAGTATTTAGGCAGTAAGCCCTCGTGGTGTGTTGTTGAAATTAAAAAAAAAACATGATTTACTCTTTGTATTACAAACACGCGTACTTGGTTGCCTTTACTTTGTTATTTTCGGAGATATAATGTTTGTCCGAAAGAAAACACAACATTTTCCGACAAAAACTGGGCAGATGTTTCTGGATAACGAACTTGTCCAAGCCACTTGCAAAAGGAAGGTACTCAGCAAATTTGATCAAAATCAGTCCATCATTTTTTGAGTTATCGGTGACAAGGCAACATATCCACCAAATTTCATTAAAATACCTTTGTAATTTTCGGAGAAAAGGACTTTTTTTTTAAACAAAACTCAAAATTTTCCCGGAAAACGTTATCCGATTTTCCTGACTAACGAACTCATCCAAGCCATTAATAAAAGAAAGGCACTTCCCGAGATTCATCGAAATCAGTTGCTTATTTTTTGAGTTGGTTGGATATATATATGTATATATATATATATATATATATATATATATATATATATATATATATATATATATATATATATATATATATATATATATATATTGTATATGTTCTTTGGAATCGCTGTTGCTGACCATCATCGCTGGCACAATACAGCCAATTGCGACACCTAAAAATAAATTATGAAAATTAACACTAAGTAAGTGGTAAGCGTGTCGCCACCTAGTTGCGAGACCAAGTAGTATGTTGTCACGCCAGCTCCAAATATATATATATATATACCGGGTGTCAACGAATTTATTAGACAAGCCATAATTTCTATAGTATTAGGTGTATCAAAATGAGATTCGGTACAGGCAAATGGTACGTGAAGAGGATAGTTTTAGCATATTTTTAACTTTCCGCTCACTTCCGGTTTTACCGGAAATGGTCCAGGTTTTGAATTTTTAAATAGAACACCCTGTATATTTTCACATTTTCGGATTTCTGAGACAATTCTTAATCAGAATGTGACATTTTCAAAAGTTTTTACGCCTACTTGATTTTGAGACACTTTTAATATTGCATCTAGGTGGACATGATCGGACCAAAACTAATCTAAGTACCTTAGGTGATCTCAGAAAACTACAATCGCAAAGTTTTAGTGACTAGTATGATAGATATGAATAAGACAAGTTGGCAAAATTACATTTTCGTTTTTATTATTATTTATCAAATGGCGACACTTTTTTGACAAGCATTTTCCGAAAAAAGGATTTTTGACGAATATAACGATGATAATTTATTTGCGATTGGATAAACAAATTTAACAAACTAACAAGTTAAGAAAAGAAAAATCAAGAGAACTAACAAAGTTAACAAAAAATAGCAACATTAACTAATAACTTCAACGACGAACTTAAATTATTTGAAATTACAATATCCGATTTTATTAAAATTTTCACTGCAGTAATTGTTCAAACTGCATTCCTTCTTGTTCACGACACATTTCAGCCCGTTCAATTGTTTCTCTACACACGTTTTCTAACATTTGAGGCGTTATACTTCTAAATGCGTGTAGAATTCTTTCTTCTAAGATTTCAAGAGTGGCTGGAGCAGTTGCATAGTATACCCTTTCTTTAACATACCCCCAAATAAAGAAATCGAGCACAGTGAGATCCGGTGAGCGTGCAGGCCACCGTACGGGACCATTGGTTGCAATGACTTGATTATTAAAATGTTCTGTTAAGTAATTAAGAACTTCTCTGGCATTGTGAGGCGGTGCTCCATCTTGTTGGAAGTAAATTCGCCGTAAAACTGCTAAAGGTAGATTATCAAGATGATCTTCGATTTCATTTTGAAGAAAACCTAAGTACCTAACCCCTGTTAACTGACCTTGAAACAATATTGGCCCAATTATTCTGTTTCGAATGATACCAGCCCAGACATTGACGCCAAACCTTTCTTGAAAATTGCCCTCTCTCATTTGGTGTTGATTTTGTTGGGCCCAGTACCGAGTATTTTGCTTATTGAACATACCATTATTTGTAAATCGGGATTCGTCGGAAAATAGAATGAAGTTGATAAAATTTGGGTTAACTCTTTGATTTTGAAGCAGCCAATCACAAAACAATACCCGTCTATCGCCATCGTCACCATACAAATGTTGATGTATCTGATACTTAAATGCTCGATACCCGTGGTTTTTCAGTATTTTTCTTGCCGATTCATGACTTATCTGCAGTTCTCGACTAATTTCTCTTAAAGAAACCGTTTTATCAACCTCAACCATGGCAAGAACGTCAATCTCAGTGTCTTCATTTATGATAAACCTCTGTTCCGCATCTCGATTTCCTCCTTGTCTGAAACGATTCTCAACATACGGAAAATATTGATGGGATGGATGTTGCCGATTGGGATATCTGTGAGCATACAACTCGGCAGCATTCCTTGAATTTCTATGACACTCTCCAAATATTAATAACATGTCCACTTTCTCACTTTGAGTATACATAATTGTGACAAGAAATTAAACTGAAATTTAACTAAACTTAAGTAACTTCTATGTCTGTTCAAAAAGCGTATGTCACTGTCATTGTGAAAATCAGTGTTTTGGTTACCAAGGAAGTCTCGATGAAAACAACGGCAAAATATAGATATATGCAATATTAAGTGGCTATAAAAAAATCAAGTAGGCGTAAAAACTTTTGAAAATGTCACATTCTGATTAAGAATTGTCTCAGAAATCCGAAAATGTGAAAATATACAGGGTGTTCTATTTAAAAATTCAAAACCTGGACCATTTCCGGTAAAACCGGAAGTGAGCGGAAAGTGAAAAATATGCTAAAACTATCCTCTTCACGTACCATTTGCCTGTACCTAATCTCATTTTGATACACCTAATACTATAGAAATTATGGCTTGTCTAATAAATTAGTTGACACCCGGTATATATATATATATATATATATATATATATATATATATATATATATATATATATATATATATATATATATATATATATATATATATATATATAAACTGAAACTGACCCTGGACATGGGTTCTAGTGGGCCTAGTTCGTGCTCATTCGAAGAATTTTTTTCAAAATTCAAAAGTCGCGATCTCCTCACTAGTGAATTTTACTACCACATCGTCACAACATGTGGAAGTATAGCATCGGCAACAAAAATTTCAAAAATTTGTTTTCGCTGAAACGTCGTAAAAAGTATCAAACCATATAGAAAACATGATTGGGGAACGAAAATTTTGTTTGTCTGTATGTTTGTAGCCACGATAACTTTAGAACGAATTGAGATATCGTTTTCAAATTTGGTGTACAGTTAGCATTCGACAAATTAACGGTTCGGATTGTTTTCAGGTAAAATCGCTTTAGGGGGTAGGGGATAAATAAGGGGTGATTTGGTGAAAATTGACATTTTTTCGTTAAAACTCGAGTAATATAACGTTTTAGGCATTAGAAAACTTTTAATTTCATTAAACATCTGGTATTCTGTGTTGAAATTAAGTTAGGGGTTGAGTGTGTGGGTGTGGAATATTGTTGACACAATTTAAAATTTTTTGTTTTCGCTAAAACGCGCAAAAAGTTTCAAAATATATAGAAAACTGATTCTGGAACGAAAAGTGTTTTGTCTGTCGGTCGGTCTGTCGTCTGTCGGCATGTACATCTGTCTGTTAATAGGTGCAATAACTTTCGAACGAATTGAGATATCATCTTCAAATTTGGCATCCAGTTAGCACCCGACAAAGGAACGTTTCAAATTGTTTTTGGGTAAGACCGCTTCAGGGTGTAGGGGGATAAATAAGAGGTGATTTGGTAAAAATTGATTTTTTTTTTCAATAAAACTTCAGTAATATAACGTTTCAAAAGTTTATGGGTACAGGAATACAAATATTTTCCTTGTGGTCAAGTCATGGGCCCTAAATTAATTCCATGAGAACGTCTTTCTGGAGAGAATAAATTATCACAGCTATATAGAAGTTATGATATAATTTTCAGTACTATTTTAATCTATAACTGACGTATTACGGGATTTTTTTAGAATTATGCACAATAATTGTGATACTGAATTTATTCCATTTGGCTATTACACACTGTACATAAATAAAGTAAAGTGAAGTCTGAAGCTTGGCCAAATATGTCTTAGAGAGCGGGACTAGTAAACGCAAATTTTAGATATGAAAATTCGCTAATAAACGCGACCAACAATCAAAGCAACGGCTGGTGACTGTTGTCTATTAGGCAATATTCTAATATATCAAGAAATGAAGAAATTGTTTAATGACGTCATTCAATATGTTTAGTATGACTCTATCTACTTCCGCCTGTCCTGTGGCCTTCAAATCTTTTAAACTGTCGCGTGTGTTCAGTAGCGGCTCGTGCCTTAATGCATTGGGGGTGCGCAAGAAAAAAAAAGTTCGGGACGCAACAAGTGCTTTATGGTAGTGAATTTTTATTAAATGCTTCAAATTTTAATAACTCATATTTCTAAAAATGTAGAAAGTTGAATTTTAGTGTGTAGTAAGGTCTTTTACAAAGCAACATATCCACCAAATTTCATTAAAATACCTTTGTAATTTTCGGAGAAAAAGATTTTTTTTGAAACAAAACTCAAAATTTTCCCGTAGAACGTTATCCGATTTTCCTGACTAACGAACTCATCCAAGCCATTAATAAAATAAAGGCACTTGCCGAGTTTCATAGAAATCAGTTGCTTATTTTGAGTTATCGGTTGGATATATATATATATATATATATATATATATATATATATATATATATATATATATATATATATATATATATATATATATATATATATATGTATATATATATATAAACATATAAAAATTGAAACTGACCCCGGATATGGGTTCTAGGGGTCCTAGTTAGCGCTCATTTGAACAAATTTTTGCAACGTCTCTCCATCGATACCTCTTTATTAGTGAATTTAAAAAAATCACTAAAAATGAAGGGCTCGCCTATTTTTTCCCCGAAAATGTATTATAAAAAACCTACTTACTAAACTTAATAATTATTAACTACTTACAATCTTCAAAAGTCTGTGACCAATGGACTTAAGCTTCCGAGGTCATCCCAAACACGCGCTCTCACACACACACATTAACTACTTACCAAGTTTTTCTCTAGTTATACGTTATAGTAGTTAAAAAGTCCCTTAAAAAGTTAACCTTTAAATTTAAAATATTATCCACTTAATAAATCACAGTATCACAATTATTTTGTTCACTTATTAAGCAACCCCAAGTAGTGGCCATCATAATAATAATAATTGTCTTGTTAGAACATGTACACAACAACGAAATGATCTAATTAAAAATCAATCCTACGCGAAGACGAAAATTACTAGGTAGTAGGTACACACGCTCTGCCAAAAGTCCACTAAAAACGGGAAGTGTGTAATTTGATAGCGCACAAGAGATTACTTATTCGGTCGTTTTAGACGATGATAGGCGATCATTTCGCACTGAAGTATCGCATTTCCTGAGAGCGCCGAAAAATACACACCGCCGCCCGCCTGCTTTATATGGATATGGATGTATATAACGTCTGCAACGATTAACACTATACTTATTCTGATTATTTATTCTGTATTAATGGCTGCCGACTCTCTGCGATCCTCAATATATTAATTTTGTTTGTTGAATGCAGGAGGTAAAAAGTAAATAAAATTTTATTAAAATATAGCATAGCAAAAAAATTATTTTTTCCACGGCAGGCGGCAGTGCGCGCGCACGGGAGCACTTATTGAGGAGCCGCACCTGCGTGTCTTAAGATACATTACACTTTTCCGGTGATCCCATAATTTCGTAAAATACATATATGATAAGGTAGGTTTCTATAAGGAAAATACTTTTCGTTATACAAATGTACCATATTTCATCAAAATGACTTTCTTGTTTGAAAATGTACAAACATTTTCCGAAAATAAACTTTAAATGTTCCCGAAAAACTGGTTACTGGCCAACGAAGGTTACGTTAATAGCAAATTGAGCTATTGAAATTTGAAACTTTAATGAAAATTTGCTACTATAACGCACTTGCTGCGTCCAGTAAAACTTGAAATCGGTTGCAGAAAAAAACAAGCACTTGTGAAGCCACGGGAAAAGTCTACGGCTGTATTAAGTATGACACGGTTTCACGAAGTTAGGGCAATAACAAACAACCAGGTGCGTGCTATTCAAATTGAATTAAGTTATAAAAGTTTTCATCCCGTCTTAATTGAATTTGTCATACAAAAAGTCGCTAAAAAATTCATCGGAATTGCACAATCTGATCAGGCGACGGTAAAATGAAATAAGACTGACCGCGGATATAGGTCTTAGGGGTCCTAGTTTGCGCTCATTTGAACAATTTTTTTTCAAAATTCAAAAGTCGGGCTCTTTTTTTGTTTTTTTTAATATATTTTTTATTTCAACAACACACCACAGCCTAAATACTATCGTACCGTGGGTGTCGACCAGGAGGAAAGAGGCAACTTGTTAATTCTGGACTTGAAGGTTTGGAGGTTCGTAGGAGAAGGAAAAACATGTGCCGGCAAGGAATTCCACAACTTGGAAGTCCTTGGGACAAAATAGCGGGCATAACAAGATGTCCTTTCGGTGATTGACCGTTGCAGAGTGAAGACGTGTGTTCGGGTGCTCCGCTGGTTAAAACCTATTAAAGGTGGTAAGCTAAGTTATTATATTACCAAATTATAGTGGCTTGTATCAGTTACATTGGTAAGTAATAAATTTAATTTAACCTTGGTGAATTAACATAATTATGCTAGGAATTCCTAGCATATAGGTAATATGTCGAGTGGATCATATGGGGAAGGGGGAGGGAGACCCCCAGACCCCGAAAAACATAAAGTAAGTACAAATATTACGACAAATATTACAGATAATGACGAACATATAATAGTAAACAGTGATTCTAATAGAGTAAATAAAGATGAAAATATTTTATTAAACCCATTAAACAGTAATAATAAATATGAAAGAAAGATAAATTTGATAACAGATTTAACATTCATGATAAGGGACCATTTTACATATTTGTGGAACACGAATCTGAACATTTACATGTAGGTAAAATACATCCAATGAGAGTGGGGCGAATGTTAAACGATACGGGTGAACTCCAGTCGGAAATAATTGAAGTAGCGCCGGTAGGCATAAACAGAATTAAAATAATAACAAAGTCAGCTGCTAGTGCAAATTTGCTGGTCCGTCACAACGTTTTTAAACAAAATCAGCTTAATGCGTATATTCCAATGCATTTAACGTATAAAAAAGCAATAGTTAGAAACGTTGATACTGCAATTTCTGAAGAAACGTTATTAAAAACAATTAAGTCTGCTATACCTGTAGCAAGCGTTAAACGGATGAAAAGGAGTATAACGAATGAATCCGGTGAAAAACAACAAATACCACGACAAATGGTTCAAATTTCATTTCGAGGTTCTGTAATCCCTGATTATGTTTTTATTGATAGAGTTAGGTGTCCAGTCGAGGTATACATTCCACCCGTTATGCAGTGTTACAAATGCTTGCGGTACGGCCATTCGTCCATATTATGCAAAAGTAAAACTTCTAGATGTAAAAATTGTGCAGAAACGCATTTAGGTTCATGTAACGCTGAAAAATTTTGCATTTACTGCAAAAATTCAGATCATCAAACTACATATAGAGGGTGTCCCATATTTGCAAAACAAAAAAGAATTAAAGAGATTATGACGCGCCACAATGTTTCATTTAAAGAAGCTGAAAAAGCTGTTGATAACCCGACATTATTTTCAAACAAAGTCAAAACAAACACAAATTTGTTTACACCTTTAATTAGTTGTTCTGAAGAATTCCCCATTTTATCTCAAAAAAAGCAACAGCCTATAAATCGTGAACCTCAAAGTCATCATTTTAAGGGTAAACAAATTATAGTGGAACAAAATAAGAAGCGGAGAAAAGTTGACAATAGTCCATCGCCTACTAGTTTCCCAACTGAAACAACTTGGCGATTTTCTGGAAACCCAATATTAAATAACCCTCATAATTCCCAACAAAAAACTTTAGAGGAAATTAAATTAATGCTGAAAAATAATATACAAACCTTAGTAAACTATTTGAATAATATATGTAGTGGTGACGGCGGTAATATGGGAGATATAGACATCACAGAATATATAAATAAGATCATTGACGATACGCTATTAGATCATTCAGTCACACAACCTGATGGTAAATTTACGGATAGTACAATGGAATTCTAGGTCAGCGATTAGTAATGCTTTGTTCCTTAAGAAACTAATTAAAGAAACCAAATGTGATGTTGCTCTTATTAGCGAAACGTGGTATAAAGCGCATCATCTGGTACGCATTCCAGGTTATAATATAGTTAGAAGAGACCGCACACACGGAGCGGGTGGTGTAGCAATAATAATATCAGATAAAATTTCATTTAGCAATATAAATCTTAATTTTAATTTTAATCAACATTTAGCATGCTGTGCTATCTCTATCAGTAAAGATGGTAAAAATATATCATTGGCTTCGGTGTACAGACCACCTAATATTTCTCTTTGTAGTAGTGATTATGTGAATCTAATGAAACAACTTGGACCAGTTGCCATTATAGGCGGCGACCTTAATGCCCATCATACTAGTTTGGGATCTGGTAAGGTGGAAAGACAGGGTGAAATTTTATTGGAAGCACTTGAAGAAGTACCTAATTTTATTATACGTAACGATGGGTCTATTACACGTATCACTAGACCTCATGAAATTAAATCTGCAGTAGACATTTCAATAATGACAACAAACCTAATTAAAGATTCTAGCTGGGAAACTATTCAGGACACCTATGGGTCTGATCATTTGCCAATACTACTAACGTTAGGCGTAGATTCATCTCAGATGTGCCCCTCGCCCGTTCCGGTCCCATGCGTTGCTTGGCAGACAAACAAAGCTAACTGGGATTTATATCAGCTTGCTATAAATAAAATATTTTCAACAAAACCCCGTTTAGAAACAACTAACGATAAACTTGCTTTCATTATATCGGCAATTTACAAAGCTGCTGATTCCAGTATTCCTAAAAGCACTCATAGCACGAATAAAAAATATAAACAAGCACCTTGGTGGGACCAGGAATGCAGCGAACTTAACAATCGTAGAAAAATAATTTTTAAAAAATTTCGGCAAAATCAGATCATGAATAATTTTCTTGAATACCAACAAATTAATGCCCGATGTAAACAAGTTTTTAAGTTAAAAGCCAAGCAATCTTGGGAAAAGTACTGCAATTCGTTAAATTCGCATTCAAATCCTTCAGAAATATGGAGAAGGGCCAATGGTATTAAAAGTAAGCGAACTTCAAAAGACATAAATATTTCGGCGGATGTCCTGGATAGTGTCTCAGAAAAAATTGCGCCTCCGAGTGTAAGTATGAATTTTAATGTTTACCATGACCAGACAAATAGTTATTTAAATAAACATATCACAATAGAGGAAATTGACATCAATTGTAAAAACACTGTAAACTCGGCACCTGGAAAAGATGGTATAAACTATACCATGATATATCATTTACCCCTTATTGCAAAAATACTTCTTTGTGATATATATAGCAGTATTTTAAGAGATGGCTGTGACTGCACTGCTATCAGGGAGGCTGTGGTGGTTCTCTTGCCTAAACCCGGCGGGGATCTTAGCGACTCTTATAGGCCTATTACATTACTACCATGTATGCTAAAAACATTTGAAAAAATTATAAAACAACGACTTCAATGGTACCTTGAGCAAAATTGCTTATTACCAGCTCAACAGTTTGGCTTTAGAAAAAATAAAAGTACCACTCAATGTATTGCCACCTTAGTAAATGATATTCACATAAGCCTTTCTGAAAATAAATATATGGCAGCTATGTTTTTGGATCTGCAGGCGGCCTACGATAACGTAGATTTACACGTGCTTATAAAAAAAAATGAGCCAGGTTGGCATACCTGAAAACATGGCAGCTAATATCGTTAAGATCTTTGCTGGCAGAATAGTGTATATAAAAGCGAATGGGGCATATACTGAACCACGAACGTGTTATTCGGGTCTACCGCAAGGATCTGTTTTAAGCCCCTTGTTATTTAATATATATACACATGACTTCCACAGCCTTTTTGATGGCGCTGCAGAGATAATCCAATACGCAGATGACTTCTGCATATATACTAAACAAAACTCTTATAGTCTATGTATTAAACAGTTAAATTACATCATGTATAAAATCAAGGCATACTTGTTCCAAAACAACTTTACTATGTCTGTCAATAAATCTTCAGTCGTTTTTTATACAAGACATAGAATACCGTATACCCCTCAACTTACGATTGCCGAAGAAAATATGCCATGTCACAAAAGCTACAAATACTTAGGTGTAATAATCGATCAAAAACTTTTGTGGAAGGAACATGTTGATTATTGTATAAGCAAGGGTGAAAAAAGTCTGAATATTGTGAAATATACATGTAAAAAGAAATATGGTGCAGATCCCAGAACAGCGATGAAATTTTATAGGTCATACACTAGGTCGATCATAGACTACGGCTCAATTTTCTATGGGTCTGCTGCGGAAACACACTTAAGAAAAATTGACAGAATACAATATAAAGCTTTAAGATTAGTCCACGGGCTAATAAAATCAACCCCCACAGAATCAATCTTGGCCTTGGCCAATGAGCCAACTCTCAAATTAAGACGGGAATATCTTTCTAGCAAATTCCTGATAAAGCAACCATTGCAAGGAAAAATCAGCATCCAAACTAACACCATCTTGTCGCATACCCAAAATAACACATACTGGCGGCATAAAAACTCACCACCATTGACAAAAGCTTTATCTTACACATCCACAATAGTAACACCTACCATATTGTACGAGTCAGAAGTGTTTACGTTGTCATATGATATTTTACTATGGAATCCAATTGTTGTTTTACCAGATTGCCATAGTGAAGACATAGATGTTCAAAGCTATTACCGTGAAAATATCCAGAAGTTTCCAGGATCTGCCCTAATATTTACCGATGGATCCAAAACATCAGATTCCGTAGGGTGTAGTATATACTGCGAATCGACGACATCCAGTTTCGTTTTTAAGCTACACAAAGAAACCAGCATATATACGGCAGAAACAGTAGCAGTTATCAAAGCTCTTGAAATGGCCATGGGAATAGAATCCCATTCCAAATTTATAATAATAACCGACAGCAAGTCGTTACTATTGGCTCTGAAGAAGCCCTCTAAGGTATTCAAGGACCCACTTATAGGCATTATTAGATCCAATTACCTGAACTTAGTGAGGGCTGGAAAAACAGCTATATTTATGTGGATAAAAGCACATGCACATATCAAGGGCAATGAAGAAGCAGATAAACTGGCAAAAAATGCAACAATAATAGGAGAGAGTTGCAATATACTCTTAACGAGAGATCTTCTCCCTACCTGTAAACGACACATGAGGAAAGAATGGTCAGACCAATGGAGCAAGCAACAAGCCATAGTAAAAAGTAAATTTCACCAAATATTTCCCACCTTGCCTTCTAAATCGATCTCAGAAATAGCCCCTACTAACAGAGTAATATACATAACACTTGCTAGAATCATCGTAGGGCATGGTGCTACCAAAAAGCAACTATTTAAAATGGGGTTGGCAGACAATCCACTGTGTAGTTGTGATGGAACAAGTGTGTGTGATATTAATCATATCTTTTTTAATTGTAAGAAACACATCCATGCATGTAACAATCTAATTAAAAAATGTCTTGATCAAGGAATTCCACTACCATTAAATATATCATATTTGTTGCATGTAGCGTTCTATGTTGAAAGAGAGATGATGCATATACTTTTGAACTTCATTAAATGTAATAAATTACATGAGGTAATTTAGCTCAACGTAAAAAGATATAAAATTTTGTTCTGTTTTTTTATAGTAATTTTGTGGAAGAAATTGACATTATAGTTAATAGGCATATAATTATAGATTCCTTTTGTCTGTCCCTGTGTCTAACCCATCTTTACCGTGGTCCAGTCTAGTTTGTCTCAAATAAAGTCGCCTTGGTGGACCCCTAGGCGTGAAGTTTGTGATCCCATGTCTTTTTTCCTTATTTTTAATCCTAGTTTATAAGACTTAAATACATACACCTTACCCACAAAAACAAAATGTAAAGTATGATGGGCATAGTCTATCTTCGTAAATTATTATTGGTTTACATGAAGTAAGGGAAATTTAGGTGTTTGTTTGCTGAGCTTGGTAGACGATAGCATAGAGAATCCTTTTTGTTTTTTATTATAATGTAAAACATCATATTATAATAGGGCGCTGTAGCACTAGTTGTTGACCTGGAGTGACCGTGGCTAAAAGAGCTTTGCTCGAGGCCAAAACAAGTTTAAAAAAAAAAAAAAAAAAAAACAAGATGTCCTATCTCTGGCGACCTGGACTGTAAAATAGTGCATTCGCTCTGTTCCCCTGGTAGATCTGTTGGGGGCAGCAGGTGGAGGAGCTACGGAAGAAAGCTCATCTGTGTAGTGCCCATGCAGATATCTATAAAAGAGAGAGAGAGAGAGAGAGGTCACCAACGGCACGTCGGTAGGCAAGGGATGGCAGCCTTTGGGTGAGGGTAGGGTCACCGATGAGACGTATAGCTTTCTTCTGAATGGAGTCCAGGATAGCGAGTGTAGAAACGGCAGCAGCACCCCAGATGTGGGAGCAGTATTCGAGGTTTGGTCTTATTTGTGAAGTATATAAAGTATAGAGATTAGCTGGTGAAAAGTATTTGCGAGCCCGGAAGAGGAAACCTAATTTCTTAGCAGCCGCTTCTGCAATTGATGTGACATGTTGGTGCCAATTGAGACTTCGATCCACAGAAATGCCAACAAGTGATAAGGACTCATTACTTTAAATAATTTGGTTGTTTATTGTGATGGGTCTAGGGCTGGTGTAGCTCTTATGAGAAAGAAAGCAAGACTGTGATTTATTTGGTGAGGTTGAATTGTACAAGATTTCTACTTCCCCAGTCTAATATTTTTTGGAGATCCACGGAGACAGAACCCTGCATGAGTCTGCGATCCTCATCTAATCGGGCTAAAGAGACAGGCTTAGAATATTGTATATTTGAGTGGAGGGTGCTGTCGTCCGCGTAATTTTGAACTGGGTTGGATGTGCTAGAGAGGAGGTCATTGGTGTGGAAATGAAACAAAGTAGGGGATAAAGCTGAACCTTGAGGAACTCCTGCATTAACTGGATACAGTTTAGAGGAATGGCCATCCACGACAACAGAAATTCTCCGGTTGGAGAGGAAATTTGCTGTCCACGTACGGAGTTTTGGTGGTAGGCTATAGGCCGGTAGTTTATTAAGCAGCGCTGCGTGCCAGACCTGGTTGAATGCTTTAGATATGTTTAGAGCGACAATCTGAGATCCACCGTGTAGTTCCATAGACTTGTTCTAAGAATGGGTGACAAAGGAAAGGAGGTCGGCAGTTAATCTGCGCTGACGGAATCCATACTGCCTGTCGTGGATTAGACTGTGTTTTTCAAGAAATTTTAGTAATTCGGTGTTTATATACTTTTCCATCACTTTAGAGACGACTGAAAGTAGAGAAATAGGCCTGTACTTGTTAGGAAGCGCTTTGGATCCTTTTTTGGGGACGGGTTGTACTCTAGCAGTTATCCAGTTACTAGGGCATATGCCTCTATTGTAATATGTCTGAAACAGACGAGTCAGGACAAGAGCAAGTTCTGGTGCGCATTTTTTGAGAACGATTGCTGGGATCTCGTCAAGGCCAGATGCTTTCCTGGTATTAAGAAAAGAGAGCATCTTTCGTACCTTTTTAGTTTTGAAAGTGATATCCGTCATTTTATGCGCGACATTGAGGACTGTTGGTGGTTGAACATTTGGAGGTGGGTTGAGAGTAGAATTTCCGGCGAACAACGAGGCAAAAAGTTCAGCCTAGCCCAGTTCGGTAGAAACAATTTCATCCCCTGAGACAAGAGGTGGGAACGTGCTCTTGTAGAAATTATTCCCAATAGATTTAGCAAGAGTCCAGAAGGGTTTGCTGCCGCTGGAGCTTAAAAGGACTTTGTTTTTGATGTGGTTATTAAACGAGTTTTTTGTCTCAGAAAGAATGCGGACATAGCGGTTTCTTGCGTCGTTAGTTGCTTGACGGTTTTCTTGACTGGGATTGTGTAGAAGCTTTTTGTGAGCTTTGACTTTTTCAAGTCTGGCCTTGTCACAGGATTTAAAGAAACAGGGCTTTTGTGGCTGTAGAGGTTTTCTGTGTACGTGGAATAAATAATTCCATGCCAGCTTGGATAATTTCGGTGATGTATTGTGAGATATCAGAGGGGTCAGGATGAGAGAAGCAGACAGACGCTCATGGAAATGAGGAAAAGTAATCTCGCATTTCGTCCCAGTTCGCGGAGTTGTAGTGCCAAACGATAAGTGGGTGTGATGACTGTCTGACCACGGGTTGCACTGCATAGGAAGCAGTGACCATGCCGTGGTCTGAGCGACCCAGGGGGGCGGTGACTAATATCTTATAGCAGTCAGGATTTGTAGTAAGAAGGAGATCCAAGGGATTTGGGCTGTGTGTTGGGATGCGAGGAAAGTAAGTAGGTTGCTGAACCATATTGGCTAAGAAATTTGCTGACTGCAAAGGTCTCCGCTGCTCTTCCTTGTGGATCGGTTTTTGAAGACCCTGGCCATTTCTTATTATGGACATTGAAGTCACCAAGAATAGTGACCTCGGAGGAAGGATATTGAGAAATCAGATAGTCGGTTTTTTCAGAAAGGTAGTCAAAGAGCTGGACAAAGTTGTTGTTAGAAGGTGACCAGTAAATGCAACAGATGAATTTAGTTGCAGCCCTGAGAGGGAGTTTTATCCATAGTATGTCTTTTCTTCCAGCTTCCAAATTGGGGAGTCCCATGCAGGGTAGATTGCTACGAACGTACGCGCACACGCCTCCATGCAATCTAAGGGAAGTAAGAAGCTCATACCCCGGGAAATTAAGGTGATTAGTGGCTGTTTTGGCACTCATTTGAGTTTCGGTGAGGAAGAGGAGTTGGGGCATATTAGCCTGGAGGAAATGGTGGACGGAGTTCAGGTTAGAATTTAAAATTGTGATTTTTTTGTTGAGAAAATTCATTAAATGCCATCTAATTCAGATACATAGTCTAGGATCGATCTGGTTTAGGAACGGCAAAACACCATGTCTACCTTCATATCGATTCTATTTTTAAAACAACGTTTTTTCACAATTCCGCCATTTTTGGGAAACTAAATGAAATGGACCAATTCTGAACAATTGTACAGAATGCCGTCACAATAGCGAAAAATTGTCCTATTTAACCCAGGTCGTAGCTCTTGTAAGCTAGCAACACCGCCTCTTCCTTTTCCAATTTTCTTACAGTTCGTAGCTCTAATAATAACACAGTTGCTCATACATGATGCCTGAAATTAGGACAAATTGTTCGTCTTTTTGCTGGATATTTTAAAATAATTTAATTTTTACTAAATATCAATTTAGAGACATCTATTTTGGCTTCACAATTTTGGCAACAACAGTTAATAAATCATCTTTTTTATGAACATAAATCTTTTAGGTGGCTAGGCAAGTATATTTAATAGTTTTAGATTGAAATTCAATTAAGAAAACTATATACACCTACCGATCTGAGTTCCTGAGGCTCCTATGGCACATGCTGTGGACACTTCATTAGGCCCAAACCAAGTGCATGCTACTTTGGATGGTATGGAAACAATTATCACTTGTCCTAAAGCACATAGTACTTGACCAATTAATACTACGTAAAACCTGTCTTCCGAAAGTGAAAGCAGTTTAACTATGTTTCCAACAGTTGTCAAACCAGCTGCTATGATACTCACCCATTTCAGATTCTGCAAAATTAAAATTTCTTTGGTTTACTTTGATAGAAAGAATAACATTCCGTTTTTGAAAGAAACTGAATTTTCGCTGGGCTCTTTATAAAGCCTGTTTAGGTAAAATAGGTGAACTTGTACAGAAGCAAAATGTTAACTTAACCCAGGCACAGTGTTTCGGTCTTAAGATCGTTGTTAATAAATATAATAATAATAATAATAATAATAATAATAATAATAATAATAATAATAATAATAATAATAATACTAATTATTATTATTATTATTGTTGCACATTAGTTACAAAACAATACAAGTTACAGAAATATGCAAAAAGTACAGGTGATTAAACAGGACAAATAATTCTTAGTAAAATGAGTCACAATACATAATTTAAACAATCCACTGAAGGCGAACCTTGTTAGTGGAAATACTTAAAGTTCGACACCGTTGTCCCCTGTTTCGCTCGTTCGACCCTGCCGTCAGCCGTACATGTCCCATACATATCAGTACGCCAGAGGCGGCGTTCACAATGAACCTTCCTTTGCAGACTTAAATGCACCTGAAAGCGCCCAGACAAGCTTACAGTTACACAATCATATAAGACATTACACTGATTTTTTTTTACTTTAAAAACCATTACCTTTTAAGATATAGGTGTTTCTTTGTATTGAAAACCATTGTAAGGCTAGATGCATTCTCCCAACAATTTGAACCATAGACCGGTTTCGCTCTAATTAGAGCTCGTCAGTACGGCATACTAATTGTAGCGAAAATACAGCTATAAAGCAATACGGCTATGGTAGCCAGCCTTCCAACACTAAGTGAGTGGTAAGACACGAAGCAACGTGCCGCCACCTAGTTGCGGAATCAAGTAGTATGTTGTCACGCCAGCTCCAAGTAACACACAGTGTTAAAAAATAGAGACTGTATACAACCAACTAACAATTTAGTAAATTGTTAGCCCTGGCCCATTTCCACCTTAATATAGGGACAAAGTATGTAAGTCTAGATGAATTCTCACCACAATTAGAACCGTAGACCGGTTTCGCTCTATATTATATAGAGCTCGTCAGTACGGCATACTAATTGTAGCGAAAATACACCTATAAAGTAATACGGCTACGGTAGCCAGCCTTCCAATACTAAGTGAGTGGTAAGACACGAAGCAACGTGCCGCCACCTAGTTGAGGAACCAAGTAGTATGTTGTCACGGCAGCTCCAAATAACACAAAGTGTTAAAAAATAGAGATTGTATACAACCAACTAACAATTTAGTAGATTGTCAGTCCTGGCCCATTTCTACCCTAATCTAGGGACAACGTATGTAAGGCTAGATGCATTCTCGCCACAATTAGAACCGTAGACCGGTTTCGCTCTAATTAGAGCGCAACCGGTCTACGGTTCTAATTTAAAAACCTCTTTAAAAACTCATAGGTTAATAATAAATTCAAAATGAATATATATATATATATATATATATATATATATATATATATATATATATATATATATATATATATATATATATACAGTGTGAAACACACTTATGCAATAAAATTCATTATTCAGCAAAAAATAGTTTTTAAATCTTACTAATAATGTACAATTCTTATGAAAATTCACTACTATAACGCACTTGCTGCGTCCCGAAATTTTTTTATATTCTTCTTCAGTCGGTCACTAAGGATTTAGGGAGGTTCAACGACACCAAAATTAACATATTTCGTTAGGCGGAAATATATGTATTCTTTTATTATCTATCGGACGTGCTTCTGCTGGTATTTATTTTACAAAGTAATCAGGAGCCTGCCCATAGGCGGCGGAGAGAGATTCATACATTTTTTATTATTACTATATTTAGCAATATATATATATATATATATATATATATATATATATATATATATATATATATATATATATATATATATATATATATATATATATATATATTGCTAAATATAGTATATATATACCTATCCAACAGACAACAGACGGTTAGAGTAGGCCATGTTGTTAGTGCGCCCCTTCCGTTCCTCTGTGGAGTACCACAGGGTACGGTATTGGGTCCCATACTATTTAATATCTACATAAATGATTTATTTAGAGTTAAGACCGTGGGAGAAGTTGTGGGCTTTGCAGATGATACTGCCGTATTTTATAGTGACACTGATTGGCACAACCTGAAAAGAAAAGTGGAAAACGACTTGAAGAACATAGTAAATTTTTTTAGCAGCAGACTGCTTACCATAAATTATACTAAAACAAAGTTTATTCCATTCTCGTGTTACAGAAATAACCAACCTGAGTACGAATATATAGATGTAATACAGGGTTCTGACACTTTTAGTATATCGTCTTGTAGGACGGTAAGGTATCTCGGAGTTGTAGTTGATTGCCATCTGAGGTGGGACCATCACATGGAGTATCTTGTAAAAAAATTGAGGAGTACCTTGTTTAGCGTGAGGACTTGGAAAAAGGTATTTACATGTGATTATTTACGGATTATCTACTGCGCTCTTGTGGAGTCACATCTCAGGTACGGAATTGCGGTATGGGGAGGAGTCGCGGATGCTCACCTTCGGCGTCTGGAAGTCGTACAGAGGTATATACTGAAGGTGATGTATGAAAAACCACGACTATATTCGTCAGACCAGTTATATCGGGACGTTAAACATTTTGACGTGAAACAGTTGTATCTGGGCTCTATTCTGACATGGCAGTTCAAAAATAGAAATGTCTTAAACACAGTGGCTCATCCTTATAGTACAAGGTTAAAGGAAACCTCGGGAAGTATACCGAGAAGCAAGAAATCTATAGGGCAGAGATCGCTGACTTACCTTGCTCCAAGATTGTACTTCAGAATTCCATCTGAGATTAGGGAATTACACTCCGTCAAGCTCTTCAAGGCAAGAATCAGGCGGTGGATAGCATCACTACCTAGAGGCGAAGTCCATGGGTTGATTGATTTGAGTATTTTGATTTTGGTTTAGAATCGGTTGTTGCTTATGTGGAAGATCGGTTGACGGGCTCGATCAGTTCAGAGGTGTTTGCAATGAGTGTAGATGGGTGAATTCAGGTAATGTATGTGCGCATCTGTGCTTAAATGTGTGTGTGTATATATGGGATGGTGTGTGTGGGTTTGTGACTGTGTACATGTGTGTGTGTGTGTTTGAGACTGTATGTGTGTGTGTATTTTCGCGTGAGTATGATCTAACCTAACCTGTACTTTTTGCATATTCTTGTAACTTGTATTGTTTTGTAACTAATGTGCAACAATGAATATTATTATTATTATATATATATATATATATATATATATATATATATATATATATATATATATATATATATATATATATATATATATATACATTAGAAGGAGTTTAGCTGTCCTGGTTGTCTAACATTTTTAATTAATTTTAGATTATTCTCATTAACGTGGTGATTGTTATCCCAAATATGCCGGGCGACGGAAGATATATCTATAGTACCGTACCTTAATTGTGCTAAATGTTCTTTGAATCTATTTCCAATAGATCACAGTCTTTACAACTTATTTAATAAATTCCCAACATTTTGACCGTACTATCCTTGTTTTTTGGGTTACCTAGCGATAAGTATACTTGGAGAACCCAAATCACCACAACACCTATTTTAAAGACTTTACGATCGTTTCGTTGACCACGTCAACGTCATCAGAGGATGAAAAATTCTTATCCTCTGATGACGTTGACGTGGTCAACGAAACGATCGTAAGGACTTTAAAATATGTGTTGTGGTGATTTGGGTCCTCCAAGTGTACTTATCAGTGCTCATCACAGGTTCCAGTTTTCACATGGTTACCTAGCGAGTTTTTAAAAGTATTTTTTGTCGAGAATGTTAGTTGCAAATTGGCTCTTTTAAACATGCGACATACTCCCCTCGTGATTCGAGGTTTAAATGGTAAGCCATCAAAGTTTTGTTCGGCTTTCTCTCTTCTAAAAGTCGTTGATTCCGCTTACATTTTCTTTGTTTTCTGTTTGTTACTTAATTTTTCCACTAGGCAAGCAGTGTATCGGTTATATTCGGCCAGGTTCTTAATATACTTTAATTCTTTGGTATATCTACTTTTACTTAAAGGAAAATTAATTAACCTGTTTATTAAAAAATTCACAGTGGCTCTTTTTTGTGCGTACGTATGATGTGAGTCATTCGGAATGTAACTTAGAGTGGTGGCTTCCTTTCTATGGACATCGAATTATAAAGTGTATATTTTTAATAACTAGTACGTCTAGAAAGGATAATTTATTATTAATTTCTAACTCGTGTGTAAATTTTATAAAATCAAATTTATTGTTTAATTTGCCAATAAAACCTTCTATTCTGCAAATGTGTGTGTTAAACACTGCGAAAATAACATCCCCATAACGAAACCACACTCTAGGAATTTTCCGAGTATTTACGCACGTTCACTTTCTAGATCTGTTTCAAATTTACTGATGAAAAGGTATGCAATAAATGGCGATAGCGGGTTGACCATTGCCGTGCCTTGGGTTTGTTCAAAAAAACTCCTTGTTGAATTGAAAAATATTTGAGTTTTGTTCTCAAGCCGAAATTCTTCTAGTTAAAAAAATATATAGAAGTAGTAAATAAATACGTATGCAGATAATTTTTAATTGGAGAACAAAAAATTTTTAAGATGTACTTAACTCGAAACGTAAATAAAAAGCAGTAAAAAATAAACTTGTAATTAACACACTCACATATCGTTCTATAAGCAAGCTACATGGAACAAATCCTAAAAGATAAACGATAGGATACAACAGACCAGCCAGGTCCACTACAATACTGCTTACGCCATAATACCTGTAACAAATGATTACAATGTAGACAGCACTAAAATATAAAGCTACGTACGGAAAAGAGAATGGTACGGGTTATAGGTGCCTATCAGATATGCTAACGCTGTTAAACACTTTTGTTACCTTTCAGTAGCTTTAAACTTCTAACTATGTAACTATGTCTTTACGTTAACTCGTCGGTCCCGTGTACCATGTGATGTTTGGGCACGTTCAAGATATCCAGCCTCCTTACAGAAAGGAAAATTTCCAGGATAATGAGGTGAAACTGCTCCCTGGCGTCGGTGATGGGCCATAACCGTGGAAATAGAAGGATGTTAAAGAAACAACATACAAATACAAACGGTAAACGGCTAACTAGCTTGACTGTTAGTTAGCCTTTTACTGCGTGACTTATGATTTTAACCTTTGACGTTTTTGTAGAGAGTATTTTGTCACCATTGTGCTCTAACCTGCACAATTGCCTACCAGAAAGACTAACGTTTTTCTGACAGACCTTTTTTGGTATGATTCTAGATTTATCCCTTGAAGATGACCTCTTGGAGGGTCGAAACGCGCCGGGAAATGTTTTAAAATAAGTTTGTTGTCTGGAGAGAAGCCTTTACTTTAATGTTAAGTTATGTCAATTCTAGACTGTGTGACGTTCAGAGATGAGGTAATAATGTCAACAGCTTCGTCAACAACAAATTTCCACAATGTAATGTAAAACAAATTTCGACGACGAAAATAGTATCAAAATACATATAAGGTAATTATGTATCAGCAGTCGGTTTGTCTAAAACTAGGTAGTCCCACAGCTGCAGTATCACCAAGAACACATTCTAAAGGTAAAATATGTCGACAAACAAACGAAAATTGGCCACGGGTGTGCCCTTTTTGCAAGACAACGCACCTGCCCACAAGTCGTTGACTGTATTGGAAAAAATATCGGCAGGTGGTAGTGGACTTTTCCTTTACGCGATAGTAAAGGAATTTTCCACGCCCGAGGAGGTACCACCCCTTACATCAAGGGGCCGGTGAAGTCCCAACGGACGTTTCCGGTTCTGGTGTATGAATCGGTTTCCCTTATAAACAAAAATGATGATGGCTTCTCCTTGTACAACAGATTCCGGAGATAAAATACCCCTTCATTCGGATCTCCGGGAGAGGGGTGTGCAGGGGGCGCCGGCATCAAGATTTAACATATCTTTCTTGAAACGTCTCCACCATTTTCTCCAGGCTAATAGGCCCTAACTCCTCTTTCTCACCGAAACCCAAATCAGTCCCAAAACAGCCACTCATCACCTTAATTTTGCGGGGTATGAGCTCCTTACTACCTTTAGATTGCATGAAGGCGTGTGCGGATACGTCCGTAGCAATCTACCCTGCACCAGACTCCTCAATTTAGAAGCTGGAAGAAAAGACACACTTTGGATTAAACTCTCTCTCAGGGCTGCAACTGAATTCATCTGTTGCATTTACCGGTCACCTTCTGACAACAACTTTGTCCAATTCTTCGACTACCTTTCTGAAAAAATCGACCATCTGATTTCTGAATATCCTTCCTCCGAGGACACTATTCTTGGTGACTACAATGTCCATAATAAGGAATGGCTAGAATCTTCAAAAACCAAGACCTTCAAGAAAACCGTCAAGCATTTAAAGAAGCAAGAAACCGCTATGTCCGCATTCTTTCTGAGGCAAAAAACTCGTTTAATAACCACATCAAACGCTTCTGGACTCTTGCTAAATCTATTGCGAACAATTTCTGCAAGAGCACGTTCCCACCTCTTGTTTCAGGGGATAAAATTGTTTCTACCGCCCTGGACAAAGCTGAACTTTTTACCACGTTGTTCGCCGGCAATTCTACTCTCAACCCACCTCCAAATGTTCAACCACCAACAGTCCCCAATGTCGCGCATAAAATGACGGATATCATTTTCAAAACTAAAAAGGTACGAAAGATGCTCTCTTCTCTTAATACCAGTAGAGCCTCTGGCATTGACGAGATCCCAGCAATTGTTCTGAAAAAATGCGCACCAGAACTTGTTCCTGTCCTGACTCGTCTGTTTCAGACATATTACAATAGAGGCATATTCCCTAGTAACTGGAAAACTGCTCGAGTAGAACCCGTCCCCAAGAAAGTATCCAAAGCGCTTCCTAGCAACTAAAGGCCTATTTCTCTCCTTTCAGTCGTCTCTAAAGTGATGGAAAAGTATATAAACACCGAATTACTAAAATTTCTTGAAAAATACAGTCTAGTCCACGACACGCAGTATTAATTGCCGACCTCCTTTCCTTTGTCACCCATTCTTGAAACAAGTCTATAAAACTACACGGTGAATCCCAGATTGACGCTCTAGACATATCCAAAGCATTCGACCAGGTTTGGTACGCAGCGGTGCTTAATAAACTTCCGGTCTATGGCCTACCACCAAAGCTCTGTACCTGGACAGCAAATTTCCTCTCCAACCGGAGCATTTGTTGTCGTGGATGGCCATTACTTTAAACTGTATCCAATTAATGCAGGAGTCCCTCAAGTTTCAGCTTTAGCCCCTACTTTGTTTCCTCTCCACATCAATGACCTCCTCTCTAGCACATCCAACCCAGTTCACAGTTACGTAGACGACAGCACCCTCCACTCAAATATACAATATTCTAAGCCTGTCTCTTTAGCCCAATTAGATGAGGATCGCAGACTCATGAAGGGTTCTGTCTATGTGGATATCCAAAAAATATTAGACTGCGGAAGTAGAAATATTATACAATTCAACTCTACCAAATCTCAGTCTAGCTTTTTATCTGATAAGAGATACACCAGCCCTAGACCAATCACAATGAACAACCAAGTTATTCAATGTAATGAGTCCTTTTCACTTGTTGGCATGTCTGTGGATCGAAATCTCAATTGGCACTAACGTGTCACATCAATTGCAGAAGCGGCTGCTAAGAAATTAGGTTTGCTCTTCTGGGCACGCAAATACTTTTCACCAGCTAATCTCTATACCTTATATACTTCACAAATAAGGCCAAACCTCGAATACTGCTCCCACATCTGGGGTGCCGCTGCCGCTTCTACAATCGCTATCCTGGTCTTCATTCAGAAGAGAGCTATACGTCTCATCGGTGACCCTACACTCACCCAAAGGCGGTCATCCTTTGCCCACCGACGTGTCGTTGGTGACCTCTTTCTTTCTTTTTTTCATAGATATCTGCACGGGCACTGCTCAGCGGAGCTTTCCTCCATAGTTCCCCCCTCTGCTGCCCCCAACAGATCTACCAGGGGAACACAGCGAATGCACCCTTTTACTGTCCAGGTCACCAGACATAGAACATCTTGTTATGCCCGCTCTTTTGTCCCGAGGACTTCCAAGTTGTGGAATTCCTTGTCGGCACATGTTTTTCCTTCTCCTCCAAACCTTCAAGTCCAGAATTAACAGGTTGCCTCTTTCCTCGTTGTCGACACCCACGGTACGATAGTATTTAGGCTGTAAGCCCTCGTGGTGTGTTGTTGAAATTAAAAAAAAACTGATAACATTCGTTTGAACACCCGCCCTATTCTACGGAATTAGCACCACCAGAGCATTATTTATTCTCAAAGCTCACAAAACATTTGAGAGGTAAATGATTTTAGACAAACAATGAATTCATATGTGCCGTTGAGGAAAGTTTTGAAGACGAAAAGAAACTATTTTTAAAGGGTTTAGAATTGATGTATAGACGTTCTGCTGGATGTGTAAGCCTTAGCGGAGATTATGTTATCTGCAAATTTAATGTCGTTTAAAAAGCGTTCAGTGGGTTATCTGCAAATTTAATGTCGTTTTAAAAAATTACTGCGTTTTCTAAAGTAGGCTAGATACTTTTCAATATCTCCTCGTATATCACGCCTTAACAAATCAGTATAATGAAATATAAAAGTGTCAAGCTTTAAGAACCTACTTATATACAGTGATACAGTACATCACTAAGAGCTCTGTTGTATTTAAATTACCTAGAACTAGTAGATTATCATATTGTACTTACTTGGAAATTATATTAGCTATAATAGAATACTCTAAATACTGTGCGAAATTCACAGCCGTGTAAGCACAATACACCAACAAAATTATCCACCTGTAGCCGAAAACTTTAATCGAACTTTCTTGTGAATTTTTCTCCGTGTCACTCATAATGGTGAATATGTTTATCAATGAATTTAAGCATTAATAAATAAACTTAACCAATGCATAATGACAACATTCCGGGGGATTGTTTTGCTGACCACATAAAAACAGGTGCGACACTTTTGATAAACGTGTGAAGCCGTCCTCGCGTGCTAATGTTGAGTGAAAGCTGTTTGAAACCGAGAGCACACAGTCGCATAAACACGCCAATGATGACTGACTGATCTGATGATGCACAGCCACAGCCAACTCTGTTTTATATACAAATAATAATTACATTATAGGCTATTACACTAAGCTTAGTTTGGTTTAGGTTGCCTATAGTAAACTGCAATATAAATAATTTAATACCACCAGTCATTTTAACGGAATGCCATACAATCAGTTACGCAGACATCGGCTTATAGGTATTCCGGTTTTTTCTTTTATCGCTCCACTTTACGTGTTTCAACATATTTCCGAAAATCACGTATTCAATGTAAATACTTATTAATTATTATAGTCATTACGTTTGTTGCGAATGTTTTAACTAGATAAAACAACATAAAATTTACGTCTTTATTTTAAGTAATTTATTATCTTAATATTACATGATTGTTTTGTTTACTTTATTTGCCTACTTACATATTATAGATACTTAGATTGTACTGGAATGATGCATCGTCATCATCACAATCTAAAAGCGACGTCGCTTTGTCATCGCAACCATGAATGTCCGTCTCCAGCAGCGTTTTTTAGTGAAATTTCTTTAAAAAATGAGATCACGATTTTCGAATTTGAAAAAATGTCTTCAAATGAGCGCAAACTAGGACCCTGGAACGCAAATCCGAGGTCAGTTTCAGACTTGGCACTGCTCAGAGGAGCTTTTTTCCGTAGTTCCTCCACCTGCTGCCCCTAGCAGATGTACCAAGGGAACAGAGCGAATGCACCCTTTTACTGTCCAGGTCACCAGACATAGAACATCTTGTTATGCCCGCTCTTTTGTCCCGAGGACTTCTAAGTTGTGGAACTCCTTGCCGGCACATGTTTATCCTTCTCCTCCGAACCTCCAAACCTTCAAGTCCAGAATTAACAAGTTGCCTCTTTCCTCCTTGTCGACACCCACGGTACGATAGTATTTAGGCTGTAAACCCTCGTGGCGTGTTGTTGAAATATATATTTAAAAAAAAAGCTGGCTTTAAGTAGTTTAGATTCGAATTAAAATTCAGATAACACTTAAAAAGTTTACATACAGATAACGTTTTATGGAAGATTAAAACGTGTTTATATTTGCGGATTTCAAATAATCATTGCACGCTTTATTTTTATTACTGCTATTGTTAAGTAAACACTGATGAGGATAAAATACACCGATGTGTGCTAATGGTTTGGCTGGGCACATTTCACACTGCTTTAATTGATTCTATTTGTTAGAAAATCACCACATATTACACATATCACAGAAACCTGTACTAGACATTTTTAAGCGGCTTTAAAAGGTCTTTAAAAAAAGTCTGGACGCAACAAGTGCGTCACGGTAGTGAATTTTCATTAAAATATTTTTTATAGCAAATATAATGTCTTTTCTTTTAACGAAAGCAGGCATGAAATTTGATTGTTGTTCGTAGCCTGCCTGTTTAAAACTTAATTTGGAGATTTGTTTGCAATCGCAGCGGAACCCTGATTTATCTGTCTGACATTGTCCAACATTATAGGCACTCATTCAGAGGTAATTTCAGGTTGTGTCGTTAATTTTTATTTAGTTATAACTCAAGATCTACTCAACCAATTGAGTTCCAATTTGGTAGGTAGTACCATTTGTACAATGTGTACGTGCTTGGGAAGTTTTAGTTTATTATTTCTAGTAATTGAAAAGATATTGCGTTTTCAAGCAGTTTAAAAAAAATCTCTAAAAGTACTTAATTGTCAAAACTGTCTAACGAACTCATCCAAGCTATTATCAAAATGAGGGAAATTGGTTTTCACTGGCCTTGGATTTGGGTTCTAAAGGCCCTAATTTGCGCTCATTTGAAGAAATGTTCCAAAAGTCTCACCATCGATACCTCACTATTAGTGAATTTTCTTAATGAAAATTCACTAATACAGATACACCGATATAAAGACGAATAAAAAGGTTCGAGATGAGGTGAGCCAAGGAAGATGTTTGCTGAAAAAAATTAAAAAGAGGGATGCTAAATATATTTGACATATTTTGGGACTAAATAGGTTTTCTAAAACGTTATTTGAGGACAATTACTTGTAAAAAAAGAAGAGGTAAACTAAGAGGAAAACTTAATGAAAACATGGCCCTACTGAGGAAGTGCTGATGGTACAAAAGACGACAATGAAATAAAAAAAGTCTGGACGCAGCAAGTGCGTTATTGTAGTGAATTTTCATAGAAATAGACATGTTACTTAAACAAATACCTATAACTTTTTTCCTGTAAGATAGAGATTTGACTTTTGATGTGTTGTTTACCTTTTATCAAGTAAACCTACGTAGCAAATTTGGTTACCATAGCGTTGTTATTTTCAAAGATACAATTTTTTTTCGAAAGAAAACCCTACATTTCCCCGGAAAACCTGGTCCGATATTTTTGGCTAACGAGCTTATCCAAGCCACTTACAAAAGGAAGGTATCTGCCAAATTTTATCAAAATCGGCCAATTATTTTTTGAGTTATCGGTGTGACACACACACACACCTATATATATATATATATATATATATATATATATATATATATATATATATATATATATATATATCTTTCGAAAAAAAATTGTATCTTCGAAAATAACAACGCTATGGTAACCAAATTTGCTACGTAGGTTTACTTGATAAAAGGTAAACAACACACCAAAAGTCAAATCTCTATCTTACAGGAAAAAAAGTTATAGGCATTTGTTTAAGAAACATGTCTATTTCTATGAAAATTCACTACAATAACGCACTTGTTGCGTCCAGACTTTTTATAAAGACCTTTTAAAGCCGCTTAAAAATGTCTAGTACAGGTTTCTGTGATATGTGTAATATGTGGTGATTTTCTAACAAATAGAATCAATTAAAGCAGTGTGAAATGTGCCCAGCCAAACCATTAGCACACATCGGTGTATTTTATCCTCATCAGTGTTTACTTAACAATAGCAGTAATAAAAATAAAGCGTGCAATGATTATTTGAAATCCGCAAATATAAACACGTTTTAATCTCCCATAAAACGTTATCTGTATGTAAACTTTTTAAGTGTTATCTGAATTTTAATTCGAATATAAACTACTTAAAGTCAGCTTTTTTTTTTAAATATATATTTCAACAACACGCACCAGGGCTTACAGCCTAAATACTATCGTACCGTGGGTGTCGACAAGGAGGAAAGAGGCAGCTTGTTAATTCTGGAATTGAAGGTTTGGAGGTTCGGTGGAGAAGGAAAAACATGTGCCGGCAAGGAATTCCACAACTTGGAAGTCCTCGGGACAAAAGAGCGTGCATAACAAGATGTTCTATGTCTGGTGACCTGGACAGTAAAAGTATGCATTCGCTCTGTTCCCCTGGTACATCTGTTGGGGGCAGCAGGTGGAGGAACTACGGAAGAAAGCTCCTCTGAGCAGTGCCCGTGCATATATCTATAAGAGAGAGAGAGAGAGAGAGAGAGAGAGAGAGAGAGAGAGAGAGAGAGAGAGAGAGAGAGAGAGAGAGAGAGAGAGAGAGAGGTCACCAACGGCACGTCGGTGGGCAAGGGATGGCAGCCTTTGGGTGAGGGTAGGGTTACCGATGAGAAGTACAGCTCTCTTCGGAATGGAGTCCAGGATAGCGAGCGTAGAAGCGGCATCGGCACCCCAGATGTGGGAGCAGTATTCGAGGTTTGGCCTTATTTGTGAAGTATATGACGTATAGAGATTTGCGGGTGAAAAGTATTTGCGAGCCCGGAAGAGGAAACCTAATTTCTTAGCAGCCGCTTCTGCAATTTATGTGACATGTTGGTGTCAATTGATAATTCGATCCACAGAAATGCCAACAAGTTAAAAGGAAAAGGTCTAGGGCTGGTGTATCTCTTATGAGATAGAAAGCAAGACTGAGATTTGGTGGAGTTGAATTGTACGAGATTTCTACTCCCCCAGTCTAATATTTTTGGTGGTAGGCCATAGGCTGGTAGTTTATTAAGCAGCGCTGTGTGCCAGACCTGGTCGAATGCTTTGGATATGTCTAGAGCGACAAACTGGGATTCACCGTGTAGTTCAAAGACCTTACTACATACCAAAATTAAACTTTCTAAATTTATAGCAAATGGAGTTATTCAAGTTTGAAGCATTTAATAAAAATTCACTACCATAACGCACTTGCTGCGTCCCGGAGTTTTTTCTCTACTTCACCTGGTTCAAATTTCCGTAAAAACTTGAAATTTTTTTAAACTACAGATTAGATATATAAGTAATTTGAATTGTATCTTTTCTTTTAACAAATTTTTGTGTATTAAATAGTTAAGTCAGTTTTCGTAGATTTTTTTTTGTGTTTTTGTAGAAATCATTGTTTGAAAGATTTTTGTGAAAATTTGGTAATTAAGAATAACTGTTAAATGAGTTACTGTAAAAAAATATTTTCGGATTTTCGTCGGAAAAAAATATTTGCAAATTTTTTTAAAAAGTTTCTTAGGAAAGCTTTTTGTGAATAATTATATCTTTGCAGGTGGGTGAACAGCTTGAAGAGGTTCGTTGGCTAGGAAAATCGGACCAGTTTTTTCGGGAACATTTTATGTTGTTTTCTGAAAATTTTTCAACTGTTTCAGACATTAAAGTTATTTTGATTAAATATGGTACATTGTTTATATAGGTTATACTACTAACTACTAACTGGATCTGATGCTTGCTTTCATTAAAAAAAGACACAATTTGCCATTAAAACCATTGCACTTACATCCTAAGAAATTAATCTATGTAGTAATATAATTATATAGACAACCCTCAATACGTTCTCTTGTTTCATGTGTGGAGGCATCTGCTCAAATTATGACAAAATTAGTGAACTTAATCATAGACTAACAACCTCAATGACATATATTACGTATATGATGAATCTATTTAGTCATTGACTTTAATGGACCATATTAGTGTGACGTTTTTTTCGTAGGGGCACCTTTGCGCTAGTGAATTTATCCACTGTCGATTTGCCATGCGAGGTCGTTGCTTCTTTAGCGGTAAGATCGGCAATGACTTGAAGAAAATATAAAATAATGTTTTTAGTGCATTTTCATTAAGAAAATTCACTTAATAGGAAGGTATCGATGGTGAGACTTTCGGAAATTTTCTTCAAATCAGCGCGAATTAGGGCCCCTGGAACCGATATTTCCATGGCCAGTTAAAAAGTATATATATATATATATATATATATATATATATATATATATATATATATATATATATATATATATATTGTAGTATTATTATATTTTCTGTGTAATTTATTTTACCACTACAATTATCTTAATACAAGAGAAAAATTTGTGCCCTTATTAAATTCATCCCAGGGTGGATTCAACTATTAATTAATAAAAAAAAAAAAACAAAACTTGATCTCATACAAATGTGTTTTTATCGCCAATATTTGATTACTGTTAAATAAGCTTTCTTTCAATACCCATTACAGTCACTTCTGAACTCTTTGTATAATTCTATTATGACAAATGAAATTGACTTGGGCTTCTTATAATACTATACTTCTATTTCTTTAATTATTATGATTTTACTAACATTTTTTCTATTTCTATTTATCTCAAAATTTCCTCATAAAACTACTTACTTCTAACATATGTTTATATTAACTTCTCAACCTATTTCAGTACCTAATTATTTTCTATGCACAAGTAGTTCAATATATATATTTTTTTTTTACTGTTCTATTTTTCCCGCTAAGATTCTTTCATTTCGTTTTACAAACGTCTTCAATTGATCCATTATTATTTATACACAACCCCATCCACTTTATTTTACTAGGTCTATCTAATATATTTACTGAGAATTATGAATCAACAAGCGAACTACAGTCTGTTTCTTGTGAACCTTTTACATATTTTAACAGTTGGAAAATAATATTTTTACTTGTTATAAATACCTCCTTTTTTTCTTCCTTCTCGGCTCTTTGTAATTACCATTTAAACGAGGCTCTGCGTTTGGTGATGTAGACACCTCTGTATCGTCTGCTATAAACGATCATTGACTGCTTCCGCTCACTCACATTTATTTCCAATACCACTTTGAACAATTCTTACTATTTAAAACTTCATTTACTGACTTTTAACGATCCGGGTTTTAATCAATTTATTTATACCTTACAACATTCCATTACAACAAATTGTTTACAATAACATTCTAGTCTTTTTTCAAACAGCTGCGCTTCACAATTATATAACGTCAATCTTATGTTCTAGTCTTCTTTCTATCCATTCATCAGTTAAATTCACATCAAAACTCCACCATCTATCTCATCTGACACCACCTTTCAAAAATTTCCTACCTATCAAACTTTTTGTTACCATGACAGTCCGCCTTCTTAATAGAATTCTTAAAACTAACATTTTATAAGAATCTTAAAACTAACATTTTATGCAATACAAAGAAATTATTGTCTGTGGTTAACATCTAACCTCCTAAATCTCTTCTAAACTAGTTATCTACACCCTACTGACTAATATCTTAATTATCTACAGTGGTATCATTGCCTATTTAAGTCCATCCCAACAAACACAGTTATGTAACATTCACATAACTAAAATAATATTTTGTAATTTACAAAAGTATCATTTATGTAACTTGTTATGAACTTGTAAGTTACATGTAACACGAAATGTCATGCATATAGTTCCTCTCGTGATATATCTATGTAATATACTTGGGCATATATATCAGATATATTTATTGACAATTTCATCAACATTACATGTTACATTTTGTTGTTAGGAGTAGAGCTTTGTCTATATAACCACACAAAATAATAGTTTAGAAAAACAAAACAAAAAATTATTGAAAACATAATTTATTAAACACTTGTAAGAAAACAATATAATACATTCTTATTGTATTAAAATATTTATAATTTCAATTTTACTTTTAAAATTGTTTATAATGTTCATATTTAGCTGAAAGCTATGAATAATTTGAAATTCTAAATTAAATCTAAACATCAGTAGAAGTTTATATGTATAATTAAATATAACTGCAACTTTAAACTGTAACTAGAGTAGTATCATCCATATTAAAATTGCTTTAACAAATTAGTCGTCATTGCTTGTGTCCAAAACTCAGCTCCTGTAAATTTTACCCTGCTAGTGGATAACAACAGTTGCAAATTTAATCAATAAGTTCAGATGATCATACAAAACTAAGTACTACTAATTACCTTTGGCAATGTTTAAAACGTTGAGCTTGCTGACCTTATTATATTTCTTGGGTTGATCTAGCGGCAATTAATTCTGAACTTCTTATAGTGAATAGCATTGTTTAAATTCGCAGTGTACGGTCATTTCCAGCCTTTCAATAATCATGATCAGAAACGTATGCTGCAATTGAAACATATAGGTTAACTCGCATTCCGTCATAAAACGCTAGGATAACACAATCATAGATTCAAAATGTACAATATAATTCATTTTAACATGAAACACCAATAAGAATTCAACATCCACATTAATGTAGTTCTTCACAATCGGTCGCCGATTTTGTCGATAAAATCATGTACAAAACATATATTAAATACTGTAATCTTTCAAGAAATAGCGAAAAATAAAATCCAATACTTACCACAAAATTTTCACTTTACCTTTTGTATGAGGAATAAGAAAACAATATAAATCATAAACACGAGCACAATCAAAATAAACATAACATAACCTCATAATCTACTAGCAAACAGTAACATCAAGAATCAAGACTCAACATTCGCTTTCGCCCTGCGCAGTTGCCCGAACAAAACGACGAAAATGGCTAGAACATATTAGGTGTTAATTTGTATTTCCACTTATTTTCCGTTTATTTTATTTATATAAATTTAATAACAGACGAGTTTAAAAGTTTAAATCATATTTCAGTTGACAGGTTTTCTTAATTAACATTTCATTAGCTGGGTTTGATAATTATTTGATTTAATGTAAACTAAAAATATTAGGTTGTTATCAATGTGTGCTTTAAAACTATAGAACGCCATGAAATTTGTATAATGTGTATGTTACATAAAAATATTACATACCTTTTATGTTATAATACTTGATGGTATGCAATATTTCATTTGTTACCTAAATGTGCTCCATTTGCAAAGTACATTTGTGTCATTTTTAGGTAACAGTGTTATGTTACAGTGTTATTTTATTGAGCTTCCAATGCCATGTAACGGTTACAAACGTGTTTGTTGGGATGTTGTGTTTTCTTAACTTTGCCTTTTATTTTTTTATAAAATGTACAAAATTTTTGTAGTGCATATCACATACATAAAAAGTAAAGATTAGCACCTGTGATGAGCACTGAAAATTACAATTTGATTCAAATTTTTTTTTTATTCAGATTTTACGTGGCTATCAAATTTGCTGTTATCAAATTTGCTGCACCATCTCTTTTAGAAAAATTTTTGTATCGATAATACCAATAGTGATAATAATAATAATAATAATACTTGTTATGTGCGTACGTGAGCCTGGATCACACCACAATATATATATATATATATATATATATATATATATATATATATATATATATATATATATATATATATATATACCTTTACCCTTATTTTGTTAATGGCTTGGATGAGTTTGCTCTTAACAAACAATTAAAAAATATTTTTGAAAATCTACACCTTAAAAGAACATAGACATACGTGGTTGTGTACCAATTTTCAAGTCTTTTGATCAAATAAAGTTATTCGAAATTAATATCGAAATAATCCTCGGCATCGCTTCAGATTCTGTAATGCAATATCCACAATGTTGGACAAAGACAGATGACGTTACCTGCACTGCTATGTTATTTAAACAAATGGCATATAAGATGCTAAACACTAGAAGTTCCAATCGTTGCAAGATATTAGAATGTAGACCATTGTGAAATGTACGATAGGGGCGCCATCTCGGTGCGGAACCATCATATATATATATATATATATATATATATATATATATATATATATATATATATATATATATATATATATATATATATATATATATATATATATACATATATAAATTGAAACTGACCCCTGACCCCGGATATCGGTTCTCGGGGTCCTAGTTCGCGCTCATTTGAATTTTTTTTTGCAAAGTCTCATCATCGGCAGCAAACCCTTCTGGACTCTTGCTAAATCTATTGGGAATAACTTCTGCAAGAGCACGTTCCTAACTCTTGTCTTAGGGGATGAAATTGTTTCTACCGCCCTGGGCAAGGCTGAACTTTTTACCTCGTTGTTCGCCTGCAATTCTACTCTCAACCCACTTCCAAATGTTCAACCACCAACAGTCCCCAATGTCGCGCATAAAATGACGGATATCATTTTCAAAACTAAAAAGGTACGAAAGATATGCTCTCTTCTCTTAATACCTGGAAAGCCTCTGGCCTTGACGAGATCCCAGCAATTATTCTCAAAAAATGTGCATCAGAACTTGCTCCTGTCCTGACTCGTCTGTTTCAGACATCTTACAACAGAGGCATATTCCCTAGTAACTGGAAAACTGTTCGAGTACAAACTGCTCGAGTACAACCCGTCCTCAAGAAAGGATCCAAAGCGCTTCGTAGCAACTACAGGCCTATTTCTCTCCTTTCAGTCGTCTCTAATGTGATGGAAAAGTATATAAACACCGAATTACTAAAATTTCTTGAAAAACACAGTCATATATTTGTCAGAATGAAGCGGTTCGATTTTGTATAAAATGTTATAAATTTGGTATGAACATGGAAGTTAATGAAGAATGATGATGGGAAAGTAATGATGGATGTGTAAAGATTAGTAGTAAATGAAGGCAGTGATTGGAAATGTAAGATGGAAGAAAAAATTGCATAAAATTTTTATTTAAAATGGGTTGTCAAAATTCGAGTGTCATATTTGGATAATGCAGTGTCAAGTATTTTTAGAATAAATTGTTTAAATTATGTCACTATATACAACACAAGTCAAAATGGACTTACTGTATAGACGTATTGTGTAATTTCAGCCAATAAAGTATAATGTATGAAAGTATAATGTAATGTAATCCACGACAGGCAGTATGGATTCCGTCAGCGCAGATCAACTGCCGACCTCCTTTCCTTTGTCACCCATTCTTGGAACAAGTCTATGGAATTACACGGTGAATCCCAGATTGTCGCTATACACATATCCAAAGCATTCGACCAGGTATGGCACGCAGCGCTGCTTAATAAACTTCCGGCCTATGGCCTACCACCAAAACTCTGTACCTGGACAACAAACTTCCTCTCCAACCGGAGCATTTCTGTTGTCGTGGATGGCCTTTCCTCTAAACTATATCCAATTGATGCAGAAGTTCCTCAAGGTTCAGCTTTAGCCCCTACTTTGTTTCTTCTCCACATCAACGACCTCCTCTCTAGCACATCCAACCCAGTTCACAGTTACACGGACGACAGCACCCTCCACTCAAATATACAATATTCTAAGCATGTCTCTTTGGCCCAATTAGATGAGGATCTCAAACTCATGGAAGGTTCTGTCTCCGTGGATCTCCAAAAAATATTAGACTGGGGAAGTAGAAATCTTGTACAATTCAACCCCACCAAATCTCGGTCTTGCTTTCTTTCTCATAAAAGATACACCGGCCCTCGACCCATCACAATGAACAACCAGTTGTTCAAAGTAATGAGTCCTTTTCACTTGTTGGCATTTCTGTGGATCGAAATCTCAATTGGTACCAACATGTCACATCAATTGCAGAATCGGCTGCTAAGAAATTAGTTTTCCTCTTCCGGGCTCGCAAATACTTTTCACCAGCTAATCTCTATACCTTATAGACTTCACAAATAAGGCCAAACCTCGAATACTACTCCCACGTCTGGGGTGCTGCTGCCGCTTCTACACTCGCTATCCTGGACTCCATTCAGAAGAGAGATATACGTCTCATTGGTCACCCAAAGGCTGCCATCCTTTGCCCACCGACATGCCGTTGGTGACCTCTCTCTCTTTTATAGATATCTGCACGGGCACTGCTCAGAGGAGCTTTCTTCCATAGTTTCTCCACCTGCTGCCCCCAACAGATCTAACAAGGGAACAGAGCGAATGCACCCTTTTACTGTCCAGGTCACCAGACATAGAACATCTTGTTATGCGCGCTCTTTTGTCCCGAGGACTTCCAAGTTGTGGAATTCCTTGCCGGCGCATGTTTTTCCTTTTCCTCCGAACCTTTAAGTCCAGAATTAACAAGTTGTCCCTTTCCTCCTTGTCGACACCCACGGTACGATAGCATTAGCCCTCGTGGTGTGTTGTTGAAATAAAAAAAATCATCGATACGTCTCTATAGTGAAATTTTTTAAATAAAAATTATATATATATATATATATATATATATATATATATATATATATATATATATATATATATATATATATATATATAATCTATCACTTAGTGAATTTTTTAAAATAAAAATTCACTAAGTGATAGATCACTTTCCAACAAAGTCGGTCGAACTGTCTCCGAGATATTAATATTATTCCATACTTATCGGACATCTGTATATAATGTACGGTGGTATTAATAATATATTTAGTATCGTATTTGTGCTTATTAATTGTACATTGTGCAATACAAAGAAGCGGAGTTTGTACTTGTATATAGGTATACAAGATAATTAATAGGACAGGTGTGAAGCCAAATGTAGTTAAATATCAAATAATATTCACTTGCACACTGTCAATTTTGTAAAATTTAAAGTTTTCTTCTGCTTCTGCCCACTAACACGTCCATTATCACGTCTCAAAAGTTCATTTTTCACTTTACAAAATCACATTCAAATCCATAGGCAAAAATATTTAAAACATCGTTTTAACTTTATACAGGTGTCCCAAAAAAGCGTAAATCAAACGTCACACTAAGATATGCCAGCTCAAGCCCTTTCAGGAAAACCCTATATGATTTTATCACAAAGTTTACGGTTTTCAAGATATTGACAATTTTATGAAAAAAAAAAAGAAAATCGTCAAATTTTAAGGTATTATGTTGTCACGCCAGCTCTGAAGAGCTCTAATGAGAGCGAAACCGGTCTACGGTTCTAATTGTGGCGAGAATACATCTAGCCTTACATACTTTGTCCCTATATTAGGGTAGAAATGGGCCAGGGCTGACAATTTACTAAATTGTTAGTTGATTGTATACAGTCTCTATTTTTTAACAGTTTGTGCTATTTGGAGGTGGCGTGACAAAATACTACTTGATTCCGCAACTAGGTGGCGGCACGTTGCTTCGTGTCTCACCACTCACTTAGTGTTGGAAGGCTTGCTGCCTCAGCCGTATTACTTTATAGGTGTATTTTCGCTACAATTAGTATGCCGTACTGAAAAGCTCTAATTAAAGCGAAACCGGTTTACGGTTCTAATTGTGGCGAGAATACATCTAGCCTTACATATTTTGTCCCTATATTGGGATAGAAATGGGCCAGGGCTGCGGATAATAATAATAATAATAATCTTTATTGACTACAATCATACAGCATGTCTATACAGATAAGTCTTCGACTTGTAAAGTATACAGTCTCTATTTTCTAATACTTTGTGTTATTTGGAGCTGGCGTGACAACATACTACTTGGTTCTGCAACTAGGTGACGGCACGTTGCTTCGTGTCTTACCACTCACTTAGTGCTGGAAGGCTGGCTACCTCAGCCGTTTTACTTTATAGGTGTATTTTCGCTACAATTAGTATGCCGTACTGAAGAGCTCTAATTAGAGCGAAACCGGTCGACAGTTCTAATTTTGGCGAGAATACATCTAGCCTTGAATCAAGTATTGCCTTACTTCTAAGGCATAGTGGGCTGGGCATCCATCATTTTGAAGCCACATTGTTCTCCGAAGTTCTAATGGGGTGTCTTACAGCAGTTCTGGCAAATTATTTTGTAAAAACGCCAAATATCTTTGGTCCTTTAACGTAGGAGGCATATCCACTGGTCCCAAAAGTGTTTCGTTAAAAATGCCGGCCCGGAGGTTTATCTTAAATTGATGCTGGGACTGGTCCTCTCTGAACTAATGTAGATTCTAAATTTTCAAACTATGAAAGTTGTGAAGGTTCATGTATCCATCAGTTTTATATGCTGACTCGCCACTGTGTAAAACTTTATCGAAGAGATAGAGTTCTTGCGTAGTCACGCGGTTTTAAAAACTTGGACCCTCTGAATATGGTAAGGATGGTACCCATACCTTTCTAAAATTCTAGGACCTATCTTCTGTCCAGCTAGCTCACCGGACCTGAATCCACTAGATTTTTATTGGGGATGCTTAAAAGATAAAGTTTATGAAAAACCAATAATAAATCAAGAGGAGCTCTGTCAAAGAATCAGAATAGAGAAGATATTTCACGAAGCAGTCTAAAGAAGATCGTTCTTAAGACGATGTCGTTCATGTATAAGACAGAATGGCTGTGAATTTGAGCATCTGTTATGAATAAAATGATTTTTGAAAATGTCACTATCTGTTTATTTGTATTTATTAGTTACCTCATTTCACTTCCAAATTTACTTTCAATCGTCGACAGTAAATTACATTTAAAGATATTGATAATGTTTTATACCATTTTAGAAACTTCATATAACAGGGAAGTTTTTTCATAAAATCGTCAATATCTTGAAAAATGTAAGCTTTTTGATAAGATCATATAGGGTTTTTCTAAAAGGGCTTGAGCTAGCCTATCTTAGTGTGACGTTTGATATACGACTTTTAAGCCACTTGTATATATTCATAATCTTTTGGATATGTGGGCAAATCAGTCTTCTCAATTATTTCTTACCATATTACGCAAATAAAAAATAATTCGTTTGTAAATGTGAATAAGAGATTCAAAAATAAAAATCACAGTCGCTAAACCTAGTCCTCCTATTACAATTACAAAAACACTTCCCAAATGTTCCATTTTCAAGGGAACTCTCTGAAATTCCGGGTTCGTCCTCCCGACAAATTTCTTCATATGTACTGTGCTCTCGTACCACCATTTCAAAAGAAAGCCTTTCTCTCTTACAGATAAAATCCAGTAGTTGAACAGATCTTTCAAGGGGAAGCCTTCCTTCATAAACAAATTAAATGTGCCATAGGAAAGCTGAAACAAAATAACATTTTAAAATTGCCGCATTAATTCATAACATCACATTGAAACAATATTGTGATGCCAAGCTTTATAGATGCTATAATATCTAAAACCATGACCGCGTTCACCAGGTGCCAACAGTCGGATAGATGTGTCAATGACCGAGTTAACCAGGCAGCAACAGCTGAGTTTGAGCGCTTGTCTGCTGCCTCTCGATGCATTTCAGCGGTTGCAGCCTGATAAACGCACTGTTGACTTCAAGCACTATTTTGTGACGCCTGTCCTGTCACTCGGCTTTGACAAATTGACAACAGCTAAGTTTCAGCAGAAACTCAGCAGGAGTGGTGAACGCATACGCTTAAACAACAATTCAACTGTTGGTGCCTGTTGAAATCTGCAAATATGTGCGTTCACTAGTGCGGTTGAGTTGAATCAGCTCAACTCAACTGTTGCCGATTTTTAAAAGCGGAATTAATTTTCGCTGACTAACTCAAGAGAACGCTGGAGCATGCGTGGTTAAGTAGCAACTGACTGTTTTTTCGCAGATATTCTTTGTGATTCAAAATTCATAGAAAGTTGTTCCAAACATTCTAAAATGGTTATGAAAATCATCTGGAGTCTGGAGTATAATTTGATATTAATTCCTGGTAATAATCTTCATTTCTCATTGGTTATTTCAGGCTGCACTATATCCACTGACTAAGTTACATTTTCTATCGCCACTCGGATCACTTTGAAATTAAATGGATGAGTGAAGAAAGTGGGCTCTACTGTGTTTGTAGGCAAAGTGGTTTGTCAGGCGAAGAGCTTCAGTCAACTCTCAGACTTTCTTATCAGATGTCAAGGTTTACAAGGAAAGAAGAAGAGAAATGTAAATAAAATACTTTAATACATACCTCCGGTATTCTATTTAGATGTTCCAAATTTTTAAAATAACGCAAATCCAATGAGGTCAATAACAACGCATGGTTTTGTTGTTGCACGAATTCTTCAATATGCTGCGGGATTGATTTTTGAAAGGATGTTTCAATGGATCTGTGAACAGGAAATCCAATATGTTTCAAAAAACTTCGTTGGGCTTTAAGTTTCAAATCTGAAGAATAAATCAAATCTGATATATTTTTTAACTTAGGTCCGTAGAGAGGCTTCGACATTGTCGTACTCAAAATGCTGTAGAAGAACGTATTAATCACAATAATATACAAAGAACAGATCATTAATAAAGCACGTAACTGAACCGTTTTGAATCTGTTGATAAATCTATTCTGGAAGAAAATTTCTACAGAGAGGAAAGTACTTTGGGCAAATGATTGTCCAGAAAATAATTTAAATAAGACGCTGAAAATCAGCAAGGAAACAACAAGGTACAATAGTAATGAATCTCTTGCCATTACTTCAGTTTGATATATTAATTGCTTCCTTGGTGGTAACACTATATTATTGTAATATAGGAAGATGAAAGCACTTGCAAAGTAGCCCTTTATCTTCGTTGTTTCATCATTAATAAACAAAAGGAAATCAATGTTTCGATGGGACAAATCTTCTTCTAGTGGTTTAACACTTTGGTTCCAACTGTGATCGCGAAATAAATCAACATTTCTGTCTAAAAAATGTAGCTTACAATTCAATATCTTGCACACTGCATTAATATACTGCACTGAGAAACCTGGGTCAAATTTATCGTTAGGATTTTTAACTAGAGAAGTGATTTTCGCCCAAGTTACATTATATTTACACCCATGTAATTGTTTTGGTATTTTGCCAATAAAAGGAGACGTGTTACAAACCCGCGGCTTGATTTTTGTACCGCAAAGAGATTTTTTTTCGTACGGATACCATGTCAATACTTTTGTAAAGTTGGCCAAAACTGCCACATTATAAACATTCAGCTTCCACAGAAAACGAAATATGTGACCTATGTTTTCTTTATTAACAGGCATTTTTACTACAATGAAGAATTTTTGGTCGGCTCCTCTTCTGATTATCTCCTGGAAAAACACAACGTTTTCTTCAAATTCTGTTAGATTCCGTGATAATATTAAAAAGTTATAATGCATACTTGCATCAAAGTTCATGTGTTTTGTTCCTTTGTATTTGTTATCCATCAAACATTTTGGTTGTTCAAACTTTAAAATGTTTGTAAAATGACTCCGATAATTGTTTATAATCAATACTGGGTGATTTGATAAATATTTGCCAACAAAATCGTCAATCAAATCTGTCCCATTAGTACTTAGATTGGTATTTAAATAAATATAAGCAAAATTCCTCATATACAAAGAAGTTATGAACACGTAGAATATCAGTAAGATGTAATTTACAGACATTTTTGTAAATAAACATGAGTTTTTGTTTCGACCAGTGCATGTCAATTTGATACACACACATTATATTAAACCAGTCAATACCTGCTTTTATAGTCATAATCGCCTTTTTTATGACAATCAATTATTTATATACCTATGTATTTATGTAGAATTAGTTACTAATGGCTATTCTAACTTACGTAACAAATAATATACAGGGTTGGGAAAAAGTCCGGCAACGCCGTGTTTTCTTCCAAACAAATAAATATATCAATATGATATTTTAGGATGATAATTTCGGGGGTAGGCTTTGCATTTTTTAGGGGACACATCACATCTATATGACGTGAACGTTTAGTGTACCGCGGCCATCTTGATTTTTTTAAATGGCAACATAGGTCGAGTGATATATCAAAAGGAAGATTATTTTTCCTCTTTACAAACATACTAGCGATGTATCACATTACTGAAGAAATAAGCATGAAGCGAATTAACAAAGCAAATATAATTTCAGAACACATACAACAGTATACAAGAGAAATTTTTAGAAAAACGAACAAATTAATAGATTTTTTTATTACAAGTGTTCGAAATATTGGCTATTCGTTTCTGGGTAATAATACAGTCTGTCTTGGAAGCCACGAATTGAACTGTTGACAATTTCTCGAGGAATCGCCTGCATTTCAAGACAAATTCGAGTTATCAAATCATGTAAATTAGTTGGCCCGTTAACGTACACTCGGTTTTTTATGTAACCCCAGCGAAGAAAATCAAGTGGAGTCAAATCAGGTGATCTTGCTGGCCACTCAATCACACCTCTGAGGAAAAATTTCATTCAAATAGTGCCTAGCGCCGTTCAAAGTAGACCTGCATATTTGGAAATAAATTGTTTATTTCAGGTATCATTTACCGTTGGAGGAGATCGAAATATTTTGCACCGGTTAGCGTACCTACAATGAAAAAAGGTCCTCTCAAATGACTTCTTGCCAAACCAGCTCACATATTAACTTTTTGTGGACATTATGTATGACCTTCCTCCATCCAGTGTGGATTAGAATCTGACCCGTATCGGAAATTATGCCTGTTAACAGTACCATTCAAACAGAATGTGGCTTCACTGAATATGACACCATCTAAAAAATTGTTTTTTTCATTACTTTTTTCTGTAACCTTTTCACAGAATTCTAATCGTCTATCGAAATCATCTTCATATAATTCTTGGTAAATTTGAAGTTTGTAAGGGTGATATTTACTGTTATGTAAAATGGTTCGTACCAACTTTCTGCTAATGTAATGATTCCTTGACAAGTCTGATGTAGATGTTCTAGGACTCTCCTGTACATCTAGAAGAACAGCAACAATTTTTACATTAGTGGTCGCTGTCTTCGGTCGACCAGACCTCGGACGATTTATCACGGTACCAGTTTCATTAAATTTATTCATTATTCTCATCACCGTCGATTTGCTTATAGAAAGGCGCTGCAGCCGCGTAACTACAGACCTCGCTGGGCCCCTCCAGGAAAACCTGACTTGAAATTTAGGTATACATTTTTTGTGGAAATATCTACTCTCTCGACTACTCGTTTTTAAAAAAAATTAAAAATTATAAAGCTGTTTTGATAAATAATGAAGCAAACAAAACGATACGATACAGTGAAATAAGCGGTAACCAAGACAGGTATGCAGGAGAAACGGTTGGATTGTTGGAATACATTCGAAAGGTAGAGGCTTGTATTTGCTTACACATCCTAAACCATGTTTTTATTGCTTCTTGACGTTTTGAGTCAATACATCCAAGGCAAGGATGCTACTATCGGCAAGACAAGCGCAGTAATAGAAGGTATGTTAAAAACTCTAGAAGATGCCAGAAGTTCTTTGAGAATGTTTATACCCAAATTCAAAACTTCGCTGAAAACCATGATATATCTTTGGAGCCGATTATGGTATCAAAAAGAAATGGGCAGATTCCTGCAAAAAATATTTATTGTGCAGTGGAAAGTACCGTTGTACACGAAGGAGCAAATCTCTACCAACTAATACAAATTGCTAATTCATTGCCTATAAGTTCCGCTGGTTGTCAGCGCAGATTTTCTGCCATGCGTCGAATTAAAAATTGGACCAGAACTACAATGACTTAAAATTGATTCGCCAATGTTTCTATTATCAGCATAGAAAATCATTTAGCTAAATAATATATTACAGCCGACCACGTTCTGGAACTATTCTCACAACAGAATAGAAAATTAAAAGTTAATTTAAAACCTTTTTTTTAATCCAAGAGGTATTTTTCTGTTGTTTAATTCATAGTTTTTATTTGTTTACTTTGTAGGTATATTACAAATTATTATAATTTTGTAGTTGTGTTTTATTTCACCTATATTAAACACCTTGATCAACAAAGTTGGTGTCTTTTATCATCAATATTCATTTTGCTTTATAAAAGATCTCAAGTCAAAATAACAGGACCACCTGTGTAAGAAAATTGAATGCTGTTTTTTTAAATTCAACAACACACCACAAGGGCTTACAGCCTAAATACTATCGTACCGTGGGTGTCGACAAGGGGGCAAGAAGCAACTTGTTATTTCTGGACCTGAAGGTTTGGAGGTTCGACGGAGAAGGAAAAACATGTGCCGGCAAGGAATTCCACAACTTGGAAGTCCTCTGGACAATAGAGCGAGCATAAAAAGATGTTCTATGTCTGGTGACCTGGACAGTAAAAGGGTGCATTCGCTCTGTTCCCCTGGTAGATCTGTTGGAGGCAGCAGGTGGGGGAACTATGGAGGAAAGCTCCTCTGAGCAGTGCCCGTGCAGATATCTATAAAAGAGAGAGGGGTCACCAACGGCACGTCGATGGGCAAGGGATGGCAGCCTTTGGGTGAGGGTAGGGTTACCGATGAGACGTATAGCTCTCTTATGAATGGAGTCCAGGATAGCGAGTGTAGAAGCGGCAGCGGCACCCCAGGTGTGGGAGCAGTATTCGAGGTTTGGCCTTATTTGTGAAGTATATAAGGTATAGAGATTAGGCGGTGAAAAGTATTTGCGAGCTCGGAAGAGGAAACCTAATTTCTTAGCAGACGCTTTTGCAATTGATGTGACATGTTGGTGCCAATTAAGATTTCGATCCACAGAAATGCCAACAAGAGAAAAGGACTCATTCATTTGAATAACTTGGTTGTTCATTGTGATGGGTCTAGGGCTGGTCTATCTCTTCTGAGAAAGAAAGCAAGACTTAGTTTTGGTGCGGTTGAATTGTACAAGATTTCTACTTCCCTAGTCTAATATTTTTTGGAGATCCACGGAGACAGAACCCTCCATGAGTCTGCGATCCTCATCTAATTGGGATAAAGAGACAGGCTTAGAATATTGTATATTTGAATGGAGGGTGCTGTCGTCCGCGTAGCTGTGAACTGGGTTGGATGTGCTCGAGAGGAGGTCATTGATGTGGAGAAGAAACAAAGTAGGGGCTAAAGCTGAACATTGAGGAACTCCTGCATTAATTGGACACAGTTTAGAGGAATGGCCATCCACAACCACAGATATTCTCCTGTTGGAGAGGAAATTTGCTGTCCACATACAGAGTTTTGGTGGTAGGCCATAGGCCGGAAGTTTATTAAGCAGCGCTGCGTGCCAGACCTGGTCGAATGCTTTGGATATGTCTAGAGCAACAATCTGGGATTCACCGTGTTGTTCCATAGACTTGTTCCAAGAATGGGTGACAAAGGAAAGGAGGTCGGCAGTCGATCTGCGCTGACGGAATCCATACTGTCTGTCGTGGATTAGACTGTGTTTTTCAAAAAATTTTAGTAATTCGGTGTTTATATACTTTTCCATCACTTTAGAGACAACTGAAAGGAGAGAAATAGGCCTGTAGTTACTAGGAAGCGCTTTGGATCCTTTCTTGGGGATGGGTTGTACTCGAGCTGTTTTCCAGTTACAAGGGAATAATAATAATATGTTGTAATGAACTACCTAAGACAAAGTTAGAAACAAATGAGTTTTTAGCGAATGTAATGCAGGAAAGTCGGTAGTACTACATATTAGGGGCCAACCGATTTTTTTTTCCAGAAATATGCTTAAAACTACTACAGTATGCAAGAAAACTGTTGTGGAAACCAGCTAATGCGATTGGTTACGTATTACGATATATATATATATATATATATATATATATATATATATATATATATATATATATATATATATATATATATATATATATATATATATATATATATATATACAGGGACGGGCCTAACCCTTGATCAGGGTAGAGCGAGATTGTCTTTCGGCGTCCTTTAGTCGACGCTTTCATTTCACGTACATTCTACTTTGGTTTTATGTTAAATAAATAATAATTCCAAAATTTTCAAAAATCAACTTTTATTGCAAATATCAACACTGTATGATCAAAACAAACTCTTACGCACAAACGTAAAGCGTCGACCTCCTTTTTAGTGGAAATATTACATTCGTGATGGTATACGTGGCAACGTTGTTCAGTCACAGGTCACAGTAGAATGGTGACGAAGTGACGGGAAACAAACGTAATTTAAAATTTCCCATGTTTTGATACGTTCAAATAAAAAGTTAAAATACGTGTGCTATTGCTATTACAATTACTTTGTTGTCGATTCCAGTTATCAGAAGCACGTGAGCTCTATTTTTATTTATATTATACACGATTTCTGTTTAAATTTCTAAATATCGCAGCGGCTGCACAACACACTAAATGGTACTCATCCTTTCACACAAAACAAATAACAAATGTCAAATACTCAAATATCACTAACCCGGCGTTGCCGCGTTGCTAATTTCACTCGTTTAAGCAAATTTTCGTAGAAGAAAATCCTAAAAAATGACAATATTACTATTATTAGACTAGGAAATACCTTTCAACCGTAATTTTGCAGATTACCTCCTGGTGAGGGTACAGTAATATATATATATATATATATATATATATATATATATATATATATATATATATATATATATATATATATATATATATATATATATATATATATATATATATATATTAGAGCAACCCATGTACGCATAAACCACAAGAGGTATGTTGTGCTGAATTCACCTCTCAAGAAAGTTACGGGACTCGAAGCGAATAGAGTTGCTGGTTGGGGAAGAAGATTAAAAATAAATATAAATGCAAAATAAGAAAGAACAGCTCAGTTGGACATCTATAAGCTGCTTTTTTTTCACATTTTGCATTTATACCTTCTTTGAACCTTCTACCCCGCCTAGCACCCTTATTCACTCCGGGTCGAGTAAGTTTCTGGATGGGTTGATAACTACCACATTTGTTTTTGTGGTTTACGCATCCAGGAGTGGTTGGCTGTTCTAAAACATGTTACTGATACACATTTCTAGAAAGCAGAAATCCATATATATATATATATATATATATATATATATATATATATATATATATATATATATATATATATATATATATATATATATATTGTATCGTGAAGGCTCATTTCCGGAAACATTGAAAAATTAGGTTCAATTGAGTAAAAAGGAAAAGTTGTATCACTTACTTTACACGGCGCTGCTAAGACTTTATGCTTTGGGTTATTATTTAAAATTCCACGTACATAATATGTATAGATAGATATATTTACAAAAATAAACGGGAGACCTATTGTAAGCAGGGTACCTACCTGCTTAAGTATTTAAAGTTTATGAAATTTCTCCATTCATAAACGTTTGGGCAGATGTAAATGAATTACTGGGTTGGGCCTCTAAAATTTAGCTCTCCCCTAATCAGGGAAGTTTTACCTACATTGATGTTTTTTAGTTAAGATTATAGAGCTGTTTTGTTTGAGATAAGGAATACTAAATTTGCTGATAATAGTTATAATTAGTTACCTAAATTAAAGAAACCGGTTTTGTTGTTAATCTAATGTTTACATTTATGTATGTGAATTTTATTTTTGACATTAAAGTAGTTTTAAAACTAGATGACCGGTTTTCATTTCTAGATATAATAAACCAACCACTTTAAGCTTTAAATTAATATTATAAATAGGTACAAGGGCGACGGGCGACGTTAAGAGGTCGCAGGGTATATGAGACTGTAGTGGATATAGCAAAATTGGGGTTTTAAATTAAATATCCCACCGCTGTCACCAAAATGTAACGGCGCGGCTTCATATCTCTTTTTCTTAATTTACAAAATAAATATTGCCAATAACTCGATCACACCAAATACTAGAAATGACAATACAGGACACTCCGGCCGATTTTGTGTGACAAAAATATCAGCGTCCCTAGCGGTTAGTACTGATATTACGTCGTTCAGGAACGTGTTCATATGTCAACATTAGCGATCGTTTTTGATTAACTGTGTATAGTTAAGTTTGAGCTGTGTTTTTAATAATAAATATGAGTGGTAGGGCTTGTGGAATATATAATTGTTTGAATTATAACTTAGCAAACCGGCTCAGTTTTCATAACTTCATGCGTGGTGGCGCTAGTGTTTTTGTCACAAATATCACCAATGCTAAAGCATAGGAGTGTCCCGTATTGTCATTATATAGTATTTGATCACACCAAGAGCGAGTAATATGGGTATTTTAGTAAATATACATTTATCCACTAAGTGAGTGGTGGACGTGCCGCCACCTAATTGCGAAACCAAATAGTATGTTGTCACGCCAGCTCCAAATAACACAAAGTGTTAAAAAAATAGAGACTGTATACAACTAACTAACAATTTAGAAAATTGCTAGCCCTGGCCCATTTCTACCCCAATATAGGGACAAAGTATGTAAGGCTTGATGCATTCTCGCAACAATTAGAATCGTAGACCGGTTTCGCTCTAATTAGAGCTCTTCAGTACGGCATACTAATTGTAGCAAAAATACACCTATAAAGTAATACGGCTATAGTAGCCAGCCTTTCAACACTGAGTGGTGGACGTGCCGCCACCTAGTTGCGGAACAAAATAGTATGTTGTCATGAGTTTCAAATAGCACTAAATATGGGGTCTGGGGTCGCTCATTCATTTGAAGAAACTTGTCGTGACATTAACCAAATCGAATTTTTTATGAAAATTCGCTAGTGAGATTTTAAATGAGCTACTGATAAATATGATGCCTTGGGACAGAACAACGTTAATAATTACGCCCAAACAGCTGATTTTTTGTGTATCCGTAACCGAATTCCTCTCGTAAAATTAAGACTAGTTTATTAATTGAATAAGTAAATCTTGAAGACATTTAATTTGTACACAATTTAAAATCGACAATAAAATGTAAACGTTATGAAGTCATTTTACTGGATTGATCATTAACAGTTTTTTAGTATGGGTAGATAACACTACCATAATAATTAATAGAGTAATATAATATCGTATCTACTTTGTTAATATTTTATTTTTAGCAATATTAACAACAATGTCGACTTGACATGAAGACAATTCTAATCTGGTCACGTGAGTTTGCTATATCGTTCTAATTTCAACAGGAATTACTTCACATATTGCATTATCTAATTTAAAATAGTTAAAATCGACTATCGGAACCGGCAAATAGCAGAATAACATTGTCGTATTTGAACTTAACGAGTTCCTAATTAATTCTACCGGTAGGTAATTTGTGTCATTCGGTGGTAATTTACAACATTTCAATCACGAGACTGTGATGTTAAACAATTACAAGTAGATGGCGAAAAAAACGTTGTAAACAAGAGATCAGAGATAACATTGTTATCTACGAAAAATACAGTCTGCTGGAATATTCTCTACATAACACACATTGAGTGACTGTTCTAATTAATTTAGTAATAAGCACAAATTTTTTGATTTTTACAAAGGTGTGGCAGTATTGAAAACATGAGTGGCACTGTAAAAAACCTCAGGATAACCAGTGTTGATTGTAAGGATGTTAGATTTCCCACATCCTTGCAACTGCATGGGTCCGACGCTATGGTAAGTAGTTATTTCTTCATTATTGTTAATTATATAAATAAATAATTATAATAACGCAATGATTAGTTAAAAATTATGGCAATGAAAATGTTAAATCCTTGAGAAGCGTTTCATAGAGATTCAAAAAGTGCTTTTAAAATTTTACCACTTTTTTAGCGAAGTTTTGTTGTTGCGAAGTTAAAGATTGTGATATAATTGCTTCGCATATTACAAATATACCATTTTAGCAGAGGCGTAGAGCCTGGCGGTTCAACCACCCCTCCTACTTTTATTAAAAAACATTCACTAACAGAGAGGTATAGAGGTATCGATGGTGAGACTGCAAAAATTTCTTCAAATATAAGCGCGAACTAGGACCCCTAAAATCCATATCCGCGGTCAGTTTCAATATATATATATATATATATATATATATATATATATATATATATATATATATATATATATATATATATAATTATGTCTTTTCGTAAGCGCTTGTCCTAAAAAATCTATTTATTTATTCAAGTGGTACAATTATTACAGTCTAAAATCTATTATAAAATATATAATTCAAAACAACATGTAAACAACTAAAGTTACAGCGATTGAAATGAAATAATGTTCTAGAGAACTAACATAAATGCAAACGTCTTAATCAGCCCTCTTGCACAAATCACTAAACTTGATGATGCATAGTTTCCGGGTTGGTCGTATTTTGTATGATGTTGAGAATATACAGGGATGTAACTCCTCTACCCTTAAATCTTTAACACGTCCTCGTGTTGGGACACATCTTCGGTTTGGGCTTTCTTGTTGGACTTGTATAGGATGCTCTGAATTTTTCTTCTTAAAAGAAACAGAAGTACAATGGTAACAACGATGTTTATACCAATGGTAATGCCTATGTGGGAATACTGCGTGGACGGTCGGAGATGAAATGGATGCTGTTGTATTTGAGACAATGCTTCTTTTATCTTCTTGTTTTCTTTCAAATGAATTGGCTTAAAATGGATATACTGTTGAGATGTCGGTTGCAATTTATTGACTTCTATTGGTTGTAGCGTCAAATTGGTAGCAACGTCTTCATACATTTCCTCATTGATCTTGACTTTGCAGATGTTACTAGACCGTTTCCCTGGAAGATTTTTCGTTCTAACGATGTTTCGCAATTTTCGACAATAGTGGTTGCTGAGCTAGTGGATATTAGGACCTGCTCATGCTGCATCTGAGTTGATATTTCGTAGGGGTTTATTACTTTGGCAGAAGTGCAATTTTGTAAGGTGTCAAGCTGACAATGTTCTTCTCGTGGGCGATTATTGCATATAACCACGTCTTCTATAGAGGGGCACCTCTCTTGGGTCCATAAATTTGAAGAGGGTGTTTCTAAATAGTATGAGCTGGGTGGAATCAGGAAAATATAATTTTGTGGTATGGGATAAACACGAAAATAAGAACCAGGATTGGAATGTAGGATAGAAACTTTTAAAAGGCATACAATCGTATCCTTAACCGATAATATATGAAATTTGAGACAAGTTATTAATCGATTTTAATGAAACTCGGCAAGAGTCTTTATTTTATTAATAGCTTGGATGAGTTCGTTACCCAGGAAAATCAAGCAAGGTTTTCCGGGAAATTTTTGAGTTTTATTTCTAACAAAAAATTTATTTCCGAAGATTACAAGATATTTTGATGAAATTTGGTTGTTGTTGCCTTCGGAAAGACCTTACTACATACCAAAATTCAACTTTCTAGGTTTATACAAAATTGACTTATATAAAATTTAAAGCATTTAATGGAAATTCGCTACCATAACGCACTTGTTGCGTCCCGAAATAACTTTTATAGTTTTCGCCTTTCATGTTATTACGAACGAATGAAGAGCCTCGGTGGTTCAGTGGTAATAACGTATGCCTCTGAACCGAAGGGTACTGGGTTCGATTCCAGAGTATTCCTTTCACTTTTTCCGTACAAACTGTAACATTAACATCAACTGAGGTTGTGGCCTTGTATTTGAGCAAGTTGAATGTGTACACGTTCCGCCCTTCGGAGGGGGCTTAAAGCCGTCGGTCCCGTGTCCATGCGAGGTTGGGCACGTTAAAGATCCCTACCCTCCTTACATAAAGGCAGGGGTTCGGCAAAATTTCCAGGATAGTGAAGTGAAACTGCTCCCTGGCGTCTGTGATTGGCCATAGTCGCGGAAATAGACCGACGTTAAAGAAATAAAAACACACACACACGAACGAATTGTAAATATAACCCCCTCCCCCATTTTAAAATATCAGCAACATTTCTTTACCCGATAACCTTTTCAAAAATAAACACTTAATCATCATTAGATTACAATCTAAGGGAGATGTCGCCCTATCGTCGCAACCATAATTGTCTGTCTCTTCCATACTTCATATAACTGTGCTAGATTTGCCCGAAATTTTCTGCTTGCTTTACTCTTCTTTTTTTTTCAGCTATTTGTCCATTAAATAATGTTGTCAAAACGCTTTTATGATTCAGAATATGACCAATAAATTTTGCCTTCCGCCTTTCAATTTCTTTCAGCAAACACCTCTTTTTTCTCACCTCTTCTATCACACTTTTATTCGTATTTTTATCGGTGTACTGTGTATTTGTTATTCTTCTACTTATCTACTTTCTAAAGTTTTAATTTTCCTTCTGTCCTGCTTGGTTATAGTCCAGGTTTGGCCCCCTAAACTACTACACTCAATACGTACGGCCTGATTAACGTTTTCCTCATGTCAGAGTTATAATGTTTATCAGTGAGAAAAGTAGCTTGTATATTGCTTGCGCTTTGCCGTCGCTATCCTTATTCTCAGATCTCTGCTACATTTACCAATGTCCGTAATAATATTCCCAAGGTACGTAAACATTTCGACCTTTCTTTTCTTTAACGTAGATCTATTTCCACGACAGTGACCAATCACCGACGCTAGGGTGACGTTTCACCACACTATCATGACATTCTGCCGAATCCATTTTAGTGAATTTTCTTTTAAAAATTCACTAATGAGGCGATCTCGACTACTGAATTTTGAAAAAATTTCTTCAAATGAGCGCTAATTTTTGTAGGTTTATATATATATATATATATATATATATATATATATATATATATATATATATATATATATATATATATATATATATATATATATATATAAATCGAAACTGACCCCGGATATGTGTTCTAGGGGGCCTAATTAGCGCTCATTTAAAGAAATTTTTTCAAAATTCAAAAGTCGAGATCTCCTCATTAGTGAATTTTTTAGGAAAATTCACTAAACGAGCGAGAGGTCACCAACGGCACGTCGGTGGGCAAGGGATGGCAGCCTTTGGGCGAGGGTAGGGTCACCGATGAGACGTATAGCTCTCTTCTGAATGGAGTCCAGGATAGCGAGTGTAAAAGCGGCAGCCGCACCCCAGATGTGGGAGCAGTATTCGAGGTTTGGCTTTATTTTTGAAGTATGCCAAAAAGTGAAAAGGACTAATTACTTTGAATAACTTGGTTGTTCATTGTGATGGATCTAGGGCTGGTGTATCGTTTATGAGATAGAAAGCAAGGCTAAGATTTGGTGGAGTTGAATTGTACAAGATTTATACTTCCCCAGTCCATTTTTTTTTGGCGTTCCACAGAGAGAGAACCCTCCATGAGTCTGCGATCCTCATTTAATTGGGCTAAAGAGACAGACTTAGAATATTGTATATTTGAATGGAGGGTGCTGTCGTCCGCGAAACTGTGAACTGGGTTGGATGTGTTAGAGATGAGGTCATTGATGTGGAGAAGAAACAAAGTAGGGGCTAAAGTTGAACCTTGAGGGACTCCTGCATTAATTGGATACAGTTTAGAGGAATGGCCATCCACAACAACAGAAATGCTCCGGTTGGAGAGGAAATTTGCTGTCCAGGTACAAAGTTTTGGTGGTAGGCCATAGGCCGGAAGTTTATTAAGCAGAGCGACAATCTGGGATTCGCCATGTAGTTCCATAGACTTGTTCCAAGAATGGGTGACAAAGTAAAGGAGGTCGGCAGTTGATCTGCGCTGACGGAATCCATACTGCCTGTCGTGGAGTAGACTGTGTTTTTCAAGAAATTTTAGTAATTCGGTGTATATATACTTTTCCATCACTTTAGAGACGACTGAAAGGAGATAAATGGGTCTGTAGGTGCTAGGAAGCGCTTTGGATCCTTCCTTGGGGACGGGTTGTCATGTAACACTCGACCCATCTTCCCCATTTAAAATATAAGGGTTGTTATCACCACCCTTAAGGGGTTGATGTGACAAAGTTGAGTTTTATGTCAAAACATGTCCCCCTCAATATTAAAATTCACATGTTTCAGCGTTTCTTGAAAAAAATTTCTCTGGACGCAAATCGGTCTGTTTCGTTTTCAATACGCCACCCTATATATAAACATATAAAAATTGAAACTGACCCCGGATATGTGTTCTAGGGGGGCTAGTTAGCGCTCATTTGAAGAAATTTTTTCAAAATTCAAAAGTCGAGATCTCATTAGTGAGTTTTTTAAAGAAAATTCACTAATAGTCTACCACAACGAACTTGCTGTGTCCAGACTTTAAAAATCACATCTCCAAACCAAACTGCAAACGCAATGAATTTGGAACATATCTTGGCTATAATTTTCCAGATGATAGCTCGACTTAATACATTAATCTTTAGTTATAGCACATGACACATTGTTTACAGAGTTAGTTTATAACTTGATTATGAAACAGCTTGTACGTGTGTCACACCACCTGGGCTATAAATCAAAATCACATGATTTTAACGAGCAAACTATTAGAGGAACTACTCATTAAATGATGTAGCATTCTCAAACAAATAAAAGCGTTATGCAATCCAAACTGTGCGTTTCAGATATTAGCGGTTAAATCAGTTTATTGTTGTATCAGCTATATCTTCAAATGATAAAAACCATCATAATAGTCTAAAGGCGATGACGCCTTGTCGTCGCAACCATGACTCTCTGTATCCAGCAGCATTTTATATTTCATTGCAACTTCATCCATACTTCATCAGTTGTGCCAGGTTTTCCAGAAGTTACCCCCCTTGTCTACCTCTTCCCTTCTTTTACAATTACGTGTCCAAATACAGACTTTTTGTGAAGACGTTTGAGCTACCAACACGTAGCCAAGAGGCCCATTTGAACTGCTTATGCACACCGGAAGCGTCTGCGCAGAGACATATCTTCGGGGTGAAAAGCCGTCTTTTCTTTCTTGTTCTTCCACCTATTCTCCCTTCCCCCGCTTGGTGTCGGTGCGGAGATGAGGAGTTCGGTACATCCTACGTTCTTTCATGTTTCTCCTTCTCTTTCAAGATATTCTCCATCATTTTTTGTAGGTTCTTCCATTGCTCCCTACTACTGAGCATCAGCGGAACCAGGTTATCTGTTGTCAGTTGTTGTCCCAACAAGACATCCGCTTCTGTCTTTGCTCTTCCCATCTAGGGCCTGTAACATAGTCTGTTCCACTGTGTCTCTCAGACCACAATATCTACAGTCCGCACTATCAGTTTTGCCTATCTTTTTTGCATAATCTGCAAAGCGCCCATGGCCTCTCTATACTTGTGTTACATGGTAGCTACGAGTTCTGTGTTTACATTCTAGCCATGTTCTTATGTCTGGTGTGAGCTTGCTCGTCTATTTCGTCACATCCTCATTCTCCAACCAACGCGGCTGCCATAACTATATGATTTCGTCCCGCACCGCATTTATTCTCCCTTGGTTCAACTCATGTTCATTAACAGGGTATACAGCTGCCTAGCCTGTAGATCAAATGGTATGGACTGCCTGCGCCAAAATAGTTCTATAAGTTGCCCTCACCCTAACAAGCACTTTCCTCTGGACCTTCTCTAGGATCTTTTATAAGTTTTCTTTTTCATCACCGAATACCATAATGGAGCTCCATAAAGCAAGATATAATTAACTACTCCAGCGAGTAAAAGTCGGCTAGTTGTTACCGGGCCCCCAATATTCGGCACCAATCTGCCGATCGCCGATGCTTTCTTCTGCGCTTTCTGGGCAGACATCTGCAGGTGATCCTGGAACGTGTCTCTCTCATTCAGGATAATTCTTAGGTATCTGACACTATTCCCAGGCCGAATCTCATGGTTGCCAGTCTTAAATCTAATAATTTCTAGTTTTCTGCCCCCTTTTAGTATGACTGCCTCGATTTTGTCTGTCGCTAGTCTCAACCGCTGCCTTTCCATCCATCCGGTGATGCTTCTAATAGAATCACTTATTCGGAATGTTAATTTTTATACATCCTGTGCTGTCGCAACTATGGCCAAATCATCCGCGACACAGTCGTCACTCCCTCCGCCAAACGCAACCTCAAAACTTCGTCATAAAGCACATTCCAGAGTGTTGGCTCCAGGACCGAACCTTGTGAGACTCCCACCGTTACATCCAAATATTTCTCTCTCGTTCTAATTTTTATTTTTCTGCCTTCAAAATATTTGCTGATAACGTTAATGGCGGGGTACCTAGATATGTTTCGATTTTCTAGTTCTTCTATATTTCTCCACGACGCCGTATTAAAAACATTCTTAACGTCTAAGGTGACAAAGGCACACCACTTCTCCTGTGTTCTTCCTTAATTATGATCACCCCCTCCACAGCTTGCATCGTGGACCTCCCCCTCTCGATTTCGTATTGTCGTTCGAATAGGTTCTGGCCATTCTCTATCTCAACTTGTAGTCGGTTCTTGATGAGAGTCTCGTAAAGCTTGCTTATGGTGTTCAAGAGGCACAGCGGTCTATATACCGAGGCCTCCATCGCAGGGTTTTTTCCTTTCGATAATAAGGTAACTTTCGCTACCTTCCAGAAGTCAGGAAACTTTTGTGTTGCGAGGATATCATTCAGCAGCACTCCGGCCTTGTCTCCATCACTTTTTTAATCGCTTCTGGTGTAATGGTGTCCAATCCTCCCTTTCAATTTCTCTTGCTTTTAGTAGCAGCAAACAGCCCGTCCGTCGTGAATTCCAGCGTCATTTCTAAGTGCCTGCCAATGTTCTTTCTTTGACTGGTATATCAGGTGTCTCAACTTCTTTTTTTTTTAATTCTTCTTTTTAATATAGCGTCTGCTGTTCGTTTCTTCTGTTTAATCTAATCAGGGTTCTTCTATTTCTTCTACACAGTTTCCTTTGTTGTTCAATTTTCTTTTCCACAAATAAGGCACTAATGATCTCTTTCAGCAAACATCTCTCTCACCTCTTCTAACACATTTCTATACGTCCCTCTATTAGTGGACCTTGTTTTTGCCATTTTTCCATGTAAAGATTGCAAAAGCTTTCATTTTCTTCATGTCTCGCTTTTTGACACTTTAGCTTTCCATACATTATAACACTTCATAAGAACTTAGGTAAACCTAATTTATTTATATAAATATTAATATACAACGAGCTTCCGTTTCTTTCAGGCTGGCATCGGGCTAAGTCTGCCGCCGCCAAGAAGGTAAAGAGGGCAGTCGCTGGGGATAAACCGAAGGCGGCGGCAGCTAAGAAAACCGCAACGAAACCGAAAAGGATCCCTTCCAGCCCCAAGGCGAAGAAGCTCGTTGGTGCCAGTGTCAGAAAGAAACACGCATCCGTCGCGGCTAGACCGAAGTTGCAGTCCAACGCGAGAAAAGCCAAAGCCAGTCCCACAAAGAAACGGAAGCCCCTAAAACCTAAAACAGCCAAGAAAAAGGCAGCGGCTCACCTAAGAAAAAGTAGACGATGTACGCCGTCTCGTTGTCTGACATAAAAGTTGTGATGGGTGCAAGATATTTAATATGAAAAACCAAAAAAATTTCACCCGACTTATCTACGAGGAATAATATCGCGCTTATTTGAAGAAATCTTTTGAAAGTCCTGGTGACTTATCTTTATTAGTAAATTTTCATATTGGAATTTAACTAAAATACGGGCCCAATTTGCCATTCCAATTTATACTGTTATTTTATCGTCCACGAACAAGTTCAACGCATTTAATATTTGATATTTCAGTATAACTTAATTTATTTGCAGCACAAAGACCCAGATTATTCATGTGCATACGTCACCATAACATTAGCTAACGGCTTAGAAGGACATGGCCTTACATTTACTTTGGGTCGAGGAACCGAAATCGTCGTTCAAGCAGTGAATTCTCTAAGCCTGTTCGTCAAAGGACTGGCAGTTGTTGATATTTTCAAAGATTTTGCAGCTTTCTGGCGTAGCCTAACCAGCGAAACGCAGTTGAGATGGGTAAGTGGTAAAAAATTATACCCGATGCCTGCTTAATATAATATGTATACTGAAAATTTTACCGCCAGATTAAAATAACAGAAAGAAGGCAACTATTCTTTTGCTTCACTTTTTGGTTGCTAGCACATATGTTAAGAACGTGTGTACCATATTTCTTAAAGCCTATATTTACAGTGGTAAATACTGTGTGTATATGCCAAAAATATAAAACACATTTCATTCGTATTTTTGTCCCATGTATTTTATTTTTTTTCGGTAATGATGATAATATTCTGTTTTTGTTCAACAAATTGGTATATTTATTTCCTTTCCATGGATATACGAGGCGCGTTTAAAAAAATATATTTTTTTATTTCAACAACACACCACGAGGGCTCACAGCCTAAATACTATCGTACCGTGGGTGTCGACAAGGAGGAAAGAGCAAACTTATTTATTCTGGACTTGAAGCTTTGGAGGTTCGGAGGAGAAGGAAAAACATGTGCCGGCAAGGAGTTCCACAACTTGGAAGTCCTCGGGACAAAAGAGCGGGCATAACAAGATGCTCTGTGTCTGGTGACCTGGACAGTAAAAGGATGCATTCGTTCTCTTCCCCTGGTATATCTGTTGGGGGCAGCAGGTGGAGGAACTATGGAAGAAAGCTCATCTGAGCAGTGCCCGTGCAGATATCTGTAAAAGAGGGAGATATCACCAACGTCATGTCGGTGGGCAAGGGATGGCAGTCTTTGGGTGGGGGTAGGGTCACCGATGATATATATATATATATATATATATATATATATATATATATATATATATATATATATATATATATATATATATATATATATATATATATATATAGCTCTCTTCTGAATGGAGTCTAGGATAGCGAGTGTAGAAGCGGCAGCGGCACCCCAGATGTGAGAGCAATATTCGACGTTTGGCCTTATTTGTGAAGTATATAAGGTATAGAGATTAGCTGGTGAAAAGTATTTGCGAGCCCGGAAGAGGAAACCTAATTTCTAAGCAGCCGCTTCTGCAACTGATGTGACATGTTGGTGCCAATTGAGATTTCGATCCACAGAAATGCCAACAAGTGAAAATGACTCATTACTTTGAATAACTTGGTTGTTCATTGTGATAGGTCTAGGGCTGGTGTATCTCTTATGAGATAGAAAGCAAGATTGAGATTTTGTGGAGTTGAATTGTACAAGATTTCTACTTCCCCAGTCTAATATTTTTTGGAGATCCACAAAGACAGAACCCCCCATGAGTCTGCGATCCTCATCTAATTGGGTTAAAGTGACACGCTTAGAATATTGTATATTTGAGTGGATGGTGCTGTCATCCGCGTAACTGTGAACTGGGTTGGATGTGCTAGAGAGGAGGTCATGGATGTGGAGAAGAAACAATAAATAGGGGCTAAAGCTGAACCTTGAGGGACTCCTGCATTAATTGGATACAGTTTAGAGGAATGGCCATCCACGACAACAGATATGCTCCAGTTGGAGAGGAAATTTGCTCTCCAGGTACAGAGTTTTGGTGGTAGGCCATAGGCCGGAAGTTTATTAAGCAGCGCTGCGTGCCAGCCCTGGTCGAATGCTTTGGATATGCCTAGAGAGACAATCTGCGAGTCACCATGTAGTTCCACAGACTTGCTTCAAGAATGGGTGACAAAGGAAAGGAGGGCAGCAGTTGATCTGCACTGACGGAATCCATACTGCCTGTCGTGGATTAGACTGTGATTTTCAAGAAATTTTAGTAATTCGGTGTTTATATACTTTTCCATCACTTTAGAGACGACTGAAAGGAGAGAAATAGGACTGTAGTTGCTAGGAAGCGCTTTGGGTCCTTTCTTGGGGACGGGTTGCACTCGAGCAGTTTTCCAGTCACTAGGGAATATGCCTGTATTGTAAGATGTCTGAAACAGACGAGTCAGGACAGGAGCAAGTTCTGGTGCGCATTTTTTGAGAACAATTGCTGGGATCTCGTCAAGGCCAGAGGCTTTCCTTGTATTAAGAGAAGCGAGCATCTTTTTAGTTTTGAAAATGAGTCAGTCGCTTTATGCGCGACATTGGGGGCTGCTGGTGGTTGAACATTTGGAGGTGGGTTGAGAGTAGAATTTCCGGCGAACAACGGGGACTGATATCTTATAGCATTCAGGTTTTGTAGTAAGAAGGAGATCCAAGTGATTTGAGCTGTGTGTTGGGATGCGAGGAAAGTAAGTAGGTTTCTGAACCATATTGGCTAAAGAATTACTGACTGCGAAGGCATCCGCTGCTCTCCCTTGTGGATCGGTTTTTGAAGATCCTAGCCATTCCTTATTATGGACATTGAAGTCACCAAGAATAGTGACCTCGGAGGAAGGATATTCAGAAATCAGATGGTCGGTTTTTTCAGAAAGGTGGTCAAAGAGCTGGACAAAGTTGTTGTCAGAAGGTGACCGGTAAATGCAACAGATGAATTTAGTTGCAGCTGTGAGAGAGAGTTTTATCCAAAGTATGTCTTTTCTTCCAGCTTCTAAATTGGGGAGCCTGGTGCAGGGAGATTGCTACGGATGTATGCGCACACGCCTCCATGCAATCTAAAGGATGTAAGGAGGTCATACCCCGGGAAATTAATGTGATTAGTGGCTGTTTTGGCACTCATTTGGGTTTCGGTGAGGAAGAGGAGTTGGGGCCTATTAGCCCGAAGGAAATGGTGGACGGAGTTCAGGTTAGAATTTAGGCCACATATATTCGAAAAGGATATGTTAAATCTTGATGTTGGCGCCCCCTGCACACCCCTTTGCCAGAGATCCGAATGGAGGGGTATTTTATCTCCGGAATCTGTTGTACAAGGAGGAACCATCATCATTTTTGTTTATAAGGGAAACCGACTCATACACCAGAACCGGAAACGTCCGTTGGGACTTCACCGGCTCCTTGATGTAAGGGGTAGTACTTCCTCGGGCGCGAAATAGGTATAACTAACTTTGTTTATACTTATACATTTAAATGTCAAATTCCTTAGCACATATTTCACACGGTTATCGGCTTACCCTTCTAACTGCGTGTACCCGTAATTACTTTTTTTTATTGTAAATTTCAAACCCCATTAAATTTTCCAGCTTGGACCAGAAAAAGGTGTAACTCATTTGGCTGTGGCGGCAATTGTGAACGCCTTGTGGGACTTATGGTGCAAACTACTAAATAAGCCACTCTGGCAGTTACTTTCTGACTTGGAACCGGAACAGTTAGTATCTGCGATTGATTTCCGTTATCTATCTAATGTGATAACAAAAGAAGAGGCTTTGGATCTTCTGAGAAAAGGTGCAGAAGGAAAAGAGGAAAGAATGAACAAATTGTTAGAAAATGGATACCCAGCATATACAACACAAGCAGGTAAAATAAAAATTTCGGGACGCAGCAAGTGCGTTAATAGTAGTGAATTTTCATAAGAAATGTATACACTATCTAGTATGGCATATTATTAAAATAGTGCTGAAAATTGAATCATAACTTCAACATAGCTGTGATAATTTACTCTCCTCAGAAAGACGTTCTTTTGAAATGAATTTAGGGTCCATGACTTGACCACAAAGAAAATATTCGTATTCCTGTACCCATAAACTCCTGAAACATTATATTACTCGAGTTTTAACGAAAAAAATGTCATTTTTTTCACCAAATCACCCCTCATTTATTGCCTACCCCCTTAGGCGATGTTACCTAAAAACAATTTCCTTTGTCGGGTGCTAACTGGATACCAAATTTGAAGATGATATCTCAATTCGTTCAAAAGTTATTGACTATACTGACAGACAGACCGACAGACAAAAAATAATTTCCAAAATTAAGTTTTTGATATGTTTTGGGACTTCCCAGCAAACACAGTTATGTATCAGCGATATAACTATTACACCTCTCCTGAACTTTACTTATCACGAGAGACATGTAACGCCCATGTAACTCACATGTAAAGAGCAGCACGCGGGGTCTACTCAGTATATTGCAGAGACGAATTTATGTAATATTGCAGAGACAGAACACTGATATGTATATGCTACAGCACTATTTGCACCACTATTTGTTACAGCTACATCAAAAATTATTTAAAGCATATATCACAATAATCAGGAGACCCGACGTTTGAATTTAAAAAAAAATGCTTCAAATGAACGCTAATTAGGCCCCCTAGAACACATATCCGGGTTGAGTTTTGATTTTTATGTTTATATATTTATATATATATATATATATATATATATATATATATATATATATATATATATATGTATATATATATATATATGTATGTATATGTATATATATATATATATATATATATATATATATATATATATATATATATATATATATATATATATATATATATATCTTTAGGAATGCTGGTACTTTTTGTGATTTTTTATTTGTTTACGTAAACAAATAAAAAAGTCTGGACGCAGCAAGTGCGTTATGATAGTGAATTTTCATTAAAATCTTTTTAACAGCAAATATGTGTGTTTCTTTTTAAGAAAGCAGGCATCAAATTTGGTTACCAGTATAACCTATATATATATATATATATATATATATATATATATATATATATATATATATATATATATATATATATATGTATATATATATATATATATGTATGTATATGTATATATATATATATATATATATATATATATATATATATATATATATATATATATATATATATATATATATATATATATCTTTAGGAATGCTGGTACTTTTTGTGATTTTTTATTTGTTTACGTAAACAAATAAAAAAGTCTGGACGCAGCAAGTGCGTTATGATAGTGAATTTTCATTAAAATCTTTTTAACAGCAAATATGTGTGTTTCTTTTTAAGAAAGCAGGCATCAAATTTGGTTACCAGTATAACCTATATAGACTAAACAATGTGTCATGTTTCATTAAAATAACTATTGTTTGAAAATGTACAAAAATTTCTGAAAGTAAACTTAAAGTGGTCCTGAAAAAACTGGTTTGTTGGTTAACCCTATAGGTTAATAGCAAATTGAGCTATTCAAATTTGAAGCATTTAATGAAAATTCGCTACCATAACGCACTTGCTGCGTCCCGAATTTCTTTTCTTACAAACATGAATTATATTTTGATGGACAATGCAAAAATGCAATAACATAAGCCGTGTTCGATTAAAAAGGAAAATTGTATCACCAACGAATTATGGTCCATCCTGTGATTGTAGAATTTTTTTTCTCAGATGTAGCTTAAGAACCCCTATAATTAATGTATACAATTTTTTTTCGCATCAACAAAAATTATATACCATTAAACGATAAACTCTACAGCTAAGACTACTGCCAAAGCATCATAGAAAGGGTCTATTTGAAATGAATTTTCTGGAATTATTTTAATAAAATGAAGGACAATCACGGTTGAAGCTAAGACTTCAGGCCTTGTAAAACATTGTTCTTGAGACATTTTCTTTCTATAGATCATATTAGTTTAAGGTTATTTGCCTAAATGTTGCTAATTTTGACGTTTTAAACCGTGACTTTGAGATTTTGAGGAAAACTCAATTTTTTTTAAATGCCTATAAATTTTTTGTCTTTTAAACTACAGAGCTAAATTTTGGTAGGTAATTTACCTATAATTATATAAACCGTGTAGCACATTTTTTGCCCTTACTTTGTTATTTACGGACATATGAATTTTTTTCGAAAGAAAACACAAAATTTACCGGGAAGACCTGGGCCGATTTTCCTGGTTAAAGAACTTATCCAAGCCATTTGCAAAAGGAAGGTATTCATCAAATTTAATCCAAATCGGCCCATTATTTTTTGAGTTATCGGTGTGACATACACACAACACAAATATATATATATATATATATATATATATATATATATATATATATATATATATAAATGTTCAGAAAGATTTCCGCGGTCTTTAATGTGAGACATGCTTGGTTCTCGGGTTAAACCGCGTCCAGAATTTATGGAAACTCGACGTTTCGGCTCCTGTTTTGGAGCCATTTTCAAGAGGTAAAGGAAATATGTAAGGACACTCTAAGGCCTCAATCTGCCTACTCCTTAGAGTGATGGACAAAGGTGGGTAAAGGAAATATGTAAGGACACTCTAAGGCCTCAATCTGCCTACTCCTTAGAGTGGTGGACAACTGTGGGTAAAGGAAATATGTAAGGACACTCTAAGGCCTCAATCTGCCTACTCCTTAGAGTGATGGACAAAGGTGGGTAAAGGAAATATGTAAGGACACTCTAAGGCCTCAATCTGCCTACTCCTTAGAGTGGTGGACAAAGGTAGGTAAAGGAAATATGTAAGGACACTCTAAGGCCTCAATCTGCCTACTCCTTAGAGTGGTGGATAAAGGTAGGTTGGGTTGTTGTAGCTCGATTACGGGGCCTCAATCTGCCTACTCCCCAAATCTCGCTGGAGATCGTCTGTGAGGTCTCAGTGTGTTCAACCCTAGGCCTCAGATCTCTCTGAGGCCTAGGGTTGAACACACTGAGACCTCACAGACGATCTCCAGCGAGATTTGGGGAGTAGGCAGATTGAGGCCCCGTAATCGAGCTACAACAACCCAACCTACCTTTATCCACCACTCTAAGGAGTAGGCAGATTGAGGCCTTAGAGTGTCCTTACATATTTCCTTTACCTCTTGAAAATGGCTCCAAAACAGAGCCGAAACGTCGAGTTTCCATAAATTCTGGACGCGGTTTAACCCGAGAACCAAGCATGTCTCATATATATATATATATATATATATATATATATATATATATATATATATATATATATATATATATATATATATATATATATATACATATATATATATATATATATATATATATATATATATATACATATATATATATATATATATATATATATATATATATATATATATATATATATATATATAAATATAAATTACACACACACATCTTAGAAACGATTTCTAACTAGATTTGGGAGCAGGCAGACTGAGACTGAATCGGAAACCGGAATCGAACTACAAAAAGCCAACATACCCTTATCCACTACTCTTGAGACGTGGGCAAATTGAGGCCTTAGTTTCTTGCTTTCAGATTTTCTCTCAAAAATGACTCAAATGAGAGCCGAAACGTAGAGTTTCAACAAATTCTGGCCGCGAGACGATGTGAGGCCTTAGAGACCATATTTTCCTATACTTCCTAACCAAGCACCTTGTAAATGGCTCCAAAAGTTCGAGCCGAAACATCTCGATGATCCAACCAGTTTTGTTCGGTTCAACCAGAGGATCAATTATTTCTCACATAAATGTTAGATAGATTTTCAAAAACAATTTTATGGCCCTATTTCCGCATAACAGCATGTGTATATAATATGACATTTATGAATCTTAACATAGATATTTTTTAGGATGGTTGGGTTATACCGATGAAATTGTACAAGAACTGTGCCAGAAATATCTGGATTTAGGCTTCACAGCTTTTAAAGTAAAAGTAGGGCAGAATCTTTATGAGGATATGAAAAGATTAGAGAAAATAAGGACGCTCATAGGATGGGATAAAATTCTGGTGAGTTCTTAACCATACTTTGCAGTTTTTCAAACGAAATAATTTAATCATGTTTTTTTATACACATACGTATGAAAAATATCTGCTTATATGTTCAATGTTCATATAAATATATAGATGGTGGACGCCAACCAGGTCTGGGAGGTCCAGGAGGCCATTGACTGGATGCAACAGCTGGCCCAATTTAAAATACTTTGGGTGGAAGAACCTACCTCCCCTGATGACATCCTTGGTCATGCTCACATTGCAAAGGCCCTGAAACCTCTTGGTGTTGGTGTAGCTACTGGGGAGATGTGCTGTAACAGGGTCATGTTCAAACAATTCCTTCAAGCTGATGCGATGCAATATTGCCAGATCGATTCAGCTAGGATAGGAGGTGTCAATGAGATACTCAGTGTATATTTAATGGCGCATAAGCTTGGAGGTACCTACACCATATTTAATACTGAATTCATATCTAACAGTTAATCAATCCAGTGTATTTATAATGTCCTGATTATACATTAAAAAAAAATGGTGTGAGTTTCCCTTCAAAAAATAGTGGGGGTAGTTCGTATAACATTTTTCATTTTAAGGTTGTGATACTCAGATACAGGGGGTTAAAGTTGTTACGCTTAAAGCGATTTTCCTTCATTATCTCTAAAAACGGCTAAAGATAATATTTTCAATATGTGTACACGAGTAAATATTAACAGCATATAAAGAAACTTCTGCGGGGACATCTCTAATTTGCCCAGCAGCGCCAGAATCCACAGGATTCTCTCACGCGACCGTGTCCAGGAACTGGGATCGATAAAACGATCAGATGGCTCCTTTACTGAATCACGGAAAGAAACGTTAGAGCTCCTAGCACACACACACACTTCCCAGTTTGTCTGATCCTGAACAACGAAGATGTCCGGCCAGCCGAGGGTCGATTTAAACGCCCTCGGAGGGAGGACAGGCGGGTTGCTTGGAGAATAGTTACGGCCTCGGCGGTGGAGTGTGCTGTGAAATATTTCCAGCCATTCAAGGCGCCAGGGGAGGATGGGGTGGTACCGGTCCTTCTACAAAATGGACTGGAGATTCTCCTACCTTTCCTAATCAGACTGTATAGAGCCAGTTTGACTTGGAACTATATTGCATCCAGCTGGACGGTGATTAGGGGGGTTCACATTCCCAAATTGGGACGTAATGACTTCCTACCCACATCACTGAGACCTCTCAGTATCACATAATTCCTCTTGAATGGATTGGAAAAAATACTGGACGGACACATTAGGGGGAGCATCTTGGTCAACAACCCCCTTAATACCCAGCAGTATGCCTACCAAACTAGCAAATCTACTGAGTTAGCACTCAATAACCTCGTCGAGAAGATCACACACTCCCTGGATAACAGGGAGGTGGCGGTGGCTGCATTTCTCGACATTGAAGGAGCATTCAACAATGCATTACCTATCTCCCTCTACGAAGCCACTATCGCTAGAGGGGTGGAACCTACCATTTGTGGCTGGATCGGAAGCATGCTCCACAATCGGACCGTTATTACCTCGCTGCAGGGGGAGGTGGTCGGCTTCAGGGCTGCGAGGGGGTGCCCTCAGGGGGAGTTCTATCCCCCTGCTGTGGTCTCTCTTTGTGGACGATTTGCTGGCTAACCTCGGACTGTGGGAGGTTGAGGTCCAGGAGTATGCTGATGATCTAGTCATAATGGTTAGGGGCAAATATGAGGAAGAACTAGCAAGTACTCTTCAGGAGACACTAAATGTAGTGAATGATTGGTGCCGGAGGGAACAGATGTCTGTGAACCCCCGCAAAACGATCATTATTCCATTTACCAGAAGAAGAAGTTTGGACAAATTAAAACCACCTATTCTTATGGGGAAAACGAATCCACTTTCGGAACAAGCAAAATATCTGGGGGTTACCCTAGATAAGAAGCTCAACTGGGACATACAGTTAGAGAATGTAATCCGCAGGGCTAAACTGTCCCTGTGGACCTGCTGGAGAATCTGTGGAAACAACTGTGGAACAAACCCCCAACAGATGTACTGGCTCTATGTAGTGGTTATCAGACCAATGATAACATATGGAGCCATAGTTTGGTGGCCTAAGGCACTTCGTGGTATCGCGAGGGCCAAACTGGCTCATCTACAGAGACAAGCTTGTCTGATGATAACGGGAGCGATAAACACCGCACCATCAGCCGCTCTGGAGGTCCTCCTTAATATTCCACCTCTTCACATATGGTTGGAGAGGGTGGCGAGGTGGACAACGTACAGACTAAAACAAACGGCCGACAGTATGCCAAAGGAAATCATTCTGGGAGGGTCCGGACTCCTCGATGACATTGAGGGTCACGGGATTCTGGGAATGATCTCAGACTTGATGCCTACAAAGATCAGTAGAGGTCTGTCTTTCAAGACCATCCTCCTGGAAAGGGAGGACTGGGAGCGAAATCAAACGACCCAATTGGGAGCCGATCTCTGCTGGTACTCTGACGGCTCCAAAACCAATATGGGAGTAGGAGCCGGCGCATATGGGGGCAGCACCGATGCTAGACTATCAGCTAGCCTCGGCAAGTACGCAACCATACACCAGGCAGAAATGTATGCCATCGAGATGTGTGCAAGGGAAAGTATAAAAAACCAGTGCACACACAAATCGATAAAGATATATGCAGATAGCCAGGCTGCAATAAAAGCGCTTGGTTCCTACCGGTGGAATTCAAAAACGGCATGGAGTTATAAATCTGCCCTTAACGAACTGGGCAGCTGTAATGAGGTGTCGCTGGTCTGGATACCGGGTCACTTGGACCATGATGGCAACGTTGTGGCCGACGTGCTTGCCAGGAGTGATGCCCAGAGAGACTTTGTCGGACCAGAAGCGGTACTGGGGATAACATCATGCACAGCAAAACGCACCTTAAAGACCTGGACAGAAAGGATGACAATCCAGTATTGGCAAAATCTGCCAGGATTAGCTCACACTAAGGCCTTCATAAATGGCCTGTCCGAGTCAAGGGCTAAAAAACTTCTCGAGTTAAACAGAAAACAACTGAGTATTCTAGTCAGCCTGTATACAGGACACTGCCGCTTGCATCACCACATGCACCATATTGGAGTCGGTCAGGAGACCGAGTGCCGGCTGTGTATGGAGAGTGACGAGACAGCAGAGCACATACTGTGTTCCTGTTCGGTAGTGGACGGAACTAGATACCTGCTCTTTGACAAGATAAAGCTTGCTCCGGAGGATCTGGATCAACTTTCGCCCACAAAGATTATCGACCTCTGCAGGAGGCTGGCTTTGTTGGGTGAAATATAGACATTAGGCGTGAGCCACAATAGACCTTATAGTTGCGGTGGAGGGACCGGTATGGCCCACTCACAATTAAACCTAACCTAAACCTATATAAAGAAAAACGCAAAATCCGATTAAGAAATTATTAATCACTACAGCAGATGCTCAAATTGTGCCCCATTTACTTCTATACACAATGCTGTGCGTCACAGAAAAGATTGTCTTGCTCTAAACAAAACTCCAATATCTTGTCTAACCGGATTTGACGCTTCCACAATTCGTGCCCATATAGTTCCTGCCGAGTTTGTACTGGTGTTTCATAAACTATACTTTTCATGAATCCCCAAAAATAAAAATCTAGAATATTTAAGTCTGGTGATCTGACAGGCCAATTTACAGGTGCATCTTGGCCATGACCAATCCAGCGCCCAGCAAACTGGTTATTATGAAATTGCGGCACCGGTTGAGCATAATGTGCTGGTGAACCGTCATGCATAAAACACATATCTCTCCTAACATTCAAAGGCAAATCTTCTAATAAATCAGGCAATTCATTTTCTAAAAAATTTAGATACTGAACCTCATTTAAGCGTGGAGGTAGCTCCTCCACAAATGATCGCCGACAATTTCAGCCCACACATTGATGGAGAATTGATGTTGGGAATGGGACACAATGGTTGTTCTGGATTAGCGTCACTCCATTCATGGCTGTTATGTAAATTTAGTACTCCATTTTTGTGAAACAGGATTCGTCAGTAAATAAGAGTGTATCGCAGAAGGTATTATTTTAATTCGGTTTGTTCCTGATCCAATCACAGAAACGTATTCCGACATTGTTATCTTGGGGCAAAAGTTCGTGTACTCGAGTTAGATGGTAGGACAGTAGCTGCTGTTCATTTAATACGTTGTGGACTGTAAACTTGAAAACATTCACTTCAGCAGCAAAGCAAAATTTAGTACTTCATTTTTGTGAAACAGGATTCGTCAGTAAATAAGAGTGTATCGCAGAAGGTATTATTTTCATTCAGTTTTGTTCCTGATCCAATCACAGAAACGTATTCTGGCATTGTTATCTTGCGGCAAAAGTTTGTGTACTCGGGTTATATGGTAGGGCCCGTAGTTGCTGTTCGTTTAATACGTTGTGGAGTGTAGACTTGGAAACATTCACTTCAGCAGCAATCCTTCTTATGCTTGTATGTGGATTTTCTTCAACCATGTTTAAAACAGTTTTCTTCATATCTGCAGTCCCTGCAGATCGTGGACGAGCATGCTCAGTGGTATAAGGTAAAAAAGTACCCTTTTCTCTAAATCGTTGGTCAATCGCAGCAAAAGTACTGTGGTATCGAACATGTCGACCAGGAAACTTTTCAACATATCGCCTTGCAGACTCTAAAGAATTATATCCACATTCTCCATATACTAAATGCATGTCAGTCAATTCATTTAAACTATATTGATTATAAGACATAATGTCGAATAACTGAAGCAAAAAAAAATATTGTTTGACAAGTTATGACAATTTAAACTGCTGTTGACAACTTTTGCTGTATCTATAGTATGGTAAAGTTTCAGTTTAAAAATCGAAATTAATACTTGAGCGTCTTTAGTGAACAAACAACTTTATCTCAATTTTTTTCCAAAACTGTACATCCTATGGAATTTCTACCAGCATACCTTATTTTTGTATTAGTCTTTGAATTTTTTAAATCCGTTGGAAAATTTCAGAAATGTTGACTGTGCTCCTACGTATGCCACTGCTTCACATAATAAAGCGAATTTTGCGTTTTTCTTTATATGCTGTTAATAGTTACTAGTGCACAAATTTTGAAAATATTTTTATTTTTTTTATTTCAACAACACACCACGAGGGCTTACATCCTAAATACTATCGTACCGTGGGTGTCGACAATGAGGAAAGAGGCAATTTGTTAATTCTGGACGTGAAGGTTCGGAAGAGAAGGAAAACATGTGCGGGCAAGGAATTCCACAACTTGGAAGTCCTCGGGACAAAAGAACGGGCATAACAAGATGTTCTATGTCTGGTGACTTGGACAGTAAAAGGGTGCATTCGCTCTGTTCCCCTGGTAGATCTGTTGGGGGCAGCAGGTGGAAGAACCATGGAAGAAAGCTCCTCTGAGCAGTGCTTGTGCAGATATCTATAAAAGAGACAGAGAGAGAGAGAGGTCACCAACGGCACGTCGGTGGGCAAAGGACGGCAGCCTTTGGGTGAGGGTAGGGTCACCGATGAGACGTATAGCTCTCTTCTGAATGGAGTTCAGGATAGCGAGTGTAGAAGCGGCAGCAGCACCCCAGATGTGGCAGCAGGTTTCAAGATTTGGTCTTATTTGTCAAGTATATAAGATATAGAGATTAGCTGGTGAAAAGTATTTGCGAGCCCGGAAGAGGAAACCTAATTTCTTAGCAGCCGCTTCTGCAATTGATGTGACATGTTGGTGCCGATTGAGATTTCGATCTACAGAAATGCCAACAACTGAAAAGGACTCATTACTTTGAATAACTTGGTTGTTTATTGTGATGGGTCTAGGCCTGGTGTATCTCTTATGAGAAACAAAGCAAGGCTGTGATTTGGTGGGGTTGAATTGTACAAGATTTATACTTCCCCAGTCTAATATTTTTTGGAGATCCACTGAGACAGAACCCTCCATGAGTCTGCAATCCTCATCTAATTGGGCTAAAGAGACAGGCTTAGAATATTGTATATTTGAGTGGAGGGTGCTGTCGTCTGCGTAACTGTGAACTGGGTTGGATGTGCTAGAGAGGAGGTCATTGATGTGCAGAAGAAACAAAGTAGGGGCTAAAGCTGAACCTTGAGGAACTCCTGCATTAATTGGATACAGTTTAGAGGAATGGCCATCCACGACAACAGAAATGCTCCGGTTGGAGAGGAAATTTGCTGTCCAGGTACAGAGTTTTGGTGGTAGGCCATAGGCCGGTAGTTCATTAAGCAGCGCTGCGTGCCAGACCTGGTCGAATGCTTTGGATATGTCTAGAGCGACATATTATCTTTAGCCGTTTCAAAGATAATTAAGGAAAATCGCTTTAAGCGTAACAACGTGAAATTTTTTTAGGAACTGAAAAACAAACGTTCATACTGTCATTTTTGCAACTGTCGGCCGGCTTTAAATACAGATGCAGAAGTAATAAACAGATGTGAAGTGATAGTGAAACACTAAATCTAGAGTATCTGGTAGGGAAACTTCTGCATCTATATTTATACTGGGGCCGAATATTTCTGTAAAGTATTTATAAAACTAAAGACTTGTTATACTATGTAAACTTTTAGTAAAAGTATGCCCCCATGCTGGTGGAATTGGTTTATGTGAAATGGTTCAGCATCTGCAAATGTGGGATTATGTAGCACTATCCGGCACACAAGAGGGTCGCATGATCGAATACGTTGACCAACAACATGAACACTTTGTTAATCCAGCTGTTATAGAGAATGCTAGATATGTGGCACCTAGAGTAAGTCATTTTTTATTCGTTACCCATTTAAAATCTACATTTTTAGATAATAATTATATACAGGTTTGCCAATTAAAACTTTCCACTCGGAAAATATTGGAATTAAAAAAAAGAAAAAAGTTTGGACAACACCATATCTCCATAATAACGTAAACGCCAAAGATACAATAAAACAAATGACTCAATAAACGTTTACAAACACAAATTAAAGTTCGGGACGCAGCAAGTGTATTATTATAGTGAATTTTCATAAGAATTGTATACTATTAGTAAGGTATATTACTAAAACTAATTCTTTAAATTTAAATGGACCTGGGAGACCGGTTTTAGAGGTCGCAGTTAGCGTTTCTTAGAAGAACTTTTGGTAAATTTGCAGATTAGTTCTCGAACACTTTTCAAAAAACTGTTTTCAGAAATCTGCCTAGCCACCAACACCCCCCACCCCCACTACCCCGGATACACAAACCACAAGAAAAATTTCTTGTTCACACCCCCGAAGGAAGTTACCTACTATTTATATAGGTAGTTGTTTTATATTCTGAGATTCTAATGTATTAGCGGAGTTGAATTTCAGGTTATGCGCAGAACATATTTATATGTATAATACATATTTATATGTATAATACATATTTATATGTATAATATAAATATAATAAAACATAGTTATAGATTGGTTTTAAACAAAATGAATAACTTTTATTAAAATTTCTATTTATTTACATTTTTCTGACATCTACAGATTTAGATGAGAGTTGTCATAAATGGCAACCCCGCGGATTGTTTATTGTGACATATTTTCGTAGCCTGTCCGTTTAAGACTTAATTTGGAGATTTTGTTTGGAATGGCAGCGGAATCCTGATTTATATGTCTGACCTTGTCTAACATTATAGGTATCCATTTAGAGGTAATTTCAGGTCATATAGTAGATTATTGATTTACTTATAACTCAAGATCTACTGAACCAATTGAGTTCTAAGTTGGTAGGTAGTTTAGTTTAATATTTCTAGTAATTAAAAAGATATCGCGTTTTCAAGCAGTTTTTTGCATTTTTTTTCTAAAAGTATTTGATTGTCAAAACTGTCTGACGAACTCATCCAAGCTATTAACAAAATGAAGGGAATTGCCAAATTCGGTTTTGATCGGTGAAGTATTTTTTGAGTTATATATATATATATATATATATATATATATATATATATATATATATATATATATATATATATATATATATATATATATATATATATATATATATATATATTCTGATCTTGGATTTGGGTTCTAGGCGCCCTAATTCGGGCTCATTTGAAGAAATTTTCCAAATGTCTCACCACTGATACCTCTCTATTAGTGAATTTTTGAATGAAAATTCACTAATAAACATATCAACCTATCTGTTAGAGTTACTATATAAATGATTTATAAGAATATATACTGAAAAATTTAAAATTTTTGAAACAATTTCATGATCTGATGACTTGGTTATCCAATTTTTTTCCTAAAATGAATGTAAGTTTTGAATGTTCCCCTTACACCAAATAGGAGACCTATTACTGATACATTTTGAACATTAAATTTATATTTATAATAACTTATTGTAGGTAGGTAAATAATACACTTTTCTTCTTGAATTTGGTCAGGCTGCTCCATATCTCTTTTAAAACGTATGGTCGGATCTATAATATAACTGTTTTCATGATTTTTCTCAATTGCTATGATGTCAATCCTTCTGGTACTCCCAGTTTCTGAGAGGCCATGAATTTCTTCTACTTGGAAGCTGGTCTCTCTTAGGGTACAAGCAAGTAGTCCCCTAACTTCATGATGTCGCCTGTTTTGAAGCAGTTCTCCTTGGGTGCAGTACTCGAGCACATGTGCAAGAGTTTCATGCTCGTTACAGTGTCTGCAACGGGATGTATCGATACTGCGATCAGGAATACTACGAACAGGAGCCACATTACATATCAGGCCATTCGGATATTGTTAATTCTCTAAGATTATATAACCAATTATTTGCTTGTGTTGTTTTGTGTCACTGTTATAAAATAAACATTGTATTGTTCTGTTTATAACTTTGCTAGTGATCGTAACGTTAATTTTTTATTTTTAGGCACCCGGATATAGCACTACACTAAAAGAGGAAGCACTTGAAAATTATGAATATCCTATTGGAAGAGAATGGGAAAGATTGTTCTCCAATGGTTTGTTCCACGATCCCAGAAAACGAAGATTTAGTTTATACTGATTAATCCCTGATAATAATCAAAACAATGAAACATCTTCAACTATACCAGAAATCCTGAAATATTTTTATTGTAAAATATAGTCAGAATATTGCCTTGAATTGATGATATTTTAATTTTATATTTACAATACCTATAGTGAAAATTGTATATATATATATATATATATATATATATATATATATATATATATATATATATATATATATATATATATATATATATAAATTAATAAACACACTTAAGACACATTTTTTGTATAATTTTTGTTAAAAATTACACATAATACCCTTCTTCAATCATCCATTAGCTAATTTAGACAAATTCGCTAATAGAGAGGTCACGAGGAAAAGCTTTTGAAAAAATGTCTTCAGATGAGCGCCAATTTGGGTCCCTAGAACCCAAAATCATGGTCCATTAAAATTTATATATATATATATATATATATATATATATATATATATATATATATATATATATATATATATATATATATATATATATAAGTGTGTGTGTGTGTATGTAGCCGAGCAATAACTCAAAAAATACTAAACTGTTTTCAATCAAACTTGGCCAAAATCTTGTTTGGGCGAACACCGAGATAGAGTTCGTTAATCAGCCTTTATGTTCAAGTTTTTCCGGTGGAAACTCGGGGAAAACTTTTTGATAACGCTATATTTTTGTAAACAAGCGGGGGGGTTGTTCTGACGACAAGAAGCATATTCAGACATGTTAAAGTCACCAACTAAGAATGTCTCAAGACCATATATAATGCACAGGGATTCGAGAGCTTCAAACAAGAGGTAGTAGTCGTTAATTGGAGTATTGGGAGGTATATAAACAACAAAAACATTAAGCTAGGCCCGATGATCCGAGACAGACCCCTACAATGTCAATATTAGAAAGAGCATCAAACCCACCACAGTCCCTCCGAATATCAAAGCGAGAATGCACAGCAAGCAGAACACCACCTCCCCTAGTCTTGCAAGAGGAAGAAAAATCCCTATCTGATCTATAGACAATATATTGATCATCAAACAGTTCGTTACTATAAATATCACTATCCAGCCAAGTCTCAGTGAAAGCAAAACAGACAAGAGGGTGTGCCAGCGAGCAAACAAAAGAGTAAACATCATTAGTTTGTGTCCGGAGGCCCCTGACGTTTTGATAAAATATGTTAAATTGCTTCTTTGTTGAACAGACAAAAGAGGAAAGTTCATCACTGATAGAAGGAGAAAGTGGACAAGTTGATTGCTATTGAATACCAAGTATATCCGCCCAAAGAGACTGTATTTTCTGTATGTATGCTGTACACTCATGGTCCCAGGCAGCATGGTCAGTAGCAATGATTTTTTTAACTTTAGCAGCGTTTAAACAGTTAATACAACAGAGGGATGTGGAAGTGCAGCTATTCACAATATGTTCTGCACATCTAGGACAAACGGTCTTTCCCTTGCAGTTTTTAGATGTATGATGAAACTCACAGCATCTAAAATAACGGATTATGTCAATGGCATCATACACGGAACAGCAATCGTACCCAACAAAAAGTTGGCCCATGTTCAAGGCACAATTATAGGAGGTGTTATCCAACTGCAAGACGGCCTGATACACATTGTTATTTTTCTTTAGGTGAGTAAAAGAGATCAACTTTATCTCCGCATTGGCGAAGACACTGGTGTTCTGCAGCTTGAGAAGTTTTAACAGCTCGTCTTCCTTCAATCTCTGGGAGAGGCTGACACTACGAATACGGGGATGCAAATTCGTCACTTGCTTAACGTTGTACTTGTCTGAAAGGTTAGTATCTGCCAGATTTGAATTTTTCGGCACCAATGCCAGAGGAAGAGCTAAACATCAAGCCTCCATTGCCAATGTGTTTAACCTTGGACACTCAGATCTCAGCTGTCACAGGATTAATAGACTGGAACAAATCAGCCTTAGTAGCCGTGCTGGACTGGGCAGAATCTTTAGGTCTTACAATCACTGAGGCCCTTCTTGATACAGCTTCTGAGAAAAGCGGCGTGTTGTCTACAAAAGAAGCTGCAGCACTGGATGATCCAACTTGAAGAGGCGGCAGAGGATTGACAATCCATGTTGGAGACACACTTCACAAGATCGATGTTTGACTCCTTCAGATTGGCGACTTCAGTTCGTATATCTCCAATGATGGACTGCAGCTTATTCATTTCTCTATAGAAAATATCTAGGGATATGTAGCATGACGCATCATCACTAACTGAAGATTGAACATCAGGATCGACAGGATCACCCAGAAGTACAGATTGATCATCACAGTCAGTACAGATATATTTAACTCTGCGTTTTTGAAGTGCCATGCATCTCATCTCCGACACTGACATTCCAGAGCAAGCTTGGCATTCTAATATGCTTATTTAGTACAAGATGCAAGCTCAGATCTCTTCAAGCTATTGTTGCACCTGCCACATGACTCCATGATTGGCAATAACGACAAATATAAGTAAAGGCTGCAGTCAGCAATGATAAAATATACTGGCTACCCTTTCTATATCAAAGGATTGTATAGCTTCAATTTCAGCAGAGGGTTATCTTGTAAACAAAATTTAATCTTATCATATTGATAAGAAAAAATACTAAAAACTATTAATTAAAATAAACACAATAGTGAACCTAATTTCATCAAATGCTATCATACACAAGTTCAATTCACACCATTAGAAAGATCAGGAAGAGTACTGCACAATCATATAAATTCCACCAAAAAACACACAATGCAAACCATAAAAATGTATCATCAAGAGGGGCACTATTTTCTGACTGCCTTGCTTGAAATATCATAATATCATGCTGTTGTATAATATAGTAGAAATGTAAAGAAAATCAAGCCAAGTCTCTATAAAAACGATTCCAAAATAGTTTCTTTGATCCTTAAATTTAAACATAATACGTCATATAAGACCGAAACAGTCGTGGGATGTGTTTCAATGGTAATTCTACTAATTCTGTAATTAATTGTTACGTATACTTTGAATATAATATCCCAGGCATGAAGCTGATCTAAAGTATCACGCAAATGAAACGTTAGTTGTCGTGTGCCTAGATGGCGTAGGGGGCATCGTGCTTTCCTCCTAAACAGAAGGTTACGCGATCGAATTCAGCTTAGCAACAATGGCATAAATTTTTGAAAAAGTATCCTCAAAATTATTAAAAAGTATTGTAAAAATATAAAATTTTATTAAAATGAATACATTTTTACAATAATAGCATATATACAAATAATAATTTAAGAACGAAACTCGTACCTAAAAATAAAAATTCTTAATTTCGTTTGGTGAACATGAACTGTTCTAATCTTCTCATTTTATCTTTTGGTTTATCAATACTTGTTTCTGCAGATTCAGTCTGTTTTCTTTTCTCTGAACTCTAAAATCAAAACAAATTATAAACATAAACAACATGTGGATTAAAAATTAAAGACTTTTCTTCATTACCTGTAGATTTTTCTTGTTGTCCTTCTTTTGGCTTTTATTTTCTTTTGTCTCACTATTTTTAGTTTCTTTTTTGTCTTTTTCATAATTAATCCCAGCATATTTATCTGTCAAACTGAGAGGGTTTGCTTCGACAGGTAGAGCTTTCTTCAGACTCTTAAGGAAGGGATTTCTTGGCTCTTCTTCAGTAAATAGTGATTCCTAGAAGTTAAAATTGGTTTAGTGAATAAAAATTTGAGCAGTTCCATATAAAAAAAAAAAAGTCGAAGACGCAGCAAGTGCGTTATGGTAGTGAATTTTCATAAAAATGATCCGGCACAAAATATTTTATTATAACTTTTTTTTCTTGTAACATAGAAATCTAAATTTTGGTGTATAGTTTACTTTTTATATCATAAACCTACCTACCAAATTTGGTTATCATAGAATTTTTATTTTTTAAGATAAAAATTTTTTTCAAATGAAAACTCAAAATTTTTCCGGAAAACCTCGTCCAATTTTTCTGATTAACAAACTTATCAAAAACATTTACAAAAGGAAGGTACGTGCCAAATTTTATCAAAGTCGGCCCATTATTCTTTGAGATAAAAATTTTTTTTGAATGAAAACTCAAAATTTTTCCGGAAAACCTCGTCCGATTTTCCTGGCTAACAAACTTATCAAGGCCATTTACAAAAGGAAGGTACATGCCAAATTTTATTAAAATCGGCTTATTACTTTTTGAGATAAAAATTTTTTTCGAATGAAAACTCAAAATTTTCTCGGAAAACCTCGTCCGATTTTCCTGGATAACAAACTTATCAAGGCCATTTACAAAGGGAAGGTACATGCCAAATTTTATTAAAATCGGCTTATTACTTTTTGAGATAAGAATTTTTTTCGAATGAAAACTCAAAATTTTCCCGGAAAACCTCGTCCGATTTTCCTGGCTAACAAACTTATCAAGACCATTTACAAAAGGAAGGTACATGCCAAATTTTATTAAAATCGGCTTAATACTTTTTGAGATAAGAATTTTTTTCGAATGAAAACTCAAAATTTTCCCGGAAAACCATGTCCGATTTTCCTGACTAACGAACTTATCCAAGCTATTAACAAAAGAAACGTACATGCCAAATTTTATCAAAATCGGCCCATTATTTTTTGAGTTATCGGTGTGATACATATATATATATATATATATATATATATATATATATATATATATATATATATATATATATATATATATATATATATATAAATATATATATAAATATATATATAAATATATATATATATATATATATATATATATATATATATATATATATATATATATATATATATATATATATAAACATATAAAAATTGAAACTAACCCCGGATATGGGTTCTAGGGGTCCTAGTTCGCGCTCATTTGCAAAATTTTTTTCAAAATTCAAAAGTCGGGATCTCCCCATTAGTGAATTTTTTCTACGAAAATTCACTAAAAGCAATGTGCCATGTTTCATAAAAATAACTTTATTGTGTGAAAATGTACAAACATTTCCAAAAGTAGACTTAAAGTGTTCCCGGAAAAACTCGTTTCTTGGTCAACCTTATAGGTTAATAGCAAATTGGGCTATTCAAATATGAAGCATTTGATCAAAGTTCGCTACCATAACGCACTTGCTGCATCCAGAATTTCTTTTCTTACAAACATGCATTATATTTCGATGGAAAATGCAATAACATAAGGCGTGTTTGATTAAAAAAAAAGAAAATTTGTATCACCAATGACTTATGGGCCATCCTGTGATTGTAGAAATATTTTTTTAAGATGTAGCTCAAGACACCCTATAATTAATATATACAAATTTTTTTCAAATCTTGTATAATAACGGATATATTGGGCTTTATTGATTTTTTACGAAAATTCGACAAAAATTATATACCATTAAACGATAAACTCTATAGCTAAGGCTACTGCCAAGCATCAGGGAAAGCGTCTATTTCAAATGAATTTTCTGGAAACATTTTAGTAAAATGAAGGACAATGACGGTTGAAACTAAGACTTCAGTGTTTGTAAAACATCCTTCTTGAGACATTTGATTTCCATAGCCCGTATTAGTTTCAAGTTATTTGCCAAAATGTTGCCGATTTTGACGTTTTAAGTCGCAACTTTGACGTTTTGAGGAAAACCCCAATTTATTTTTCTTTAAATGCCTATAACTTTTTTGTCTTTTGACATACAGAGCTAAATTTTGGTAGGTAGATTACTTATAAGGATATTCACTAGCGTACCAAATTTGGTTGCCCTTACTTTGTTAATTCCGGAGATATAAATTTTTTTCGAAAGAAAACACAAAATTTTCCGGGAAAACCTGGTCAGATTTTCCTGGCTAACGAACTTATCCAAGCCATTTGCAAAAGGAATTTTTCCACCAAATTTAGTCAAAATCGGCCTATTATTTTTTGAGTTATCGGTGTGATACATATATATATATATATATAAATATATATATAAATATATATATATATAAATATATATATATATAAACATATAAAAATTGAAACTGACCCCGGATATGTGTTCTAGGGGGCCTAGTTCGCGGTCATTTGAAGAAATTTTTTCAAAATTCAAAAGTCGGGATCTCCTCATTAGTGATTTTTTTTTAAGAAAATTCACTAAAAAGAGAAAGTGTGGACGCAGCAGGTGCGTTATGGAAGTGAATTTTCATTAAAATGTTTTTAACAGCAAATATTGTCTTTCTAATACAAGCAGGCATCAATCTGCAGATATCTATCAAAGAGAATCCTCCATGAGTTTGCGATCCTCATCTAATTGGGCTAATGAGACAGGCTTAGAATATCGTATATTTGAGTGAAGGGTGCTGTCGCCCGCGTAACTGCGAACTGGGTTGGATGTGTTAGAAAGGAGGTCATTGATGTAAAGAAAAAACAAAGCTGAACCTTGAGGGACTCCTGCATGAATTGGATACAGTTTAGAGGAATGGCCATCCATGACAACAGAAATGCTCCGGTTGGAGAGGAAATTTGCTGTACAGGTAGAGTTTTGGTGGTAGGCCATAGGCCGGAAGTTTATTAAGCAGCGCTGCGTGACAGACCTGGTTGAATGCTTTGGATATGTCTAGAGCAACAATCTGGGCTTCACCACGTGGTTCCATAGACTTGTTCCAAGAATGGGTGACAAATGAAAGGAGGTCGGCAGTTGATCTGCGCTGACGGAATCCCATACTGCCTGTCGTGGATTAGACTGTGTTTTCAAGAAATTTTAGTAATTCGGTGTTTATATACTTTTCCATCACTTTAGAGACGACTGAAAGGAGAGAAATAGGCCTGTAGTTGCTAGGAAGCGCCTTGGATTCTTTCTTGGAGACGGGTTGTACTCGAGCAGTTTTCCAGTTACTAGGGAATATGCCTCTATTGTAAGATGTCTGAAACAGACTAGTCAGGACAGGAGCAAGTTCTGGTGCGCATTTTCTGAGAACAATTGCTGGGATCTCGTCAAGGCCAGAGGCTTTCCTGGTATTAAGAGAAGAGAGCATCTTTCGTACCTTTTTAGTTTTGAAAATGATATCCGTCATTTTATGCGCGACATTGGGGACTGTTGGTGGTTGAATATTTGAAGGTGGGTTGAGAGTAGAATTGCCGGCGAACAACGAGGCAAAAAGTTCAGCCTTGCCCAGGGCGGTAAAAACAATTTCATTGCCTAAAACAAGAGGTGGGAATGTGCTCTTGCAGAAATTATTCCCAATAGATTTAGCAAGAGTCCAGAAGGATTTGCTGCCGTTGGAGCTTGAGAGTACTTTGTTTTTGATGTGGTTATTGATGTGGTATCTACAGATATAGCAAAATTTAACTCTTTAGCTTCATAGAAAATTGAGTTTTGGGCATTTTCTCAAAAGGAATTAGAACACAATATTTTTTGATAATAGAGATATCACTGGTAACATTTTCGAAGTAATTATTCAAATGTGTGTGTACTAGGACCTCTAAAATCATAAAGTATTAACTTTACTAATATGCTGTACAATAATAGTGTACAATTCTTATAAACATTAACTACTATAACGTACTTGCTGTGTCCTGAATTTTTTTTATACTAAACATTTGAAATGTGAATTATTATTAGCTGTTTAAAAACTTCAATCCACTGAATAAGAAGACATGTTTTCATTCGAATGCTTGAACAGTAGTTACAATAAGGTTCTTGTGGCTCATTTAGATGAAAATAAGTGAAACTGTGTTATCTAAATATTTACTGCAAAAACGTGTAATAGACTATGTCATTTAAGAAATAGAAAGTTATGACTTTTCTGTATTAGTTGTGTGTGTGTGTTTTCGTGTTTCATTGCTGCAGTCGTCAGACCATTCGCACGTTTTTTCAGGCTTCTTGCTGTATTAGTTTAACAGAATTAAGCATATTTGTGTTTTTCATAATGTATGTGTCTTATAAGTACACTTGGAGAAACCCAAATCACCACAACACTTATTTCAGAGATCTTACGATCGTTTCAATGACAAAGTCAACATCTTCAGAGGAAGAAGAAGAAAAAAAATTATCTTCCTCTGAAGATGTTGACTTTGTCAACGAAACGATCGTAAGGTCTCTGAAATATGTGTTGTGGTGATTTGGGTTTCTTCAAGTGTACTTATTAGTGCTCATCACAGATTCCAGTTTATGTGTCTTAAGCAAATTTTTTGTTCAAACTTTTATTTATTTTGTTAAAAAGTATTCAGAGATGTGTCTTTTATTTCGAGTATTATGAAAAATTCACTTGGGGGGGGCTGGAAATGTCAGGGAATTTGATTTTTGATTTCTGCTGAGTACCCTGTATTCTCTCTCTAAATGTAACAGTTTTGTTCAACTTTCTTTCACTACTTCAGTAATAAATATATTTTATTTCACATACCTGCGTATTTATAGAAGTCTCAATTGTTGTGTTAATGTCTTTTCCATTAACTGGTGTTGAAATATCCTAAAAATTAATCTTACTGATTAAAACAAAAACTACATCAGGTAAAAATGGCACAATTTACTAAAAAAAAAACAACATGTCGTCATACTCTAAGTTACCTAACTTACAAGTTAACTTTGGTGCAATTTTCAGAGGAACATGTTTGTAGTCATTAACGCAAAGTTAATTAAGAAAATCATTATACAGAATTAAAAATTTAAAAAACTTGTAAATGATCAGATTTAAAACGAAAAACCAGTTCCTTGGAAAATTGACCTTGTAGAAAATATTTCTTCGCAATCGTTTAACGAAAATGAGATGGACCTTTTAAACAAGGGTGTTTATTATTGAACCTTTAAAGTATCAGGTAGCTGACCAATGCATTTGAAGTATCAAGTAGCCGACCGATACAGGTAGTAGTCCCTTTTACTTTTAAGGGAAAGTAACTCTCAGTCCGCTAGGCACTGGACATTGTCAACTGCGATCTCGAAGATACAACATCTCTGACAAGTTCGGTTGCTGGTGTGTGCAAGCTTGTAACGTGTAACAATAAAGTGTAAATATACTCATCATTCTATACATTGCGTGTTTATAACTGTATTATAATCCTAACACATTGCGTGTTTATCAAAGAGAGCATTCCAAGGTGATTAACCTCGTTTCTAATGAAACTACTGCAACAAAAGGGTTAAAATTCGGTTTGCAGTCACAAAAAGAAACTTTTAGATGTCATTGCTAGTATTGACAAGGCAATTAAAAAAATTACCAGAATCTTCAAAAAACTTTATTTGGGATGCATGTAGAGAAAATCTAAAAAAAAATTAAAAAAATTGAAAGAAAATAAGTCCACTAAAAACAAAAATTCTAATAAAATGAAAATAGTTAAACGACTGCAAGAGGAGGATTGTTTTTATGTTAAAGCAGATAAAGGCAATAAAGTTGTGATCTTGGATAAAAAGGATTATAAAGAAAAAATTTTTTTTACAACTCCGCAAACTGAGACGAAATGCGGCATTACTTTTCCTCATTTCTATGGGCGTCTGTCTGCTTCTCTCATCCTCACCCCTCTGATATCTCACAAAACGTCACCGAAATTATCCAAGCTGGCATGGAATTATTTATTCCACGTACACAGAAAACTTCTTCAGCCACTCAAAAGCCCTGGTTCTCTAAATCCTGACAAGGCCAGACTTGAAAAGGTCAAAACAAAACGCTTCCACACAATCCCAGTCAAGAAAACCGTCAAGCATTTAACGACGCAAGAAACCGCTATGTCCACATTCTTTCTGAGGCAAAAAACTCGTTTAATAACCACACCAAAAACAAAGTCCTCTTAAGCTCCAACAGCAGCAAACCCTTCTGGACTCTTGCTAAATCTATTGGGAATAATTTCTGCAAGAGCAAGATCCCACCTCTTGTTTCTGGGGATGAAATTTTTTCTACCGCTCTGGTCAAGGTTGAACTTTTTGCCTCGTTGTTCGCCGGAAATTCTACTCTCAACCCACCTCCAAATGTTCAATCACCAACAGTCCCCAATGTCACGCATAAAATGATGGATATCATTTTCAGAACTAAAAAGGTACGAAAGATGCTCTCTTCTCTTAATACCAGGAAACCCTCTGGCCTTGACGAGATCCCAGCAATTGTTCTTAAAAAATGCGCTCCTGAACTTGCTTGTGTCCTGACTCGTTTGTTTCAGACATCTTACAATAGAGGCATATTCCCTAGTAACTGAAAAACTGCTCGAGTACAACCTGTCCCCAAGAAAGGACCCAAAGCGCTTCCTAGCAACTAAAGGCCTATTTCTCTCCTTTCAGTCATCTCTAAAGTGATGGAAAAGTATATAAACACCGAATTACTAAAATTTCTTGAAAAACAGTCTAATCTACGACAGGCAGTATGGATTTCGTCAGCGCAGATCAACTGCCGACCTCATTTTCTTTGTCACCCATACTTGGAACAAGTCTATGGAACCACACGGTGAATCCCAGATTGTCGTTCTAGACATATCCAAAGCATTTGACCAGGTCTGGCACACAGCGTTGTTTAATAAACTTCCGGCCTATCGCCTACCACCAAAACTCTGTATCTGGACAGCAATTTTCCTCTCCAGCCGGAGCATTTCTGTTGCCGTGGATGGCCATTCCTCTAAACTGTATCCAATTAATGCAGGAGTCCCTCAAGGTTTAGCTTTGGCCCCTACTTTGTTTCTTCTCCACATCAATGACCTCCTCTCTAGCACACTCAACCCAATTCACAGTTACGCTGACGACAGCACCCTCCACTCAAATATACAATATTCTCAGCCTGTCTCTTTAGCCCAATTAGATTAGGACTCATGGAAGATTCTGTCTCTGTGGATCTCCAAAAAATATTGGTCTGGGGAAGTAGAAATCTTGTACAATTCAACTCCAAAAAATATCAGTCATGCCTTCTATCTCATAAGAGATACACCAGCCTTAGACCCATCACAATGAACAACCAAGTTATTCAAAGTAATGAGTCCTTGTTGGCATTTCTGTGGATCGAAATCTCAATTGGCACCAACATGTCACATCAATTGCAGAAGCGGCTGCTAAGAAATTAGGTTTCTTCTTCCGGGCTCGCAAATACTTTTTACCAGCTAATCTCTATACTTTATATACTTCACAAATAAGGCCAAACCTTGAATACTGCTCCCACATCTGCGGTGCCGCTGACGCTTCTATGCTTGCTATCCTGGACTCCATTCAGAAGAGAACTATATGTCTCATCGGTGAACCTACCCTCACCCAAAGGCTGCCATCCCTTGCCCACTGACATGCCGTTGGTGACCTCTCTCTCTTTTACAGATATCTGCACGGGCACTGCTCGGAGGAGCTTTCTTCCATAGTTCCTCCACCTGCTGCCCCCAACATATCTACCAGGGGAACAGAGTGAATGCACTCTTTTACTGTCCAGGTCACCAGACATAGAACATCTTGTTATACCCGCTATTTTGTCCCGAGGACTTCCAAGTTGTGGACTTCCTTGCCGGCACATGTTTTTCCTTCTTCTCCGAACCTTCAAGTCCAGAATTAACAAGTTGCCTCTTTCCTCCTTGTCGACACCCCCGGTACGATGTACGATAGTATTTAGGCGGTAAGCCCTCGTGGTGTGTTGTTGAAAAAAAAAGAGGTAATTTTAACAAATTTTCCATCCAAATACAGCATCACTATTGACCACGCACCACTGAATGAATGATTAATACTGAATTTTTGATAGGTGTTGTTCACTGAAAAACGACCCACAAGCGGAGTCGGCCGTACAACTCACAGCATAAATATTTTCGCAGGAAAATACGTGACCATATTCAAACTTATGCGGTAAATCTTTGTGTCAAGTTTCAAAATACAACATGCAACATAAATATGTATGGATTTGGATCCACCTTTAGGTTGAAATTTCACAGTCTGCGATGGTATTTTTTGTAAAGTGCATGAGGGAGTAACTTACTGATGTGGCGCTGCTTTCTTTAATGTCTGGTGTGGACGGCTGTAACAAGATGAATAAATAAGCAACATTAGAAAACAATTGTAACAGTAAGACATATTTATACTAAATAGTGAAAAAAGAATACCAACTTGTGATGTGTTGTCTCCATCTTTGTGCTGACTTCTATTTTTATGGCCATATTTTGCTGCACTTAACGTTAACCGCCTATTCACCGGTTTTATGGTGTTGGTATCTGGAGTAGAGCATTCCTAAAATCATTATCGTTATTATTATTTTAAACTGTAATCGTTTTATATGTACGGCAGCGCTGAAGGGTCAAGTGAAAAGAAGTTTTCGGGTGAAATTAATTTCACCTTCCAACAGAAACATGAAATTATTTTCACGTTATCATAGAAAGTTGAAATTAATTTCACGTTAGCGATTAGTATTACGGTTAAGTTTTTTGCTTCAGTGCCATCCTTGCGGATTCTATAAAATATCTAGGAAGGCCTTGTTAATTATTCCATCTTGTTAACATTAAATAGCAAATAACTATCGAATTGGAAAATTGTATGAAATTTCGCTCTTATCCTTACCACCGTAGGACACCTCTAACCTTCTGTATATATGTAAACAGATAAAAACTGAAAGTAAACCCGGATATGGATTCTATGGGGCCTAGTTTGCCTAGTTAACACATTTTTTCTAAGAAATTATAGATTGTTAAACCAAAAACTCAACAAAACCTACACCCATCGCAACTAAATTCCGTGGTTCGAACACTAGTAACACGATCCCTTAGACTAACGGACAACAACAACAAACAGACAGAATTAAACTTTTTAAGACAGACATTGCTAGAAAACGGATACGACAACAATCACATACTACGAAACATTAGAAATGCACAACAACAAACCACTACACCACAACAAGAACAAACACAGCATTTTTACCATACATTAAAGGTGTCACCGACAAAATCAGCAGAATTTTTAGAACCCATAGTATCAAAACCGTATTCACAACAGAGGAAAAACTGTCAAATGTGATAAAAACTCCCAAGGATACGATTCCAAACGAATCCCACGGACTTTACGAAATTCCTTGTTCCGACTGTTCCCGAACTTATGTAGGACAAACAAATAGACACATCCACAATAGAATATACGAACACATCCTCGCAGTTAGAAAATCCGACCCCTCATCGGCGCTGGCCATGCATCATATTCATACAGGGCACAAAATAGACTTCGATAATGCCAAAACAATAGCACCGGTTCACAACTTTAAAACGAGAATTATCCGCCAAGCAATCGAGATTGAAAAACGTCCCGATTTTTTAAAGAGAGATGATGGTCTTCGCCTTCTGACTACTTGGAAACCTATTATATCTTCTTTACAAACACACAAAAAGAAAATAAATTCCACAGACAATTTTATTTCCCCATTATCTGCCTCAACAAATGCCGTTGACCCTCTTAATCCTCCTCATCCTCTAAGTACCATGAGCAAAGCCCCCCACTTAATTGACGGTGACCCCACTACTTTCACTGATAACGAAGCAGGTAGACGGAATGACATATATAAGAGAAGACTTGCAACGAACTGCCAGATCCCTCTGAGGCCTAGGGTTGAACACACTGAGACCTCACAGACGATCTCCGGCGAGATTTGGGGAGTAGGCAGATTGAGGCCCCGTAATCGAGCTACAACAACCCAACCCACCTTTGTCCACCGCTCTAAGGAGTAGGCAGATTGAGGGCTTAGAGTGTCCTTACATATTTCCTTTACCTCTTGAAAATGGCTCCAAAACAGGAGCCGAAACGTCGAGTTTTCATAATTTCTGGACGCGGTTTAACCCGAGAACCAAGTATGTCTCATATATATATATATATATATATATATATATATATATATATATATATATATATATATATATATATATATATATATATATATATATATATATATATATATATAGTGCACGGCGTATCGAGCGTCCATTAGAAGTATCTACAAAACTATACCGATTTTTAATCTGAAAATTTGGTCACTTGGGTTTTCTGGATATCTGAATTTAACAAAAATATACACGTCATCATACCACTTCCGGTTATACCGGAAGTGGTTACTAACTTTGTTTTTTCAAATGAAACATGACATTTTTGAGTAGAGTTTTGGATTTATCGTAAAATTTTAGGTTGACTTTTGATAACATACCATATGTAAAAAATCAGCCGTTTTGGAGTTATATCGATTTTTTTAAAACTTAAAAAAAAATTATGTATGTATATTGAGTGGTATATCTCCGGCAAATATGATGTCAGCGATTTGCAATTTCGTCTGTGGTTTTTCAAGATACAAGAGTATCGTGAAAATAGGCAAATGCGTTGATAGCATATACAGGGTGGAAGAAATTCACATACCAACTTGGACAATTTCGGACCCCTATAACTTGCTTACTTCAAATGGAACAGCCTGTATATTTTTATCTTATTGCTTAGATATTTGCATTATCTTTCGATTTATATCAGCATGTCCTATACCTAAATGCAACAGTTATCCAGATATTGGAACATTTGCATAATGATAATGTTATAAGGTGCACAATATTTCAGTAGAGTGCCTTGACGGAAATGTTATTCTTAGCAACGCCATTACTTCATGACAGTTGTTTATAACAATCAACAAATATGTCGCGTTTGGGGTTTTCTAATGAAGATTTTCTAAATTTATTAGTTACATACGGCGAATGCAATCGCATTATGAGTAGAACCTGCCGAGTTTTCGCTGAAAGGTATCAAGATCGCCCCAGACCGAATAAACATACCATCAAACGTCTGCTTAATAATTGTATAAAGTTTGGTTCCTTTCAACCAATTGTTAGCAGGCAAAACCGTTATACCGAAGACGATGAAGCCATGGTACTAGGATACTTCCATTCGTATCCTGAAAATTCCCTACAAGAGGCTGAAAGGGATCTTAGAATATCAACCAGGTCTATCCACAGAATCTTAAGAAAGTATAATTGGCGACCTTTTAAGCTCCATTTGGTTCAGAATTTGAAAACTGAAGATTTATTGTGTCGTGTGAATTACTGTGAGTGGTTGCTGACAAGAATTCAAGAAGACGATAACTTTGTCAAAAGTATAATATGGACTGATGAAACAAAGTTTACAAAAAACGGCGTGTTTAACCGCCATAACAGTCATTACTGGGCTGCAGAAAATCCGCATATCTGCAGAGAAAGAAATTACCAAAACCGGTGGAGCTTTAATGTGTTCTGTGCCGTCAAAGACTCTCGTATTTTGTGTGTGTATTTTTATAACGAAAACTTAACAGGGGATCGATATGTGTGGTTGTTAAAAAACGTAGTGAGAGATGCTTTAGAAACTTTAGAAATTAGGGAAAGATCAAACGCTTTTTATCAAATGGACGGTGCTCCACCACATACTACTCATCAAGTCAGTGCGACATTAGAAGAAATGTTCAGTGGGAAGTGGATTGCGAACAATGGGCCCTACAAATTTCCACCACGCTCCCCTGACTTAACTCCATTAGATTTTTTCATATGGGGCTTTATTAAACATAAAGTTTATAAAGACCCTATAACCACAAAGGAGAATATGCAAGAAAGAGTACGTGCCGCCTTCAATGAAATAAGCAGAGAAAGTATAAAACGTGCTACGAGCAATGAAATTTTAAGGCGAATTAATTGCTGTTTGCTAAAAAATGGAGCTACTTTTGAACATCTTTCTTGAACACCCATTGTTTATATACATGTTACTTATTAGATTGTTCCTTATCATTCCAGTTGCCACATTTTTTCTCACTTTCATTGGTTTAGTTGTGTAGTACTTAATAAATTGTTTATCTAGTTGCCTAAACAGATTATTATTATGGTATTCTCATTTATAATTTTGTTCTATGGGGTGTCCAACAATTAATAATTATTGAAGTTCATGAAGAATAACATTTCCGTCAAGGCACTCTACTGAAATATTGTGCACCCTTAGCCTTATAACATTATCATTATACAAATGTTCCAGTATCTGGATAACTGTTGCATTTAGGTATAGGACATGCTGATATAAATCGAAAGATAATGCAAATATCTAAGCAATAAGATAAAAATATACAGGGTGTTCCATTTGAAGTAAGCCAGTTATAGGGGTCCGAAATTGTCCAAGTTGGTATGTGAATTTCTTCCACCCTGTATATGCTATCAACGCATTTGCCTATTTTCACGATACTCTTGTATCTTGAAAAACCACAGACGAAATTGCAAATCGCTGACATCATATTTGCCGGAGATATACCACTCAATATACATACATAATTTTTTTTTAAGTTTTAAAAAAATCGATATAACTCCAAAACGGCTGATTTTTTACATATGGTATGTTATCAAAAGTCAACCTAAAATTTTACGATAAATCCAAAACTCTACTCAAAAATGTCATGTTTCATTTGAAAAAACAAAGTTAGTAACCACTTCCGGTATAACCGGAAGTGGTATGATGACGTGTATATTTTTGTTAAATTCAGCTATCCAGAAAACCCAAGTGACCAAATTTTCAGATTAAAAATCGGTATATTTTTGTAGATACTTCTAATGGACGCTCGATACGCCGTGCACTGTATATATATATATATATATATATATATATATATATATATATATATATATATATATATATATATATATATAAATTGAAACTGGCGAGTATTGAACCCTGCGAAACTCCCCTTACTACCCTACACTATAATAAATAAAGAAGGTGAAGGTAGAATTAAAGTAGCCTGCTATTATAACTAATTGATAATCTAGGAACAGGAAGGCATAGGTAAAATTTGACAAAAGTGAAATATAATCAAAACAAGATAGTCAAATTTTATATGAAGCACATAATATAATGTGTTTTATTATCTTAATGCCATTTTTTATTATTAGAAATCTATACTACATAACTATTTATATATTCCTAAAAGTTATTATTTATGCAGGAAAAAATTACTTACATTGAGGACTGGTTGTGGAACATTATTAAATTCTTCTTCAGGTTCATTTCTGATTTTTTCAGCTAATTCCATCAGCTTCTCTGCAAGTCGTCTTTTCTCTAATTTTGATGCATACTTAATGCCTAAGGTTAATATCTGTGGATTCGACAGAAGTTCCATGAATTCCAGTGCCCTTTGGTCCAAATCATTCTTACAAGCTAACTAGGAGAAAAAATAATAAAAATAATGAAAGTTGGTGTGATGTTGACATATTGGCACTGGTGTTTAAACCACTCGCATATTTTAAAAGAATGGTTAAAAAATAGAGTAAATGTTACAAGTACTTGTGTATAATAATAATAATAGTAATAAGACAATTGCAGAAACGAGTAGAGGAAATAATAGGCAGACAAGACTCGGCACAAGACCCAGTCTACCACACTGCACTAGAATGTTTGGACACCTTAAAACAGAAGCCTTCTGTATAGGCAGAACGGGTGCGGAGATATCAAGCAAGCAACAATAGGAAGTCCGACAATACAATGTTTGAATGCTTAATTCAGCTAGGAATGCAGCCACCAATACTTTTTCAAATTTCATGAGCGGCTGCTAAGAAATTAGGTTTCCTCTTCCGGACTCGCAAATACTTTGCACCAGCTAATCTCTATACCTTATATACTTCACAAATAAGGCCAAACCTTGAATACTGCTCCCACATCTGGGGTGCCGGTGCCACTTCTACACTCAGTATCCTAGACTCCATTCAGAAGAGAGCTATAAGTCTCATCGGTAACCCTACCCTCACCCAAAGGCTGCCATCCCTTGCCCACCAACGTGTCGTTGGTGACCTCTCTCTCTTTTATAGATATCTGCACGGGCACTGCTCAGAGGAGCGTTCTTCCATAGTTCCTCCATCTGCTGCCCTTAACAGATCTACCAGGGGAACAGAGCGAATGCACCCTTTTACTGTCCAGGTCACCAGACATAGAACATCTTGTTATGACCGCTCTTTTGTCCCGAGGACTTCCAAGTTGTGGAATTCCTTGCCGGCGCATGTTTTTCCTTCTCCCCCGAACCTCCAAACCTTCAAGTCCAGAATTAACAAGTTGCCTCTTTCCTCCTACCCACGGTACGATAGTATTTAGGCTGTGAGCCCTCGTGGTGTGTTGTTGAAATAAAAAAAAATAAAAAAAAAATAAAAATAAAATATAAAAAGAGTTATTCTTTTCTGAATATGATGACTTATAGTTTTGGTATAATAAATTTAATTTCTTAGTTTTATTAAACAAGAATTTTATAAAGTTCCGATAGTCCGTTAACCTCAAAAAAGGTTGTAAGGAGCTACCTCTTTGGTAAACCTCAAGCTACTCATTGATGATCCTGAGACATTTGCTTTAACAGACTCTCTAGACTCGAATGCAAAATACTTATTTAATTAGAATTTGTCACTGGTAAATAAATTTAAAAAGAAAATACAAAAGAAACTTACAGCAAATGTTTTTAAAGCAGTCTCCTTATATTTTTTCTGCGTATCGTAAACTTGCAATGTTGACCAAGTAAACAGGCTGGTCTCCATTTGTGTTTTTTCTGTGGAAAGTTCGGCGAATGGAGGTTCCAAGGGCAGCTCGCAGACAGTAGGCCTTGGAATAAAACCGGGATACATGCTTCCCTTACATTTGATCCCTCCAACAGCTTGGTATGACTCGAAGACAGCAGTTATGAAGAAACCATCAGACAGACAATTCCTCTATACAAAAATAATAATAAATCAGGTGTTATGTAATAGTGTTCACAATAACATGAGTCTACTATATAACCACTTACATGCTTGGTAGTATCACAGAAAGGAATCCATGTGTTGCAGGCGTGCGGGTGTAAACTCAACATACCCAATGAATCCATCATGGCAGGTGTACCAACATCAGAAAATCCTAACCAATATAACGTGGATTCCGGACCAAGCGCCGAACCAATCTCTTTACTTTCCAAGGTCGTACCTGCTCACGAATATAAAATAAAATGTAAGAAAGGTCTGGACGCAAGTAAATGTGTTATGGTAGCGAATTTTCACAGAAATTATTTTTATTCAAAAAATTGTTAGCCAAAACAGAAAGGATATATAAAAAAATTCTATAATGTTTTTCTCAGCCAGAAACTTACGTCTTGTGAGCTCATATATTTTTTAAATTAATGTAGAAGCCTGGAATTTGGTACATGGCTATAGTTTTTATTAAGGAAATTTGTTTCCAAATTTTGTGAAACATCTTGAAATGTGATTTCAAACATTCTTAATAAATTTTTTCAAAAGTCATGACAAACTCTTCAAAATTCCCACCAAACCAGCAGTCACGCGCACAATTTTCCAAGTAATTTTTAGGTTACCAAAGATGCTCAGCTCACATAAAAAAAAGACTGTTTTTTCGGTTACACAAATTGAAGGTTACCAGAAACGGATCTTGGGCGCCAAATTGTGACGAGCCTTTGACTTGCAGACTGTTTTTTTCGGTGACACAGATTGACGATTACCGTAGACGGATCTCGGGCGCCAGTTTTTAAAGGGTTTACTCCCTGTTGAGGGTATCTGCGACCTCTGCACGAAACTCTGACCGATGTATTGATCACAATACTGGGGTAACTCTGTGGAGAAGAGTTCGGTAGCCTTTGGGTGATACAGGCTAAATTTAGTGACCCCCGAGTGAGCGAGCTTTAATTGCTGACTCAGCGTGATCCAACCGCTTCTGTTTTGTCGAAAGATGTAGCAGATTTTGTAAGTTATGGGTTAGATACGAATTAATTGAGGTCTTTTATTTACCCAACCCTATATTTTAGATTAGAAAATATTTACAATATATACATATATATATATATATATATATATATATATATATATATATATATATATATATATATATATATATATATATATATATATATAAGCTACGTACAAATAAAATATGCGGGTAATAACACTAATCGGAATGTAGTTCTCGCTAAAGCGGTCAGGGTTAGTGTATGATGAAGCGTATGCATTCAGCCAGGTATATGTTACGAGCGGTGTTTTACTCAAGCAAGGATATGGCAGGCGGGCGACACATAGCGATAGACAAGATCAAAATAATAACCATAACCTCTCGGTCAAAGCAGGGGACACCGGAGACGAAAAAGTGCAGAATGAAGAGACACGACGACAGTTCCCGGGAGGCCTATGCGGACTGTCAATCCTCAGCATCTCCGCTAGGGCCAAACCAGGACACAAACATCTTGATTACTTTAGCGAGCTGTGAATCCTCAGCGTCCTCACTAAAATAACACAAGAACTTATACTGTATGGGGCAGAAAGCCTGGAGCCAGACGAAGTGTACAGGGTTAATTGGAAAGGAAGGTGCCACTTGGAGTGACTTAGATATGCTGTGAATCCTCAGCATCCCTATCAGGATCAATCCAAGATGAATATATCTCGATTACTTAAGTCGGCTGTGAATCCTCAGCATCCTCACAAAAATAATGCAACACAACCTAACATACGGGAATTGTCTAAAGGGACGGCGGCAGGTCAGGAAAAGCAGAACTAATGTGCTTGCGGAGATTTGGACTGAGAAGAGTGATAATTTAAAAATATGAAAATTCGCTACAAAATATGAATTACTTAAAACGGCTAATTTCTCACCTATGACAATATTTCCGTATACAGAAATCAGCCAAACCAGGTGCGCTCGGACGGAAAGCGGAATCGGAATCTGTACGGTTTCTACGGTGACGGATTGCTTGTCGGCTTACTAGCGGAATTACGAATACTGTGTCTGTCCCGTGTTGCTTCTCCTTTTATATGAATTTCACCGACTGCAAAAATCTTCGCGATGCTTGGAATTTAATCACCGTATCAGGGACGGATAAGATAATAAATACGAAATACACGTTTAATTAAATATAAATCGCATTAAAATATTTCATGGTGAAAATATTTTAGCAAATATTTATAGTTTGTACTTTGTTGTTTTCTATTTAATGAATTAGTGAGTTAGAAAATGCGCGTTTTGTACGACATAACAATAGAACATAATACTTCCATCACAATATATATATATATATATATATATATATATATATATATATATATATATATATATATATATATATATATATATATATATATATATATATATATATATATCAAACTTTAAAGTAACCCCGGAAAGAGGTTTTAGGGGTTTTAATTCAAGCCTATTTGAGAAACATTTTTTAAACTTAGTAGTGATGACAAAGATGATTTTTATATGAAAATTCGCTAATACACAAGTGAATGTAAAAATAGGTTAATTTATAATGTAGATTATAAACTAACCTACCATATCAATTGTTAAAAAAATTAACTTTCTAATTATAAATGAGAAGAGATGAGTTTATACTTCCCATATGGTTTTATTAGAAAAACTAACCTTCAAATTTTACCAATCTAATGTTGATGCATTGATCTCCCCTTCGAACATCAGCGACGTGGTACGCTATGGCCAGAAAGTTTTTATATGCTGACATGGCGACAATAGGTCCTGGAATAGAGAAGATTGCCCTTTGGGTGCCAAACGTTGTTGTAACTCTAACAATGTAACTAGATGTAGCAAAACATACTAGATTTTCTGAACTAGCTACCAGCACTATCTCTTCTGCTTCTTCCACCTTCAAAAACCATTCTTTAGTGGTTGCGTTTAAGGGAATGATAGTGACTTGGCTGAAAAATTAATATATTTTATTTATTCAATTCATACTAAGTGAGTGGTAAGACACGAAGTAACGTGCTGCCACGTAGTTGTGGAACCAGGTAGTTTGTTGTCACGCCAGCTTCAAATAACACAAAGTGTTAAAAAATAGAGACTGTATACAACCAACTAACAATCTTGTTAATTATCAGCCCTGGCCCATTTCTACCCTAATATAGGGACAAAGTATGTAAGGCTAGATGCAATCTCACCACAATTAGAACCGTAGACCGGTTTCACTCTAATTAGAGCTCGTCAGTATGGCATACGTAGCAGTTATTTTTCCTTATTAATCGCCAGTATGATTTCGTTTTAGTCAACCTAATCAAATCTGTTTTTTCAATATCAACAATAAAAAAATTATAATTTCAGACTTAAAGATGACAAACTTGTTCAGGCGTTTTAAACAAAAATGAGATCTTGTTCAAAACGTATAAAATCTGTGCACTATTGTTTCTCTAAATGTCAAAATAAAACATAAAAAACATACATTCACCAAGCTGGATTCGATCGCGTAACCTTCTGCTTAGGAGCCAAGGGTGAAGTCCCCGGCGCCATCTAGTATACTTCAACTAACGTTTTATTTGCGTGATACTTTAGATCGGCTTCATGCCCGGGATATTATATTCAAAGTATACGTAACAATTAATTACAGAATTAGTAGAATTACTATTGAAACACATCCCAAGACTGTTTCAGTCTTATATGACATCTTATGTTTAAGTTTAAAGATAAAAGAAACTATTTTAGAAGCATTTTTATAGAGACTTGGTTTGATTTTGTTTAAAATCTATATTATGTGACAGCATAATATATATATATATATATATATATATATATATATATATATATATATCCTGCGCTGAAACTGTATTTGGGTCCGTTAATAATGCTATAAATATAGTGTATTTTAATAATTGATTGAATCTCCCAGATAAATAACAATCAGCTGGTAAATTTTTAATTTCATGTCGTCTGTCATTTTTCATAATTGCAGCCGAGATTTCACGATTGTTGGTTCGGGTAGTATGTTTTCTGCTTGGTATATATTTAGTTTGGTTACCGTTGATGCATGGTTTATGCCTGTTGTATGAATTAATCTACGCGTGGAAGTTAACTACTCTGTCTGTCAGGAATTGGACTTTAACCATTAAGTCGTCTCTGAACATAAATTGAAAATCTTGGTTAGCGGCTTCGTCACAAGAGTTCTCGTCCCCCTTCTATATGCCTACAACCACCCTCAATGCATAAACAAGAACAATATAAACAAGAAAAAATTCTTTGGAACAACCCCCAAGAAAGTTGCGGGACCTGCGGTGAATAAGGGCTCTGGGCGAAGTAAACATGATTTTAAGGAAGTATAGCTGCAACATGGGTAAAAGGTAGCTTACAGATGTCCAACTAAGCTGCTTTTTTCGAACTTTCCACTCACATTTCCTTTTTATCTTCTAGTAGTAGTTCTAGATTGCTTTTAAACAAATTAAATCACTTTCATTATAATTTCTAATTATTTACATTTTTTTGACACCTACAGATTTAGATGAGAGTTGTCATAAATGGCAACCCCGCCGATTGTTTATTGTGATATATTTTCGTAGCCTGTCCATTTAAAACCTAATTTGGAGTTTTTGTTTGCAATGGTAGCGGTACCCTGATTTATCTGTCTGACCTTGTCTAACATTATAATAATAATAATAATAATTTATTAACGGTCTGAGCCAATTTACAGATTAATTTACAACCAAAAATCAAAATAACTATAAACAAGCTAATAATATAAACCTAAAAAATATTTTCTAACACACTTTTAAATTCAGCAAGGCTTACAAAAAAAATATCAGTTTTTTCACAATATTTGTTAGCATTTCTACAGATTCTTGGAACTGCAGAATGAAAAGTATAATTAACACGATAGAAACTCTCATTAAATAGACCATAGTGTCTTAAGGTTCTGGATGGAACACTAAGCTTAATCATAGCTAGTAAGTCAGGAGAATCTACAACACCATTCAGCAATTTATATAAAAAGCAAAGGTCAAAATTAACCCTTCGTTGTTCGAGAGTAATCAAATTTAATTGAGTATAAAGTTGTAAGTAGTCAATTTGGTCAGTTACGATACCCATCTTATATGCCACAAACCTAAGAAATCTTTTTTGGACTCTTTCAAGTAGATCTTTATGTATCTGATAGAATGGTGACCAAACAATGCTGCTGTATTCAAGCACAGATCTGACATATGCACAGTACACAGATTTTAAACAGTTTACATCGGAGAAGTCTGTCAATGTTCTTTTCAAAAATCCCAGCATTTTCAAGGATTTATTTGTAATTAATTCAATATGCTTACCAAATGTCAAATCACTACTAAAGTACACTCCCAGATCTCTTATCTGATCAACCTTTTTTAAGACAGTATCTTCCATTTTATAATCAAAATTTGAAATATTTTTCGATCTAGAAAATTGTATATAGCAGCATTTACTTTTATTTAACAACATATTATTATTCCTACACCACTGGATCAAATTATCTATATCTGCCTGTAATTTCAAATTATCTTCAGGAGTTTTAATCTCAACAAACATCTTCAGATCGTCTGCATATAAAAGTGTATCTGCATATTCAAAGCAGCGAGTCACATCATCAACAAATATGTTAAAGAGCAATGGTGAGAGATGCCCGCCCTGTGGCACACCCGAAGTCACATCGATCTCTTTAGATAGATAATTTTTTATTTTAACTATTTGTTTTCTATTAGACAAGAAGTCCCCAAACCAAGCCAACAAATTTCCAAAAATTCCAAATTTTTGCAGCTTTATCAATAAGATTCGGTGATCTATCTTATCAAAAGCCTTTGAAAAATCGGTATATATCACATCGAGTTGACCTCTCTCCTCAAGGACCCGAGACAGGTAATGTTCATATATTAGTAAGTTTGTAACAGTGGATCTACCTTTAACGAAACCGTGTTGCTTTAAAGTTAACTGTCTTTCAACAAACGGTCTTAGTTTATTCATTACAATATTTTCAAAGATCTTAGGAATTAAACTATTCTTTATTATAGATCTGTAGTTTTTTATATCAGATATGTCACCCTCTTTATGGAGTGGATCCAAGAACGATATCTTCCAAGCATTTGGGAAAACACCCAACTGTAGTGACAAATTAAAGATCTTAGCAAGAATATCCGATAAGATACATTTACATTGCTTTAAAAAGCTTACAGGAATCAAATCTGGACCAGCACCTAAGTTATTATCAAGCTGCGCAATGGCATCAAACACTTCCATCATTTCTATCCTCATTACACCCATGATCGCATTATGAGAGAACTCTTCACCACAATCTACAGAAACACTATTGTTATAATTGTTATAAACTGACCCAAAAAAATCTGAGAATGAGTCAACAATTTTATCTACATCATCTATCTGTGTGTCATTATATTTCATTACTTTAGGAATACCGAATTTGTTTTGCTTTGATCTAACATATCTCCAAAAACTCTTACTATCTACGTTTATGGCTGTTTGAATATTATTTATATAGTCACTATAACAAATCTTAGAAACATTTTTACACCGTTCTCTTAAACTACTAAAAATACTATAATGATATTGAGAGTTGCTAATTTTATAATTTTTGTGTGCTATTTTTTTGTCAATAACAAGTTGTCTCAAGTCTGCGGAATACCAGTGTGGAAACTTTCTATTTCTAGTTCTACATTTGGGAACAAACAAATCAATGGTTACAAAGAGAACATCATAAAAACGATCCATCATTACATTGAGGTTTTCAGAATCTAACAAACTATCCCAATTAACATTAGATAAATAATAATTGATGCCAATGAAATCTGCCCTATCAAAATTATAATATAAATAGTCATAGTCTATCAAATCAAGATTTTTTCTACAGACATCTAGGTTTATCTCTAGCGCAGGATGATACTTGTCCAATTTCAGAAATGGTTCAGCAACTGATACATTGAACCTCACCATATTAGAAAAAACTAAGTCCAAATAGTCTCCAAAAATATTACTAATAGAGTTAATCTGATACAGTCCCCAGTAAGCAGCTATGTCGGATAGAATCTTACATTTCTGAGACACATGCCCAACTGCCATTGATCCATATTCATCGTTTAACCAATTTACTCCAGGAAGGTTGAAGTCTCCAGCCATTAAAACATAGTCATAATTAACTAAACTCAGAACATCTTCCACACTAGAGACATATTTTTCGTATATTTCAACCGATGAATCAGGAGGAATATAAACAAGACTTATCAAAATCCTTAATGAATCCCATGAAATCAAAACCATTTTGTGTTCGATAGTTTCTTCATCAAGAGACAGTTCTACAGATGGAATTGATGATTTCACAGCTATTAAAACACCCCCTAGATATCTATGTACACTAGTATTTTTACTTCTATCACATCTATACACTAAAAAATCGTCTAATCCTAATTCACTATCAAAAAAATTTTCATTAAGTCCAGACTCTGTAAAGAGAATCAGATCATACTCCGATTTCTCCGTAGCCAGTAAAAGATCTCTTAGTTTCGTCCTCAGTCCACGTACATTTTGATAATATAATTTTATCACTGATGAGGGATCATTTGAGTAAACTCTTGCCGGTTTTTTTCCATATCCACTCTTTGTGCTCTATTTTCCTCACCAACTCCCATCGGTCTACCTTCCCTGAATACTCTGACAGCAACACCTTTACACCATTTGTCAGGATTCAGCAGCTTTTCAAGACAAGGCTTGGTAGTAGAAACTTTGAATGAACTATAGATTGTTGGATATATAGGCATCCATTTAGAGGTAACTTCAGGTTATATTGTAAATTATTGATATTTTTTAAAGTTATTACTCAAGATATACTAAACGAATTGAGTTCAAATTTGGTAGGTAGGACCACTTGTACAATGTGTATGTGCTTGTCAAGTTTTAGTTTAATATTTTTAGTAATTAAAAAGATATTGCGTTTTCAAGCAGTTTTTTCATTTTTTTCTAAAAGTATTTGATTGTCAAAATTGTCTAACGAACTCATCCAAGCTATTAACAAAATGAAGGGAATTACCAAATTTGGTTTCGATTGGTGAAGTATTTTTTGAGTTATCCGTTGGATACATACATATACTGAGCTTGGATTTGGGTTCTAGGGGCTCTAATTCGCGCTCATTTGAAGAAATTTTCCAAAAGTCTCACCATCGATATCTATATATTAGTGTATTTTCTTAATGAAAATTCACTAAAAATGTATATCCTACATTTAAAAAGCTTTTTATTTACCGATAAGATTTCTCTTTTTTTTTTGTCTTTTGCTAAGAATTGAGTTATTTAGATTTGACCAGTGGCGGATTTGCAGTCTTGGCCGCCCTAGGCCCCAGGCCATGTAGTAAGTACCAGCCGCCCCTTTCTCAGCACCCATCATATAGACTATATAATGAATTTACTTTATTGGCCGCCCCTAATATCTGGCCACCCTAGGCCCGGGTCTACTGAGCCTTAGGGCAAATCCGCCACTGGATTTGATAGAACAACGTATACATATACCAAACCATTTATGCTAATGATAAATGAAAACTTATAATTGTGTTTTACTTATGTTGTTTAATTTAATACAAACTTCCTAACCAAGTTCTTCCAAGTGCAGCAGCTTTATAATGTTAAGATTACCTAGATACCTGATTGATAACTACCTCTATTGAAAACAGAAGTTTTGAACTGAAGGCCTAATAAATATGAGATTTTGGTCAAGACTACCCCAAAAAGACAAAGTATTCACTTTAATTATTTTATATACTAATACCGGTAACATCTTTGTCTTGTCTTTGCCGAGTTAATAAAATGTATCTTGTCTCTGCTGAGTTAGTTACATTAAAATTTTATATTTTTAAACTAAGACTAAGTAACATTGGTCTCTCTTCTAAGTAATTAAGGTGGGATCTAAAGCTTACTAAAAAGGGGTCTCGGTGTTTCAATGTCAAATGATAAGATCACAACTACTTACCTTGAATTGGCAACAACAAGTGAGCCTTTACTCAAAGACCCCATAGTGTAGTCTTGATAATTCTGCATCATCATGCTGTTATGGAAGGTGGAATCATGAAATTCCACTTCTATGGACTTGACGGCAGTATCTTCGTCTGTAGACGATCCGTAACATTTGACTATACCCACCTCGTTATAGCATAAATATCGTGGATCTAGATGCTCGGGTGTTGATGAGGGCATAAACGGTGGTTGTAGTGGTGTCTCCGGAGTTCTAGGCCTTGGAGTAGAAGAACGGCTCGTTGCTTTAATTAAAGAAAAACGTACAATAATAATATTGATTTGTTGTCTTATTACCCTATTGGGTGTAGAACACGTCATACCAGTAAACCAACACATTATATACACCTAAAAAAAGTATACAACTAGTGGACACAAGGTCACACCTATAAGTACAACACAAAAACCAAGAGTCTCTAACAGAGAACACTAGTATCACTCAGAGACTTCCAAGCACTGGAATAGGTCTTTTCCAACAAAATGCGCTTTAGTTTATTCTTGAATCGTGCACAAGGCAGGGCACTCACTTCTGCAAGGTATGTGATTGTAAATGAGAATACTTTTCGTTATTACATTTTATTTTTATTTTTGTGTGCCTGGTTGTAGGTACACAAAACATATCATCACATAACATCACCGCCCCCCTTGGTCGCCCAGACCACAGCCTGGTCACTGCTTCCTGCGCACTGCAACCCGAGGTCACACAATCATCACACCCACGTATCGTTTGGCACTACAACTTCGCAAACTGGGAAGAAATGCGTGATTACTTTTCCTTATTTCCATGGGCGTCGATCTGCTTCTCTCATCCTGACCCCTCTGATATCTGTCACCGAAATTATCCAAGCTGGCATGGAATTATTCATTCCACGTACACAGAAAACCTCTTCAGCCACTCAAATGCCCCGGTTCTCTAAATTCTGTGACAAGGCCAGATTTGAAAAGGTCAAAGCTCACAAAACGCTTCTACACAATCCCAGTCAAGAAAACCGTCAAGCATTTAATGACGCAAGAAACCACAATGTCACCACATTCTTTCTGAGGCAAAAAACTCGTTTAATAACCACATCAAAAACAAAGTCCTCTCAAGCTCCAACATGAGCAAACCCCGTGCCAAATTTATTGAGAATAATTTCTGCAAGAGTACGTTCCCACCTCTTGTTTCAGGGGATGAAATTGTTTCTACCGCCCTGGGCAAGGCTGAACTTTTTGCCTCATTGTTCCCCGGAATTCTACTCTCAACCCACCTTCAAATGGTCAACCACCAAGAGTCCCCAATGTCGCACATAAAATGACGGACATCATTTTCAAAACTACAAAGGTATGAAAGATGCTCTCTTCTCTTAATACCAGGAAAGCCTCTGGCCTTGACGAGATCCCAGCAATTGTTCTCAAAAAATGCACACCAGAACGTGTTCCTGTCCAGACTCGTCTGTTACAGACATCTTATAATAGAGGTATATTCCCTAGTAACTGGAAAACTGCTCGAGTACAATCCGTCCCCAAGAAAGGATCCGAAGCGCTTCCTAGCAACTACAGGCCTATTTCTCCCCTTTCAGTCGTCTCTAAAGTGATGGAAAAGTATATAACACTGAATTACTAAAATTTATTATAACACAGTCTAATCCACGACAGGCAGTATGGATTCCGTCAATGCAGATCAACTGCCAACCTCCTTTCCTTTGTCACCCATTCTTGGAACAAGTCTATGGAACTACACGGTGAATCCCAGATTGTCGCTCTGCTTAATAAACTTTCGGCCTATGGCCTACCACCAAAACTCTGTACCTGGACAGCAAATCTCCTCTCCAACCGGATCATATCTGTTGTCGTGGATGGCCATTCCTCTAAACTGTATCTAATTAATGCAGGAGTCCCTCAAGGTTCAGCTTAGCCCCTACTTTGTTTCTTCTCCACATCAATGACCTCCTCTCTAGTACATCCAACCAAGTTCACAGTTACGCGGAAGACAGCACCCTCCACTGAAATATACAATATTCTAAGCCTGTCTCTTTAGCCCACTTAGATGAGGATGGCAGACTCATGGAGGGTTCTGTCTCTGTGGATCTCCAAAAAATATTGGACTGGGGAAGTAGAAATCTTGTACAATTCAACTCCACAAAATCTCAGTCTTGCCTTCTGTCTCATAAGAGATACACCAGCCCTAGACCCATCACAAGGAACAACCAAGTTATTCAAAGTAATGAGTCCTTTTTCCTTGTTGGCATTTCTGTGGATGGAAATCTCAATTGGCACCAACATGTCACATCAATTTCAGAAGCGGCTGCTAAGAAATTAGGTTTCCTCTTCCGGGCTCGCAAATACTTTTCACCAGTTAATCTCTATAACTTATGTATTTCACAAATAAGGCCAAACCTCGAATACTGCTCCCACATCTGGGGTGCCGCTACCGCTGCTATGCTCGCTATCGTGGACTCCATTCAGAAGAGAGTTATACGTCTCATCGGTGACCATACCCTCACCCAAAGGCTGCCATCACTTGCCCACCGACGTGCCGTTGGTGACCTCTCTCTCATTTACAGATATCTGCACGGCCACTGCTTGGAGAAGCTTTCTTCCATAGTTCCCTCACCTGTTGCCCCCAACAGATCTACCAGGGGAACAGAGCGAATGCACCGTTTTACTGTCCAGGTCACCAGACACAGAACATCTTGTTATGCCCGCTCTTTTGTCCCGAGGACTTCCAAATTGTGGAACTCCTTGCCGGCATATGTTTTTCCTTCTCCTCCAAACCTCCATACCTTCAAGTCCAGAATTAACAAGTAGCCTCTTTCCTCCTTGTTGACACCCACGGTACGATAGTATTTAGGCTGTAAGCCCTCGTGATGTGTTGTTAAAAAAAAAAAATTGCGCTTTAGTTGTTATTGTTGAATCTTGCACAAGACAGGGGTCTCACTTTTGCAAGGTATGTGATTGTAAATGTGAATACTTTTCGTTATTACAGTTTATTTTTATTTGTGTGTGCCTGGTTCTAGGTACACAAAACATATCCTTCTCCCTCGTTTGGTAGCTGTGATCTCCTTGAAATGTATTGAAGATATCTGGGTTCTGTTTAGCTAACAAGGCGCGCGCACTGCATCATATATTCGGGAAGGCAAGTAATTTATCACTCAAGAAATATAGCCTACAGGACTCTCGATTGTTTAATCTGAAGATTGCCCCCACACACCTTTTCTGTGTGACGAAAACACATAGCCAATTCAAAGAATTCCGCCAGAACACCGCAACTCAGTTTGGAGTACACAAAAGCTTACTAGGCGTGTAGGTACGCCTACTGGCCTGCCTGCTCCTGAAGTATTCGCAAACGCGAAACTGACAACACGCTGATATCTATAGAGGTGACCTGTTCAAGCCTTACAATTATGACTCCTAAAAATTTTTCCGTGGGCTCTTTTTCCATCTGCCCAATATGACAATCTCCACTACCCGCCAATGGGAACTTGATGGCCTTTATTTTGTTAAGATTTAGTTTCATACTGTTGCTTGCAACCTAATAACCAATATATCGAGGGACCTCTCAATCTGCTCATTTAATTTTTCCAAAGTTGGTGCCCCAGTAATCTAAGAAGTATTGTCAGCAAACAAAACCATTCTAGGAACCATAGAATTAAGCAAATCATTCACGTATATTAAAAACAGGAACAAAAACTTAACATTATTATTATTATATTGAAATAGATGAGCTATTTAACCATCTACAAATCAAAAACTTACCATCACTAATTTAACTAACCTGTATCAAGTTGAAGTTCAGGCTCTTCAGTGTCCATGTATTGTTTCTTCAATTTTTCGACAGATACAGCATTCTCATTATCTTCATCGTCATCTTCAAACTTAAACTCGCCAAAGTCTACCTCGTTTTCAGTAAAGCCTTCCGGTGCATTAGTCATTTCCTTTTGAGAGCCCTTATCGTCTTCTTCTTCAGTCGTATTTAATGGACAAATAAAAGAGCCTAGTTGTCCCTCAACATCAGTGTAAATGATTTTACCACTTCCTTAATGATAATAATACTAATTAAATATGAGAGGGAAAAATAATTCGTGTATTTATGTACCAAATATATTTACCACATTTATTGACCATATGGTGTTCTCGGAAATCAGGAACAACAGTTGAAATAATCCTTCCCATTTCTAATATGTCACTGGAAATCGCATTGTACAACAAATATCAGAGTTTTCGACATAACCTCAATTTTTTCAAATTGAACCACAGTGAAATTTCCTCATGAATCCTCATCATCATCATCATCAGCAGGAGGGTGAATACCCCGAAAGGAGGTTGGAAAAACTAAGAGAATAAACACCAGAAAACCTGGGCATTGCTCCTACCCATGACTCTTCTGATGAAGAGGATATTTCAAGCACTGAGCCACTTGCAGCTGGTAACCGTTGTGGGTTTTTTCCAGCGGAGTGAAGAGAGTCAGTCTCAGTCCCAGTCTCTAAAAAGCGGGAAAATATCCCATGCTAAAAGAAATGTAAAAGGAGCAAATAGTCCATACCTATCGGTGATGATAACTAAAAAATTAGGTTAACTGGAAATATTATTGAACGTTGATTGCCCGGGTCTGGATGTGGTGTGCTTGGTGGAGCATTTTCGCCGCAAGAACGAATTTCAACACAAAAAGATAAGTAACTATGTGTGTGGTAGCTTCTGTCGAAAAGCCAAGTATGGACATGTAGTTGTGTTGACTAGAGAAGGGATTGGTGCGGTTAGCACAACCTCGCCGCATAATGCATCGGTAGAGAGGATTTTTGAGGTTGTTGTCTGCGTTTACAGATCCCCGGGGGCTGATGCTGTGCTTTTCATTCAGAAACTTGATGAAGTTATGGAAGATGTGACAAGAAAATTGGAAGCTAAGATGGTTGTTTGTGGTGACTTCAACATAGATTTTAATGCAGTATCTCTCATATAATGCACTCATTAACATTATTACGTCATATGTATTAGGTCCCATGTTCACTGAACATTCACGTAAAATGTCTAGAAGTGCTACATGTATGGACAATGTGCTGTTAAAACATAGATTATGCCAGCTCTAGTCACAAGGTTAATCTACACATGTCCGATCATCATGTCCAGATAGTTAGGTGGTATATATACTAAAACCCGTGAAAGAATGTAAATATGTTAAAGTAAGAAGCATATCAGAGGAAACAATGTCTGGATTGGTGAGATGCTTCGGGGAAGAGGACTGGAGTACTGTTCTCGACATACCAGATGCAAACAAAGCATTTCAGGGTTTTCAGCAGGCTCTGGTATCCCCGCCTTTTGGCCTGAGAGGAAAAGGAAACTGAAGACAGGTAATAAGACTATTGGCTGGTATACAGAGGAGCTGGAGAGGATGAACTCAACACCGGATGCGTTGGAAGTGGTTGCACGGGTTAGGAAAGATGACTGTTCTGATAGAGCCTACAAGGCGCACAAAGGTCTATACAGGGACAAGATATCGCAGGCAAAGAGACATCGGGCGTCAGACTACATTCAGACGGCTGAGAACAAGGTGAGAGCAACATGGAATGTGATAAATTCTACAAGTCTCGATAAAAGAAGGGCTAATATTTAGATAGATGTTTACAAAACAAACCGGAAATTTGTAGACGACACATCGACGCTGAAACTTAATAAATATGAATCTTTGAGTAACCTGAACAATATGAAAATCGACAACTTAGGCTCATTTTCCTGAAAGACATCACTGAGGAAGACGTTCTAATAACAACTAGAAGCCTGAAGTCTGAATACTCCACAGATTGTAACGGTATGAGCATGTATGTGCTGAAGTCTGTGATCACGGCTATAGCAGCACCTCCAACAGTTTTGATTAAGAGACGTTTTATTGAGGGTGTATTTCCTGATGTCTTGAAGATGGCCAACACTGTTGCAGTACCTAAAAGGGAATGTCAACAGCTTGAGACCAATATCGATATCGCCTGTGCTATCAAAGATAATTGAGTCTCTAAAAGGACAGCAATTGCTAAACAATTTGGACAAACACAACTTCATAACTCCACGTCAACACAGATTCAGGGGTGGTAAATCAACGGTGACTTCAATGGCGGAGTTTACTGGGAATATATCGGAAGCCTTCAATAGGAGAGATGTTGCTGAGGTTGTGTGTTGCGACTTAAGTAAGACCTTCAACAATACCTCATGATGTGCTGCTAGAGAAGATGGAATACTATGGAGCGAGAGGAGTGACACCGGCTGATAACATCGTTCCTGGCAAACAGAAGGCAACATGTGGTGTGTGGGAACAGAGGTTCGGATTGGATGACAGTTGCCCGGGGCGTTCCGCAGGGATCCATACTTGGACCACTGCTGTTTCTGGTCCACTTAGCATGATAAACAAATGACACATTAGGTCTTTTTAATATTTCAGAAGTGTATTTGCAGTTGTTACAGCAATTTGTCTCTGCAGTATAGTTTTCTCTCTTGTGCTCACCCGAACATTTTGGACATACTTCTTTTTGGCTACGACTGTATTTATGTAGGAATGACTGAAATAATTGGTTGGAGATTAGAGCTAGTGAGCATGGTAATACATTTTGTTTAAAGTAATTATTTAATACAACATTTATATTACAGGAACTGTTGGAAATTATTGCCATTTTATTGAATGCAGAGTCTAGCTCTTCTAAGATGTTTTAAACATTTTCTAGATAAATTTTTGCAATACCGTTCCTAATTTGTTGCTTCAAAACATCCAAAAAATTGACTCTGGTGGTATACACGTATCTTTTATGGCACCCCAAATTGAGACATCCAATGGTGTCAAGTATGGTGATCTTGGAGGCCATAGAACTGTACCCTCCATGTCATATCCAACAATTGAATTGAACATTCAAATAATCTTGGACTTCTCGGCATCGATGCGGTGAAGCACCATCATACTGATAAATCGCATTTCTTAATCGGCCAAGTAGTATGCTGTCCAGTATTTCAGTAATTACACCATGTAATATTTGAACATAACAGATTAAAGGTGGGAAGGATTATTTGAACAGCTTTGCCCATTTGACTGACTCTGTAACATAAGGAAGTTGGGTATTGTTTTCAATTACCGTGAACGATCAGGTCCATGGTCTAGTTATCTGTGGAATACATGACGTTAGAGAAGAAATAACGTGACGACCGCAAAGCCCGGTCAAGATGCAAACAATTCATGAGGAAATTTCACTATGCTTCAATTTGAAAAAATTGAGATTATGTTGACAACTCTGGCACTTGTTGCGCAATGTGATTTAGGGTGGCAGATTAGAGATGGAAAGGATTGCTTGAAGAACTTTGTCCATTTAACAGACCCTGTAACTTGGACGATAAAGAAGTTAGCTATTGTTCCCTATGCCGAGAACACCCTGTATATATAGGAATAAAAGTGGATCGTTTACCTAAAGGATCCCACATTAAACCAGAAAGAGCCACATTCTTAGGATGTGAGCTAATGCAAACTATATCTTCTGTCTGAACGCTCCAAATCACAAAATGACCCTCGACTGATGTGGCAACGAGATATTTACCACATGGAGAATACTGCAACAACGAATAATGAGCAGAAACTGCTTCTGAACTTAATGTTGCCACTTGAGACCAGCTGCTAACGTTTAAAATCACAACTGTATCCTTGTCTGGATATGCTAACGTTTCACCAGTCATTGGTTCAAAGTCAATACGACCTAAAAATTATTCAAAACAAGTTAACAAAAATAAGTAAATAAAATCAGGAAGCAAAAAAAGTAAACTTAAAAAATGACTATATAAACAAGCTAGACATACTACATACAGACTTGGAGACTACTTCTCTGGCTTCCCTATTGGATTTCGTTTCTGTAGGTAAAGGGTGTAGTCAGTGAGTAAGCTAACTGGAACAAGTGGCCCTTCTGAATTCTAGATGTTCCATGATGTGCTTCAACGTTTCTGTAATCTATTTTGCTACTTCACAGCATTCTCAGACAGATAAAAATTGAGTTAACACGAAATCATGACAACTACAAATAAAGATCTGTTGCTATGTTATGATGGTTTGATAAAAAATTCATCAAAATTGAAAATAAAATGAAACACAGATGACAGATGAGACTTTCAAAATGTATACGTGATGTATGTCAATATTTAACATAAAAAATAGAACTAGCCTATAATAGTAAAAACTATAATAATAGTTACAACAATAAAATAACTAAACAATAATAGTAATAAAGCAGACCATACAATGAAAAGATCGACATACATCAATTCATTTTCTTATTACCACTTTTTTGAAAAAATAGTTACATTTTTTTTTGTTTGATTTAATTAGGAAGAAGAATATCCAAGAAAGGGAAATGTATTAAATCAGTTTGCTCATTTAAAAAAAGGTAGTTATTGTCGTGTGTGTGCTTTTTGACTTCTAATGCTTCAAAAAGTCTACTTTACACTTGTCATTACAAAAATGTAGTGGTTTTATGTAGTTATTCACTGTAGGTTTCTGTTGGGTATCAATAATATGTTTTGCAAATGTAGATTTGTCAGCATGGTTATTTCTAAATGCAGAAATATGTTCTTTGTATCAGGTGTTAAAATTTCTAAAAGTTTGACCTATGTAGATTGTGTTTATTTATTGAATAACAGTCATTGTTCTATAGCACCCTAATTAATTTAAACAGATACAGTATTCACAGATTGCTTTTTTAAGCCACCACCTTGTCAGATACATTTTGACAAATACTTTTTTGTATTTAAAATGTTCACCGTTTCTCATTCAACATTGTTTCAAAACAACTTTCCAGCAGCAGTGTCTACTGCTGCACAGTAAAAGCACTTAAGAAATCTTGCGACACATTTAATATTTGAGTCTCTGACTGCCTTAACAGATACATATACGTCGACAAGCCGACCATGTTTCGTCACTCAATATGAACGGTAGTTTATTTTACATACATACTGTATACTAAACTCAAAACCATTAATTACCATTTGTCAGAGCGATAGTTTAATAATGCGCGACATGCCCAACAGGATAATCCCATTAATAGGGCACCAAACAAAAAGAACAATATCTAACAATATTAACAAAAAATACTTCTAAAACAAAACTAAAATACTGTGCAAAACATCACAAGGCAGAAATTCCACAAAGCAGTACATATAATGGTCCTTAATAACTGACAAAGTAAGATATAGCCACCCTACGAATAATTGCAGCCTTGTCCTAATATAAGTCGCACAAGTTTGCAATATCATTAAAGTTAGAGCTCATTGTATACACAGGTGATTTCATATACAAGTTAGTCCTTGGTATTGGAGGCTTAAACAATCTCACCACTCTAGATGCAGCCCGTGGAACTGAGAAATTTAATTGCATCAATAAGTCTGGACAATCAACTTTACCATGAAACAAGTTATGCAGGAACATCACAGATGGAACTTTTCTACATACTGGGTATGCCAGTTTGCACCAGCAATTGGCCATGATCGCATGCCCTCGGTGGGTAGGTACCAGATGCCCTATATACAAGGTGTTTTAAAAACTTACGCTGAACATCTTCCAGAGCTCCAATATGAACACTATAAAAGGGATCAAAAACCAAGCTACAATATTCAAGCCTCGATCGAATATAGGCAAAATAGAGAATTTTCAAGCTATCCAAATTGGAAAATGATCTGCTATTCCTCATAATGAAACCCATAAACTTCAAACAGGATGCTGTGATTGTTTGAATATGTCCAGTGAAACTTAAATGTTCATCATATAAAATGCCAAGATTCTTGTGCGTTTCAGTCCTAGCCAATGGTACACTACCCACTTTGTAGGGAAAAGCTATACGGTTGGTTTTTCTAGTGTATGTCATCACTTTGCACTTTGAGACATTTAATTCAAGTCTGTTCTCAACACACCACAGCTGTAAGTTGTCAAGGTCCACCTGGAGTCTTGAATAGGCACCAATATCGTGAATACTGGAGTATAATTTGAGGTAATCAGCAAATAATAGATGATTACCAGAAATTACAGAGCTTATGTCGTTGATAAATAACAAAAAGAGGAGCGGGCAAGATTGGAACCCTGTGGAACGCCGGAGCCAGCAGTGAAGAGTTCAGACTTAAATCCATTATAAAAAACATATTGCACACAGTTAGTCAAGTAGGATCGAAAGAATTCTATCAGCCGTCCATCAAGGCCCGCCAAATGCAGCTTGTACAAAAGTGTTGAGTGGTCAACACGATCGAATGCTTTGGAAGAGTCTGTATAAATGACATCCACCTGACCCCGTCGATCCAAAGCTTCACTTACATATTGTGTGAACAGGGATAAATTCGTCAGTGTTGAGCGGCCCTCCATAAACCCATGCTGGTATTGTGACAAGCGACACTCCATGGCAGAATAGATACAACCATACAGAACTGCCTCAAAAATTTAAGCTAAATTACATAGGATAGCTATAGGCCTGTAGTTGCTGACCCTCGAACGGTCCCCAGACTTACAATGTGTACAAGCTAATCTATAAACTCCAGATTTTGTCAAGAAACAAGATTTTTCTTTTGCGTTAAATAACAAATCACATGTACGATTTAAAAGCTACCTTTGTATTTGAACAGGTATTTAAATTTTTTGAAATGTTTTCTGAAATGGTTCCAAAATAAGTTATCGAAACATAACTGTTGTTTTTTTTTGTAACAAATATTTAGATAAATTAAATTAATCGTTACTTTGTATTCTTTTCTCTTTATCAGTTTATTATTTTAACAGGATAGCCATTATTAAATGCTATTTTGAGGGCCTCATCTGTCATTTGTGTTTCATTTTATTTTCAATGTTAAATAAATATTTTTTGTCAAAACATCATAACATAGCAACATATATTTATTTATAGTTGTCCTGATTTCGTTTTAATTCAATTTTGATCTGTCTGAGGATGCTGCCAAGAGCTGTGAAACCGGTTATAGAAACTTTGAAGAACATCCTGGAACATTTAGAATTCAGAAGGGCCACTTGTTCCAGTTTGCTTACTCACTGGTTACATCCTTCACCTACAGAAACGAAACCCAACAGCGAAGCCAGAGAAGTAATCTCCATCTCTGTATGTAGTATGTTTCACCAAGTAAGGGCAACAACAATCAATGAGAGTTCCCTTTCCTTCCGTGAAACCTTGTCTAATACTGGAAACCGGTGGCAAGGCTTTATTTCTCTGGAAACACCTTTAATAAATAATGTACATATTGGAAAAGCATGTTTTTCAATGTATTTCAACCAGCCAAATTAATTGATCTAGTGAATTTACTCAAATTATGTTATTTTAAGGTTATTTATAGTTAACTGTTGACAAATTTGATATTATCTAATTGAATCCAGTGTCACTGGGCCGAAACAATTCAACAAATGTAATTAAAAAGTGCTAAAATGCTAACAAGTCCACTTGGAGAACCCAAATCACCACAACACATCTTTTTAAAGACCTGATGATCATTTCACTAACAAACTTAGCATCATCAGAGGATGAAAAAGTTTAACACACTAACTTGGTAATGAAACGATCATCAGGTCATGAAAAATGTGTTGTGGTGATTAGGGTTCTCTAAGTGTTCTTATCAGTGCTAATCACAGCTAATTTTGTGTTATTTGTAGCTGTCGTGACAACATACTACCTGGTTCCACAACGAGATGGCGACTTCTGCTTACATCTCACTATGTGCTGTGAGGTTGGTAGTGGCGTGCGGTCCATGGAAGCAAGGGAAGCATTGCTTCCCTTAAAATAATGACTACATACCTACTAAAAAATAATTTATATTAAACCGCAATATTTAAAATCTTCTTTGTATTTTAAATATTAAATTTCAAATTCTGAAACTAATTTAATTGCCACACACATAATTATTTATTATGCATCATACTGTACTTGTTTGTATATGCGCTGTATATATGTAAATCATATTAAAGAATGTAGAGTGTTTTTTGCTACCCTAAGTGGAATGGCTGCTTTTTTTCCAAATCTCTGAAGCGCACACAAGCCTTAGACTCAATTGTTAAAAAACGTTTACCCAAAGTAGCTGCAACCCGATGGAACTACAACAGCAGGCTTGTGTTAACTATATTTGAACACCGTGAATCGTTAATTGAACTTTTTGAAAATATTATGGAAAATAGCAAAAATTGGGACGCAGAAACAATAAATAGTTCTAGAGGATTTTTGGATGGTTTGAAAAGAAACTTTAATTTTAATTTTTTACTTAATATATTTTCGGAAATATTTCCGTTTTCAGATAATGTATTTAACATATTGCAATGTAAAACAAATGACATTGGTTTTTGCCTGAAAAAACTTAGTGAATTTAAATCCATTATTATTCAAAAAAGGAATGAATTTGATAAGTTCTGGGAAAAAACAAATAAATTAGGAGAAGTGGAGCCACGAAGAAAGCGTCTGCACACTGATAATGTGGGAGACCTTCAAACTTCTTATCGCCGCCTTTTCTACGAAATCATAGATCAAATTCAGCAGCAAATTAACTGCAGATTTGATCACCTCAGTGACCTGAAATTTCTTGAATTGTGTAATTTTGGAGGATTTAAAGGGATACCTTTCCCAGAAGATTCATTCAAATCATTATTCCACCACTATGGACATTATTTTGGCAAAGCCTTATTACGATCAGAACTTACAGTCATTTATGAACCCGATGTTATTGACACAAAAACTAACGCGAGTGAACTTTTCACTTTCTTAAAACAATCAAAATTGGAAAATGCATATTCTGAAGTGTTCAAATTATGTGAATTAGTATTAACAATTTCTACTACTAGTGCATCTGTAGAACGAAATTTTTCTACATTGAAACGTATCAAGAGTTTTGTTAGGAATTCAACAGGACAGGAAAGACTTTCTCAAATTTCAATTTTGTCAGTTGAAAATAACCTCGTCCAGGAAATGTCCCAGAATCCACAGTTTTATGATGACATTATTGACGAATTTGCCAAAAACGACAGAAGAATTGAGTTACACTACAAATAGGTAAGTTACTGAGAATTGCTTCCCTTATTTAAAATGTCACCGCACGCCCCTGGAGGTTGGCTACCATAGCCGTATTACTTTATATATGTTTTCTCGCTGCAATTACTGACGAGCTCTAATTAAGAGCAAAACCGGTCTACGGTTCTAATTGTGGTGAGAATACATCTAGCCTTACATACTTTGTCCCTATATTAGAGAAGAAATGGGTCAGGAATGACAATTTAGAAAAATTGCTGGTTGTACACAATCTCTATTTTTATAACATTTTGTGTTATTTGGATCTGTCGTGATAACATACTACTTGGTTCCACAACAAGATGGCGACTCCTGTCTTACATATCACTTTGTGGTGTAATTTATATATTGAACATGTTTCCATTGAAACAAAGCTTTGCTTTAGAAACCTTATAAAAGCTTAAAACTTATTAAAAACTCACAGAGAAGCTTGGCGTTTGAAAAACTGTTCACTTTTGGAAAACAATCGACTTCTTTAAGTATAGATTTGTCTTCTGTGCTCCATATTCTGAGCTTACCATCACCAGAAGTTGCCGCAAGTATTTTTGCATCTGGGGTCAGAGCCACACTTAAACAAGGTCCAGAACAACCAGTAAAAATAATACCATCCTTATTTGATTTCTTTAAATCTAAAAGTTTGACTTCCATTTCTTCACCTGCCATTGCAATAACCTATAGTAAAGGAAAGATATTGTTAAATAATGGAGTTATTAATTTAGTTGGTACATAATCCCTCTGTTTTAAACTTTGTAAATATACTAATTTTATGAATAAAAAGAAATACCAAGTAAGAAGAGAGCAAAAGCAGTAATGACAATAAAACATAATGGTCAAGTTCACCAGCCGCCAACAGTTGAATAGTGTCAATATATGTATTCACCAGCCCCACTGAGCTTCTGCCTGAACTCAGCGGTTGCCGATTTGTCAAAGAGGAGTCATAGACAAACGTCACAAAATAGTGCTTGAAATCAACAGTTTGTTCATCAATCTTCAACTGCTGAATGTATTGGTAGTCAACAGATGAGCGTGTAAACTCGCCGTTTGTCCTGGTGACTCAGCTATTGTCTCAAACAGTTCAGATATATTTTCCTCTTGCCTAATTTTAAAATTTTCAATCTTTCAGCTCCCCAGCAGCTATCTAACTTATTGTAAGCTAAAAAAACTCAGATGATTCCATGAAAGGCCATTTTCCTCTGGCCTAATTTTAAATTTTTCAATCTTTCAGCTCCCCAGCAGCTATCTAACTTATTGTAAGCTAAAAAACTCAGATGATGCCATGAAAGGGCGAAACAGGTTACAGAGAAAATATCAAGCAAGCAATTGTAAAGCTAGAGAAGAAATCTCGGTAAATTTGCAGACTAGCTCCCGCTTTTCAAAAAATTGTTTTCAGAAACATTATTAGGACCCCTGGATGCACAAACCACAAGAAAAATTCCTTGTTCACACCCCCCAAGGAAGTTAAGGGACTAGGAGTGAATAGGGGTGCTGGGCGGGGTAGGTAGTAAAAGGGAAATATGAGCAGAAAATGCAAAGAAAACTGATTGAAAACTGTCTATTTGAAGCCATATCCCCATTAAACCCTGCCTACCCCGCACAGCACCCCTATTCGCCCCAGGTCCCGTAACGTCTTTGGTGGGTATCAACAAGAAATTTTTCTTGTGGTCTATGCAACGGAGGTGGTTGTCTGCACACGAGAGGGGAAAGAAAATGCGTACGACCAAGCAGCCTCCCCCCGTTCAACTTGTGACATGGGTGGTGGTGGTGGGGGGTGTTGGTTGCTTCGTCGTGGGGAATAGGGGTGCTATGCGGGGTAGGCAGGGTTTAAGGGGAGATGGCTTCAAGATGTGAAAAAGGCAGCTTTCAAGCCCGTTTTCTTCACATTTTCTGCTCATATTTCCTTTTTACTACCTACCCCGCCCAGCACCCCTATTCACTCCTGATCCCGTAACTTCCTTGGGGGCTGTGAACAAGAAATTTTTCTTGTGTTTTGTGTATCCAGGGGGGACCCTAGGCAGATTTATGAAAACAGTGGTGATGGTCGGCTTTACCGCAACTACATTTTAACATGATTATAATAGAATATGGGCTAAAAACAGTTGTACATACCTTAATAAAATTAAAGAATGTGGTATATTTCGTTTTCATTAACCTTTCAGTGATAAAAGCAATTAAAACGTTTACATTTACTACGAAAACGTATATTTTTGTACCAAAGGTTATGACTGTTGTTTTGTTGACATATTTCATGGAGATATGCGTTGTTGTCAGTTTGTAATCTATTGCCTTATTACAGGGTACTATTTGTCTTTTTGTTTATTTGGGGAAATTTTATGTGGTAGCTATGGCACTATGATTTTGATTTATAAAACTTAAAACTGTTATTCTTCATCGGTTTGTTGTTTATTTCACATCAGTTCTTCATGAATTTGTTGTATCTCTCAAATCAATATGGAAGTGCTGAATATTAATGATATGTATGATATAATACATAAAGACGATATGAATTTGGTTGAGTATTTGCAAGGCATTGGGCTGCTAAAGAGTGTGTTTTGCTGTAAAACTCACGACTTGCAGAAGAGTGTGTTGTGTTATGCGGAAGGCAGACAATTCGTTAAATACTGTCTTCTGCAATAGGTGCAGAAGAAGTTATTCAATTTTAACTGGTAGCTTCTTTGCAAAGCAGCATTTACCAGTTAAGGATGTCTTATTCCTTATGTGGTTTTGGTGCTGTGAGACACCCACTGGTTCTGTGGTATCCCACACAGGATTTTCAAAGGAAATTGTGATCCAGCAGTTTCGATATTTTCGGGATGTCGTCTCCTGGAAATTGTTACAGGACGATTCACTCATGAAGTTCGGTAGGTTTTTATTACCTATTCTTAAAAAAGGCATGACTATTCAAAATTTCAGGTGGAGAGGGGCATGTGGTGCAGATCGACAAATCTGCAATTACTAGAAGGAAATACCACCAAGGTCGAATTGTTCCTACAAGGTGGGTGCTAGGGATTTACAACACAGTGGAGAAGAGGGACTATATTGTTTATGTACCCGATAGAACGGCAGAAACGTTAATCCCAATAATCCAAAGGGTTGTGATGAGTGGAGAATGTACCGTTTTTTGGCACAGTTAGGTTATGTTCATAAAACTGTTAATCATTCAAGGCATTTTAGAGACCCGTCGACAAGTGTGTACAAATCACGTTGAGGGATTATAGTCCCGCCTCAAGGCGTATCTCAGGAGGTTGGGGGTTATGGCATCTCCTTTTCTCCCGGAGTATATTGATAGTTTCGTCTGGATGCAATACTTTGGTAAGACGGCAACGCAAAGGTGTCGCAGCCTTGCAAACCATATTGCTGAACGATATTGACAGTTGACAGTTAATGTGTTTCCTTGTTAAGACATATATTAACACTGTTTATTAACAGTTTCGGTTTTTATTTTGACGTGGTAGTGTTTTGTCAGGTCCAGAAAGTCAGGTCGGCAGGAGTGTGTGTAAAAAGCATTTAAGATCTTTTGTTGCGTTCAGGCGGCACAACACTCTTGGAATTATATATTAAATGTGGCAACGCTGTTGAAAAGTGACAGTTCCAACCTTGAAAATAGTGCATCTTTCGTAACTTTAATTATGATTTATTCGGCATTTTGTGGCTTTTCCGTAAATTTTTTTGCTGATTATACTTATCTACGTTACGTACTCTTTCTTGTGGTGTGCGCCGTTTTGCTAGATTCCAGTTGCGGTAAAGTCGACCATCCCCAAAACAGTTTTTTTTTAAGCGTCCGGGAGCTAATCTGCAAATTTACCGAAATCTCTAATCCTATGTTCACTAAGGAATGGTTTCACCAAGTAATGGCAATTAGTATCAATATTTCAGCAAATCATACATAAACTTGACATACTATGCTTTCTAAAGACAATACTACCCTGATAAATAAAAACAATTGAAAATCTTACATCACAATTTTTTGCAATAGCCATGTGATTGATGGGGGCGAGAAACCTGTCCAAAACCCCATCTCGTTCACCCTTTGGATAGGTGAGGATCTGAACATCATTACTGCTTGTTGTAACATAAATGTGATCGTTTTTATGTTTTACGCTCAAGGCCCATTCGCCAATGCAGTTATGTACAGGATTTTCAGTTTCATCTTTAGGCCAAATCCTTATATCACCATCAGCACCCACAGTTATGATTTTCCTGTAAACATTCACATTCTTATTATCTTTCAAGAATATTTAAAAAGACGAACTTACTCTCCATCAGTCGAAAAACAAACATCAGTGTGGCCTTCGTCGTGAGCATAACACAATGGTTCATGCACAACAGCCATTATTTTAAAATTCCTTTAGCAAAATTACTTAAGGTGAAAATAAAAACACTCTAGCCTGCAATGTAAATCGAAATCGACTTTTCATTTTCAAGTGACAAATGTCAGATTAATAAAAGGGCGCCAATCAAAATATCAGGCAGACAACATTAGCATAACAGAAACATAAGACACTAAAATTTCGCAGGTTAGCCCACGCGTTAGGGAGTTTATTATCTAATCGATTGCCTGTTTTTATTAGGTTACACACTTGGTAAATGATTTTTAATTTGAAGAAAATAATGCGCAATCAATTTTTTGCTCAATTAGGCAGACCAATAATAATATTTTATTATCAATAGTAAATGAATAAACAAAGTATGATACAATAACTTGTTTTGGCTTCACTGTTCGAGTACCTACGGAACGTAAATTATTAATAGATTACTAACGAGATGCTATTAGGTATTCACATAAATTATCTGAAGTTAACTAGGATAATATTTTTATTATTATTAGAGCGACTTCTTTTCGAAGTCATGAAATAGATAGGTATATAACTTTGATCGCTTTGATGCAGTTTAGAAACGCGTCAGAGTTCGATATATAGATGAACGTTCTAGAATTGGATCAAGTAGGAAACTTTAAAGTTTTCACCTAACAATTGAATTAGTTTTCTGTCACCACGACGAGAAGACAGTAGCTATAAGACATTACAATAATGACAGTAAAATTAAATTCGACAATGAAGTTGACTTAAAAAAAGCTGGTAATAATTTGAACATTGACAATTCGTTAACCTGGTGAAAGTTTTTGTCAAGATTTAAATAAAGAGAAGAGGCGTGGTTATCAATTTACTCTCATAAGTGCTGCATTCTACACGCGTAGTTTGTCAACAGTTTGAGAAGTTTTATCACGAGAGGGGGAAGTCGACACTGGGCGAAGCAACGGTATTATTACAGTCGCGTCCGCCATTTTGATGTGAAGAAGTGGGGGGTACAGTGAGCACACAGCGTTTGTTGAAGAATTTTACCAAAGTGGCTTAAAAAAACGAGATTTTATTAAAACAGTGATTAAGAATATTGAATTAGATAAACGTTTGTGTCATATGGTTGTTAATAAGTGCCCGTGTTTGTGTGTTTTTGGAATAAGAAAGCCTGCCTGACTTGGAATCTAGCAGCGTGGCTCCTACCGCTTCTCTTTGTTTCTGTCACAATTTACTTTTAAGGTGAGCATCTTTTTCGTAATTCTTTCTTATTAAGTTAATTGAACAGCAAAACCTTGGTGATATAAGAACGCGTCATGTACATAGAGTTTTGTGTTGAAATTATCACAACTGGAAATGGAAAATACTACTTGCTTTAACATCGAGTTCCTTTGAGTTGGTGCTTCGCTCAGTATGCCAATCATGTTTGTGTTTTCACCGGCAATCAGCGATGAAATCCAAGCCAGCCGCGATATCGGTAATCCTTATTACATGGCATTGAAATAATGGTAATCCCGAACAAGTTGCGATAAAAGTGTGATTAAAAACATTACTCAAGTTTTTCTAATATGTGCAGTTGTTGGATGTATTTATTCGTTAAGCGCTTTCACTGGCTTTACGTTAATTATAGTACTCGATTGTCGATTGTTTAGAGTTGTGCCTACTCAGCAATTCGCATCTATTTAATCCAGTATATCCAGTGACTGGCAATGACCCGCATTTTATGAACGAAACGTTGTGTGTGTGTGTGTTGTAGAGAGTAGAGAGATATTGTGGTGCTATGTCGTCTCGAACTCTGCTCTCGACTTCACTTTAACAGTTTGAAAGGCAGATGAAAGTTCGCCTTTTGCCTTATTTGCGAAATGTATAAAATCACTTCGCTAGAACGAACCACTCTTTGATAATTGCTTTTCGTGGACTAGTTTGTAAATATTCGTGTGGGAAATTATCGTATAAACACGAATTCTAATTTGTCTTAACGATGTGGATGCTTTCAAAGTTGTCACGATGATTTATGAAAGTGAAAATTACAAGGTAGAACGTTACTTGCGGCATTTCTTTATCTTCGTACATTATCTCGGGGGCTTTGTTTCGAAACAGGTGTCGTTGTGGAAGGTGAAACATCTTCAGGATCCTCAAATTTATTGTAGATGTTATGTGACTTATTGGAAGTGTTTTTAAGTAGATATTCTATTAAAAAAAGTTGTTTGCTTAATCGCTGCTTTCATAAAGTGAATTTAAGTTATAACAGCTGGATTTTGTCTTTTAGATTTTGTAAGTGTTGCTTTCAGAGCCCTGTTGACCAGGGGCATGAACTGGTCTAAGTTGAAAGAAAAAAAGATAATATATATAGAATATATACCTCCATATAGGGATATATACGTCCCTTTTCTTTATTTTCTATATTGATAGGTACTGTCTCTTCGTAAATTGATGTAAAATTGGTCAAAATATAGTTTTAAGAATTTAATCAAAATATTGGTTTTGTTGCTTATTCTTGTTATGTCAATAACTCGGCAAATAAAACAGAATAGAATGTAAGGATAGTGTCAGGGTGCACGTAAGATTCAGCGGTCGTTTTATCTACAACTGTTCCGGTGGTAATCTGCAAATTCACCATCTTCTTACCTAAAACTTAAGTATTTCCATGGTTATTCTGCAGACCAGCTGCAGACAAACTTTGTTATTGTTTTTAGAATTTCGTACATTTATGTAAAACGAATGAAAACATTATTGCAATAGTCTAGTTCGATGAATTATAAGCCTTGAGTGATCAAACGTGAAAAACGTAAAATTTTTGTTGTCAGTTTATGATCCCTCATAGGTATACCTAATCTGTTAATTAAGAATCAGTTACTTTCACGTCGTCAATACGTGTGGTAGTATGTCATCAGTGTCAGAATTTAAAAAAATACGCTTAAACGTCATAAAACGTATCAAAACGTGAATTAAATTGGCGTATCTTTTTTTTTTAATATTTTAAAAATTCAGCAGTGTTGGGTCACAGAAAAAGTTACAGGCATTGTTTCAAGATTGTTTTCCTCGTTTGTTTACGCAATAAAAATGATATGGAATTGCTTGTAAAAAGTACAATAACCGTAAAATTTATATCACATCGTGCTGCAAAGCTTATCAGTATTTCATGACTCACTCTGATGGCTTTAATTTAAAATTAGGTAAATTGATGAGCTTCTCCTTTATTGGGATTTACATTTACAAGAATTTTGAAGCAAACAGTTTTAGTAAACCGTTTTGTTGTAAAATGTACCTACTAGTTTAAGCCCCGAAATCAAGAGTGAACTTGGCAACTGAGGTGTGGTCAGATGTGATGTAGAAAAAAGTTTTTCAAATGTCTGTCCGATTAGTGTTTCAATTGTTTAATGATGGTTTCAAAGATGAGGCAAATGTTTCAGGTGTTAGTCTGGCTAGTGTTTCAATCGGTTAATCATGGTTTCAAATGTTGCAGTTACCAGTCTGGCTACTGTTTCATTTGCTTAATTTTTGTTTTAAGTGTAAGGTAAACGTTTCAAAATGTGAGGTTGTGCCTACACACCACGAGGGCCTACAGCCTAAATACTATCGTACCGTGGGTGTCCACAAGGAGGAAATAGGCAAGTTGTTAATTCTGGACTTGCAGCTTTGGAGGTTCGGAGGTTTAATGATCATTTTGCAGATGATATAAAGTTTGAAGCGCCTGGTAAAGTTTGCAAATGTCAGTCTAATGTTTCAATTATAGAATCATCTTATAAATGTGAGACAAATCTTTGAAGTACCTGATACATGTTTCAAATGTCAGGCTGACCTAATGTTTCAACTGTAGTGTTGTTTTAGATGGGAGGCAAATCCCTGAAGCACCTGATAAATCTTTTAAATGCTAGTCTGGCCCATGTTTATTTTGTAGAAAGATTGTTGTAAATGTGAGGTAAATGTTAAAAGCATGTGGTGAATGTTTGGAATGACTAATGTTTTAATTGCTTTAAATTAGACAGCATCTGTGAAACGTGTGGTAAATTTTGAAATATTAGGCTGACTTAAGGTTCATAGCAGGGTTGCCAGGTTTTAAAACTAAATATCGCCGTTTTGCTGAGCGAGATCGCCCAAAATCGCGAACATTTCCATCCATGGAAAGTCGCCCAAAACTGCGCACTTTCTGTAAGAACTGTCAAATGCAAATCGTCCAAGCTATGAAGTTGTCGGCAGGAATTTCAATTTTTTTAAAGCTTTTTTTAAGTTGACGAGAAGCTTTAATATAATGATCTATAGTGCATAGAGCCTCGGTGGCCCAGTGGTGTGAACGTGTGTCTCTGGACCCAAGGGTACTGGGTTCGATTCACTGGGTACCCCTTTTACTTTTTCAGTACGTACTATAAAATTAACATCAACCGATGTTCTGGCATTGTATTTGGGCAAGTTGAATGTCCGCACTTCCGGGGGAGCGTACAGCCGTCGGTCGTGTACCATGCCATGTTGGGCATGTTAAAGATCCCCGTTACAAAAAGGCAGGGGTTCGGCAAAATTTCCAGGACAATGAGAGGTGAAACTGCTCGCCCTCGGTCGGCCGGCGTTAAAGAACGGAAAAAAACTATGGTGCATCAAAATCACATGTATATAACGGTTTACCTTTGGTCATTAAATTTGAAAAGGAACCAGAACAAGAATTAATTTATAAAATCGTTAAAAGAATGTAAAACTAAAATATTTTCTCTGCATAAGGAAACATTTAAAATATACTTTAATATACTACAATAATATAAAACATAAATAACCTTTTGTCCCTGTGGCCTGACATCTATCATCTTTTCTCTTATCTATCCAAGCACGGATGTTGAAATGTCATTGCTCATGAATAAAAGAATGTTCGTCTGTGTTACTTCTGAATAAATAAAACTTTGGCGAAACTGAATGGTTTTACAACAGAGTTCGTTTCTTCAAGATCGCCCAATCGCTCGCATTTGCTATTAAAAACATTTTTATGAAAATTCACTTCCATAACGCACTTGCTGCGTTCACACTTTTTTTGCATGTTCTGGTCGCGAGTTTTTTTTTTTTTTACATTTCAACAACATACCACGAGGGCTCACAGCCTAAATATTATCGTACCGTAGGTGTGGACAAGGAGGAAAGGGGCAACTTCTTAATTCTTGACTTGGGGGTTTGGAGGAGAAGGAAAAACATGTGCCGGCAAGAAATTCCACAACTTGAAAGTCCATGGGACAAAAGAGCGGGCATAACAAGATGTTCTATGTCTGGTGGCCTGGACAGTAAAAGGGTGCATTTGCTCTGTTTCTCTGGTGGATCTGTTGGGGGCAGCAGGTGGAAGAACTATGGAAGAAAGTTCCTCTGAGGAGTGCCCGTGCATATATCTATAAAAGAGAGAGAAGTCACCAAGGGCACGTCGGTGGGCAAGGGATGGCAGCCTTTGGGTGATGGTAGGGTCACCAATGAGATGTATAACTCTCTTCTGAATGGAGTCCAAGATAGCGAGCGTAGAAGCGGCAGCGGCACCCCAGATGTGGGAGCAGTATTCGAGGTTTGGCCTTATTTGTGAAGTATATAAGGTATAGAGATTAGCTGGTGAAAAGTATTTGCGAGCCCGGAAGAGGAAACCTAATTTCTTGGCAGCCGCTTTTGCAATTGATGTGACATGTTGATGCCAATTGAGATTTCGATCCACAGAAATGCCAACAAGTGAAAAGGACTCATTACTTTGAATAACTCGGTTGTTCATTTCGTATGGTTTATGCATTGAGGGTGGTTGTAAGCATATAGACGAGGAAGGAGAACCCCCATGTTTGGAGGGGGGTCCAGCATAGAACGGGGGTTCTTCGTCCTGGGGTTCTTCATTTCCCTTCTGCATGCACCCAATACTTTCTGTTACTATGTGTAAAACAATCTTAATTTTAACTTTTTATTAAATGTTTAATAGTGTTATAGGTTCAAAAAGAACTTAACTTTGAAAAGACAAACATAATAATATTCAATATATTATTATTCCATTAGATTTAAATTGGGCATACATGTGACGTATTCCTGCGTTACTCTGATTGGTCAAGAGTTACCATGCAACCTTTTCCATCTATAAACCTTGTGGCTGATTGTTTAATCCTTGTTTTAAATCTGAGGCAAACGTTTTAACCGTGTGATAATGTCAGTTTGACTGCTTCAATTATTTAATGATTGTTTCAAATGTGATATTGGAACATTGTCCTTAAACTAAGCTACTGTAACACCCTTACGCTGCAGTCATTGCATATACAATCATTCTAAAGTCAGTTTCATCCACCAAGAACTCAAACAAAGACATTTTGATAAGTTTGTAAGCAAAAGCGTGCTCTACATTTGTATTGAAATATTTGTCCACCAGAATGTGTATCTATTGTCCACCAGAATGTTTATTTATAAGCTTCTGCTTTAAGCTACTGAGGTGAATTTCGTATGGTTTAGCAGCTTGCTTTTGACTTGCTCGCTTTTGTAGAACGTCATCAATTGCGTCATTTAAAATTTCATCCGGATAATTATTATAAATTCGAGTGCCTACTTCTTCCTACGATTGTTTGATATAATAATCCAAACCTGTATTTCATATTATTGGAGCGACAAAGTCAGAGCTCACCAGGCGTCAACATTTGAATAGTTGTGTCAACGTATGCGTTCACCAGTCCTGCTGGAACCTAACTGTTTCCGATGTGTCAAAGCGGAGTGACAGACAAACGTCACAAGATAGCGGTTGAAGTCAATAGTGCGTTCATCCGTCTCTAACCGCTGAAATGTATCTGTAGTCAGGTCAGGTCACCAGTCCTACTGGAACCTAACTGTTTCCGATGTGTCAAAGCGGAGTGACAGACAAACGTCACAAAACAGTGGTTGAAGTCAACAGTGCGTTCTTCCGTCTCTAACCGCTGAAATGTATCTGTAGTCAGAGTCAGGCGTTGGCGCCTGGTGAACTCTGACAACGTCACCCTATTTTGAGGTTAACTGTGACTTGTTTTACTAAAATTGATAAAAATTACAAACCGGTAACTACTTTGTTAACCTTTTATTTTATTAAGTGAATACACAAGAAATACATATTTTAGCTTAGCAGGATTTTTGAACCGAGTACCACTGTTGTTTTCAGTAAAAAGTTTAAAATAAACAAATTCCACCAAAAAAGGCACCAAACTAACAGAATCATTAATTACAACATCAGGTGACATCTTTTCCACCCGCAGAAAATTCAAACCGGTGTTTCCATCCACCGTAATCATCCATTATAAACACCCGCAGCAAGTGCGCTATGGTGGGGAATTTTCGTAAAAATATTTTTAATAGCAAATATATATTTAAAAAAAAAGCTAGCATCAAATTTGGTTATCAGTATAACCTATAGAGAAGAAACAATGTACCATATTATTTTTTATTTATTTATTATTTATTCATAATAAGTATATTGTATCTAGGCTCTAGTTCATAAAAAACACAATGAATAAGAAATGTTGTATATTTTCCCGGGAAATATTGTTTCAATGTTGTGTAATGTGGATAAACCAAATTTTGTTACATCGTTACTGAAACCGTATCACAGAGTTTGGCTTTGTAGTCTCAATTAACTGACCGAATTAATTACCAGGCGATAAACATGGGTAACAAAACCAGCAACAAATTTTTATGAGGCTTTCCGTCACACTGCCGCTGTCACGTTCACTACAATAATAATAATAAAACGGTTAGCAGATTAACATCTGCTCTGCCGAATTTACCACGATTTGCTCGTGTTTTAGAATAAAATATTTATCAGTGTTCATGTAAAAAACGTGAACTGGCTATTCACAGATTTTGACAGTTATTCTGGTGATTCTTCCATGAAAACTTTAAAACGAAAATAGATTCGCGTTTCATTTAGCGTTGCACAATGTTTCAATGACGCTTTGACGTTTTTTTACAGAAATGTGTTGACGATAGTCAACACACATGTGTAATACCTTTAGGTGGTTATTGTTTCTTTTATCGATAGATGTCAGCATCGCTCGGGCATCCCCTAAACGTGGAACTCCCGCACGTATGAGTGTGGCGCGGGCGATTCATTACCCATTAGGCTTACATTACTGTTTTTTTTTTCAACAACACACCACGAGGGCTCACAGCCTAAATACTATCGTACCGTGGGTGCCGACAAGGAGGAAAACGGCAACTTGTTAATTCTGGACTTGAAGGTTTGGGGTTCGGAGGAGAAGGAAAAACATGTGCCGGCAAGGAATTCCACAACTTGGAAGTCCTCGGGACAAAAGAGCGGTCTTAACAAGATGTTCTATGTCTGGTGACCTGGACAGTAAAAGGGTGCATCCGCTCTGTTTCCCTGGTAGATGTGTTGGGGGCAGCCGGCGGAGGAACTATGCAAGAAAGCTCCTCTGAGCAGTGCCCGTACAGATATCTATAAAAGAGAGAAAGAGAGGTCACCAACGGCATGTCAGTGGGCAAGGGATGGCAGCCTTTCGGTGATGGTAGGGTCACCGATGAGACATAAAGCTCTCTTCTGAATGGAGTCCAGGATAGCGAGTGTAGAAGCGGCAGGGGCACCCCAGATGTGGGAGCAGCATTCGAGGTTTGGCCTTATTGGTGAAGTATATAAGGTATAGAGGTTAGCTGGTGAAAAGTATTTGCGAACCCGGAAGAGGTGACCTAATTTCTTAGCAGCCGCTTCTGCAATTGATGTGACATGTTGGTGCCAATTGAGATTTCGATCCACAGAAATGCCAACAAGTGAAAAGGACTCATTACTTTGAGTAACTTGGTTGTTCATTGTGATGGGTCTGGGGCTGATGTATCTCTTATGAGAAAGAAAGCAAGACTGAGATTTGGTGGGGTTGAATTGTACAAGATTTCTACTTCCCCAGTCTAATATTTTTTGGAGATCCAATGAGTCTGCGATCCTCATCTAATTGGGCTAAAGAGACAGGCTTAGAATATTGTATATTTGAGTAGAGCGTGCTGTCTTCCGCGTAACTGTGAATTGGGTTGGATGTGCTAGAGAGGAGGTCATTGATGTGGAGAAGAAACAAAGTAGGCTAAAGCTGAACCTTGAGGAACTCCTGCATTAATTGGGTACAGTTTAGAGGAATGGCCATCAACGACAACAGAAAGGCTCCGGTTGGAGAGGAAATTTGCTGTCCAGGTACAGAGTTTTGGTGGTAGGCCATAGGCTGGAAGTTTATTAAGCAGAGCTGCGTGCCAGAACTGGTCGAATGCTTTGAATATGTCTAGAGCGACAATCTGGGATTCACCGTGTAGTTCCATAGTCTTGTTCCAAGAATGGGTGACAAAGGAAAGGAGGTCGGCAGTTGATCTGCGCTGACGGAATCCATACTGCCTGTCGTGGATTAGAATGTGTTTTTCAAGAAATTTTAGTAATTCGGTGTTTATATACTTTTCCATCACCTTAGAGACGGCTGAAGGGAAAGAAATAGGCCTGTAGTTGCTACGAAGCGCTTAGGATCCTTACTTGGGGACGGGCTGTACTCGAGCAATTCTCCAGTTACTAGGGAATATGCCTCTATTGTAAGATGTCTGAAACAGACGAGTCAGAACAGGAGCATGTTCTGGTGCGCATTTTTTGAGAACAATTGCTGGGATCTCCGTCAAGGCCAGGGGCTTTCCTGGTATTAAGAGAAGAGAGCATCTTTCGTACCTTTTTAGTTTTGAAAATGATGTCCGTCATTTTATGCGCAACATTGGGGACTGTTGGTGGTAGAACATTTGGAGGTGGGTTGAGAGTAGAATTACGCTCGAACAACGAGGCAAAATGTTCAGCCTTGCCCAGGGCGGTAGAAACAATTTCATCCCCTGAGACAAAAGGTGGGAACGTGCTCTTGCAGAAATTATTCCCAATAGTTTTAGCAAGAGTCCAGAGGGTTTGCTGTCGTTGGAGCTTAAGAGGAATTTGTTTTTGATGTGGTTATTAAACGAGTTTTTTGCCTCAGAAAGAATGCGTACATAGCGGTATCTTGCGTCGTTAAAGTCTTGACTGGGATTGTGGAGAAGCGTTTTGTGAGCTTTGACCTTTTCAAGTCTGACCTTGTCACAGGATTTAAAGAACCAGGCTTTTGAGTAGCTGAAGAGGTTTTCTGTGTACGTGGAATAAATAATTCCATGCCAGCTTGGATAATTTCGGTGACGTTTTGTGAGATATCAGAGGGGTCAGGATGAGAGAAGCAGACAGACGCTCATGGAAATGAGGAAAGTAATCCCGCATTTCGTCCAGTTCGCAGAGTTGTAGTGCCAAACGATACGTGGGTGTGATGACTGTGTGACCTCGGGTTGTATTGCGCAGAAATCAGTGACCATGCCGTGGTCTGAGCGGCCAAGGGGGCCGGTGACTGATATCTTATAGCATTCAGGTTTTGTAGTAAGAAGGAGATCCAAGGGATTTGAGCTGTGTGTTGGGATGCGAGGAAAGTAAGCAGGTTGCTGAACCATATTGGCTAAATAATTGCTGACTGCAAAGGCCTCCGCTGCTCTCCCTTGTAAATCGGTTTTTGAAGATCCTAGTTATTTATTATTATGGACATTGAAGTCACCAAGAAAAGTGACCCCGGAGGAAGGATATTCAGAAATTAGATGGTCGTTTTGTTTTTTCAGAAAGGTAGTCAAAGAGCTGGACAAAGTTGTTGAAGGTGGCCGGTAAATACAACAGATGAATTTAGTTCCATCCAAAGCATGTCTCTTCTTCCAACTTCTAAATTGGGGAGTCTGGTGTAGGGTAGATTGCTACGGACGTACGCGCACACACCTCCATGCAATCTAAAGGAAGTAAGGAGCTCATACCCCGGAAAATTAAGGTGATTAGTGGCTGTTTTGGCACTGATTTGGGTTTTGGCGAGGAAGAAGAGTTGGTAAAATATCATGATTTGTGCAACTAGAAATTACGCGCCTATGAAATTTGCTGTTTTTAATAAAAATTACAAACCACGTAATATACGACATCTCACATCGTTACCTTCAAAGTGCTGTAATGTAACGTCAAGACTAAGAGATAAGAGATTTGGACCTCTGTTGAGTTACGTCTGCGAGAAAAAGGCATGCACTTTTTGTGGTGTCCTCATACAAGTTTTAATAGAGCTAACTATGGCTGATACAATGTTATTTCTGAATCTGCAGCCTTCAAGATCTCTTTTTTAACACGTGCAATTTAGAAAGGGACAATAAAACGTTAAAGGATTTAGATATGCGAAAGTGTCTACCATATTACACAATGGATTTTAATGAATACTAAATGAAGGTGTTGCGTAGAAAACGTACTAATTTAATTTATTAGATCAGACACACGAGTTTGGAGTTGCGTTTGCCAGAGACAGAATGCCTGTGAGAAAATTGGACGGCGATAAAAATCAACCCCTAAATTGAAACAAACAGAAGGAAAAACAGAGAGAAAATTGATTCTGCGATTTGCGTTTTAGAGACACACAACAGAACAGCGTAAAGGGATTAAGTGCTTGTCGCAGTTTTCACTTTCCACAGAGCAAATGAGCACAAATTGTGAAACAGTTCTTTAAACTTTTATATCTGTGTTGAACGTATTTCTATACGATACGATATTATTTATTTGAGATTACATGACTATTTTGAGTTTTTTCATTGCTCGAAAAAGTCTTGGTGCGTTATGGTAGCGAATTTTCATACACGTTTTTAATGTTGAAACATCTCTTTTCTGGAATGAAAGATCAAATTTGGTGTGTGTGCGCTCGCGTGCGTGTGTGTGTGCGCATGTATCACACCGAACACTCAAAAAATAATGGGCCGATTTTAATCAAATTTGGTGAGTACCTTCCTTTTGTAAGTGGCTTGGATACGTTCGTCAGCCACGGTTTTTCGCGGAAAATGTGTTTTATATCGAAAATTTTTATATCCGGAAATAACAAAGTAAGGGCAACCAAATTTGCTACGCCGGTGTATATCGTTAAAAGTAAGTTACGTACCAAAAGTTAGCTCTGTAAGTTAAGAGAAAAAAGTTATAGGCATTAGAAAAAATGAGGTTATCGTCAAAACGTCAAAGTCGCGACATTGGCAACATTTAGACAATGAGCCTGAAACTAATACGGATTATGTAGGGAAAATGTCGCAAGAAGAATGTTTTACAAACCCTGAAGTCTTAGCTTCAACCGTTATCCTTTTCTCTGATACTTTGGCATTAGTTTTAGCTATAGAGTTTCTTGTTTAATGGTATATAATTTTTGACGAATTTTTGTAAAAAATCAATAAAACCAAATATATCCGTTATTATACAAGATACGAAGAAAAAAAGTATACATTAATTATAGGGTGTCTGGGGCAACATCTTAAAAAATTATTCCAATTATAACAATCGCAGGCTGGCCCATAAGTCGTTGGTGATACAAATTTTCTTCTTTTTTTTTAAATCGAATGTTTTTGCATTTTCCATAGAAATATAATGCATGCTTGTAAGAAAAGAAATTCGGGACGCAGCAAGTGCGTAATGGTAGCGAATTTTCATTAAATGCTTCTCAATTTGCCAATAACCTATAATGTTCGTTGGCAAAGAAACCAGTTTTTTCGGAAACATTTTAAGTTTACTTTCGGAAATTTTTGTACATTTTCAAACAATAAAGTTAGTTCGATGAAACATGGTACATTGTTTCTACTATAATATCGGGTTATACTGGTACCAAATTCGATGCCTACTTTCATTTAAAACAAAAACCACATATTTGCTCTTAAAAATATTTTTATGAAGTTCACTACTGTAACGCACTTGCTGCGTCCATACTTTTAGTGAATTTTTATTTTAAAAAAATCACTAATAGAGAGGTATTGATGGTAAGGCTTTGCAAATTTTTTTTTTCATATGAGCGCGAACTAGGACCACTAGAACCCATATCCGGGGTCAGTTTCAATTTTTATATGTATATATATATATATATATATATATATATATATATATATATATATATATATATATATATATATATATATATATATATATATATATATTATTGCATGCACAGACATGGCTATATATTAAAAAAATGTTTTAAAATAAACACATACCTGGAAGTAAAAATCCAATTTATTGTCCTAGCTATAGTCAGACACAGGTGGTAAATTGCAGCCTTTTATCCTACTGAACCTACAAATTAAAAACAATTAAATATAAATATATTCGTCAATGAATAGATTTTGACATAGTTTAAATGTATTACTTAAGGCATAAAACAAACAAAAAAACATTTTGTATCAGAAAACATTGAACAATTAAACTCACAATGAATGAACTGCTTAACAAAATACAAAGTGATATAAACCCGGTATAGACAGCTACAAACACAAACAAGCTGGTAAAAGACGAAATTTATAAACTGTCTTCGACAGAACAAAGTGAATTTAAATGGGATTGTGATTAGCGATTTTAACAAAATGTGTTAATATGTATAGAAAATAAGTAAAAATTTGTTAATTATCAATTAGGGAAACTATGTGTTAGTAATTATTCTAGAAAAATAAGGTTATAATGTGTTAATGAATGATAGGTTATAAATTTTAAAACAAACACAATTTGACTTACATGTATAAAATCGGGATATTGAATTATATGCAGGAAATGACTTTCTTTTGACTAATGTAGTTAAATCATGTTATTGGCTTATCTGAAAACAGAAAATGGTGATTGGTGAATAAACAAGTTTAAATAATAATTAACCACTGTGATTCGAAGTTACAAAACAAAAGATAAAAATTAGAACTTCCGGGAGGAAGAACGAGAGGATTGAGAAGAAGACGCTGGTAGAAAGAACAAGCTAGTAGATTGCAGCAACAGAAAATGTTCAAAAAAATTAACATAAATGATTAAAAACTATAGTGAAAGTATTTTATAGGTTATACCTACCAATAAACAGCTATACAATAACTCCAATCAAGAATACTCGTACATAAATTGAGGAAGAACAGTGAATGAGCTGGAAGCCAAGTGAACTCTGGGGTAATGCATCAATAATTGTTAAAAAGTGTATTATATATATTCAAAACAAGAAATGAACCTGTAAATTTTATAAAGGAATAATATGTCAACGTCAATCCAAGAAGTTAAATGTCATTTGCAAAGGCAATCATACCAAAAGAAGAACTAAATATAAAATATTTATGAAGTACTTGTGAGAGTCACCAGAGGGCGATAAGTAAACGTAAGAAATTCAACCTTATTTCCTCCATTTTAATATTTCTGTTGCCAAGCAACAAAATTCACCTGAAACGACGTTACCATGGTGATAAATAAATGCCAATGAAACTATTCAGATCCGTCATAGCAAGTCATAACATTTTTTTAAACAAAGCATTGGAAATAAAATTCTCAATAATAAGTCATAATTACATGAATAAAGCTGGCATATTTGTATGTTAAAATTAGTAATATACGGGATCCCAAGTAAGAATTTAAATTTGTAAAATTAAGTCAATAACCAAACAAAAAGCTTTTTGATAAAAATAATAATAATAATAAATATTTCAAATTTCAAATTATATATTGCTCATTATTTTATTTTCTGTAAATGTCACACATATCTGTCCATTGACCAATTAATCCTCTAGTAGTATATAAAAAGTTCAGCAAATATAATATATATATATATGCACCAAGAGTAAGAATTTTCGACATTGGTGGACCCAACTATTAAACATTCCCTGTAGGTAAGAAGAGTATCAACAAAATAGCTGTGGCATAGTAAGTAGATCAAAAAACCAGGTAGATATTTAATTTGATAAAATTATATATAGGTATGTATATTTTTCTTAATAAACTCATAATTTAATTCAATATAATAAAATAAAACAAAAGGCGCCCAACAAAAACATAATAAAACAAATAACACAAATATCAACACCTATATTTAAATAAAAATACAGTAAAAATAATGAAACCAACAAAAACTTTAATAACACATTTATTTTAATATTACAATAATCAATTTCAAAATTACAATAAAATACGATACACTATACACAAAAATACAACAATATATAAAATCACCCATACTCACACAATACATTACGTACCCCCGAAACACAATAATATATATATATATATATATATATATATATCTTTTGGAATAGCGTGCTGATGAACCGGGACGGTTCGAAACTGCAGTCCACGCAAACCAATAAGAAATCACAAACGTACAGCAAACAAATAAAGTGTATGTGTATATATATATATATATATATATATATATATATATATATATATATATATATATATATATATATATGTATGTATATATCCAACCGCTAACTCAAAAAATAATTAACCCATTTCGATCAAACTCGGCAAGTGCCTTTCTTTTATTAATGGCTTGGATGAGTTCGTTAGCCAGGAAAATTTGGAGTTTTCTTAATAAAAAAAAATTCTCCGAAAATTACAAGGCTATTTTAATGAAATTTGATGGATGTCTTGCCTTGGGAAAGACCTTACTACATACCAAAAGTCCACTTTCTAAGTTAATGGCAAATTGAGTTTTTCAAATTTTGAGTTATTTTGAAAAACATTTTTTCTCCGAAAATTACAAAGCTATTTTAATGACATTTAGTGGATATGTTGACTTTTTTTTTTGTCCCCTCAGGGCTCGTCCGCGGCCTTGCCGCCCCGATAGCACCGCAACCCTTGGTTGATTGTGCATAATATGTTGTCTTAGGAAAGGCTTTACTACATCCCAAAATTCAACTGTTCAAGTTTATAGAAAATTGAGTTATCCAAGTTTGAAGCATAAAAAAAAATCACTACCATAACGCACTTGCTGCGTCCCGATTTTTTTTTAATTTGACGATATGTTCCATGTTTATTTCCGCAGGAGTGTGTCTGTTGTATCCGTAATATTTCTAATCGTATTATTTGGTTACATAATATTAGATAACGGGCAGACATTAAAAACGCAATGTGTGGTTTTCCCACGATGAATGACCGACACAATCAGCATTTATTTTAGTTATACAAAGTATTTATGTAGGTATAAACATCTTATATTTATAAATGGCAAAATGCCATCCATCAAATTGAAATCTTAAAACGATTAGCAACTGGACGAAAGTATAAATATAACATAAATCGTTGTCAGTGTATAATTAATTTAAAATAGTGTCGATCTTTCTTTCTGTGGGTAGGTAATGATTTTTTTTGGCAAGGTTCCCCAAATTTTTATCAAGTATAACAAATTTAATAACTCAAAAGTTAATTTGTCTAACAGGAAATTCACCGTTTGCAACAATTGTAAGAATGAAACTTGATGATTTCATATATGCTTAGTTGGCCCGTTTGTAATACAGGGTGTTTCGTCTAAAAACCGTTACAGAATAGGTTGGGGAGGATCCCAAAATATGATTTAATACAACTTACTCCTTTGTCAAGTTGCCCTCACTGCGGAGTTGATGAATGTGCTATTTACAAATACCTAAATTGTCACAAAGTTATTTTAGATTGTTTCTTTGTGCATTTTTAGTGAATTTTCTTAAAAAAATTCACTAATGAGGAGATTTCGACTTTTGAATTTTGAAAAAATTTCTTCAAATGAGCGCTAATTAGGCCCCCCAGAACACATATCTGGGGTCAGTTAAAATTTTTATATGTTTATATATACAGACTGTTTCAAAAAACATGCACCATCGCTCGTGGGGCAATTCCTTACTAAAAAATAAGAAAAAAGGTTCCTATGAACATGGGCCCGGAAACGCATAGTTTCCAATATACAGGGAGTTGAATTTTAATTTTTTTTATATTTTTTTATAAATAATTTCAAAACCACTGGATTGATTTTAATGAAACTTGGAACTTGAAAGTGTATTATGAAAGTGCATATTTTCAAGTGAAAATCTGCTTACAACTGCGTCAGTGGCGTGCGTACGGGGTAACTGTAAAAATTCATTTGGGGAAAAATATGTGCGCCACTGTCTTTTTTCAATTTTGATACATCAGTTATGAAGCTTATTACATAAGCCACAAAAGCTGCCTCTTGGTATTTTTTCGTTCAGGGTATCCCCTAGGAGATATGATTAATTTTATAAAAAGGGGCAAAGTACCGATTCGTTGGAGTAATGAAAACAGTAATCGTAAAGTGCCATGAAACTATAATTTTTGACAGTTCTCTAAATTCTACAATTTTGAAGTGCTTTGTAGGCGTCAAAAGAGTTTTCGTGCTATTCTTTAAATTTTGATACGGTGCAGTATTTTCGTTTTTAGTTATTTGTTGATACTGAGTTGCTCATTAATATTATTTCCTCCTCTCAAGATGGTTTTCATTAAGTACACTTCAGCGGATTTGACTGATATGTTGTTAATTTATGGACAAACAAATCAAAATGCTAGACAAGCTGTGCGAGTTTATCAGGAAACTTATCCGCAAAGAAGAATTCCTGACAAAAATATTTTCCCACGTATTGTAAGACATTTGAGAGAAACTGGTTCTTTAAAACCTTTAAAAGCTGACTCTGGACGCAGAAGATACCGCCGAACTGTACGAGTTGAAGAGGCAATATTAAATAGAGTTGAACGTGATCCTAGTACAAGTACGAGAATTATTGCCACCGAACTGGGTAATATTTCGGCATCATCAGTTCACAGAACTCTGAAGGATCAAAGTTTATATCCCTATCATTTTACACGTGTCCAGGAACTTCTACCTAGAGACTTTCAACCAAAGGTAATGTTTTGTCAGTGGTTCTTAAACAAACTTAGGCACGACCAATATTTTTCTAAACGTGTACTATTTACTGATGAGGCGTCATTTACGCGAAAAGGTATCGTAAATTTTCACTGTCAACATTTTCTTTAGCTTTGTTATTAAAGTCAATTGAGTAATATACAAAAAACAAGAGTTTGGAAAAATCATAGTGTCTTTAAGATTACTTTTTCATTTTTTATTTTTATTTTTTATTTATCATTTTTTATCAATGTTTGTAATATTCATTTCAATGTTTATCACCAATAAGTTTTACGTAGGTTAGTTATTTGCACGTTTATTGCTGTAATGTTTACTGTATGTTTTGTTTTTCATATTCTTATGGTTGCAGTAAACATATATTATTATTATTATTACGCCGACTAATCGGTACTTTGCCCCTTTTTATAAAATTAATCATATCTCCTAGGGGATACCCTGAACGAAAAAATACCAAAAGGTAGCTTTTGTGGCTTATGTAATAAGCTTCATAACTGATGTATCAAAATTGGAAAAAGACAGTGGCGCACATATTTTTTCCCCAAATGAATTTTTACAGTTACCCCGTACGCACGCCACTGACGCAGTTGTTAGCAGATTTTCACTTGAAAATATGCACTTTCATAATACACTTTCAAGTTCCAAGTTTCATTAAAATCAATCCAGTGGTTTTGAAATTATTTATAAAAAATTAAAAAAAAAAATTCAACTCCCTGTATATTGGAAACTATGCGTTTCCGGGCCCATGTGCACAGTAACTTTTTTTCTTATTTTTGAGTAAGGAATTGCCCCACGAGCGATGGTGCATGTTTTTTGAAACAGCCTGTGTATATATATATATATATATATATATATATATATATATATATATATATATATATATATATATATATACTTTTTAACTGACCTTGGATTTGGGTTATAGGGGCCCTAATTCGCGCTGATTTGAAGAAATTTTCCAAAAATCTCACCATCGATACCTCTCTATTAGTGAATTTTCTTAATCAAAATGCACTAATAGGTACTTTATAGAGAGTTTGTTTGAAATTATCTAGATTATTTAAAATGTCGGTATCGGTTAGCTAAATACTGATCTACGCCACTGTCGTTCGGTACGACAGTTCTGCGGATTGAGTGCGAGATAGAGAGAGCTAGAGAGAGAAATGCTGATCGGTGCAGAATGAGAAACGACAACCGGCCAATAAAGCGCCAGCCGACTTTTTTTCAAATAATTGAGTAATAAACAAAAGCCGACATCAGCGAAAATACTGCTGCGAACGCTGATGCTGCTGACCGACCGTCCGACGACTGTACTACGTTCATGTTATATATATCTCTCTCGCTCTCGCTCTCTTTCTTTGTGTGTGGCTCTGTGCTCCACGCTCGCACATATCTCTAGTCCTTCCCCCATCGCGTCTCGATCCTCCCGTACCCTTCTGATCCAAGCCCGGTAGATGTTGCTGAATGTGCTGGAATAATATGCATTTGGTTATACGAGGATATCAGGGAATGATGAACTTTCAAATGTCTTGTTTCCCACTTTAAGGGACGCGTGTTTCCTGGAGATAGCTTAGCCCTCCCGATAATGATATCCTTGCCCTGCACGTTTTGTCCCACGAAGATTATCGTCGGTCGACCCTGGATTTCTTGATTTATTAAATAGTACTTCATTATAAAATTGAATACGCAACTTGCAAATTTGCGATGAAAAAAAAACATTTTTTTTTCAAGAAAGTTTTGCAGGAAACAATGGCGGTTGAAGCAGAAATTGAATGCTTTGTAAAACACATTTCTTTTACATAACCCGCATTCGGTTCAGAATCTTAGTTTTAAAATCGTCAACTTTTATGTTTCAAATCGCGACTTTGACGTTTTAACACTATAGAATTTTCAAAGTAATTTTTGTGGCACTTCTTTACCATTTCGCGCCAAGAAACCTTAATCTTTGTAAGATTCAATAGATTATGTGATGCTTTTGACCACGCCTAAAAATTTTGACCTGTTGGATTTTCTGATCATCAGTAGCGCCCATTTTTAGTGAATTTTCATTAAGAAAAATTCACTAATAGAGAGGTATCAACGGTAAAACTTTCGGAAAATTTCTTCAAATTAGCGCAAATTAGCGCCACTGGAACCCAGTTCCTAGATCAGCTAAAATGTATATATATATATATATATATATATATATATATATATATATATATATATATATATATATATATATATATATATATATATATGGTGAAAACGAAACGCTGAAACACGTCAATTTTAATATTGAGGGGGGCATGTATGACATAAAACTCAACTTTGTCACATCAACCCCTTAAGGGTGGTGATAACAACCCTTATATTTTAAATAGGAAACATGGGTCGAGTGTTACATCATTTGAAATCTCTTTCTTTTCTGAATTCAGCACACTAATTTTTTTGGAGGTTTTATTAACTCGTTTAAAAATTATTCACAGTTGGAGTTGCAAGAACGTATTTCACTCATTCCGATAAGAAATGTGCTGATAGTCAATGTTTTGTTGGTTTGTAAACAAAAAATTGACTATCAGAACATTTCTTATCGGAATGAGAGAAATGCGGTTTATTATTTCAGTTTATCGGTCGGTTTGATACTTGATAGTACTACTGAAAATTAATTTCACAATGGTGTATTCTGTAGAAGAAAGAGTTGAAATAATTACTCTTTTTTTCAAAAATGACGACTGTGCCAACCGTACCACAAATTTGTTTAATGAACGACATCCGAACAGACATGTTAACAGAAAATACATTTTGGAGTTAGTTGTAAAGTTTCGACAAAGTGGTTCAGTAGCCAACAAAAAACGGGATCCTGAACGTGAATTTCCGGTTAGAAATGAGACTATTGAGATTGAAGTTTTTGGACAAATTGCTGCAGACACAACTTTGAGCACGAGAAAATTGGCCACTGTTTCAAACATCAAAAGAAGAATTGATGCATCATAAATTTCACCCGTATAAAACTCGTCTTGTACAACAACTGAATGAAGGTGATTTTGATCGGCGACTGGAGTTTTGTGAAGTTATGACTGCACGAAAAGCTGATAACGGGAACTTTCTGTTCAATATCTGTTTTTCAGACGAGTGTACGTTTTTATTAAAATCTACAGTCAATCGTCATAGTTGTCGTTATTGGGCAGATAATAATCCAAGAAATTTTCACGAAGTCCACACTCAAACTCCACAGAAATTGAATGTCTGGACTGGCATTTTTGAAGACCGTTTAATCGGACCAATTTTTCTTGACGACAATTTGAGTGGCGAAACGTTTCTGGAGTTACCAGAAGACATCATTTAACCTCTACTAATTGACATTGTTGAAAATGATGATCGCTATCAAGAAAATCAATTCGTGTTTCAACAATATGGAGCTCCACCCCATTTTTCATAACGTGTTAGGGAGTTTTTAAACAGAGAGTTTCCAGGACAATGGATTGGGCGTAGAGGTGCTATTGAGTGGCCCCCTAGATCACCGGATTTAACTCCTTTAGACTTCTTTCTATGGGGCCATTTAAAGAGTAGAATTTACGCTACAGAACCGGAGCCTCTGGAAGAATTACGGCGACGCATTGTTGAAGAATGCCGTCTAATATGTCAGAGCTCGTTTTGAACAAAATTTGTACTTTTGTATGGAAGCTGGTGGTAAACAATTTGAACACTTACTTAACTGAGAACTGAGTAAACATTTTTGAACGTGTTGTTTTTTGTTTTATTTAACCAAAAATTGACTAATTAGTGCATTTATTATCACAATGAATGGAATATGTTATTGCAACTCCAACTGTGAATAATTTTTAAACGAGTTGATAAAACTTCCAAAAAAATTAGTGTGCTGAATTCAGAAAAAAAAGAGCTTTCAAATGATGTAACATTCGACCCATGTTCCTTATTTAAAATATAAGGGTTGTTATCACCACTCTTAAGGGGTTGTTGTGACAAATTTGAGTTTTATGTCAAAGCATGTCCGCCTCAATATTAAAATTGACGTGTTTCAGCATTTCTTAAAAAAAATATCTGGACGCAAATCGGGTTTTCAATGCGCCAGCCTATATATATATATATATATATATATATATATATATATATATATATATATATATATATATATATATATATATATATATGCATCAAATTTATCAAGTGACGAACGTCGAACTCTCGCTTATATCTCAATTTAGCAAAATAAATGTAATTTATATTCAAAAGTCGCGTGCTCTCGTCACATTAAAACACCATGAAACATTTAATATTTGATATTAAACAAAAATCCGTTATTACTGTATGAGAAACTGAATAATTCGCGTGTAAAACACGGAACTAACGACTGGATTGTTGTTAGAATGGAGGCGATAGATTTATATTGCCTTACGTATTCCACCCCAGCGTGCATCATTTCTCTCCCAAACTGACCCCTCGTGTACTTGATTTAATCCGGTAGCGCTGTAGAGGCCCGGAGGTGGGAGCGATGTCTCAGGAGACCGGGAATTGCTTGTCCATAATGAATGGCGTCGGTCAAGAATTGTGAACACGGCACGCCGTTATATCTTTGAACCTTCGGACCGGATGGACACCGGATAATTGTGCCGGAACCGCAAAATATGGCACCCTCGTGTAGCAGTTCGGAGTGGGCGGCAAGGGGGTGGTAGAAGGCGGTCGTTTCCATATCGTACGTTGCCCTCTAGGGGAAACCTCGAACCAATATCAGGAATAGTGCATAAATTAGGACGAGGTAAGGGAAACGGCTAATGTAAATTATGTTATAGCTTCTTGGTTGTGGTGGGTTCTTGAAGAATTTTAACTCAAAATGTGCGCATGTGGTACGGTCTTGTTGTAAGGGTAGTATGTTTTGAGTGGATTAATTTTTCTCTTAAATAACAAAGAAGGAGTCGAGTGCATATGGTAACGAATTTTCTTCCATACTATTTCAAATTCTAATAACCCAAATTTCCATGAACCTATAAACTACAAGCTGGGTCTACAGCGAGGGTCTAAAAGTAATCGTACACAGAACAGTTGTTTTATAACATCTAGCTGAGCCTTTTTAGTGATTTTTTTTTTAAATAACTAATAGTGGGGTATCGATGTTGAGTCTTCCCCAAAAAGAAAAATCAAATGCGCGTGAACTAGAACCCAAGAAATATATATGTATGTAATAAGTACACTTGGAGAACACCCAAATCACCACAACACATATTTCAGAGACCTTACGATCGTTTCGTTGACAAAGTCAACATCTTCAGAGGAAGAAAAATTCTGAATTTTTCTTCCTCTGAAGATCGTAAGGTCTCTGAAATATGTGTTGTGGTGATTTGGGTGTTCTCCAAGTGTACTTATTAGTGCTCATCACAGGTTCCAGTTTTTCACATAGTGAATATATGTATGTATGTATAAATTGAAACTGACCCCGGATATGGGTTCTAGGGGTCCTAATTCGCGCACATTTGAATTTTTCTTTTTTTGAAAGTCTCACCATTGATACCTCTCTATTAGTGAATTTTTTAAAATAAAAATTCACTATATATATATATATATATATATATATATATATATATATATATATATATATATATATATATATATATATATATATATATCCACGCGATAACTCAGATCACTCAAAAAGTTTTTAATGAAACTCGTTAAGAATCTTTCTTTCATTAATAGCTTGGATGAGTTCGTTAGCCAGGAAAATCGGACTAGGTTTTCAGGGAAAATTTTGAGTTTTCTTTCAAAAAATGTTTTATCTCCAAAAATTACAAAGGTATTTTGATGAAACTTACTTACTACATGCCAAAATTCAACTTTCTAGGTCTATACAACATTGAGTTATTAAAATTCGAAGGATTTAAGAAAATCCACTACCATAACGCACTTGCTGCGTCCCGAACTTTTTGTTTTTTCAGCAACAAAAATAATTTTCTGTTCTCATGTTGACACTGTACTTCTTTGCTTCTCGTTACTGCTCAAGTTACTATTGGTACACATTTATATACTTTATTCCTAATTATATCAGCGGCGGCTCGTGACTTTGGGAGTGGGTGAAGCAGAATCCCCGCGGCACCATGGGGGGTCCAGGGAGACGAAGGAACCCCCGCGCGCGCCGAAGACGAATTTTTATTCTATATGCTACAAGCATATTTTTTTCAAATTCAAGGCCCTTCTCTTTTAGTGAATTTTCTTTAAAAAAATCACTAATGAGAAGATCCCGACTTTTTAATTTTGAAATAATTCCTTCAAATGAATACTTAATTAGGCCCTCGAGAACACATATCCGGGGCGTGTTTCAATTTTTATACGTTTAAATATATATATATATATATATATATATATATATATATATATATATATATATATATATATATATATATATATATATATATATAATCACACTGATCACTCAAAAAATAATGGGCCGATTTTGATCAAATTTGGAGAGTACCTTCCTTTTGCAAGTGGCTTTGATAAGTTCGTTAGCCAGGAAAATCTGCTCAGTTCAAATGGATTAAACAAAGATTTGTTTTAATTAAACAGTCTGATTCCCCGGCCATTGTCAGTTCTGAGACCTTAAATGTATGGAATTTCGACCACGAAATTATAATGCCTGTTTGTAAGAAAATGATTTCATTGTCTCAGAAAGTTTGTTTTGGTAGCGAATACCATTTACCAAAAAGAAACATGAAAAATCCAGCTTTTCAAAGTCTGTAAATATGACACATACCAGATTATTTAACGGCAACATAGTAAAAATAAAAATACGTCTCTTACTATCCGACTCAATCTAAACAAACGACAGAAACTAAGCTTTGAAGCAGGCTCAGAACGCTGCATCACTTTTGTGGCACTAAGAAACACCAACCTACCAGTCCGCGTGCCGTTGCCATGGCAAGCGTCTCATGCAAGCGTCCCGAAGCGAATACATTATCAACTGCGGCGCGACGTAACAAGACATTTTTCGGTGGTTGTACCAAATCAATTTGAGAGAATGAAAAAAATTAAAATTATGGTGGCGTTTGAATAAAAACTTTAGCTTAACCGAAAAATATAGGTGAAGCAGCGCATCTGACGAGCCGCCACTGAATTATGTGTAAGAAATATTTAGTGAAACATACATTTATAAACCTGATGGCTTACTTTAAAAAAGTGTGTTCAATTATATGTTTTTAGCAAAAAGTCAAAATGAATATGTTTCAGTTTACGTTATATTAATAAATTCGGTTTTATTATATTTTAATTGTTTCTTTTTTTTATCCACTAGTCCAGGAAAATACCGAATCCAGAACTATAAAAGAATATAAATCGAGTTGTACGAATTGACTGAAGTAACTGAAAAGAAAGTCTACACTGCAGAGGAATAAATAAGCTTGCCACTCGTTATAAAGAGAAACCCGAGAGCTTTGATCCCGAATTTAGAAGAAAACGTCCTAGTATAGAGTCTAAACGAAAACAGACGGACCAAGGACAGCCTTCACAGACCACACAACCAACAAATCAGCAAACAAAGACGACTCCACGACGTATCATGTCGTCCCCTGTAGATATTGAAGAGATATTTGGCAGAGGTATGGTGGTGGTTAAGAGTGGGCCGAGGCAGTTCCTTAATGCAAACTATAGCAAGCTAGTTGACATCGCAACTGAGGTGTATAATGGTTACAGAGCGGACGAAATACATCTAGACAGTCAGCTGGCCCCTGAGGAAATGGCTTATTATGCTACAGCACTGTTGCACCTAAAGCTACTAGAAGTAAAGGCAAAACAACGGGACGCCCCACTAACATTCACAGAGAGTGAGATTCGCTCATTAGTCTCCCATGTCTCGCTAAATATCCCCGAACCACTGTTTATCTACCTACAAGAAATAGGTACATCCTGTCACAAAATGCACTACGATATTCACTTGGATATCCCTCCTTTACCCGTCACAGTAGTCCAACATTTCGGAGGATATCACGCAGCCGAGGTGACAGCGGAAACTCACAACCTTTTTGAAGAAGTACCGTCCTTAGGCATAGCCGGAGATATGGTGATGGCGTTAGCGTCACCAGATGATGCTGAACCAACGCCAAACTTTCATAATATAGGACGGCCAGCAAATAGTGTTTTCACCGACAACCTAGTCGGAAGATTTCATCCAATAGGTCCTAGACGACCTGAAATTTCACAGAGGTTAGCTGCATATGGTATCAATGCCAATAGCTTCCCAGAGACGGTACCAACCACTAGATTTAATTTACGGTACATATATTACATATCCGATATAATAGGAAAATATGAGACGTATCGCATTAAAAAAGTAAGACTACGTGACGTTAAAATGGCAGGAGGAGACAGTCAAGCAGTCCGAACAAAACCTGTAGATCAGAATGAGCATGAGAACTGGCGCGCTCGCAGTGTTCAGCCAACATCTGCATTTACTGTATCAAGCGATATATTGGATAAGGCAGTCTGCTTTGGATTCCAGCTATTCAAAGAGGACATCCATGGAGATGACCGCAATGTAACCAGCGTGAACTGGAGTTGTATTGTCGGTGATGGAGACGTCCCGTGGGTAATGCCAGATCCATGGCATGCCAACAGAAACGCAAGACGTGAGCTACCACCAGAAATAAGAGCTGAAGTATTCATAGGCGCGTCGTTGCGCCAAGATTTTTTTGTCTCCGTGGTCAATAGGAGAATGATCCAAACGCTACGTTAAAACTAGACGAAATTTAAAACCGCAAATTTTTGAGCGAACCAAAATGACCGAGGCCACGTGAAAAACGAACAAAGGTGCGGTCTTAATTAATAGTTTTAGTATTTACATAAACCAAAATAAGTTTCAAAAGATATTTAGGTGTAAGTAAAGTTATTTCTTTTAAATTGCGTTAAATACATAACAATTCACAAATAAATATTACTTTTTACAAGTTGTAGATTTTATTTATTAACACAACATTAAGCTGTATCTTGTTTCTTTAACGTCTGTCTATTTCCGCGGCTATGGCTATTCGCCGACGCCAGGGAGCCAGTTTCACCTTGCTCTCCTGAAAATATTGGCGAACCCCTTTCTGTAAAGAAGGTAGGTATCTTTGACGTGTCTAACATCACATGGTACACGGAACCGACGGCTTTATAACTCCTCCGAATGGCGGAATGTGCATACATTCAACTTGCTCGAATACAATGCCACGACCTCAGTTGATGTGAATTTTGCAGTATGTACTGGGGAATAAAGGTGGTCCTACCGGGAATCGAACCCAAGACGTTTGACTTGTCTTCTAAATAAGGTGATAACGATGATAATGAAATGAAGCGAAGAGACGTGTAAAAAATTGTTAAAATAATTGCATAACATGTCCAAAGCAGTGCTCTTTTAGTTTTTATTGAAAAATGAACACAATGCTGTTTACATTAAATATAAGTGATTTAAATATGGTAGATTTTTTTACTCTGGTTTTCTTATAAAAACTTGGTGCCATGGTACGGTGCAACATCGTGCATGAAGATTTAGTCACCATATGTAAACCAGTCAATCATTTAACTGAGCAGCCTCATCTCCAGCACCTCTTTTGTATTGAGCCTAATGTGTATAGGACTTCTTCATTGAGCAGACATGACCCTCCAGACCATCACTGACATAAGATATTTGACAGTTTGTGAGATACACTAAAGGTTGATATATTGTGCACGACTGAGACAAAACGAAAGAGGAATGAGGAATCGGTGGAGAACTGCTCGAGTACAACCCATCTCCAAGAAAGGATCCAAAGCGCTTCCTAGCAACTACAGGCCTATTTCTCTCCTTTCAGTCGTCTCTAAAGTGATGGAAAAGTATATAAACACTGAATTACTAAAATGTCTTGAAAAACACAGTCTAATCCATGACAGGCAGTATGGATTCCGTCAGCGCAGATCGACTGCCGACCTCCTTTCCTTTGTCACCCATTCTTGGAACAAGTCTATGGAACTACACGGTGAATCCCAGATTGTTGCTCTAGACATATCCAAAGCATTCGACCAGGTCTGGCACGCAGCGCTGCTTAATAAACTTCTGGCCTATGGCCTACCACCAAAACTCTGTATGTGGACAGCAAATTTCCTCTCCAACAGGAGCATATCTGTTGTTGTGGATGGCCATTCCTCTAAACTGTATCCAATTAATGCAGGAGTTCCTCAAGGTTCAGCTTTAGCCCCTACTTTGTTTCTTCTCCACATCAATGACCTCCTCTCGAACACATCCAACCCAGTTCACAGCTACGCGGACGACAGCACCCTCCATTCAAATATACAATATTCTAAGCCTGTCTCTTTAGCCCAATTAGATGAGGATCGCAGACTCATGGAGGGTTCTGTCTCCGTGGATCTCCGAAAAATATTAGACTGGGGAAGTAGAAATCTTGTACAATTCAACCCCACCAAAACTAAGTCTTGCTTTCTTTCTCACAAGAGATACACCAGCCCTAGACCCATCACAATGAACAACCAAGTTATTCAAAGTAATGAGTCCTTTTCTCTTGTTGGCATTTCTGTGCATCGAAATCTTAATTGGCACCAACATGTCACATCAATTGCAGAAGCGGCTGCTAAGAAATTAGGTTTCCTCTTCCGGGCTCGCAAATACTTTTCACCAGCTAATCTATATACCTTATATACTTCACAAATAAGGCCAAACCTCGAATACTGCTCCCACATCTGGGGCGCCGCTGCCGCTTCTACACTCGCTATCCTGGACTCCATTCAAAAGAGAGCTATACGTCTCATCGGTGACCCTACCCTCACCCAAAGGCTAAGTCTTGCTTTCTTTCTCACAAGAGATACACCAGCCCTAGACCCATCACAATGAACAACCAAGTTATTCAAAGTAATGAGTCCTTTTCTCTTGTTGACATTTCTGTGGATCGAAATCTTAATTGGCACCAACATGTCACATCAATTGCAGAAGCGGCTGCTAAGAAATTAGGTTTCCTCTTCCGGGCTCGCAAATACTTTTCACCAGCTAATCTCTATACCTTATATACTTCACAAATAAGGCCAAACCTCGAATACTGCTCCCACATCTGGGGCGCGGCTGCCGCTTCTACACTCGCTATCCTGGACTCCATTCAAAAGAGAGCTATACGTCTCATCGGTGACCCTACCCTCACCCAAAGGCTGCCATCCCTTGCCCACCGACGTGCCGTTGGTGACCTCTCTCTCTTTTATAGATATCTGCACGGGCACTGCTCAGAAGAGCTTTCCTCCATAGTTCCCCCACTGCTGCCCCCAACAGATCTACCAGGGGAACAAAACGAATGCACCCTTTTACTGTCCGGGTCACCAGACATAGAACATCTTGTTATGCCCGCTCCTTTGTCCCGAGGACTTCGAAGTTGTGGAATTCCTTGCCGGCACATGTTTTTCTTTCTCCTCCGAACCTCCAAACCTTCAAGTCCAGAATTAACAAGCTGCCTCTTTCCTCCTTGTCAACACCCACGGTACGATAGTATTTAGGCTGTAAGCCCTCGTGGTGTGTTGTTGAAATTAAAAAAAAAAAGGAGCCACCAGCTGTGTGCAAAATTGGTATCCCTGTTAGAATTGTCATCAAGCAACAGCGACAAGAGAGCTCAACACTTCATCACTTTTTCATCGGCCAGCGACCCGTCAAGACCGTAACCAGAGCGGTTCCGATCGGGTCCCGGCGATAATTAGTCACCAGTCCATACCGTTTCCGGGGCATTGTAGCGGTACGTGAGCCTCATTGTAGGGAGCACCAACCACCCGATGAGCGACGGACCCGTGGCCTGAAGTCAGTACGTGCGCCTCGCGCGCAGGAACCCATCTTGCAGCGAGCGACGGACCCGTGGCCGGAAGTGCATCACCGTGGCCACCCCCTGAGGACGACGCCCCCAGCTATCAGCCTACCCGTCTCAGTCTCCCATTGTATGTCACCTTTTTGTTGTTGTTGGGTCACAACACCCGCATTCACTCTGTATTTAAATTGGTAATTTTGTAGAATTAAAGTGTTATTGTTACCTCGTGTACTTATTCATAAATCTGTACCTACAAAGAACAGTTCCTCTGGCCATTCACTAGTCTTAAACGGGCAATTAGAACAATTACATTGTGCTAACCATTTCTGAATCGTACAGCTAGCATAATGTAATTGTTCTAATTACCCGTTTAACACTCGTGAAGGACCAGAGGAATTGTTGTTTGTGGGGCAGATTTATGAATGCACGTGATGAAAGTAATAACAATTTAATATGAGTTACAAAGTTAAATACAGAAATGAATGTTGTGATCCAATAATGATATGTACAATAAAAAAGGTGACTTACAATCGGACAGTTGGAGCTGGGTAGGTTGTAGGTTGCCGTACCCAACTCGCGGAAGCTGCCGCTGGTAGCTGGGGCTTCGTCCACAGCCACGTGGGTGAATCTTGTCCTGTTCACAACGCGAACTTACAAAGACCTGGTGCACTTCTTGCCACGGGTCAATCGCTCGCTGAAAGGGTGATTCTTCCACGCGAGGCTCACGGACCGCTAAATGGCCAAGAATATGAACTGGTGACTAATCATCACCGGAACTTGGTCAGAACCGAGGTCTTAATTGGCCACCGGACGATGAAGTGATCAAGTGTGACCACAGCATAGTCAGCTACTATGTTGCGTCTGACTAACACGCTGGATGACATGGAAGTGAAGTGCTCTAGGGTTATCTCGTAGCTCCTCGCTTGATTTGTGACGCTCGATGACAACTGTCACAGGGATACCAATGTTGTACGTCGGAGGTGGCTGTTGTTGCCAACTGTTACAGGGGTGCCTATGTCGTCCCTGCGCCTTTGGTTGCTGTTGTAGGCACCGAGGGAAGTTTTCAGGATGGGATCGTAGAGGGTCGGACGTGGGGAGATTGAGCGTGGGGATCAAACAATATTAGAACACACCAAGATGGCTATGGGACGTGTAAGAAATTATGAACATATTTCTCCAAGATTTATGTGAGTACTTATGAAAACGAAAGCTCGTAGAGCTGCCGCAACGACAGAAGTTAAGGAGATCAAACATGTCGTCGCACTATATGGTGAGTTTGTCCAGCATTTTTCAGTCTTTAAGCCTATGTTAAAAACAGTAAATGCACAATATAAACAACTCATCGCAGATCTAGGGAAGACCGAACTTTATAAAGCTATTAGCAGCAGCTACAACAAGAATAGAACTATGTGGAACACCATTAACGAACTGACAGGGAGGAACCTAAAATGTCAAACTGGCATAAATGCGGACCTTCCAGACCAGCTTGGCAACTTTTTCTCATCTGCTGCTCAAAAGGCAACTGCTTATCTGCCTGCCGTAGTAGATATAGCAATATAGCATTTGTTGAGGAGATAACATCGCAAGTGAACGTCCAATTTAAATTCTTAGCTGTTACACAAGAGGATGTTCTGAACGCAATAAATACCCTCAAATCATCTAGTTCGGCAAGGCCGGATGAGGTGTCAAGTATATTGCTTAAGCGCTACAAGCTTGTTTTTCTTTACCAGTATCGCACATATATAATATGTCATTGGCCAGGGTTATTGTTCCATCGAAAATAAAAGAACGCCATATAAAACCGACATATAACAAAGGTAATCCCACAAATTATTCAAGCTGCAGGCAAATCAGCCTAACAACCACTTTTGTTGCAAAAACCTTCGAAAAAATAGTCAATAACAAACTGACAACTAATCTCACCGATAATAAACTTCTTTCGCTGTATCAACATGGCTTTCGGCAAGCACGAAGCATTGAAACTACGATTGTTGAATTTGTGGAGCAAATTGTCGAGCACATTGACAAAAAGAGGGTGCTTTGGGACTTTTCCAAAGCCTTTGACGGTGTAAATCATGTGGTGCTTATAAGTTCGCTGTTAAAGTATGGAGTTACAGGCACCGCATTTGACTGGTTTAGAAGCTATCTTACAGACAACACAAAGAGTTGTAGTATCTAACTCTACCAGTACCTACTCATTTAGGACTTTCGGAGTGACGGTTGGGGTGCCACAAGGAACAATTCTTGGACCTACGCTGTACATGATTTATGCTAGCAGCCTACTTCAGTACATATCGCATCAATCTGGACACAACATCAATCCATACAACAAAATGACGGTCACCTCTTATGCTGATGATACCAACTTTCTGATGGGTGGGCATACGTAATGTTCAGGATGTTGTGGCCGATGCTGACAAAACTTTCAAAAGGCTTACCAACTGGGTTGATAAAAACTAACTTGCACTCAATAAGGATAAGACAGCATGCGTGCTTTTAAGTCCTCTAAATAAAATTAAAAAAAAAGATATTGGACAAGATGTAGAACTTGATGGCCAAATCGTAACTGCAGACCTTCTCGAAATTACTAGTGCTTCATATCGATAGTGAGTTAAAGTCATCGATGAAGTCTGCTGGCGAATCTCATCCATTTCGTATGCAATAAGAACACTAACCCAAAGATGCAGTACCTCTACTGTGCTGTCACTGTATTATGCGTGTTTCTACTCACAACTAAGGTTTGGTATTATACACTGGTGATCAGCAAGTGAAGCAAACCGAGTTTTTAAACAACAAAAACAAGTGATGAGAATCAATACAATTTTCCGCATAGACGCATTCGCAGAAACACTTTTAAGGAAGATGGTATCCTTACACTCCCCAGCATCTACATCGTGAGAGTGCTAGCTAGTTAGGTATTGTTATCATATACGAAAATATATGGTAAATTTCAGCAACCTCTCAAACTGGTAATAATACATAGGTGTGCCGTTTAAAAAAATACCTTTTGTAACATTTTCAAGTAACGAAAATACCTATATTTATAAGCCACCTCTGTACTCCCAACGAAGATTTAGCCACCCGGTAGGGAACATCCTAGTTTTACCCACCTCGACACTGAATTGTAGTGTTGTAGTATTTCAGCGGATAGAAGATATCTCTGGGTGTATGGGCTTAGGCGTAAGCCATTGGCGCAGTGTGATATCAGTATTTTTGTAAGTCATGTTTCTTTGTGGGAAAAAATGATTGTAGTGGGCTGCCAAAATATTAGGGACATCTATATAAAATTGAAAATTTGCAGTTTTAGCTGTGAAATTGATTCAAATCCATAGTTGTAAGTGACGTAATAATTTCTTTATTATTCTAATATACATTTTGATCACCAAACACAGGGCTAAATATTTTAGGGTGACAATATCAGTATTTAGTGTGCAATGGCTGCAATGACAGCTTCCAAACGCCGGGGCATGCTTTCAATGCAGGCCCTCGCATTGTCTTGCAGTTTGGGATCATGATAACAGACTCTAATGAGGGTTACTATGAGTTGCTGTCGATTTGTTATCTCAGTTTTGGCAATCTAATGTTTGGTCAGTTCCCACAAGTTCTCTATTGGATTCCTATCCGCGGAATTGTCCGGCCATGGCAAAACTCTGACATTTACTTTTCTAGGAAAGTTGTTATACTCCTATCTTTATGGCACGGTGCCGAGTCATGCATGAAGATATAATTATCGTCATCAGGGAACCATTCTCTGGCCTGAGGAAGGCGGTTTTGAAGTGCACGCTTGTACTGTTCCTGTCTCATGGTTCCTTCTACGATGTAGAGACGGCCCATACCTCTAGCAGAGATCACAGACCATACCATAACGCTTATAGGATGTTTAACATTCTTCATTATGCAGTCTGGATGGAATTTCTTTCCAGGGCGTCGCCTCACAAATGAACTCTTGTCCATCAAAATTTGGAAGGTGGACTCATCGGAAAAGTACAACTATAAGGTGTTGCAATATTAAACAGGGTAATCATAAAACAACTATTCAGACATATCAAATCATGGAAGCCATACTTACACGACTCCAGCTCTCAACAGACATATTTCTGTGCTCTTTACCCCATTCCAAGGGCTTCCTCTTCATTGCCGGCATAAGGCGTGGCTTTTTGGCTGGGCGGCGACTAATGAGATTTTCCTTGGCCAATCGTTTTGCACTGTTCTCCTTGAAACATTCATTCCACCTTGGTTAACAAGTCTGGTGATCTGATTCACAGACATTTTTCTATTTTGTATACACACGTCTCTTATTTTACAGTCACCGCGAGGGGTGGCTTCCAAGGGTAAGTTGTGATCAATTTTGTCTTGATTCTGTCGACCACTGACTTGGAAACACCCGTGATTGCTGCTATCTCTCTCTGATAATGAGAGGTATGGGTCAGTAATGTCTGAATTTGTCTCACTTTCATAGGAGATGTGTGTTGACTTACCCATCACCGTGTGCACAAAATCACTGCCGCGTGTGCAATAACCTCAAATTATTGACAAGCTGAGCTTGTTTGCAGTGAGTAGAATTACCAACAATAAACAAACAAAATAATGAACTCAAGAAGGAACAACTATTTCTCTGACTAAATCCATCCAAACTAGTACAAGCAACAGAGATTTTTTTCTGCATTAAACTACAGGAGTTATTTTGTTTGATACATAGGTTCAGAATGACGTACTGAATGTAAAAACACAAAATCTTTACAAATTAAGAGGGCGGAAGTGCCGCCATTTTGAGAAAAACCGTTTCGGCCTTTATCTCCATAACGGTACACTTTAGGCCAAAAATGGTAATGACCTTTATTGTAGATAATTGCATTTTTCATCTTTTTTGTGAAATATTTTTTTTGTATCACTCACCGTTTACAACTGATACGACGATTAGCATTCATTTATTGACTTTTATACCTTATCTTTGTTAATAATTGTTTAAAAAATAAAATGCTTATAACTTAACTTTTCAATCGACAAATGTGCACTAATTATGCCCCCTAGAACACATATCCGGGGTTAGTTTCAATATATATATATATATATATATATATATATATATATATATATATATATATATATATATATATATATATATATATATATATATATATATGTATATATATATATATGTATATATATATATATATATATATATATATATATATATATACACATATATATATATATATATATATATATATATATATATATATATATATATATATATATATATCACACCGATAACTCAAAAAATAATGGGTCAATTTTGATTAAATTTGGTGAATACCTTCCTTTTGCAACTGGCTTGGATAAGTTAGTTATCCAGGAAAATTGGCCCATGTTTTTCCGGAAAATTTTGTTTTTCTTTCGAAAAAAAAATCATATCTCCGGAAATAGCGAAGTAAGGGCAACCAAATTTGGTACGCCGGTTTATGTCATAATAGGTAAATTACTTACCAAAATTTAGTTTTGTAGGTTTAAAGATAAAAAAGTTATAGGCACTTATGGAAAAATAAATTGGGGTTTCGTCAAAAATCGCGATTTAAAACGTCAAAATTGGCAACATTTAGGCAAAGAACCTGAAACAAATATAAGCTATAGAAAGAAAATGTCTCAAGAAGAATGTTTTACAAAGCCTGAAGTCTTAGCTTCAACCATCATTGTCCGTCATTTTATTCAAATATTTCCAAAAAAAATTTGTAGATTGAAAAGTACAACATTTAACGCGTTCTAACTTTGAAAATATTGATTTGAGAAAAAAAAGTTTTCGGTAAAAATTGTAGGAAATTTGTTGATTGAAAAGTTAAGTTATAAGCTTTTTATTTCTTAAACAATTATTAACCAAGATATAGGTAAAAAAGTCAATAAATGAATGCTAATAGTCTTATAAGTTGTAAACGGTGAGTGGTACAAAAAAAAAATTAACAAAAAAGATGAGAAATCCAATTATCTACAATAAAGGTCATTACCATTTTTAGCCTAAACTGCACGGTTACGGATATATAGGCCGAAACGGTTTTTCTCAAAATGGCGGCACTTCCGCCCTCCTAATTTGTAAAGATTTTGTGTTTTTACATTCAGTACGTCATTCTGAACATATCTATATAAAAAAAACTCCTGTAGTTTAATGCATTATGGACAAGAGTAACGGGCTTCTCTATTGCCTGTACTAAACTTTGAAATATGAAGAAATTGCTACTGTCCCTAATAATTTGGCAACCCACCGTATATGTAAGAAACGGAAAAATGTAGGTGTAGATACATGTTAAGAAAAACTCTTAGGAATTGCATAGAACTAGAAATGAAATAATATACAGGTGTTCCGTTTAAAATATCAAAGTTGGTACTGCTTTCTAGTAAAAGTGGCAACGTCGTATTTTAAAAAATGTTTTAGCTAGATGTAGCACTCTACTAAATTTTCAAAGCGATGCGTTGACTGGTTTGGCAAAAAATTCAATGTACCATCTGCAGTGAATCACTCTGTATACATTTGGGTTTAATTCAAAATGAAATGGTAGGCATCCCGTTATTGTGTCATTGGCAAAATCTGCGAAAAGTCTAGACGGCCGATATATCCCAAATCACGCATTATATTTACTTCGCAATATATTAGCTTAGATGTAAATTAAAAAAAAGTTTGCGAAAGCACATAAGCACATAGTTTTTAATTAAACAACGGACTGTTATGCAAGGTAGTAAAATGTAAAATGATACATAAACATTGATTAACAAACGTGGATTATTCCGTATCGGGTATCGAAATTCTGAGACGTGTGCTAGCTAAACAGTTTCTTGTCGACAAAAATAAGCCACGTACCGGAACGAAACCCTACCCACTTGAGTATATATGTGTAGACAGAATTCCTAGTATTAAGCAAATAATGTGCGATAAGCTTTTGTTGGTTTAATAGATTCTTACACATGATTTTTTTATTACTTTTTTCTGGTAAGGCCATGCGTATATTACTATAAATTAGCATTTTTACACTAGATGTTATTACTCGACTCTTTTATCAATTTTATCGGCTACTCGACTATCTAATCAATGTTATCGGCGAATTCATTCAAATAAGACTGCTCAGTCGTACTCAAGCTGCCTTCAATTAATTTGTGTAATAAGGTAAAATATTGGGGATAGTTTTTATGCATGCAGACTCCCCAATTTAGAAGCTGGAAGAATAGACATAGTTTGGATGAAACTCCCTCTCAGGGCTGCAACTAAATTCATCTGTTGCATTTACCGGTCACCTTCTGACAATAACTTTATCCAGCTTTTCGACAACCTTTCTGAAAAAACGACCATCGGATTTCTATATATCTTTCCTCCGAGGTCACTATTCTTGGTGACTTCAATGTCCATAATAAGGAATGGCTAGGATCTTCAAAAACCGATCCACAAGGGAGAGCAGCGGAGGCCTTTGCAGTCAGTAATTCTTTAGCCAATATAGTTCAGCAACCTACTTACTTTCCTCGCATCCCAACACACGCTATAAGACATCAGTCACGCCATCATTGGTCGCTCAGACCACGGCATGGTCACAGCTTCCTGCGCAATGCAACCCGAGGTCACACAGTCATCACACCCACGTATCGTTTGGCACTACAACTCCGCGAACTGGGACGAAATGGGGCATTACTTTTCCTCATTTCCATGTCTGTTTTTGTCTGTCTGCTTTTCTCATCCTGACCCCTCTGATATCTCACAAAACGTCACCGAAACTATCCAAGCTGGCATGGAATTATTTATTCCACGTACACAGAAAACCTCTTCAGCTACTCAAAAGCCCTGGTTCTCTAAACCATGTGACAAGGCCAGACTTGAAAAGGTCAAAGCTCACAAAACGCTGCTACACAATCCCAGTCAAGAAAACCGTCAAGCATTTAACGACGCAAGAAACCGCTATGTCTGCATTCTTTCTGAGGCAAAAAACTCGTTTAATAACCACATCAAAAACAAAGTCATCAAGCTCAACGGCAGCAAACCCTTCTGGACTCTTGCTAAATATATTGGGCATAATTTCTGCAAGAGCACGTTCCCACTTCTTGTTTCAGGGGATGAAATTGATTCTACCGCCCTAGGAAAGGCTCAACTTTTTGCCTCGTTGTTCGAGCGCAATTCTACTCTCAACCCACCTCCAAATGTTCAACCAGTTACAGTCCCCAATGTCGCGCATAAAATTACTGATATCATTTTCAAAACTAAAAAGGTACGAAAGATGCTATCTTCTCAAGCCTCTGGCCTTGAAGAGATCCCAGCAATTGTTCTCAAAAAATGCGCATCAGAACTTGCTCCTGTCCTGACTCGCCTGTTTCAGACATATTACAATAGATGCATATTCCCTAGTAACTGGAAAATTGCTCGAGTACAACACGTCCCCAAGAAAGGATCCAAAGCGCTTCCTAACAACTACAGGTGTATTTCTCTCCTTTCATTCGTTTCTAAAGTGATGGAAAAGTATATAAACACCGAATTACTAAAATTTCCTGAAAAACACAGTCTAATCCACGACAGGCAGTATGGATTCCGTCAGCGCAGATCAACTGCCGACCTCCTTTCCTTTGCCACCCATTCTTGGAACAAGTCTATGGAACTACACGGTGAATCCCAGATTGTCGATACACCAGCCCTAGACCCATCACAATAAACAACCAAGTTATTCGAAGTAATGAGTCCATTTCACTTGTTGGCATTTCTGTGGTGCGAAATCTTAATTGGCACCAACATGTCACATCAATTGCAGAAGCGACTGCTAAGAAATTAGGTTTCCTCTATTTAGAGTTTTTTGCAAATTAAAAATAAAATTTAAAAGACATGTGTTGAAACGTCTTAGTGGCTAAAGTCCAATGCCTGGCAGACAGAGTAGTTAACTGCCACCTGTAGATTGATTCATACAAGTATAAACCATACATCAACGGTAACCAAAGAAAATAAATAACAGGTATAAAACATTCTACCCGAACCAACAATCGTGAAATCTCGGCCACAAATATTGCAAATGACAGACGACATGGCATTAAAAATTTGCCAAGTGATTGTTATTCAACTGGGGGATTTAATCAATTTTTTAAATACACTATTATGTGTAGCTTGAAGAACAGCCTTAAATACAGTTTTAGCACTGCATAGATATATTATGCTGTGGTTTTAGACTGAAAGTGCAGCATAATATAGTAGAAATGTAAACAAAATCAAATCAAGTGTCTATAAAACTGATTCTAAAACAGTTTATTTTATCTTTAAACATAAGACCCAAACAGTCGTTGAATGTGTTTCAATGGCAATTCTACTAATTCTGTAATTAATTGTTATGTATACTTTGAATATAATATCCCGGGCATGAAGCCGGTGTCAATTATCATATAAACAAAACGTTAGTTAATGTATCCTTAGATAGCTCAGTGGTATCAGCTCGATGAATGTATGTTTTTTTATTTTATTATTTTGACTTTTGGAGAAACAATGGTGCACAGATTTGATACGTTTTGAACAAGACCTCATTTTTGTTTAAAACGCCTGAATAGCTGTGTCACCTTTGAGTCTGAACTTATTATTTTCAGACATTTTGTTATTGTTGGTATTGGAAAAACTGGTTTGATTAGATTGACTAAAACGAACTAATACTGGCGATTAATAAGGAAAAATAACTTCTACGTTTATAACTCTGTACATAATTTACTTTTCTAAATATGAATTACGTGGCCTTCTTTTGCAACGTTAATAAAATTTGTGATACATGTTACTTTTAAAGAGATTTACACTATCTACAGATATAGCAAAATTTAATTTTCTAATTTCATATAAAATTTAGTTGTGGGCATTTTTCTTAAAAGCAGTTAGAACACAAGATTTTTTTTGAAAATAGAGAGATATCGATGGTAACACTTTCGAAAGAATTCTTTAACTGTGCGCCTACTAGGACCTCTAAAATTGATTAAAGTATTAGGTTTAGTAATATGCCGTATAATAATAGTGTATAATTCTGATGAAAATTGACTACTGTAACGCACTTGCTGCGTCCCGAAAATTTTCACTTATCCATAAAGCTATTGAGAAACATTTTTGGTGTCTAAAGTTGGAGATACACTCGTGTTGTAATTTTTGCTTGCTTGAAATAATCATAATCGTTGCCCTTATAGTACAGGCAATAGAGAATTTTTTTCTGCAGTAAACTACAGGAGTTTTTTTTTTGTTTGTTGATAGATGTGTTCAGAATGACGTACTGAATGTAAAAACACAAAATCCTTACAAATTAGGTGGGCGGAATTGCCGCCATTTTGAGAAACACCGTTTCGACCTATATCTCCATAACCGTGCACTTTAGACCAAAAATGGTAGTGACCTTTATTGTAGATAATTGCATTTCTTTTTTTTTTTTTTGTTAAATAGTTTTTTGTATCACACCGTTTACAACTTATACGACTATTAGCATTCATTTATTGACTTTTATACCTATATCTTTGTTAATAATTGTTTAAAAAATAAAATGCTTATAACTTATCTTTTCAATCGACAAATTTTCTAGAACTTATACTTTCTACTTAAAACTTTTTTTTCCAAAATTATTATTAGTGCTTTTTGTTAAAAAAAAATTCACTAATGATGAGACCCCGACTTTTGAATTTTGAAAAAAATAATTGAAATAGGCGCTAATTATGCCCCCTAGAACACATATCCAGGGTCAGTTTCAATATATATATATATATATATATATATATATATATATATATATATATATATATATATATATATATATATATATATATATATATATATATATATATATATATATATATATATATATATATATATATATATATAAACTCAAAAACTAATGGGCCGATTTTAATTAAATTTGGTGAATACCTTGCTGTTGTAAGTGGCTTGGATATGTTCGTTAGCCAAGAAAATCGGTCAAGATTTTCCCGGAAAATTTTGTGTTTTCTTTCGAAAAAAAATCATATCTCCGGAAATAACAAAGTAAGGGCAACTAGATTTGGTACACGGTTTTATGTCATTATAGGTAAATTACCTACCAAATTTTGGTCTGTAGGCTAAAAGACAAAAAAGTTATAGGCATTTAAAAAAAAAGGGGGTTTTCCTTAACACGTCAAAGTCGCGAATTAAAACGTCAAAATTGGCAACATTTACGCAAAGAACCTGAAACTAATATAAGCTATGGAAAGAAAATGTCTCAGGAAGAATGTTTTACAAAGCCTGAAGTCTTAGCTTCAACCGTCATTGTCCTTCATTTTACTGAAATATTTCCAGAAAAATTTGTCGATTGAAAAGTGCAACATTTAACGCGTTATAACTTTGAAAATATTGATTTTAGAAAAAAAAGTTTTAAGTGAAAGTTCTCGAAAACTTGTCGATTGAAAAGTTAAGTTATAAGCATTTTATTTTTTAAATAATTATTAACAAAGATATAGGTAAAAAAGTCAATAAATGAATGCTAATAGTCGTATAAGTTGTAAACGGTGAGTGATACAAAAAAAAAATCTAACAAAAAAGATGAGAAATGCAATTATCTACAATAATGGTCATTACCATTTTTGGCCTAAAGTGCACGGTTACAGAGATATAGGTCGAAACGGTTTTTCTCAAAATGGCGGTACTTCCGCCCTCCTAATTTGTAAGGATTTTGTGTTTACATTCAGTACGTCATTCTGAACATATCTATATAAAAAAAACCTCCTGTAGTTTAGTGCATTATGGACAAGAGTAACGGGCTCCTCTATTGCCTGTATTATAAGTGGTTGTTTCATTAATGATAGTTTTACTTGTGACCTAGTTATTTTGGAACAAAACTGAGTTGTTTAATTGACCAATGGTGTCTAATAGTTAACTAGAAACATTTTTATTGCCTTCTTTCAATTTATAGCTACCAAATCGATCCGATAAGCATTTTCTGTATAGTGCACACAACTTTTGTTACGTTCGGCTAACAAGTGGTGTTATTTATATACCACGATATGTATTCTTATCTTTCATACAGGCCTCCACTATAAATAAAGAAAATGAAACTTTTTGTGTATTGACTCGGCGCATTACAGTTTTGACGTCTGGTTTTATTAAGCCGCAGAAGCCCGACCACAATCGATTTTCGTCCATTGTGTGGCAGTGGCGTACGCACACTTACTACCTACATATACGGTGTGAATAAAAAGCAACAAAAGCTTTCTGTAAAACTTCACATGATATATTTTATTAAGCATAGAGCCTCGGTGGTTCATTGGTAAGGACGTCTACCTCTAACCCGATGAGTACCGGGTTCGATTCCCATGGTTTCCCTCTCACTGTTTCAGTACATACGGTACAATTAACGTCAGCCGAGGTTGTGGCATTGTATTTGAGCAATTTGAATGTCTGCACGCCCCGCCATTCGGAGGGGGGCGTAAAGCCGCCGGTCCCGTGTCCATGCAATGGTGGGCGCGTTAAATATCCCTACCCTCCTTACAGAAATGCGGGGGTTCCGCAAAATTTCCGGGATATGAGGTGGAACTACTTCCTGGCGTGGGTGATAATTGGCCATAGTTGCGGAAATAGACCGACGTTAATTTTTTTTTATTAAGCTCATACATAGGGTTTTGGTCTGATTCGATGTGCACTAGATATATTATATAGATAATCTGTATATCTAGTACTGATCGAGAATGGTTTATACAGTGTGACTGGTAAGTGATTGCATTCGAAAATCTTAGTTTAAAACTTCACAATATTGACGGGCAAGTTCCCAACATTTGTTTCCTTAAACAAAATTGCAGGGATTTTATAGGCTGTGCTGTAGCGTTTTTGGTTGCCTGCTATGCATCCACAAACGGAGACAGTGAGAGAGAGATGTAAAACTTTTGAAAATGCATTAATGTAGTGATAGACATTCGTAAACCAGGTAAAAGAATAATTGTTGCATTAGGTATACAGGGTGACTGGTAAGTGGTTACATTACTTCGAGAGATTGATAGTACATCTCTTTTGTAATATAATAAACCATATATCACATTATACAAAGTCCTCTGGTTTTTTAGTTATTTCACTTTTAATGATTTTTCGAAAATTCATCATGTGTTGCTACTAATATTCAAATTTTAGAAAAAGTGGTTAGTACTTCCTTAATTTGTTTCTTTCAGGTAGTGTAGACATTAACTATGTGAAAACTGGAACCTGTGATTAGCACTAATAAGTACACTTGGAGAACACCCAAATCACCACAACACATTTCAGAGACCTTACCATCCTTTCGTTGACAATGTCAACATCTTCAGAGGAAGAAAATTCTAACATAAAAAACTAGATCCCGTATATTTATATCGCGTCAAGGTAAACGAACTAGTCCGAAGTAAAGTTGTCGTCCAAGAACGATCGTTTATTTATTGCGCAGTGAAACAGGTCGGAGACCTGCTTTAATCTTCTGGTCGACAAATTTATGACCCTTATCTAATATAGGTTTAAAAAGACCAGAGTTATTTAAAGAATCATCACGTTTCCTTACGATCTAGAAATTTACTATGTGGATATTGGTTCATGCCGATAAAGACATCTGGTGAGATAAACAACATCAACTCAACTCATCTTTTTTAAAAATAGAAAACTAAAAACCCAGATGTCTGTCTCACCATGTTAATATGTTAACAAAGGATAAATAGTTCAACTAAAATACTACATGAAAACTATATTTACATTGATTTTAATTCTATGTGAAAGTATTTATATTGACTACATAGATATAAAAAACCGAACACGTCTTTAAGTCAAGACAAACATAGAGATTAGTATATGTATAAACCGGTCGAGTTATTGACAATAATTTATTATTCTACCAGACAAATTAGGAGTATTTAATCGGTCAAATGCAAAGAGAGAATAAAGGGCTTGAAATTACAGGTGCCGCACGATTTGATGAAGTTTTGTTCTTAATAGACCTCAATATAAAAATATTTTCTAATGAATCAAGCATAGTTTGATGTCTAACATTTTTGACAAGTTTCCAATTTTCTTTGTCAATGTGGGTATTATTATCCCATATATGTTGTGCCACACATGATTTGTCCACCGTACCACAACGTAACTGTGCGAGATGTTCACGAAATCTGGTGGCTACGTTTCTCCTAGTTTGGCCCATGTATTTAAGATCACAATCTTTGCAACTAATCTCATAAATACCGGACATTTCAGTGACTTTGTCTTTGTCTTTCGTATTACCCAACAAATTTTTTAAGTTACTTTTCGTCGAAAACGTCAAATGTAAACGAGCTCGTGTGTGTATACGAAATGGAGGTAACCATTTTGAGAATAGTTTGTCAGTTTTTTTTTTGTAAGTTTTTACAGTTTTTGTAGAAATTTTTTGTTATCAAATTTTCAAAGTAAACGTCTTTGAAATGTTAAATTGATTTGAATTTTTTCACGATACTGATAATTTTTGCCCTCACATTTCTTTACTATTATCGTGTTCAACATAGTAATGATTGCACAGCGTGAGTTAATGTCTACATTATCTGTATATTGTGTCTGATATGTAGTTAGATGCATTTTGGCCATTATTAGAAACACATACCGGTTTCGCTCATATTATAATTGGTCAGTGTGCTATGGTAATGGTAATCCAAACACATTCAAAGCCACATGTCTAAAGGTATCAATCTCATGTATATCCGGGAAGTGTGTTGTTTTCACAGCTCTAATAAACACATAATGTTCAACGCACTAGGGTGGATCAAAGATAAATAATATTTTTTTTCAAACCGAATGATATCGTTTGAAGTGGCTGGCCGCTTTAATGTATGTTGGATTGGGATATTAGGGGTGGGGAGTGCGATGTTTGGTCTCGCTGGTAGCATGTCATAGTACGGCTCACGATGTCTGAGCGAAAATCATAAATATATAAATTAAATTTATTTTTGTAAAATACAACATCCTTAAATTAAAGTCTATTCCTTAAATCTCACGTCCTCAGGGCGATAATTCTAATTACGATGTGCTGCTCTCAAAATAAAGTACCATTATCTAATTCAACCTATTTACAAATGAAATTTAATATGACAATATCAAGCAACATTGATACGAAAATGTAGCGATAATAATAAACAAAAAGAATTATCTTAAGAAAGACAATGTAGAATGAAAAAGAATCGCAAACGGTTTATAATCAAGTAATTCCTATCGCTTCTTTCTCTTGACTGACTGGCGTATGGCCGGCGTACACGTTTGCCTCGCTCACTCGGTTATACCCCTCCAACACTTCTTCCAGGCGCGCACGCGCAATCGACCCGCCCACGCTGCGTGCTGCGTCTATGTGTGTACAGTGTGTATGCCAATTGTTATATAGTAAGACATTTCAGGTTAAGTAGTTACAAACCCATCTTGGCTGACACCGACTCCAAAAATAACAATAATTTTACATTATATGATCCTAATAATTTGATTGTCTTTTAAGCAGTCTACACATATATTTAAAACTTTCTGCTTAGGTGAACTCTAAATAAATATTTTGATAATTGTTTGTTAGTCATAGTTATGTGTTGAATTAGAGGTTAAGTTTAAGTGGGTACCTACATTCTTGCGTGGTAAATGCATTGATCGTACATTGAGTGGAAAAAATAAGTTGATTGTAAGTTGTAGACAGAAGAATACGCAATTATTTTTTACTTTTTAGTGCATTTTTGTTTGAGAATATTTTTCTGTGAAGTCGGTTTTCCATTTTGTTAAAATTTTTGTTTATTTTTTTATTTTTAGAGAATCTGAAGCTTTATATCTGATTTAATTAGTCCGAATATGGGTAGACCTAGTAAACGCGCTGCTCATATGAGAGCGCCGTTTAAATGGGACCAACGGAGAAAGGGAGAAACGCCTATCTCAAAATAGGAAATCCACCTCCAGGGCCATTTCAAAAGAGACTTGTGAAGAGCGCAAAAATAGACTTTCGAAAATGCAGGCTTACATGAAAAAAGTTTTGAACAAGGAAAATTTCCTAAAACGTACTCACTGTCTCGGCTTGACGCACGACCGTCAATCCAATGAGACGGAAGCGCAACGTGCCCACCGCCTCGGTGTGATCCACAATCATCATCAATGTAGTCGAGGTCAATTAAATACGCATTATTAAGGATAATTAAAAAATTTCTGGTCAGATCCTGATCACATTTATATGGGACTAGACGAGAAGCACCAACTTTCAAATAAATAAAAAATCATCAAAATCGGTTCACCTAGAAAAAAGTTCTGAGGTAACACACATAAAAAAAACATACAGGTGAATTGAGAACCTCCTCCTTTTTTTGAATTCGGTTAAAAATATTCAACTTTGATGATATTTATTCTAAATCAGCCAATAACATAGTACTAAAATTTCTTGAAAAACACAGTCTAATCTACGACAGGCAGTATGGATACTGTCAGCGCAGATCGACTGCCGACCTCCTTTCCTTTGTCACCCATTCTTGGAACAAGTCTATGGAACTACATGGTGAATCCCAGATTGTTGCTTTAGACATATCCAAAGCATTCGACCAGGTCTGGCACGCAGCGCTGCTTAATAAACTTCCGGCCTATGGCCTACCACCAAAACTCTGTACCTGGACAGCAAATTTCCTCTCCAACACGAGGATGTCTGTTGTTGTGGATGACCATTCCTCTAAACTGTATCCAATTAATACAGGAGTTCCTCAAGGTTCAGCTTTAGCCCCTACTTTGTTTCTTCTCCACACCAATGACCTCCTCTCTAGCACATCCAACCAAGTTCACAGTTACACGGACGACAGGACCATCCACTCAAATATACAATATTCTAAGCCTGTCTCTTTAGCTCAATTAGATGAGGATCGCAGACTCATGGAGGGTTCTGTCTCTGTGGATCTCCAAAAAATATTAGACTGTGGAAGTAGAAATCTTGTACACTTCAACCCTACCAAATCACGGTTTTGCTTTCTTTCTCATAAGAGACACACCAGCCCTAAAACAATCACAATGAACAACCAAGTTATTCAAAGTAATGAGTCATTTTCGCTTGTTGGCATTTCTGTGTATCGAAATCTTAATTGGCACCAACATGTCACATCAATTGCAGAAGAAGAAATTAGGTTTCCTCTTCCGGGCTCGCAAATACTTTTCACCAGCTAATCTCTATACCTTATATACTTCGCAAGTAAGGCCAAACCTCGAATATTGCTCCCACATCTGGGATGCAGCTGCCGCTTCTGCACTCGCTATCCTGGACTCCATTCAAAAGAGATATACGTCTCATAGGTGACCCTACCGTCACCCAAAGGCTGCCATCCCTTGCCCACAGACGTGCCGTTGGTGACCTCTCTCTCTCTCTCTCTCTCTCTCTCTCTCTCTCTCTCTCTCTCTCTCTCTCTCTCTCATAGATATCTGCACGGGCACTGCTTAGAGGAGCTTTCTTCCATAGTTCCTCCACCTGCTGCCACCAGCAGATCTACCAGGGGAACAGAGCGAGTGCACCCTTTTACTGTCCAGGTCACCAGACATAGAACATCTTGTTACGCCCGCTCTTTTGTCCCGAGGACTTCCAAGTTGTGGAATTCCTTGCAGGCACATGTTTTTCCTTCTCCTCCGAACCTCCAAACCTTCAAATCCAGAGTTAAAAAGTTGCCTCTTTCCTCATTGTCAACACCCACGGTACGATAGTATTTAGGCTGTAAGCCTTCGTGGTGTGTTGTTGAAATTAAAAAAAAAGTATCATATGTTTACTATAGTAGTAGTCCTCTCCTATTAACACTCTCATCTACTTTTTCTTCATTAAAGATTATTGGATTCTAGTGGTAAATTGCTTTTGCCATGGCTATTATGTATGTTGCATATAACGGTTCTCTGGTGCAACACAGAATAGTTGTCAGGGTGCGGCAGTACGGGGCTGTAATAGTCAGAAACACCCCCCAGTAAACATTTAATTGTCACTCGAAAGGCCGTCCATCATGCAAGATAATTGCAACAACCTCCCTGTATCTAACGCTCTACACATACATGCACACATTTCACCCGTAATAATCCTGCGGAGGAGGGCAATTACTCCAGCTCTGGATAGTTTATGGGGTATATTCAGGTACAGATACGTGCTACTGTTGTTATTCAGCAGGTTCGGGCTTTCCCTTATTATAATAAACGCAAAAGCTCCAATTTTACGTTGAAAATAAGTCCCTGCTGAGCAAACGTGTTATAGTAGCCAATTTTCATAAGAATGGGTTTCCATAAAAATATTGTTAGTTAAATCATTAATAAAAGTTAAGGGACATAATAATAAAAAGTTGTGGAGAAAATGTAAATATAAACATATAAGAGAGCTTGCCTATCATGATATGTCAGCCATCCTTAGGCTAAGAACCTCGGTGGCTCAGGGGTAAGAACGTGTGCCTCTGAATCGAAGGGTACTGGGTTCGATCCCAGGGTACTCCTTTCACTTTTTCTGTACAAACTGTAACATTAACATCAACCGAGGTTCTGGCATTGTATTTGAGCAAGTTGAATGTCTGCACGTTCCGCCCTTCGGAGGGGGCGTAAAGCCGTCGGTCCCGTGTCCATGCGATGTTGGGCACGTTAAAGATCCCTACCCTCCTTACAGAAAGGCAGTGGTTCGGCAAAATTTCCAGGATAGTGAGGTCAAACTGTTACCTGGCGTCGGCGATTGGCCATGGTCGCGGAAATAGGCCGACGTTAAAGAAACAAAACACACACACATCCTTAGGTTAGTAAGTCTGTAAGTTTGAAATTAGCAAGCAAAGTTGCTATTACGTCTTGGCTTCGCATCTTTCTTTTAGTGAATTTTCATTAAGAAAATTCATTAATAGAGAGGTATCCATGGTAAGGCTTGGAAAATTTCTTCAAATGAGCGCGAATTAGTGGCTCTAGAACTCAAATCCAAGGTCAGTTAGAAAGTTATATATATATATATATATATATATATATATATATATATATATATATATATATATATATATACCGTGTGGCCCATTTGATATTTGTTATTCGATTTTGATGAACAAAATATATAAGATGAAAAACTCTATCAATGCTGTGAAAATTGTTCTCTATGTCACCTGACCAAGGCCTACTAATGCAGTTTTTCTATGTCCAAAAATGGGGAAAAGCGTTTAGGGCCATTTTTAGGAAGAAATAAGCACGCCACTGCATTCCGCATCCCTCAAAATAGACATGTACCAAATTTCATCAAAAAAGAATAATTATTAACCATTTCAGAGAAGTTTATTTGTGTGATCCTTGTATATGGAAACACCCCCGCAACTTTTGTATTTATAACGCGATTTTTTTCAACGAAACCTCAAAAGATAGAAAATAAAGAAGTCTACAGATCCAGTGAAAATTGTTTCCTATGCCATTCGATCACGGCCTACTAAAACTATTTTCTACTACTAGATAGTGAGTGAAACTGCTCCCTGGCGTCGATGATTGGCCATAGTCGTGGAAATAGACCGACGTTAAAAAAACAAACATACATATCCAAACTGGTTTTAGTTTAAGTAAATTTTCTGCAAACATTTTAATTAAGACTTTGTAAAATACATTTAACGCAACACTTATTTCTTACAAACTGCATCTGCTCAATAATCTTTGTTTAAAAATCTCCAAAATAAACATTTTAAAAATCTCCAAAATAAACATCTGCTTCTTGCCTTATAGACCTAAGTACCAGCTTGCTGACTATTTCAGGGTATCTAATTCAATATCGTTTTGACCTTGTCGAATCTTTTTTCATAAAACTGTAGAAATCAGTAAATGCGTTATGGTAGCGAACTTATTTCAAAATCTTAATACCCTAATTTTCGATTATCATCGAAACTATATAATTTTTAATAGGTACCAAATTGCTTTTATACAGTAAAAGTAAACGACTAGCCACGAACCAATTATTTCTCATATATATATATATATATATATATATATATATATATATATATATATATATATATATATATATATATATATATATATATATGTATGTATATGTATATGTATATGTATTGTATGTATCATACTTGGTTCTCCGGTTGAACCGCGTCCAGAATTAATGAAAACTCGACGTTTTGGCTCCTGTTTTGGAGCCATTTTCAAGCGGTAAAGGAAATATGTAAGGACACTCTAAGGCCTCAATAAGTTACTTTCAATGTTATTTATATATAACAAAAATAGTAGCGGTCCCAGAACACTGCCCTGGGGGACACCTATATCAATATTCAAGTCGGATGATCTTGCTCCAAAATATTCCATACGCTGTTTTCGGTCAGTTAAATATGATTTCAATAACTTTTGGCACTGACCACGCAGTCCATAAAATTCAGCCTTTTTTAGCAGTACAGCGTGATCGACACAATCAAATGCCTTGGATAAATCTATAGAAAGCGCAATGACCCTACTACCAGAATCTACGTTCTTACATACATAGTCCAGAATGCATCTAGAGCTGAATTTGCTGAATGACCCTCCCTGAGTCCATGCTGATTTGGTGAAAGCAGATCGTTTGCTCTGAGAAACTCTAATATTCGTTTAGCTAGCAATTTTTCGAATATCTTAGAGAAACTGATAATAAAGATATAGGACGATAATTACCTATCATATTGCGTTGGCCTTTTCTTATAAACATATAACTTTACTCAGCTTACATACACTAAGTGAGTGGTGAACGTGTCGCCACCTAGTTCGGAACCAAGTACTATGTTGTCACGCCCGCTCCAAATAACACAGAGTGTTAAAAATAGAGACAGTATACAACTAACTAACAATTTAAAAAATTGTTAGCCCTGGCCCATTTCTACCCCAATATAGGGACAAAGTTGTAAGACTAGATGCATTCTCACAACAATTAGAACCGTAGACCGGTTTCGCTCTCATTAGAGCTCTTCAGTACGGCATACCAATTGCAGCAAAAAATGCACCAAAATTAACACGGCTATAGTATAGCCAGTCTCAAAACACTAAGTGAGTGGTGAACGTGTCGCCACCTAGTTCGGAACCAAGTACATAGTAGCGAAATATCCTTCTACAAAGCAGGTATTTACAATCTCACATAAGGACTTAAAGGTCACACATTCCTTTAATCATTGTAGAAAAACCATCCGCACCTGTCGAGTTTGAGTTTTTTTGGCTGGTGACTACATTATATATATATATATATATATATATATATATATATATATATATATATATATATATATATATATATATATATATATATATATATTACAATAAACCAGAAGTTGCGGTGCTGTCGGGGCGGCGAGGCCGCGAGTTACAGCACCCTGTATAATGCTGTACCGATATCTCGTGTTAGTATAGTAATAGGATGGAAGCAGTCGTTCACCGCGGAAATAATAAAACCGCTGATTAATTATAGTCAACATAATTATTTAGTTCAAGTTGTTTTACTTTATAATGATAGCTAAGCATATTCGAATTTATATATACAAGTAAGATACAATATTATGTTAGAATATATTACGAGTGTTTCAATATTAAACATTTCTCTCAAATATTTCTCCTTTGTTTTAGAATTATAATTAAACTTGTAATTTCGAAATAAAGTTTTTGTTTGTTTTGAAGTGCCAAAAGGGCATTATCCAAACTCTCGAGGCCGCGCACGAGCCCTGAGGATGGAATATATATATATATATATATATATATATATATATATATATATATATATATATATATATATATATATATATATATATATATATATATATATATATATATATATATATATATAGAAACTCATCCTGGACATGGATTCTAAGAATCCTAGTTAGCGATCGTTTGAAGGAAATTTTCGAAAGTCTCAAAGTCGTAGTTTCCTCATAAGCGAAAATTTGCTCTAACACCAAAATATTGAAGTTACTACATAAACCAACATACAAAAATTTATATACGAGCAATTTTTTATGATTGTCATATGGAAGAACTTATGTGGGCCACGTTTAAAATTAAAAGAAAAAAAAAACGAAACCGCCCCTACATCGGCCAGTGAATTCTCACTGTCCCACTGGAAGTTTATATTACTCGCCTTTTCGGCAAACTTCTTCAACGAATTTTGTTTTTGTTTTTTTACTCCAGGAAAACTTTTAGACTAAGCTACCACCCACCACAGAATAAACGTTAGGATATCGCCGCAGAATATCCGGCCTCGAGCCTCCTTCGATGCATTTTTAATGATTATCCGTTCTTCGCCTTTTTACACCCCTCTCCCTTGCGTGAAAACAATTAAACTTTTTTTCTGCCGGAGAAAGAAATAGAGAGTCGGGGGGCGAAACTTCTAGATTTATAACTTGGTTCATACTTGGGTATAAATTTTTAACGAATTAAACTTTTTTTTACGAAGGACACAATTTAAAGTTTTGTAACTGGTTTGACGGGTGGGGGCGTGGGCGTAATACGGTGACGTTCTCGGTTAATTCCGAAAGTACGGAGCAACTTCTCTTTATAATAATGACCGTGTCAAAGTTTCATGGCCTGCGCCGCCAAGAACTTCTTCGGGAAGTTTGAGAACGCAGGCGACGCCTACTTTCTGTTTGGGGAAAAAAGACGAAAGAGAAAAGCGACGGTCGTATCGGACCGAGCGCATAATTTTGTATGATTTGTATGGGTAATTAAAAAAGTTCGGTGACGCATCGCTGACAGGGGAGTAATTTTTTACTTTTCTGCTTATTTATTCAAATCCACCAAATTACCGAGCATAACGTTTCAGCTGTTTTACAGTACGCATGCGACATTATCTCTTCGATATTATAGAGATGACCGGGAAGAAGAATTTTAAAGACACCGAATCTTTACCTCGATACGTATCTATACTGGGAGAGGATAGCCACTATTGTGGCTACCATATATATATATATATATATATATATATATATATATATATATATATATATATATATATATATATATATATATATATATATATATATATATATATATATACTACAGGCTGTTTCAAAAAACATGCACCATCGCTCGTGGGGCAATTCCTTACTAAAAAATAAGAAAAAAAGTTTCTGTGCACATGGGCCCGGAAACGCATAGTTTCCAATATACAGGGAGTTGAATTTTAATTTTTTTTTTAAATTTTTTATAAATAATTTCAAAACCACTGGATTGATTTTAATGACACTTGGAACTTGAAAGTTTATTATGAAAGTGCATATTTTCAAGTGAAAATCTGCTTACAACTGCGTCAGTGGCGTGCGTACGGGGTAACTGTAAAAATTCATTTGGGGAAAAAATATGTGCGCCACTGTCTTTTTCCAATTTTGATACATCAGTTATGAAGCTTATTACATAAGCCACAAAAGCTGCCTCTTGGTATTTTTTCGTTCAGGGTATCCCTTAGGAGATATGATTAATTTTATAAAAAGGGGCAAAGTATCGATTCGTTGGAGTAATGAAAACAGTAATCGTAAAGTGCCATGAAACTATAATTTTTGACAGTTCTCTAAATTATACAATTTTGAAGTGCTTTGTAGGCGTCAAAGAGTTTTCTTGCTATTCTTTAAATTTTGATACGGTGCAGTATTTTCGTTTTTAGTTATTTGTTGATACTGAGCTGCTCATTAATATTATTTCCTCCTCTCAAGATGGTTTTCATTAAGTACACTTCAGCGGATTTGACTGATATGTTGTTAATTTATGGACAAACAAATCAAAATGCTAGACAAGCTGTGCGAGTTTATCAGGAAACTTATCCGCAAAGAAGAATTCCTGACAAAAATATTTTCCCACGTATTGTAAGACATTTGAGAGAAACTGGTTCTTTAAAACCTTTAAAAGCTGGCTCTGGACGCAGAAGATACCGCCGAACTGTACAAGTTGAAGAGGAAGTATTAAATAGAGTTGAACGTGATCCTAGTACAAGTACGAGAATTATTGCCACCGAACTGGGTAATATTTCGGCATCATCAGTTCACAGAACTCTGAAGGATCAAAGTTTATATCCCTATCATTTTACACGTGTCCAGGAACTTCTACCTAGAGACTTTCAACCAAGGGTAATGTTTTGTCAGTGGTTCTTAAACAAACTTAGGCACGACCAACATTTTTCTAAACGTGTACTATTTACTGATGAGGCGTCATTTACGCGAAAAGGTATCGTAAATTTTCACAATTTACATACATGGGCCGATGAAAACCCACACTCTCTAAGAGTTGCAAATTCGCAGTATCAATTTTCCATCAATATTTGAGCTGCTATTATTGAAAATCACATAATTGGTCCTGTTGTTATACCGAATCGTCTTGACCATGAATCATATTTAAACTTTTTACAAAATGATTTGCCGGTGTTCTACCGCTTTTTATGAGAAATGGTACAATGTGGTTCCAGCATGATGGTGCGCCCGCACATTTTGCAGCAGTTGTAAGAACATATTTAGCCATCACATACGGTCACCGATGGATTGGTCGTGGAGGTAAGTTGTCATGGCCACCTCGATCTCCGGACCTGAATCCTCTCGATTTTTATTTGTGGGGTCATTTAAAGGAAATAGTGTATAAAACACCAGTAAATACACGAGAAGAATTGTTGGGAAGAATAGAATATGCATTTGACAGCATTAGAGAAGATCAAAATATTTACAGAAGAGTAAGAAGATCTTTGCGCAGAAGGTTAAATAATTGTAACGACGCTAATGGTGGTCACTTTCAACATTTTCTTTAGCTTTGTTATTAAAGTCAATTGAGTAATGTACAAAAAACAAGAGTTTGGAAAAATCATGGTGTCTTTACGATTACTTTTTTCATTTTTTATTTTTATTTTTTATTTATCATTTTTTATCAATGTTTGTAATATTCATTTCAATGTTTATCACCAATAAGTTTTACGTAGGTTAGTTATTTGCACGTTTGTTGCTGTAATGTTTACTGTATGTTTTGTTTTTCATATTCTTATGGTTGCAGTAAACATGTATTATTATTATTATTATTATTATTATTATTATTACGCCGACTAATCGGTACTTTGCCCCTTTTTATAAAATTAATCATATCTCCTAGGGGATACCCTGAACGAAAAAATACCAAGAGGTAGCTTTTGTGGCTTATATAAATTGAAAAAATAAATAAAATTCAACTCCCTGTTTATTGGAAACTATGCGTTTCCGGGCCCATGTGCACAGGAACTTTTTTCTTATTTTTTAGTAAGGAATTGCCCCACGAGCGATGGTGCATGTTTTTTGAAACAGCCTGTATATACATATATATATATATATATATATATATATATATATATATATATATATATATATATATATATATATATATATATATATATATATATATATATATATATATATATATATATATGCGCAGGGGTGTCTCTAAAATGTCTGTGCAAAATGCTATGACGGATTCTTTAGCCTAAAATATGAGGATCTAGCCCAAGTTACCTTAGTCCAAAACCTGATGATAGAAATACAGGGTGTCGACATTATTATTTGTTGAAACTCCTTGTCAAATATATATCTTTGTAATAACAGGATTTGCATGAAATTTTGTATTTAGAGATTTTTCAGGATGAGCAATCCATATTTGCTCATAGTTTTTATGTACCTTTCATAGGCCGATTTTGTTTAAATTTGGTGAATACCTTCCTTTTGCAAGTGGCTTGGATAAGTTCGTTAGCCAGGAAAATCGGCTCAGGTTTTCCTGGAAAAGTTTGTGTTTTCTTGCGAAAAAAAATTATATCTCCGGAAATAGCAAAGTAAGGGCAACCAAATTTGGTGCGCGGATTTATATCATTATAGGTAAATTACTTACCAAAATTTACCTCTCTTAGTTAAAAGACAAAAAAGTTATAGGCATTTAAAGAAAAATAAATTGGGGTTTTCCTCAAAACGTCAAAGTCGCGATTTACAACGTCAAAATTGGCAACATTTAGGCAAAGAACTTGAAACTAATACGGGTTATGGAAAGAAAATGTCTCAAGAAGAGTGTTTTACAAACCCTGATATCTTATCTTCACCCTCATTGGCCTCCATTTTACTAAAATATTTCCAGAAAATTCATTTCAAATAGACCCTTTCTCTGATGTTTTGGCAGTAGTTTTAGCTATAGAGTTTATCGTTTAATGGTATATAATTTTTGTCGAATTTTCGTTAAAAACCAATAAAGTTCAATATATCCGTTATTATACAAGATACGAAAAAATTGTATACTTTAATTATAGGGTGTCTTGGGCTAAATCTTAAAAAATATTTCTACAATCACAGGTGGCCCATAAGACGTTGATGATACTTTTTTTTTTAATCGAACATGCCTTATATTATTGTATTTTTGCATTGCCATTGAAATATAATGAATGTAAGAAAAGAAATTCGGGACGCAGCAAGCGTGTCATAACGCACTTGCTGCATCCAGACTTTTTACAATTTGTGATGTGTTTGTGCCATGTGCCAAAAACGTGAAAAGTTGTAAAACAATTGAAATAACTCAAAAACGATGAACGATATCCATTTTTTTACCTGACAAACATGCATTATAATGCAATGAAAAATGCAAACATGCAATCACATAAGGGGTGTTCTATTAAAAAAGGAAAGTGTGTATCATCAAGACTTATGGGCCACCCGGTGATTATCAAAATAATTTTATAAGATGCAGCTCAAAACACCCTGTAATTAACGTATACAATATTTGCTCGTATCTTGTATATAAACAAAAATATTGAGTTCTACCGTAGAAACGCGTCACCCTGTATATGTGTAGACAGACAAAAACTGAAACTTACCCCGTATGGGTTTTAGGGGTTCTAGTTCGTGCTCATTTGAAGAAATCTTTTCAAAATTCATAAGTCTATGAAAATTTGCTAATATATAGACTATTAAGCCATAAACTCTATAGCTGAAACTACTGCCAAAGCATCGGAAAGTGGGTCTATTTGAAATGGATTTTACCAAAATCTTTTAGTAAAATGAAGGGCAATGATGGTTAAAGCTGATATTTAAGGCTTTTTAAAACACACCTATTACGACATTTCTTCAGCATAATTCGTATTTGTTTCAGATTATTTGCCTGAAAAGTGCAAATTTTGACGTTTAACATCGCGACTTTGGCGTTTTAAGAAGAAAAAATATAAAATTTTCAAAATAATTTTTCTGCGTCAAGAAAAGTTAACTGTTGTATGTAATATTCAATTGGTTTTGTAAACCACATAAAATATTTTGTTCTTGTGCTTTCCTTTGATCATCAGGATCGCTATGGCAAATCAGTCATTTAAAGTAGTCTTCTCTTTAATAAGCATTTTGGCGTTAACTTGAAGATGTCATACGTACGGAGGGTTTATAATGTATGGGACGGAAAGTTGGACTGTGACTAAGCAGGACATGAAGACTTGGAGGAACATGACAAAGACAAGGCGAATAAAAGTGTGATGGAAGAGATGAGAGAAGAAAGATGCTTGCTGAAAGACATTGAGAGGAATGTAAAATTTACTGGACATGGTCTTAAGACATAGCAACGTTCTGTCAACGTGATTGGGCACATACTAAGAAAAAGGAGAAGAGGTAGATCAAGGGGGAAACTTCTGGGAAACCTGACCCAATGGATGAACCTCGGAAATCAAAGAAGCTGTTGGATACGGAGAATCATGGTTGCGGTGACATGGAAACATTATCTTTGGACTATTTGATAACTAATGATTGTTGATTTACCTTACGGCTGTTATAAATGTAAGAAGTAATGTTTAATTGATAACTAATTTAAATGATTGTTGATTTACGTCGCGACTGTTATAAATGTAGGAAGTAGTGTTTCCCGTTTTAATTTTCCAAGTGAACACTTTACCGAATTATCTCCAGTCTATAACACAAAACTTGATGTTAAAAAGACGGACAACACGGTTAATATGTCGTAAAAGCAAGAGTGTGTAAGAGTGAGAGGGGGGCAGAAAAGAGAGGTGACCAGATGGGAAACTTTGCATAATTAAAGTTGTTCGAAGTTGGCCGTGTTGAGTTGCTTTGTCACGCGCGAGGGGGTGAAGAGGAGTTTACGATGAGCGAGGGGATGACTGGTAGGAAAGTGGAGTATGATAGTGCGGGGGATTTGAGGGGGTGGTTGGAATGGAAGCCGACGATGATAGCGACGGAATGGATGGCAAGTTGTGAAATTACAAAAGGGGTAGATTCTAATCGATTCAGGAGACAGCGTCCCCCCACAGCACACGACGACCTCGTTATCTTGTTTCACTATATAGTTAATATAGTTAAATGATATGAGAAAGTTACTTCACTTAATTAACTTGTAGGTACGTGAATTTTCCACTTATTGGTTGGTAATGGGTAACATTTCTTTATGGAAAAGCCTGTTTTTAACAAAAGAAAGTTCTAATAATGTCACGCAATATGCTGCCCCGCCAGATAGAGTTTGTTCTGTGCGATTGGGAGTTAAAAAACTGAACGCAGCAAGTGCGTTATAGTAGTGAATTTTTATTAAATGTTCAAACTTGGATAACTCAATTTTCTATAAATTTGAACGGTTGAATTTTGGGATGTAGTAAGGCCTTTCGCAAGGCAACATATCCACCCAATTTTATTAAAATAGCGTTGTAATTTTCGGAGAAAAAAATTGTTTCCAAAAGAAAACTCTAAATTTGAAAAACTCAATTTTCTATAAACTTAGAAAGTTGAATTTTGGTATGTAGTAAAGTCTTTCCTAAGGTAACATGTCCACCAAAGTTCATTAAAATAGGTTTGTAATTTTCGGAGAAAAATTTTTTTTTTCAAAAGCAAACTCAAAATTTGAAAAACTCAATTTTCTATAAACTTAGAAGGTTGTATTTTGGTATGTAGTAAAGTCTTTCCTAAGCTAATATATCCACCAAAGTTCGTCAAAATAGCTTTGTAATTTTCGGAGAAAAACAAATTTTTTTTTGAAAGAAAACTCAAAATTTTCCCGAAAAACCTTGTCCGATTTTCCTGGCTAACGAACTCATCCAAGCCATTAATAAAAGAAAGTTACTTGCCGAGTTTGATCGAAATCTGTTTATTATTTTTTGAGTTATCGGTTGGATATATATATATATATATATATATATATATATATATATATATATATATATATATATATATATATATAAACATATAAAATTTGAAGCTGTCCCCGGATATGGGTTCAAAAGGCCCTAATTCGTACTCATTTGAAAAAATTTTGGCCAAGTCTCATCATCGATACCTCTCTATTAGTGATTTTTTTTATTTTAAATAAAGATTCACTAAAATTGTAGTGCTTTTCGAAGTTTGCTTTCTTTTCAGAACCATCAGCAAATAGTGTTGCTGCAATATTAATAAGAAGTAGGCAAATTAAGAAGCTCAGTGATGATGCTTTCAATATTTTAAATTTGAAAGCTGATAATCTTGTTAATCTCACGTCGTCTCACCATATGGAAACCAGCATTATTGTTTTTATCAAACAATGTCAGTGTCAGTTCGTTTTAGCTTTCGAGTTGCAAAATATTGTATACAGGTGATCCACATAACATTCAACCTACGGGGGCCGGTCAATAAGTCCCTGACTGTTTGAGTGACACAGGTTTTTTGACAAAAAATCATTTTATTTCTCAACATAGTCTCCTTTGATCACTATACACTTCGTCCAACGTTTCGCCAATTTTTTTTATCCCTTCCAAAAAAATAAGTTTCGTCGATGTCATCAAAATAGGTATTTGTTTGTGAGATGATTTCATCATTGGAGTCAAGTAATTTCTTTGAGTTTGGAAACAATAAATAGTTAATCGGGGCTAAATCCGGAGAATAGGGCGGATAAGGGAGCAATTCGTGGCCCAGTTTATGCAATTTCACCATGGAGACTACACATGCGTGCACCCTTGCATTGTCTTGCTGGAAAATAACTTTTCTCTTCGCCAAATGCGGTCGTTTTTCTTCAAATCGTCATTGAACCGGTCCAATAAGTTGGTATAATATTCTCCATTGATTGTTCTTTCCTTTTGAATGCAATCAATGTGGATTATACCGTGTGCATGCCAAAAAACGGTCGCCATGACTTTATTGGCTGACAAATCCACCTGGGCCTTCTTCGGCGCCGATCCGCACGGAGAACCCCACTGTTTTGACTGCTGTTTGGTCTCTGGTGTGTTGTGGTGTATCCATGTGTCGTCCACAGTTACGAAACGGCGCAAAAACTCGTCCATATTGCGGTTGAACAACGCCAAACACTCCTTCGAAGTTGTCACACGATTGCGTTTGTGGTCGATTGTGAGCAAACGCGGCACCCATCTTGCGGACAGCTTTCTCATACCCCAGTGATCATGCAAAATCGAAACCACTGAGCCATGTGATATGGCTATGGCTTCCACAATCTCCCGCACTTTCAATCTCCGGCCAAGACATATCGTGAATTTTTTCAATTGTTTAGGGTGTAGCAACCAACTGGGCGTCCAGAACATTCGGCGTCATTTGTGCTTGTACGGCCGCAACGAAATTCAGTAAAGCACTTTTCTGCCATGGAAATTGATGGTACAGAGTCCCCATAGTATTTATTAAGCTTAGTCTTGGTTTGAGTGATGGTTTTTTCCGCAAAAAATAATGTTTGATAAGCACACGAAATTCACTTTTTTCCATTTTCGTTATAACTCGAGATGTTGTCTGCTTTTAATGGCTATCTAACACAAACTAAATGACACAGCTTGTTAATAGTTGATAGGAGTCAACTGACAGATGCTTGTTGACAGGGGCAGTGTTGCCCTTCCTGTGAAGAAGCGGGAAATTAAAGTCACGGACTTATTGATCCGCCCTCGTACTATAAGTGGTATTGGAATGCTCCCCTTCAAGTAAGTGTAAAGCCCTTCAGGTTACCTTGGACGAAATGATCTTCAACTATATATTTCAAATGGTTTTTTGTTGGATGACCTGATCTTGTATGGAATTAAAAAAAGCCTTCCCTGGAAACATTTGGCCAAACACAAACCAGTAGTTGGTCGATTTGTGGACATCTGCCTTGGTGGTCTCATTTAGTTCTTGCCCATGAGGAGGCTTCTGCATCCAGAGTTGCAGTTTGTCTTGATCGGTTATTATTATTATTGGTATTGCTGGATAGATCAGGTGCATTGGGAGTGAGAGGCAGGGCCAATGACTGGATTGAGTATTTTCTGTCGGGGCGATTTCAGTATGTTGAGCTGTCTCACAGCGATTTTGTCGTGTCTCAACGCTATGAGTCAAACTGCATTGGGAACTGTATTGGTGTCTCCGAGGGATCCGTGCTGGGACCATTTCTTTTCGTTGTTTACATGAATAACTTGCCATTTCACCTGCCTTAAATCTCACTATGTATGCTGATGGCACAAGGGTTCTCGTCTCCAGCAGAACGCATGAGAATTCGAAGGCATTGGCTGCCGATGCTCTTTCGGAGCTTAACAGTTGGTTCTTTAACCCTGACCTCTTTATTAATATTAGCAAAACCAACTTTCTTGTGTTCCTCAGGTAGGAACTTTGGATATGGCGCTATATTTGGGTCATCAGAAACTTGAACAGAAATAGTCTGTTAGGTTCGTTGGTCTGCAGCTTGACGTTACACTCAGCTGAAGTCAACATTCTAGTTGTGTTAGCAATAGAGTAAATAGCTTATGTTACCTTCTTCGGAATTTAGAACAGGTCCTAGACTTTTAACAGCTTGAGGAGATTTGGCATATGGGGACTGGTTTATTGGGGAAACCCTTCGAGGTGCAAGAAGTATTTACAGCGCAGAAGCGTGTTGTGAGATGTTTAGTGAATGCTGGTGCCCTGGAATCCTGCCGTCTATTGTTCATAAGGCACAAAATGTTACCCTTGCTTTGCTTATATATTTTACAACTTTGTACTTACGTTTATAACAGCAGGAATAATTTAAAAAAGAATAATGATTTCCATTGCTATAATACCCGTAACATAAGTCAGTTTTGTACTTCTATGAATAGAATGTGACAAAGAACCACCCTCGTAGTATAGGCACTAAAATCTATAACGGCCTGCCGCGTGATATCAGGGTGATTTCGAAATTCATTACTTTGAAAGACGTTTTGAAATTTTACCTTCTGGACAATTGCTTGTTGAGTTTTTGAGTGGCCGAAAGGATGGATGGTATTCTTAATTATCTTAGTTGTGATTTTTGTGCCATTTTATTTATACAATATTTCTAAACGAATGTAATTTTTTTGTCCTGTGAGTGTCTCGTTGATTCATGGTTGTTACTCAATATTGTATATAAGTGTGTGTATATATGTATATACTGACGAGTCAAATATTGCTGTGTTTGCAATCCAAAGGACAATAAAGATTATTATTATTATGTTGTTGTTATTATTATTTGTTGTACACGGCAATATGTTCTGCCGTAAAAGAAGGGGCGTCCCAAACCCTGTCGATGTCACCTTAGACTATGCCAGGCCATGGGCACGCACAATATGAAAGTAGCTAAGTATAACAGCTTTCTGCATCTTCTATGCCAACAAGATCTACGGAGATATGCAACCTGGAACGGTGTTGAGTTCCGGTATGGAGTTAACTTTGATCCCTTAGAGAAAGTCAATTATTAGTATTTCTAATTTTACAGAATAACTGACACCAAATAAATGACACCTTTCCGTCCAGAACGTCTTTGCGGGAGAGGTTACATGGAACAGACAACGGACATACACCCAACACACAGTGACAGAAACTGGCACCACCGGGAGTCGAACCGGGGCATTCCGTGTGGCAGTCGAGCACTCGTTTCATTGCATCACAAGTTGTTCATCTAGGATCCAGACCGCCAATGTCTTCACCATACCATCCTTATAGGTCTGCCACACATGCTTGTGTTTCGGGCTTCAAGTCCGCCGACCTTAGAAAGGCGCAAAAATGTTTTTAGGGGAAGGTTTGTGATCGGTAAGATGTCGGAAAGACAGACACAAAGTACATCAGTTTACTCATATGTACTTCCATTAAACTGTCGACTTACGCCTTATGGAATTTATCGCAAATTAGTATTATTACTCTTCTTTATCGTAAGCATACCTAATGCATTTCCCAGTCTGTGAAGTACAACTTTTAGTTTTACAAGATCTATATACGAGGTCATTCATTATTATTAATCGCATTTATTCTCCCTATTACATTCTGCAGAAGGTAGCATAGCGTTGAAAGTACATGGGACTATGAGCCCAGTTTGGGCTAGATATGACTGGCCTGCAGTGATAATAACTATGCCAACCTTCTTACATCTTCTTGGAATCGAGCGTCGGGAATGTGTAGCGTCTCTTGATATTCTACGTTATCTCTATGAGAAATGGGGAAACCCAGATAGAAAGGGAGAAAGAGAGAGGAGTGAGGTTCGAGGTTGAGTACCATTGATCGTGTGTCCTGCAGGGATGATAGTTCTAGGCAATCCATCTAGAAACAGTGTTATGTATTACGTGGTGATTCTCGCTTAACATTTCCGTTTGTGTTTCTGGGTTCTCTCCAGGTCTTAACATAGCTACTCGTGTGTTTTAAGAGAGTGAAGGAGAGGGGCTCCTTAAAATATGTCGATACATCTTATGTAACAAAATCGTACCAGTCATATGGCCAGCGAAACACAAGGAAACTGGTGTAGGATGTTAAGAATTCCGAAAAAGTGTTAATTTTTCTTTGGCTGTGAGTAATCATCACAGTTTAAAGGCGACATCGCGTAGACATCGCGTAGTCGTCGCAACTGTGACTCTCTGTTTTCATTTCATTGTAGCTTTCGCACTTCACCAATTATGCCAGATTTCGCAGGAGTTTTTTTCTTAGTCTACCTCTTCCCCGCTTTTCAAGTATGTTGCGACGACGTATGTTTCCGCTCTGCAACGTGACGTCGCACTTAGGGTAGGTTAGGTTAGGTTTGTATGTGAGTGGGCCATATCGGCCCTCCACCGCGACCTTAAGGTCTATTGTGGCTCACGCCTAAAGTCTATATTTCGCCCAACAAATCCAGCCTCCTGCAGAGGTCGATAATCTTTGTGGGCGAAAGTTGATCCAGGTCTTCTGGAGCAAGCTTTACCTTGCCAAAGAGCAGGTATCTAGTCCTGTCCGCTGCCGGACAGTAACACAGCACGTGCTCTGCTGTTTCTTCATTCTCCATGCACAGCCGGCACTCGGTCTCCTGACCGACCCCAATACGGTGCATGTGGTACCGCAAGCGGCAGTGTCCTGTATACAGGCCGACTAGAGTTCTCAGTTGTTGTCTGTTCAACTCTAGAAGCTTTTTAGCCCTTGACTCAGACAGGCCATTTATGAAGGCCTTAGAGTGGGCTAATCCTGGAAGATTTTGCCAATATTGGATTGTAATTCTTTCTGTCCAGGTCTTTAAGGTGCGTTTTGCTGTGCAAGATGTTATCCCCAGCACCGGTTCTGGTCCAACAAAGTCACTCTGGGCCCCACTCTTGGCAAACGCGTCGGCCGCAACATTGCCGTCATGGTCCGAGTGACCCGGTATCCAGACCAGCGACACCTCATTACAGCTGCCCAATTCGTTAAGGGCAGATTTACAACTCCATACCGTCTTTGAATTACACCGGTAGGAACCAAGAGCCTTTATTGCAGCTTGGCTATCTGCATATATCTTTATCGATTTGTTTGTGCACAGGTCTTTTAAACTTTCCCTTGCACACATCTCGATGGCATACACTTCTGCCTGGTGTATGGTTGCGTACTTGCCGAGGCTAGCTGATAGTCTAGCATCGGTGCTGCCCCCATATGCGCCGGCTCCTACTCCCAAATTGGTTTTGGAGCCGTCAGAGTACCAGCAGAGGTCCGCTCTCAACAGGGTCGATTGATTCCGGTCCCAGTCCTCCCTTTCCGGGAGGACGGTCTTGAAAGACAGCTCTCTGCTGATTTTTGTAGGCATCAAGTCTGAGACCATTCCCAGTATCCTGTGACAATCACTGTCATCAAGGAGACCGGACCCTCACAGATTGACTTCCCTCGGCATGTTATCTGCCGTTTGTTTTAGTCTGTACGTTGTCCACCTCGCCACCCTCTCCAACCATATGTGAAGTGGGGGAATATTGAGGAGGACCTCCAGAGCGGCTGATGGTGCGGTGCTTATCGCTCCCGTTATCATCAGACAAGATTGTCTCTGTAGATGAGCCAGTTTGGCCCTCGCGATACCACGAAGTACCTTAGGCCACCAAACTATGGCTCCATATGTTATCATTGGCCTGATAACGAGCCAGTACATCTGTTGGGGGTTTGTTCCCCGTTGTTACCACAGATTCTCCGGCAGGTCCACAGGGACAGTTTTGCCCTGCGGATAACGTTTTCTAACTATATATCCCAGTTGAGCTTCTTATCTAGGATAACTCCCAGATATTTTGCTTGGTCCGAAAATGGAATGATTTCTCCCATGAGAATAGGTGGTTTTAATTTGTCCAACCTTCTTCTTCTGGTAAATGGAACAATGATCGTTTTGCGAGGGTTCACAGACATCTGTTCCCTCCGGCACCAATCATTGATTACATTTAGTGCTTCCTGAAGAGTACTAGCCAGTTCCTCCTCAGATTTGCCTCTAGCCATTATGACGAGATCATCAGCATACGCCTGGACCTCAACCTCCCTGAGTTCGAGAATATCCAGCAGATCGTCCACAAAGAGGGACCACAGTAAGGGGGATAGTACGCCCCCCTGAGGGCACCCCCTCGCAGCCCTGACCCCGACCACCTCCCCCCGCAATGAGGTAATAATGGTTCGATTGTGCAGCATGTTTCCGATCCAGCCACAAATGGTAGGTTCCACCCCCCCTAGCGATAGTGGCCTCGTAGAGGGAGATAGGTAATGCATTATTAAATGCTCCTTAGGGTAAACAAGGGAACACAGCCTTAATGATTATGTCCCCATAAAAGGTAACATTAGGAAAGACCCCATACACTGATCTCTGTGATGACTGGGTTACTCATATCAGGTTGTCACTCTTGGTTTGGATGGCAACAGTGTCGCGATTGTTAGATCCCTAACTAGGACGTTAAGCGGGGACTTGCTGTAGACCCTTTCTCTGATGCTTTGGCGGTAGTTTTAGTTGTTTAACGGTCTATAATTTTTACCCAATTTTCGTAGAAAAATATTGTTAATGGGGAGACCGCGACTTTTAAATTTTTAAAAAGATTTCTTTAAATGAGCGCAAACTAGGCCCCCTAGAATCCATATCCGGGTTTACATTCAGTTTTTATCTGTTTAGATATATACAGAGTGACGCATTTCTACGGTAAAGTTCAATATAATTGTTATTATACAAGACATGAGAAAAAATTGTATACGTTAATTATAGCGTGTCTTGAGCTGCATCTTATAACGTTATTTTGACAATTACAGGTGGCCCATAAGTCGTTGGTGACACCTACAATTTTTTTTTGAACACTTATATTATTGCATGTTTGCATTTTTTATCGAAATATGTTGCATGTTTGTAAGGAAAAAAATCGGGACGCAGTAAGAGCGTTCGTTTTGGTAGCGATTTTTCATTAAATGCTTCAAATTTCAATAACTCAATTTGCTATTAACCTAAGGTTTGTTGGCTGCCTAGGCATCACAGGGGCCATGCCTTCAACCCCAACAACAGCCATGGAGGTGTTGCTGAATCTGCCCCCCCCCCACAGTTATGAGGGAGGCCAGGCTAGGACTATACAGACTAGCCTGCAATGGTAGACTGAAGATCAACCCAGGCTTCAGGGATCACTGCAAAATTCAGGAGATCGTGAAGGAGCCTATGCTTGAAATGAGGTCAGACTTCGCGAGCCTGCGAATCTGTAGGGAAAACAACTTTACAGTGGAAATCCCCGACCCCGAGGCATGGCGGGAGGAGACGCCGGGCATACCACGGGACGCGCTCGTCTGGTTCACGGATGGATCCGGCGGGGAGCGTGGGACGGGGGCAGGTGTTTACTCGGAAGGACCGAGGGAAAGTCATAGTATTTCCCTCGGAGCCCATGCAACGGTGTTTCAGGCCAAAATGTACGCCATCCTGCACTGTGTGCGGGAAAACGAGAGGAGGGGCTACACCAACAAGCGGATCCTCATAGCCACAGACAGCCAGACAGCCCTTAAGGCACTAAGTAGCCCACGGGTAAATTCCTGGCTGGTGAGTGAGTGCCGAGACGAGCGACCTGGCTGGGCAGAATGAGGTGACCATCATCTGGGTGCCGGGTCACTCGGGGGTCAAAGGCAGTGAAGAAGCTGACGGTCTCGCGAAAAGAGGGTCAGCAGAACCATTTATGGGACCAGAACTGACTCTGGGCGTGACAAAGAGCACTGCCAGGAGAGCCATTAAGTCCTGAGTCAGAAACCAACACAAGGTGTACTGGATAGACTGTCCAGAGCTCAGACATGGGAAGTCAATAATTAACGAACCCAGTTCAAAGAGAGCTATGGAGCTACTAAATCTTAGCAGAGGACAGCTCAGAAACACAACAGGTCTCTTGACGGGACACACGGCCGTCAAGAAACACCTGCATAAAATGGGGCGGTTCGAAGGGGACCTCGCATGCAGACTCTGCGGCGAGGGGGAAGAATCAGCCCAGCACATCTTGTGCGAGTGTAAAGCTCTGGACCGCAAAAGACAACTGATCTACGGTCAGTCTAGACCGGAGACAGATCAATATAAAACTTCACCCTACCAATCGCTGTGCAAACTAGTTCAAGGCAGAGTGATTTTGGAATGGTTGGAGTAAGACTAAGGGTATGCACAATCAACCAAAGGTTGCAGTACGATCGGGGCGACAAGGCCGCGGACGAGCCCTGAGGGAAAAAAAGGTTTGTTGGCTAGGAAGCCAGTTTTCTCGGAAACTTAAAATTTATTTTCGGAAAATGTTTGTACATTTTCAAACAATAAGTTATTTTGATAAAATATGGTACATTGTTTCTACTGTATGGGCTTTACAAGTAACCAGATTGATGCTTGCTGGCATTATAGAGACATATTTGCTATTAAAAACATTTTTATGAAAATTCACTTCCATAACGCACTTGTTGCGTCCAGACTGTTTTCTTAGTGTCTAATTTTATAATGTACTGGTTTTATTTTCGGTACAGTAACGTAAAAAAGTCGTAACCCGACGATTTGCATTCTGTCGAGTGGAATATTTCGAGAGGTTTCCGTGTTATCTTTCAATGTCAACCGTCACACGATAAGCATATATTAATTTTTAGCTTATCGCGCTCGGCTTGTAAACAACGGTATACTTATCCCACCTTTACCAAATAGAAAATATACTGGCGAGCAACAGAATAAGGTCACCGTTTATTTGCATTTTATATTACTTCACGCCGTCTTTCTTCCATTGTTTGTTTGAGATTATTCGGTTATCTCGACGGTGATGTCGTTCCTTTTCAATCGGTACATACAAGGGTTGCCAGGCAAACAGAGTTTTGTGTCCTAGGTAAGTATTTATCCTTACAGTTTTCTTTCAACTCTGCACACTTAGCATAACGGCCTCAAAACTTTTTTTATACAATCTGCCGTATAGTAGAATTACCCGAGGCCCTTAAAATTAGTGATGGGAAAAACAGTTATTTTCTGTTAACAGTTGAAGCCGTTAACGTTATTTAATAATAACCTCTGAAAAAAACGGCTTCAGTTATTTTAAACTGGATAGTCGATCGATAGTATCCTACATTCCCAAAGCTGTGAGCGAGATCGAGCACACTAGTATAAATGCATTATATTTTTACCCCGTTATTTTACGTAGTGTATAAATCTCAAATTTTGTCGATATGAAAAGGAAACAAAGGGTTAAGAAATTATAATAAGCGTGTCGTAAATCTTTTGCCACTCAGAAGTGAAACTTTTAGAAATCAGAAAGGAGTCTTCTATAGGAATTTACTTAGATGTTTTAGGAATTATAAACTAGTCATTTCTCACAAATTTATTTTATCAGGGTCTTTACGTAAATGTCAATGCCACAGCAAGAATCAATAAATATCATTATTTATCACGCCTTGGGAAGTTAGACGTTAGAACTTTTATTGCTACACAGGGAGTGATTCTAAGAACTCCATAACATAACGCAGATAATAAAATTTTGGTAAAGAAACAGTATAAAAAATTGAGTTTGAGTTTTAAAAAAAATTGGAAGATATATAGTATTAATTGTTTATTATTTACTTATTTTAATATTCGTTGTTTTAAAATTAGTTTCAAAAATTTCAAAGGGCTGTAACTTGGAGGAGGGGTTTCAAGAAAAACTTAATAAAAAGACACCACTTATTTTTCGCCAAAGAATCACCCTGTAAAATTTTTCGCATCAAATTGGAAACACCCTGTATATATATATAATATATATATATATATATATATATATATATATTCATTTAATTTTTTATATTGAAATGTATATAGATATTAAAAAATGTTGTATCATTATATTTTTTTAATCAATTTGATAACTATTATCAGACAAACGAAAATGACGTGTTAACTGTTTTCTTAGGTAATGTATATAAATTTAAATAAATAAGTACTTTAATTTCACGTGAAATAACCCTATTTTGCGTTGTCTATAGTGAAAATAATAATACGTTTTTACAGAAATTCATCTTTTCACCCAACACGACTCCGAATTCTAGGTTAGTGTAAAAAGCGTTACTTTTTAAGCCGTTATTTTTATAAATCGCTAACTGGTGGTTACCGTTACGGCTCGGTTACCGCTTAAAAATAGCTGACAGTTAAATAACGACCCATCACTACTTAAAATATACATCCAGGTCAGACATTACGTTTTCGTTTAAGAGAAATATCTTACCTTGATTGTTGTTGTCTTAACTTTGTAAAACGATTATACACCATTGATGAAGATTGGAACCTGTGATGAGCACTGATAAGTATAATTTGGAGAACCCAATTCATCACAATGCAGTTTTTAGACCTGAGCATCGTTTCGCGAACAAAGTTAGCGTCATCAGAGGGATGACTAAACTAAGTGAATAACTACTATTTATATGTTAATTGACAAAGTTGCGAACAGCTTCCTCTAGGAAAGTATACAGAATGGCTCCCACTGTTGAATCTTAAATCCCTGTAATTAAAAATGCATACTTGCCTTTATTATACTGCGCGTCGTTATCAAATATTCCTTCTAAGAAGGACCCGCTGGTTATTAAAATAACAGTTTGAACAATTGACTACATAGAACCTACTCTATTCATCGAAACATTTTTTTTCAAATTTCTAACGATATATATTCGTAAGCATCTAGCTGACACGACTGCCTGAAATTTTTGATTACTTGAGATTTTCTTTTTGTACATGATGATTATTATCCCAAATATGCCGAGAAATACATAATTTATCAATAGTGCCATATCTCAGTTGTGCTAAATGTTCTTAAAATTGAGTTTTAACAGTTCTTTCAGCTTTCCCATTTTTAGCTGTTTTACAGATAATTAAGGAAAATCGCTTTAAGCGTCACAACTTAAACACCCTGTATCTCAGTATCACGACCTTAAAATGAACAATGTTAGGCGAACTACCCCGACTACTTTTTCAAGGGCAACTCACACCCCAATTTTTTGAAGTTTAATGAGGACACCTTGTATGCTGATATGTTCCACTTTATATGCTACTGGTTCTTGAGTTTCTGTATCCTTTTTCTTTCACCCAGTGAATGCATAAGACATTACTCGTTCAGTTGATGGACTAAAGAATACAAATTCTGTTAGATGCGACTGTTTACCAATAAAAGTCATTAAGGCAATAACGAAATTTATAGCTGGGACAATTTCCCGGCATTCTTGAATCGGGTAAGGTTATTTTGTTATATAAGGATGGTCCAATGACTCTTCTTAGTTACAAACTTCTTAAGACCCATATACACGCCGCGTGATATGGTAAACCGCCTAACTCGTCGACCGGCGTTCCACAGACCGTGTAACCAAGGTGAGATGTGATGGCTTGCGGAGCGGGATTTTACCAGCCTAGGATCCACCAGTGTATCGGTAAAGTTCTACAACCTCAGAGGAACTGAAAAAACTCCGCGTATTGCTAGTAAGTCAGTAGTGTAGTGAATCTTTTCAGAGATAAACGTACGTTTAATACTAAACTGGCCAGCTTGACGAGTAGGAATTCTAGATGATAGACACGCCTCGTAGGACCTCTGCCTCGTATAATCACGGTTTATAAACAAACAAAATCTATAGGCTCATGGAGTGGCAAACCACGCGCCGTTTATCCGGGCCTTTCCAGTACTGAACGTTGGATCTAAAATAATAGAATAATAAACTGCTGTCCCCTTTCCAAGGTGGCTTTTGTGCGGTTAGTTGTGACCGTCGAACCGGTTTAATTAATTATTAATAGCGTTGTTGTTCTTTGACTTATCCAAAGCTTTCGACACTGAGTCTGGATCTTGTAGCACAGAGCTTGTGGGCACTGGGATTGAAGGGTAATGTACTGCTTAAGAGGTTAAAATATCTATCTGTAAGTAACTGCGAATCTGGTCAACATTCCAACACCTTTGAAGTGCCTCGGGGATCCGTTTTGTGACCACTCCTATTTATGTTATTAACGGCTCACAGTCTCAAGTCAGATCGGAATGCAATTTGATCAACATTCCAACATATTTGGAGTGCCACAGGGATCCATTCTTGGACCACTTCTATTTTCGTCATGTATTATATTAACCACCCACTGTCTCATGTCAGATCGAAATGCACACTTTTATTTGCGACTGGCCTAACATTGACTGTAATAGCTGATACTGAGGAGACATTGTATGTGAAATTTGGCTGTGCCTGAAACGACGTTCAATTGTGGTGTAGTAGAGATAAATTAGTTGTCAACGACGTCAAGATGAAACGTAGTAGATCCATATTATGTGCATTGCCTACACCAACATCTTCGGTAGGATTCCAGTTAGGGTTTCTAATAAGGTCAAGTTTCTTGGTATGTATGTTGCTGACCGTTTGCGCTGGGAAAACCATATTGACCATGCCTGCAAGAGTATAAACAAAAGTTTATATGCTCTTTAGCAGCTAAAATTTGTGTCGTGCCTTGATGGTCAGTTGCTAGCTTGGTCAACTCATTGCCGTTGTACAATGTTGTCTTGTGGGGAAATTATGTCTATGGGTGTGTGGGTGTGTGAATCGATGAGGATCTTATTTTGAAAACAAAATAAGCCTTAAGACTGATTTTTTTCTAAATCTGGAGAATCATGTCGCCTTTTTGTATATTTCAACAACACACCAAGAGTGCTTACAGCCTAAATACTATCGTGCCGTGGGTGTCGACAAGGAGGAAAGAGGCAACTGGTTAATTCTGGACTTGAAGGTTTGGAGGTTCAGAGGAGAAGGAAAAACTCTTCACAAAGCACAATATATAATAACTTTATAACATGCAAATGTATTTTGCATGTTATGAGAACTACTTAGTGCTTTTAGAAAACTTTAGCTAATCATACATACAACACTTGGTAGTGATAATTTGCGTTTGGTGGCTCATAGTATCACAAGATACGAAAAGTTATTTGCCTAATTAGAACTTCAAGAACTGAAGCAAATTCACGATTACAAGTTATTTAAACGGAAACCAAAGGAGATGCTTGTGACAAGGTGTTATTACAGGAGTATTTAAATGACACTAAGATGCATGCTTTTATTTTTGGTTTGTTGTGTTAATTTTGTGTGTGTAAGTTAATTTTATTTATGTATTTGTATGTTTTTTTTACAACTGTATATGTGTAATAGTTATACAGTGTGTAAAAGCCAAATGGAATAAATTCATTATGTAACTGTACATTCTTATAAAAAAATTCCGAAACACGCCAAATTTAAATTATAAATTGACATTTTTCAACGTGAAAATGCGATCCCTACCTTCATCCCCCCTTCGAATGACAGGTACAACCCCCAATTTTTTAACGGGGAAGTATAGGCTTGTGATATGTCGTTTGAAAGGCCTGTTAATTCTCTATTCAAAAATGTTATCGTTTTCAAGTTTATTGCAACAATTAAGATAGAATAAAATAAAATCATGTAGTTACCGAAATTCGCTACAATACAATAAGAAAACTAAAATGTAATGTAAAATGTAAAACACTAAAAAGAACTATGAATGTCAATGAAGTAGATGTTCAAAATGTTCACCGCGAACTTCTTGGCAACACCCTAATCTTAAATAAAACTGTCTTCTAACATCATTTAACATATCAGGCGTGATCGACCTAATCGCCAGGTTATTCGTTCTTTTAAGTCATTTAAATCAAAAGGTTTAGTTATGTACACAATGCTCTTCACATATCCCCATAAAAAGAAATCTAATAAGGTAAGATCAGGTGATCGCGCTGGCCATTCTATCGATCCTCGTCTTCCTATCCACCGATTGGGAAATATTGTATCGAGATACTGCCGGACATTGAGTTGGTACACAGCATATATATATATATATATATATATATATATATATATATATATATATATATATATATTACGCTGTGTTTTTAGACTGAAAGTCTAGCATAACATGGTAGAAATGTAAACAAAATCAAGTCAAGTCTATACAAATGGTTTTAAAATAGTTTATTTATCTTTAAACTTAAACATAAGACGTCATATAAGACTAAAGCAGTCGTTGAGTGTGGTTCAATGGCAATTATACTCATTTTGTAATTAATTGTTACGTATACTTTTAATATAATATCCCGGGCATGAAGCCAGTGTCTAGTGTCATGTAAACAAAACGCCAGTTAACATATCCTTAGATAGCTCAGTGGTAGCGTGCTTGTCTTCTACGCAGAAGGTTGCGGGATCGATTCCAGCTCGCTGAATGTATGGTTTTTTTTTTGACATTTGGTGAAACAATAGTGAACAGATTTCATACGTTTTGAACAAGATCTCATTTTTGTTTAAAACGCCTAAATAACTTTTGCACCTTCGAGTCTGGAAATATAATTTTTAGCAGGCATTGTGTTATTGTTGATATTGAAAAAACCGGTTTGATTAGGTTGACTAAAACGACATCATTCTGGCGATTAATAAGAAAAACAACTGCTACTACGTTTATAATTTGGCAGATACTTTACTTTTCTAAATATGAATTAAGTTTCCTTCTGGAAAGCTTTTGTGACTAATGAAATTTGTAATACAAATTTCTTTTAAAGATACTTACACTATCTACATATATAATTAGTAAAATTTAATCTTTTAGCTTAATAGAAAATTGAGTTTTGGGCATTTTTCTCAAAAGGAGTTAGAACACAAGATTATTTTGATAATAGAGAGATATCGATGGTAACACTTTCGAAACAATTTATTTAAATGTGCATGTACTAGAACCTCTAAAATCGATCTTCAAGGTCTGTGTAAGCTTAAAATATTAATTTTAGTAATATGCCGTATGATAATTGTGTACAATTCTTATAAAAATTCGCTATCACGCACTTGCTGCGTCCCGAAATGTTATATTTATTTCTGGTAGTTCAATTTGTAGAACCCAATTCATCCTAATACAGTTTTCTGACCCTACGGGCGTTTCGCCAACAAAGTTAGCGTCATCAAGGGGATGAGTAAACAGCTTACTCATCCCCTTGATGACGCTAACTTTGTTGGCGAAACTATGGTAGGGTCAGAAAACTGTATTGTGATGAATTGGGTTCTTCAAATTGTGCTTATCAGTGCTAATCACAGGTTCCAATCTTCATTCATTCTGGTAGTTATTTTTGATACATACTACATTCTGAGATGTCATTTAATTGTTTTGATGATTAAATAAACACAACGGTTATAATGTCATATTAAATGTTTGAAGAAAACGCTGTGAAGCTGTCCTAACTTTTTGGCGGCCAGTGTAAATACCTAACGTATAAATTCGCTGTAGTTGTAAAAGGACGTGGCTGAAAGTATGTCGTAATACGTCATTTGTAATAGCCGTTCGCTTTGCATGAAATTGCAACCAATAATAGGTTCTTTCTTTTTTTATCTTTCTGTCTGTGGTTTTTTTTTCTGTTAGTCATAAACACTTTCGTATAAAAATGTGATCGTGCTTGCATTGAACATTATTCATCATTTTCTGTACAATGCGCCATTACCCGATTATCGATTATATTATTTTGTTTGGAAAATAAACTGGTGCGTAGTAGATTTTTATTGCATGCCATTAAAAAATCAATGACGACATAAAGCCCCGTCTAATTGTATAAGGCAGTAAATTGGAAGAATTATTTATTGTTGTGTGTAGTTTGTTAGTTGGCAATAACTAATAAAAACTTCATAAAAACTGGCATGGCTCAGTTGGCAAACCGAATAAACTTCAGTCTTTTCTTGGTCCTAGGTGCTTTCTTTTGCAGACGATATTCGGATAATTCTGGTAATGAAATGGAAATCAGGATTTTAATCATCACAGTCTACACACGTCGTCGCTTTGTCGTCGGAGCCATATGACTGTCGCCGACAGCTGTTTTCACTTCACTGTGGCTTGCGATCTTTCGGTCAGGTTTCCTAGAAGTTTTCCCTTTAGTCAACCTTTTTTTTAGGGAATTTTCATTAAGAAAAATTTGCTGTTAGAGAGGTCACGATGAAAAGCTTTCGGAAAATATTCTTCAGATGAGCGCGAATTTGGGTCCCTGGAACCCAAAACCAAGGTCCGTTAAAAAATTTATATATATATATATATATATATATATATATATATATATATATATATATATATATATATACTGAAGCACGTCAATTTTAATATTGATGGGGGACATGTGACATAAAACTCAACTTTGTCCTATCAACCCCTTAAGGGTGGTGATAACAACCCTTATATTTTAAATAGGGAACATGGGTCGAGTGTTACATTATTTGAAAGCTCTTTCTTTTCTGAATTCAGCACGCTAATTTTTTTATAAGTTTTATCAACTCGTTTAAAAATTATTCACAGTTGAAGATGCAAAAACGCATTTCACTCATTCCGATAAGAAATGTGCTGATAGTCAATGTTTTGTTGGTTTATAAACAAAAAATGGAGTATCAGAACATTTCTTATCGGAATGAGAGAAATGCGGTTTATTATTTCAGTTTACGGTCGGTTTGATACTTTATAGTACTACCGAAAATTAATTTCACAATGATGTATTCTGTAGAAGAAAGAGTTGAAATAATTACTCTTTTTTTTTTTCAAAAATGACGACTGTGCCAACCGTACCGCAAATTTGTTTAATGAACGACATCCGAACAGACATGTTAACAGAAAATAAATTTTGGAGTTAGTTGCAAAGTTTCGACAAAGTGGTTCAGTAGCCAACAAAAAACAGGATCCTGAACGTGAATTTTCGGTTAGAAATGAGACTACTGAGATTAAAGTTTTAGGACAAATTGCTGCAGACTCAACTTTGAGCAC